>JARHVA010002454.1:930000-1552500 GCA_037957365.1 Torreya grandis
TTTGATTAGTTCATTATTTCATGTGTTTAGGTATTTATTAGGGTTTTGGAGAAGATTCAACCAAAATAATGACATATATGAACTCCCACTTGAAATAAGATCACCTATAAAACCTCCAAGAACTCACGCTACTTCCTTAAAAGTTACAAATAATTACTATAGAAAGGACACTATAACCACATGGTGTTACTATCCTAAAGGGGGCATTACTATTTGGATTTATCTCTTGAAAAATAGTCAGTAGATTAAAGATTCCTCTATGTCTGCTTAGTCATCTCCAGTACTTTTATCTACAAAAAAATCTATGTACATCTAGATAAGTTAATTTTCTCTTTTTACTTACTATTTTTGGAATGTTCTATAGAATCAATATATTCTAATTTTATTATAGATTAACAAAAGACCCATCCTTTTAATATAGCTTAGGATTTACATAGTAAAACCCTAAAAGGTTAAAATAATATCAATCAAATAAAAAGAGAAGTCTTAAGGGATTGAACTAACTTTAATGAATAATGACCATCAATGAGTCCTACCATGTCAAAATCAACTCATATATCAAGGTTATTTTTTACTTCTACTACTATGAAATCTACTTATTCTTTATTTGTGGCTCACATTCTAATTAGTTTGGATATTTTAGTGCCAATATTATTTGAAATATTCCATTATCTCCAAATGTTCTAATTGTGTCTAGTGATTATTTTGACTTATATATATATATATATATATATATATATATATATATATATATATATATAGATACACACACACACACACACACACACACACACACACACACACACACACACACACACACACACACACACACACACACACACACACACACACACACACACACACACACACACACACACACACACACACACACACACACACACACACACACACACACACATATATATATAAGTGTCATTATTATTCATGATATTGGGATTATTTTCTAATGCTAAAGATAAGTAATTTTTTTGGAATAAAAAATTTCCTTGCCACCCAATTAGTGAATAATATGCCTATGTTGGTTTACTAATAGCCACACTATTTCTTAAATTTATGTTTTCCACCTCAACATATGTGGTAACCACTAAAAAAATTATAGATCCTTTTTATGAGGCCTTTTGTGTTATCACAATTATTTATCATGGTGATATTTCATCTCTCAAGGATTATTCATCCCCATATATTATTGATTTAGCACCATTCAATTAAAAATAAAATATTTTTTTTCTCATCCATTGTTTCCCATATTTCCCTTATGTATATTCTAATTGAAATTTTATTTGAGATCAGGCATACAAGTTAAGTATTTGAATTCCACATACATTGGATTTCATTATAACCACCGCCATTTCATTTACAAATTCGTCCACTATTTCTAGTCCCACAAATTCCTTTCCATCTCCAATTTGTGACTTAAGAACTATCCACACCTACCCCAAAAGAAAGTATGATTCCCAAACTTAAATAAAAAAGTTAGTTAGATTAGACAAATAATATTCAATTAGATAAATCTACACACATAATTATGGCCATACATGAGAAACCATATATCAAAATGAATTTTAAAAAATCCACTAGGAAAATAAAAGGATCACTACAAGGAAAATATCAAATTATGGCTTAACAATTGTATTTAGAGGAAAACATTATTTTTTCACACTAACTTAAAGAGGAAAATGAAATGTTAAGATTATATAAATGTAACTACATGCTCTAGTAGTTAATAATATAATTAGGAATATATTGTATATAATGCTAAGTCCACAAAAAAAATTATAGATAAAGTTGTTCATGAAATGAAGAAGAAGGTAAAACTTTTAGACACTCAAGAAAGAATAAAAGTGCCAATAAATTTTATAAAATATGTTGAGGCTAATCTTAATTTACTATTAAAATCATTGATTAATGTTTAAGAGGCTAAGTCAAGGAGCGGCTAATCAAAAAATAATGTTAAATATTATTTACTGAAGCTATCAAAGATGAACAAGAATCTCATTATTATTTCCATGTTTTTCAAATAAGGATATCTTAATATTTTTTAAATTAATCATATTTTGACATAAATTTGTATAGATATTTCATAGTGAATAATAGATAAGAATTGTCAAGAAATATTACTACTAGAGGAAGATTCTTTCATTATTTTAAAATGAAAATATGCCAAAATATATAAATAAGAAAATAGTTTGGTCTATTATAATGAATTTAATAATATTATATTTACCTTAAATGATGCATTAAAAAAATAATTGTATAGTGTAAATAGGGAAAAAACCAACATAATTTAAATTTTTTGGTAGATGCAACTAGAAAAGTGGAAAGAGAGAATGTTTTTGATGAAAACATGGGAGATTTATTATTTGAAAATGAAAAGATAATAACATATATTGAAATTATATGTAGGAAGTCAATTATTGACATATCTTAGCTAGATAAAGAATATTCTCTTTTCATTTAAGCATTGAAAGTAAAACAACCACTGACCTAAAGTTTCTCCTTCATGCGAAGAATTTTCAAAATAGAGTGATTCATTTGTGCTATTTTTTTATGATTGTAAAAATATAATGAAATTTAAGTTTTACATAGTTATTTTTAAATATAGTCATGGTTTGGATCACCTGCAAGAATTTTTAAGATGTGACTATGTTCCATATCTTTTAATATATATACTTTATTTTCTCTTATTTTTAATCATAATGAAAGATGAATAATTTATAAAGTAATTTTATTAAAATTTCAATCTTAATGATATAATTATGAGTATGTTCCATGAGTTTGTGTTTTCATTCCTAAACTAGATAAATGTTTTATGTTTTTTTAGTTTATGTTATTGCTAATAATATTTATATGTTATTTTATGAATTGATTATATTGAACTTATGCTATGATAATCATTCTTATTATAAAAATTTTTACTATTGAATAAATCCATGTAAATGGAAAGTTTTTATCTTCTAAATATATTTTCTAGTCAAGATATGTTTATGGAAATCATGCTACTAAAACTTAAGTTTCCAATGCTATAATTATTTAAATTAACTAAATGGTGGATTTGATAGTGTTAATTTTATTTTATTTGTTTCCCTACCTTACCCTTTTTTTATAATTTATTTATGAATTTAAAAATCCACAAGCGCCTAGTAGATTAAAATAAATGAGAATATCCATCTCTATTGTTTATTAGTGGATGTTGTTAAATACCTTGGTATGTCATAACAAAGATGTTTATAACTATATTCCACAAAGAGACCTATTTTGAGAATTGTAAATTGTAAATCATGCATTCATTTAATTAAGCAGTGATACTATAATGATATAATTTATATCTATCATATGTTAAATACTATGTTAAACTTGGATGAACATGATTTTTTCCATATGATGTAAAAAGTCCTTGCATTCATATTTTCCTAACATAGTGATACATGTCCTCACATTGACCCAAAAAAATATAGCTCAAAACTCATATTTGACCCTTTGAAATGAAAATATAGTTTTCTATATTTTTGAAACTTGGACAAAAAGGTTTTAAATGACTTGAAATTAGATTAAGATCTTGAAAGATAAGTGGACAAGTCCATTTGAAATAAATATAAAATTTAATTATTTAATTCTCCATAATTTAAAAAATTCATGTATTCAATCATGTTTAACAAATTATCTAATAATTTCACTAGCATATGCTATATAATAATTTGGATAATTTTCTTCATAATAATGAAGTAATTTTAACACTTTGAATATATAGTTGATGAAATATATTCAAACACTTGACTATCAGGTTGGATATCATTGTACTATCAAATGAGTGCCTAAATAAATTTCATTAGGATTTTAAAATCATGATAGATATTTATTTATTTTTATTCTATGATGTTCACAAAATTTGGAAGGATATTATGCTTCATGGTCTAGTATTAAATTAATTCATTTAATCAAAGTTGTTATAATTTATTTTTTGAATTTTTAATTGAATATAGTTTATGGTTATTTTTATCAATGATAAATTTTAGAATTTTAGATTATTTTTTATGAATATATTAATGATTTTAATAAAAATATAATATAAATATCCATACATATTTAATTAGGCCTAAAATAGATGTAAAATAGTAATTTAAACTTAATAAGTTTTGTAAAACTAGAAAAAAAAAAGATGAGTATAATTTAGGAATGTATCTTCAATATTAGAAGATTAGTTAATAGTATTTAATGTTTGATATTATAAACCATGGTTTTGTGGTAATATAATGAGAAGATTTAAAACTCATGACAAATGGAGGAGCTTGTTTAATCCCTCAGCTTGACATTCCAAATATGTCCAAACCATATAGTTGAAATTTGTGTCACAAATACGAAATTGTTTTTCCCAAAAATGTAAAAATTAGTGTAATGTATAGGATTATGATTTAAGTGTATATATTAATCATTTAAACTATAAGGAAACTATGTAAATTATGAGAATTTTTATAAGTTTGGAGGTCATGTATCTATGGAATTATACCACTAATATGCCCCCATTTTAAGGTGAGGGGAATGGAATCTAGTAGTTACCTTACTTCAAAAGAATAAGATAAATATATGATCTATGTATGAATCATGTGTCATATAAGAGTATCATGTCTAAATAGATATATAAAGTAAGCTCAAAGTATGTGATCATAACAAGTTATAAGATGCATTTTATATATTATGGAAATGTATAGGAAGTAATAGTACAAGCTCAACAAAAAACCATATACACACACAAGATCACTTAATGTTGGATAATATGGGTCTAAGGAGACCATAGACAAGGGGCATATTCAAAACTTTCATAGTTGAAGGAATGACATAGTCAAATGTCCAAATAGAGAGAAACCTATAGTGGTATATGTGAAAATAAGAAAGGAACATATTTAAATGTTCCAAAAGAAAGATAATATAAATAAATAAAAATAAACTCAATAAAGTGATAATGTGAATAAATGAAGTATAAGAAACCAACATAATCATATCATATTAGTCCCTATATATGTGTTTTAGAAAAACTGTCATGTAACACATCATATAAGTTACATTTTGAAAGATGAAAACATTAGTATGAGAATTTGTAAGCATTATTAGATAAGATCAAAATTATAATGTAAATGTTATCATAAAATAATATAAAATTTATCTATTGTGATCAAAGAAGCATATTCCCCCAGTGTAGCATGCCATGTGGGAAGAGGAAAGGTTCAATAACTGTATGTACAAGTGTCATGGGTCTAATGTATGCTTTTATCACACTAAAGTACACATGAAAAATGTGTATATATAAAATAAAATATGTTTTATCTACTAGCATAAATTAAACAACATAGATGCTAGGGAGATAGTGAACATGTGAACATTGAATATTTTTGATTTTATTTGAATGCTTTTGTATTTTATATAATATTTGATTATTTTTTAAATTAATTTTTGGAATTAAAAATTTTAACATATGATCCCATATATGTTATTATCATAAATATCTCTAATCTTAGAATACGATACATCAATTTGGTGATCTTGCTAAGGAGCATGTATAGGTGTCATATCTAGAATTGTAGAATCACATCAGGTTCACCAAATGTATAACCCATTTATATGTTTGAATTAGGGTTAAGGGGCTAATAAAATATACACAAGTACAAATAAAAATATTATAAAATATTAAAAATAAATAATTTAGTTTATGATATTCATTTATAGTGTTGAATTGTGAAAAATACTAAATATAGAAAGTAAAATGCCAAATGATATTTTGATTATTTAATTATGAAGAATAAATAATATTTATATTAAACAATGAGATATAAATTTATGTAATATTTTAAAATGTGGGAGTAAGTTATTTTCTGTTTAAGAATCAATCATTTGATTCTAGAAATGTTCTTTCAAGCTGTTAGGACATTTATCTTAGCCTATAGGCACTTGTGTCAATATTATTATATGAATCTCTATATAAATATCACATATAAAATATTAATCATATCAATATGTGACCACATGGGTATTTATATGTTTTATTTTAACTTTTATCTAAGGTATCTATAGTTTGGATGTAGGATTTATATCACTATTTGTAATTCAAAGCCTAACTCTCCACATTAGGTTATTTTACCTTACCAAAAAATGGGTTATTGGGATCATGATGTATAGATGACCTTAAATAACCCTCTATAAATAATAATTACCTACACATCCAATAGTTCAAGGAGAACCTAAGACTTATTTATTTATCCCTTATGTGTGTGAATGTCTCTACACAAGGATGTAATATACTATATGAATATGTATGTAGTACTCTACCTTCTAGCTTAAAAAATATGGCTCATGGGATATATTTAAAGTGATTAATACATATATTATAGTTAATCATATTGTTTATACACAAATAGGAATGCATATGGTAGAATATCTTAGTTGTGAAATTGATTAATTGAGTTTGAATATGTGATTTCTTGGTATTTTATAGATGTATAATAAGTAGGATTAGATTTGTATTTATACCACACTTTTTGTAAATATATAAAAATAGGGTTAAATAAAAAGAATGGGTCAACACTAGGGATTCAAAATATTTTTAAATTAGATGAATTTTGAGGACTAGACACTTGATAAAAAAAATCTAGACACTTTAACAACACAAGTGTCCCTATGTGGGATGTAAGTGATCAGTAGGATAGGAAGTTTCCAAGGATCTAAAATTGATAATGAAGGATATATATTAGGTTTTATGATTTATATATAGTGTAGGTATTTATTTCATTATAAATTTTAGGTTTATACCATAAGATAAACAATTAGGCATAGTGAGATGGTGAATGTGAGCCTTTCAGTAGTAGGGAGGTCTAGAATTGAAATGTAGAACCATGATAGGTATTTGTCAAGTATTTAAGAATTATATGATATATAAATAATATTTTATTATCTACAATAATATTTTTATCTTGAAATTTTCTTTGATATTTATTTTCTTTATTCACCTTTGGTATTTGTACTTGTTTGGGAGAAGATGTAATTACACATGCATAATATTGTATTTTATTATTTTAAATTTTTAATTCTATAGGTTATTTTATAGTTATAAATCTAATTTACATTGGATCCATAATGGGAATATCCTAAGATATACCAATCATCATATAATGTGAACTATAATAAAAATGTTCCTATATAAATGTCATCAACATAAGGCTGATGAAACATTGGTTCCCTTATAGGAATGCCTTGAGAATTCTTGGTCTTAATAAAATTAGTAGAAGTAGATAGATAAGGTAATCATATTCATCAAATTCCATATTTTAAAAATGAAATAATTCATCTATCCACAAGTTGTGAAATATCTTCTAAATACATAAAAATCATTTTCTTGATGTTCGTTAACATCACAATAAATCAAAAATTGTTTTCCTTTGACTTTATCAAGATGTGAGGAGGATGATAATAGTTAGGAGGAAAAGTGATTAACTTATTATATGATAATGTTTTAAGAATATTATATGGTTGATATCTCAAACTATCAAATATGAATAGTTGTTTCTTATTGAAAGTATTTTTATTCTCTTTGATTACCATTTTATAAGATGTTTCTTTCCCTTTATTGACAACCTTAACTTCAATTTCTCAAATTGGAATCTCTATCTTAAGAGGTGGAATATTTTCCTTTGTTTCTTTGTGTATATTATTGTATTCATGTGCCTTTTTCAGATTCATATTAGGTGTCAAATTCACTTCTAGGGAAAGAGTATTTTAACAAAGATATTGAAATGAATCACAAGTGTCATAAAGAATATCTAATTTGAGAAGATATATGGGACATTTACAAAATATGTATTGTGTTTCCAAATATGTTGGTTGATATATAAATTGGTACATACAAGTGTCAATAAATATAAAATTTAATCACAAAATGGGTATGATTTCCTTTGATGAAGAGAAGGTAAAGATTCATATGTAAATCTTAGTCCCTGATTTTGAATATATCACATTAAAAATGCCTTTTATAACTCAAGATAAGAGTGTAAAGACCCACTAGGGAGTGAATCAAATCAAAATATTTTTGAAGTTTTTTGGAAACACTTATAGTAAAATATGACTATCATCATATCCATCCAAATAATCCATAAAATCTCTAAGATTTATATGAGGATCACTACTTCAATAAAACATAAAAAATGTAGTCTTAAAGAAGTTTTAAGGTAATGAGGCATTTATAATTACTCACACAATTTTTTTTCATAGATTAAATTATAATCCACACAAGCATAGTATGATTTTATTTCTATGGTTAGGTTATGCATTTTATATTATAAAGTACCCATGACATGCATTAACGAAATGAATTCTCAAGAAAGGCATGTTAATATTTTTAAAAGGTTCACTCAATGGTTGAATATTATTATTATAAGTTTCCATAGGAACACTATTATGTATTGATGGAGTTATAGGAATGATTTTTGTATACTATGCATAGGTTGATAAAATTCATCACACTTATGTATAGCATTATCTTCTATATATTCATTTTCTGAAGATGTATCATTACATATTAATAAATTATGATAAAAATTTTTAAATACTTATTTGGAGAGATATTTTCACATTATATTTCAAAGAGAGAAAAATAATCATCATATATATTTGTATCATTTAGTATTTCTAATAGTTATAAGGTATTATACTATCTTTTTTTATGTCTAAAGAGATAATAAATTTTGATTTCAACACATTTGCTTGTGATATATAGAGGAATAAAAGGAACTTTACATTTTTCAAATTCTTTTTAAATTTTTAGAGAGAGAATTAATTTAACATTCTTCACAATTTTTTTATATTTCTAGAGAGAATAAATAATTTTGTATTCTTCACATTAGTTTTATATTTCAATAGATAGAAGGAATTTCACATTGTTTTACCATTTATATATAGAGAGAATGAACTTCACATTATTTTACTTTTTCTATAGTAAGAGAATGTTTTTCTCATTAATAAAATTATTTTACCATTTATATAAATATATTGTTAATTTCACATTATTCTCATTATTTTTCCATTTATAAGCATGGTTTATCTAGGTCTTTACATTTTATAATAATTAATGAGTTGAAATGATGTAGAAAATTTTAGATATAAATGAGGTGTATTTTAAAATAATTAATGAGATGAAATGATGTAGAAAATTTTAGATATAAATAAGGTGTATTTGAAAAAAACAATTCAATTTTTATTTTATAAAGTATGATATAAACATGTATGTGTTCATTTTTATCTTCCTTAACATGTTATATTATATAATTTAAATAATATTTTAAAGAGGAAGTAGGAGAAAAAAGTTATTATATTTCTTCATTAGTACATTCATTTTATTCTTCACTAAATTATTAACTATGATACTAAACCTCATGTTTTCATCATTATAATTATAATAATCATTATATTCATAATAATTATAACCATATATTTCATATACATATCCATAGTAATTAGTCACACATGTTTGTTTTATTTTTACATTCATTATCATATGCATAAGGGATGGAGTTTATAGAATAATAAATCCATAAGATGATAGTCACTAGGTCTTTCTGATTGATTATCCATTTTTTATTTATTATGATTTTAAAAAATTATTTAAATATAATAAATGTATAATATAAATAAATAAACATGAAATTTTAAATTATATAAGAAGACCTAAGATGAATTTATGAAACACTTAGAGAAAAACCTAAGGATTTACAAAATTTTATATGTGTATGGGCTCAATAATATGTTTCACCCTAATTTGATTTAAAAGCCCCTAATAGAATATAAATTATTATAATAGTTAATGATTTTTATTTTCAAGATATATAACAATGCACATCAAATATGGTGATGAATATACAACAAGAGGTAAGATAAATTTTATCTTATTTACCATGTAGATCCAAAGTTTGATTATATAAATTCTAAACCTTAGGAATGTATCACCACTTTTTACATGACCTACCTTCACCCATTTTATTATATTAATTTATAGTGGATTTGGTCAGTATCAAAATTAAAAAATTGACTATAGTTGTCAAAATTGATCCTACACATAATGAATGATTATTTCCTTCTGAAGTCATGTGGTGGTATCTATGATGTTTGTTTATACTTTTATTTATTTATTTAAATACATTAGACCACATCTATGTTAAAACCATATTTATTCAAAAATGATCTAATATTAAATGACATAGGGGGATATGTAAAAGGGTTGAGTGGGACTACCTTGGTCAATCCTACTTGATAGAACAAACATGACACTACATTTCCAATAACATGAAAAGGGATTAAAATTTAATGTAGTTATCCCATTAATTTGTGTGTATTTGTAAATATGTATGTAATAATAGATTATATTTATGATATTTATCCCTTGGGAAAAGCATGTATAGATGAATTGACCATTTTGAAATTGAGATGTATCTCTAACTGTATCAAAGGAATACAAGGAAAAATATGATTGTCTTCTCGTTGTTAGTCCAAATAAATAAAACAAATAAAAAAGGATATATTTATAATCCTAGGATATAGGGGTAGATAAATAATCAAGTAAAAAAAATTAAAATACAAATGACAAAAACACTTACCTTCCTTGTAAATTTTTAGAACTTATTTGCATGAGGTTTGGCTTGAGCTCAACTTTCGAGTAATGGTTCTTTATCAGTGGTTATCTTGCATCATTTATATATTTCCACTTGGTCTATGGCCTTAGAAATTGGTCTTGATTGAATATTATCTAGGAGTAATTCAACATTATAGCATTGCATAAAAACACTTTTTTTAGAATGTCACTTGTATTTATAGTTTTCTTGAAATATGGAGGATCAACTGTGACCATCCAATCTAAGATCACATATGTGTGGCTCATAATTTTACCAATTTTTTAGGAAAAAGTATTTAAATGCTTATATTAATATGTGTAATAATGGAGAAATCAATAGGCATGGCTTACCATTTCATATATTTATTTTCATTGAGTTTTAAGTGCTTTCTAATTTTCAAGGTTACATGATGATGATGTCACGACCTGATATTTTGAATTTTTTAAATTATTTATTTTAGATATTCACTAATTAAATAAGGATTTTTAATTTATGAATTTAATTAGGTTTAATCAATTAATCTTTTATCCCTTTTTATAAGTTGGTTAAGTGCCCCATTTAATAGATCAAAAGTGTAAGTTTGTTTCGTTAAATATTGATTGAATATAAATCTATGAGAGATTATTATTTGATATAAGATAATACCCAAAATAGGGATGCCTAAACATGATTATGTTAATTTACATCTGATGTGCAAAAAAATTGGGATATTTAGGTAATTTCTAGGTTTAATTTACATAATTTTCTAGAAATTGGATTGAAATCTACTTTAGACATGGATGTGGCCAAAATGGAGTGTATACATTATGCCCCTTTTTATATAGGTATTGAAAGACACATGCATAGTAATGTATTCTCAAAGAATGAAAAATTATTTAATTCTTTATATAATACTCAAAACAATAGTTGATGAACCCTAGATGCCCCCTCGATGAAGTGAGTGATAAATAATGTTATCAAATGGGCCCTCAAAAAGAGGAAAATGACATGATCTAGATATAATGGAGGTCAAAAATAGTGATTTTCCCAAAGGTGGTTATAATAAATATCATAAAATAAGGTTGACATAATGATTTTCCCAAAGGTGATTGTAATAATTGGAATAATGATTTACCCTATAAAGATGGATTTATGAGGATAAAATGGATTTTACTCCAATAAGGAAGGATAAAATGGTAATCGATTATAACTAGTTTTTTTTGTTTAGTTCTATAAAATAATGTTGTTAGATAGATCTATAAAAGGCCTAATAACATAGTCTGATTTAAAAAAATAGAAAATGTAGAATCAAACATCACAAAAATGGACCATAAGGGTGAAATATAGAGTGCCCAAAATGAAAAAAAAAACTTAAGCCTTAGGGTGTGTAAAATTAATTTTCCAAGTTATATATTCACCCCATGGGGTAATTTTTTTATTATTTTCACCCTATCTTATTGAGAATTTGGATTTTTGACCCTGTGGAGAAAAATGGCTCCTATACAAGGATGAAGGCATGTGAGAGATTAGGTATGAGAGCATGGGTGAACACCACATGATGGGAAGATAATAAATGTACTCACTTGATATTTTTTGTGTATTTATGGGATATTTATTACTAGTTTTAGGGCATGAATTTGTCAAAGTGGAAGGGAAATGGTGTCATTATATATAAAAGTGATGACTTTGTATAAATTCACCATTTTAGAAAATGATGACATCATCTAAAAATAACAAAAAACACTCAATTGGTGATTTTGACCAAGTCATGAAAAGATTCCATTTTCATAAAAAATGAAAATGGTGATTTCACCTAAAAATGGTAAAAAACACTAGAACAATGACTTTGTCATTTGGGAAAATGATGACTTCACCCTAAAATTAAAAATGTATAATTTAGAGGACCCAAAAGGGGACCATCCTCTAGGAGAGGGGAGAATAATGTTTATCTTTGGTTGTAGGACCATTATATGTATCTAAGGAATTTAAGGGAAAATAAGGTTAGCTTCTCTTTGTTAGTCTAAATAAATGAAACATATCAAACAAAGCTATACTTCTAAGCCTGAGATCTAGGGGGTCTAAATAAAAAATTAAAATAAAGAACTAAAAGACAAATGATAAAAACACTAAACTTCCTTGAAACTTTGTAGAAATTGTTATCATGAGGTTGGGCTTGAGCTCAGCTTGTGAAAATTGGTTTTTTTTCAATAGTGTTCTTGCATCATTTCCCTTTGTCCACTTATTCTATGGCCTTAGCAATTGGTATTGTTTGAAGCTTCTCTAGGAGTAATTCAACATTATAACACTATATAAAAAATCTTGTTTTATAATGGTCATGACACTTTTATTTATAGTTTTCTTAAAATGGCAAGGATCAACTATGACCATCCAATCTAAGATCTAGATGTGTGGCTCATGATTGGCTCAATTTCGGATGTAAAAGGCTTTAAATGCTTTGATTGATATTTGGAAGAATGAATCAATCAATAACATGGCTTGCCATTTCATATATTTTTTTCATTGACCTTTTGAGTGCTTACCAAATTATAAGGTGACATCATGGTGATGTCATGGCTTGATATTTTGCATTTTTAATTTCCAATTTTAGATACTCACTAATTAAATATGGACTTTTTACTTATGAATTTAATTAGGTTTAATAAATTAAGTGAATTTAATTAATATTTTCTCCCTTTCTAGATGTTAGTTGAGTGCCCCAATTAATAGGTTTAAAGTGTTAGTTTGCTTTGTCACAACTTAACTAGAGATGAATTTACAGGAGGTTATTATTGCATACAGAATAATACCCCAAATAGGGATGACTTGACATGATTTTGGGAATCAATGTCTGATGTATGGACGAAATTAGTATGTTTATGTAATTTATAGGCTTAATTTACATCATTTGTTAGAATTTGGTTTTATATCTAGTTTAGACATAGATGTGGCTAAAATAGAGTGTCTACATTTTGCCTCTATTTGAGTAGGCATTGTAAGACATAAGCATAGTAACATATTATTAGATAATGAAAAAGTTGTTAATTATTTGGATAATACCTCAGAGGGTGGTTGATGAACCCTGAATGCCCCCTCTAAGGAGTGAGTGATAAATATTATCATCAAATGGGCCCTCAAAAAAAGGAAAACTGACACAATCTAGATATAATAGATGTCACAAAATAGTTATTTGAAAAAAGGTGGTTATGATTACTATCAAAAATGAATGTTAAAATAATGATTTTACCAAAGGTAGTTATAATCATTGGCATAATTATTTACCCTAGTAGGATGGATTGATCAGGATAAAATTGATTTTTCCCCAATAAGGTAGGATAAATTAATATTCAGTAATAAATAATTTGTCACATTTAGGAAAATTAGAAAAGAGAATTCATGAAATAAATTTGTAAATAGAGTGATGATAAGATAACATAGAATAATAACATGAACCTATAAAAATAGCTACTATGAAGATGCATGTTCAAACTATCATGGGATAGGTCCAAAAAATAGCATCGTTAGATGGGCCTCTAAAAGGCCCAATAATATGATTTGATAAAATAATAGGGAATGTAAAATCAATTGGCATAAAAAATGGACCATGAGGGTGAAATATAAAACACCTAAAAGAACTAAAATGACCTTACACCTTGGGGGTGAAAATTTAATTTTCCAACCTATAGATTCACCCCATGGGGTGAAAAGCTTATATTTTCAGCCTAGCCTATTGATAATTTGAAGTTCTAAACTTTTGGATAAAAAATAGATTATGGATAAGAATGGAGGCATGTGAGCAACCAAGTTAGAGAGCACAGGTGACCACCAAATGATGGGCAACTAGAAATCACAGTCAATTTATTTTTTGGGTGTATTTATGACATATTTATTATTAGTTTTAGGGCACAAATTGGCAAAGTCACTATTTTCATAGAAGGGAAAATGGTAACTTTGTAGATAAAAGTGATGATCTCATATGAAGTCATTGTTTCATTAAATGGTGACATCCCCAAAAAATAATTAAAAATAATCAATTAGCATTTTTTCCTAGGTCATGCAAAGCCACCATTTTCATAAAAATTTGAAAAAGGTGATTTCACATAAAATGAAAAAATAACAACTTTGTTGTTTTGGAAAACAGTGACTCCAACCTAAAAGTTAAAATGTATAGTTTAGAGGAACCAAAAGGGGTCCAAACTTTAGGAGAGAGGTTAAAATAATGTCTATCTATATTTATAAGATCATTATGTATCCAAGGAATCCAAGTAAAAAGAATGTTAGCTTCTCTTTGTTAGTCCAAATAAACAAAATAAATCAAACAAAGCTATATTCTCAATTTTAGGATCTAGGGGGAGATAAATAAAAAAGTTTAAAAACACTAAAAGGAGAATGACATAAACACTTACCTTGAAATTTTTTTATAACTTATTGTCATGAGGTTGGGCTTGATCTTAGCTTGTGAGAAATGGTTCTTTGTCAATGGTGCTCTTGCATCATTTCCATTTGTCCACTTGGTCTATGGCCTTATTAATAGGTCTTGTTTGAATATTCTCTAGGAGTAATTCAACATTATAACATTGCATTAAAAAAAATGTTTTAGAATGGTCATGCCACTTGTATTTATAGTTTTTATCAAATGGGAAGGATCAATTATGATTTCCCAATGTAATATCTAGATTTTGGCTCACAATTGGTCCAATTTTAGAGTAAAAATGATTTAAATGATTTCATTAATATTTATAATAATGGAGTAATCAATAGGTATGGCTTGCCATTTTAGATATTTGTTTTCATTTAATTTTTGAGTGATTTCCAACTTTTAAGGTGACATCATGATGATATCATGACTTGATATTTTACATTTTTTAATTTTAAATTTTAAATTTTAAATATTAACTAATTGAATATAGATTTTTCACTTATGCATTTAATTGGGCTTAATCAATTAAGTGAATATGATTAATATTTTGGCCCTTTCTATAAGTTGGTTAAGTACCCCACTAATAGGTCAAAAGTGTCAGTTTACTTGGTTGTAACCTAACTAGATATGAATATGTGGGAGGTTATTATTTCATATAGGATAATACCCCAAATAAGGATGCCTCAACATGATTTTTGGAATTAAATTTTGATGTGAAGATAAAATTGGGATGTTTAGGTAAATTTTTAGGCTCAATTTACATCATTTTATATAAATTGGTCTGATACCCTATTTAGATATGGATGTGGTCAAAAAGGAGTATGTACATTTTACCCTTGTTTAAATAGGTGTTACATGACATATGCATAGTAACATATTTTCAAAGAATTAAAAAGTCATTAATGATTTGGCTAATGCCCTAGATGACATTTGATGAGACTTAGATTCCCCCTTGAGGGAATGAGCTATAAATAGTGTTGTCAATCCCTCAAAAAGAGGGGAAATGTCACAATATAGGTTAGTAGAGGTTAAAAAATGGTGATTTTCTAAAATTTAGTTATAGTCGCTATCATAAATGAAGGTTAATATTATGCTTTTCCCAAAAGTAATTATACTCATTGACACAGTGATTTTACCCAATAGAATAAATTAACTAGGATAAAATCAAATTTTCCCAAATAAGGTAGGATAAAGTGGTAATCAATTAAAAATAATTTATCATGTTTGGGAAAATTGGTAAAGGGATATCATGCAATAAATCCATAAATAAAGTGATGATGAGTTTGCATAGATTAACAACATGAATCTAGAAAACTAGTTAGTACAAAGATGCACATTTTAAGTAGCATGAGATAGGTCATAAAAATAACATTATTAGATAGCCTCTAAAAGGTCTAATAACATGGTCTAATTAAAAAGTAGGGAATTTAGAATCACATGGGAAAAAATGGACCACGAGGGCAAAATATAGAGTGCCCAAAATGAATGGAAAAAATGTTAGGCCTTGGATGGTGAAAAATTAATTTTCCAAGATATATATTCACCTGATGGTGTGAAAATTTTTCATTTTCACCCTAGACTAATGAGAATTTGTATATCTAAACCTATGAAGAGTAAATGGATCATGGAAAATGATGGAGGCACATGAGCAACTAGGTGAGAGAGAACATGTCACCACCACACAATGGACAATTGATAAGTGTAGTCATTTGAGATTTTTGGTGTATTTATGGCAAATTTATTAGTTTTAGGGAATTAATTAGGGATGTCACTATTTTCATGGAAGGGAAAATGATAGATTTGAGAGAAAAGTGGAAACATTGTATGAATCCATTGTTTCTTAAAATAATGACATCTATAAAAAATAATGAAAAACACTTAATTAACATTTTCACCTAAGTCATGCAAAGTCATATATTTTTGAAAAAAAAAATGAATTTTTTTCCTAAAAATGGTAGAAAATGCCAAAATAGTAACTTCATTGTTTAGGAAAATGACAAATTTCCCCTAAATTCAAAATGTATGGTTTAGAGGACCCAAGAAGGGTCCAACTTCTAGGAGAGAGGAGAAAATAATTTCTAGGTCATGAACTAGGTTTGGTAAGGTATGTATTATTTAGACACCAACACAGATACAACCTAATGTTAATCTATCTATGGTCTCAAGAGTGGATGAAGGTATTGAAAACATGTGAGTGATTCCTGTATTTCCTACAGACACAACATATCTAAATGATAGAGATGGTCAGGTTTTAGGATGTTGTGAGTCTATTAGAGGTGGCAAGGGTGGCTATTATTCAAGTATATTAATCATACTTGATTACACTAATTAAGAAATGGCACTTTGAGAATTCCACATTCCATATTCTTAAGGCAGAGGTCATAATGACACTTTAGGATACCTACCATATCCTCAAGCTACCTATGAGATATCAAAGGCTATTTTGGATAAATCTAGTGTAATAAAGAGAAGTTCTAGAGGATTTGAATAACTATAGAGACATCCCCATGCCATATGGGAAGGTATATATTGACTTACTAGAGTAATATATAGATATTTAACCAGATGGCCTAGTGTTTGAGGAGCCAAAACCAACATCACTAGTAAATAGATATTTTTTGTGCTCATGTCCATTATCAGTGAAATATTATTGCCTAAAAAGATTATATAATTTGTTCATATGGGCCTAGGTGGGGTTATCAAGACTATGATGGATGATAGCACCATATTTTATTTGGGGATGGTAAATTTATTCTAAATTTACAAGGGCATGCACATAGTGGCTTATTGAGGAGGCTAGAGTATTGGTGCAAAGATACTACTCTAGGTGTGTGGATGGGAACACATAGAAGTGGAACAACTAAATAAGCAAATGTGGGTGTGAGACCCACAAGATCTAGTGGCATATGGGTGAGTCTAGATTAGTGTAGGAAATAGAAGGAACTATGGGGATATTTAATTCTATAAAAGAATGTTGAATGATCTAATTTTAGAGTTTTTCACTTGGTTACCTTATTTTCCCTTACCACTAAATTGGCCATGGGATAGATGTTATACTAATTTCATGATGATCAGGTGCTTTTTGACTGGGTGATAGTTGCATGTTACTAGGGATACTTTCCTAATTAGGTATGGTGGTAGTTTAAGATTCAAAAATATGTCCTCAAGGGTCATAGGTGGTTTGTGCATGGTTATCAAGAAATCAATCAAGCAATATTAGTGATTAGCAAGAGTGTGATAGTGGTTAGTAATATAAAAAAATGCATAGATTTTATGGGACTATGTAGGAGGTCCAATATATTCATGTGTGACAAATGAATGTTTACTAGAGTGGGCACATGTTTGTCCATTGAGATTGACAAAACTAGCATAGGTACTAGGATATGCACTAGTGGGACTGATAAATGGTGGGTATGTTGGTCATATTAGTTATATTAGTCAAATTGGTTTGGTTGGATAGATTAGTTATGTTGGTTAGATTGGTCAGTTTGGATAGGGATTAGATGATCATGGTGGGGTTCAGGTGGGATGATGTGGATGTCAATTGAGGCAGAAATGAGATGGATGTATATCAAGGTATTGGACATCTTGGTTTTAGGGGTACCAAGAGGAGAGATATTAAAATAAACCCTAATGAGGTAGGGACTTCAAGGAATTAGGTATATATAAGTCATGTAGAACCATTTTATACATGGATATCCTAGGATGTTGCTATGTTGGAGGAGGATATCAATGCATGGGTAGGTGAGATTAAGGGCTTATAGAGGAGATCAAGTCAGATATAAGAAAAAAATATTCTAAAAGATGATGATATGACTTTATTTAAATCACACATTAGTTGATTGAAATCATAGGTGTTAAATATGATGTATTTATATGTCTATCTATATGTTACTTGGGATCAGGTCATATCTAAGAGGTACCATGACATATTAGATAGATATTAGGCTAGAGCTAATGTGTGGTATATTAGATAAGAGAGGGATGAGGATTATAAATCAAGCACATAGGTATGGTTTTCTTTGATGGTAATTGAGATATATTAGGCTAAGGATTCTAGACACCCCATTATAGCCATAACTAGCTTTCGACCAGACTTCAGACTGATTTCTATTAAACAATGCAAATTAAGACTATAAATCATTGAACATCAAAATTTCATATACACATAATTTTTTAATTCTCAAAATCATGTATAGGTGTCCCTATTTATGCTATTCTACCATACTCAATAATAACCTCTCACATATTCATCACCAATCACCTTACGACCTAACAACTGGAAGTTTGGCCTATGGACCCACTAAGCAGGGCACTTGACCAATTCTTAAAAGAGAGAAAATTTAATAAAAATGAATAAAATAATTAAACTAGATCAAATTATTAGCTAAATAATCCATTTATAACTAATGAATATCTAAAAATTGAAATTCAAAAATACAAAGCATCAAGATTCTTCATTATTACCTTTATGAGTTGTTAATCTCTCCCAAAATATCAAAAAATATATAATTTGAGAGCCATCCCTATTAACTAAAAATCATAATTACATGTACCCTCCTTAACTCACCCAAATTTAACATTAACTCACCTAGGGTTAGTTTAAAATCATTCCATGCTTAAATCTTAACCTAACTCAACTTGGGTGAGAGTTAACTTTAGAGGATATATAGACAAGGCCTTAACTATTGATCCCTAATTTTTCTTGGTGTAATGTTATTATGCTCAAATAGGTGAAAGATATTTGTTAGTGAAATGTTATTATGCCAAAATATCTCCAAGATCTTCTATTATTGTTACCATACCAAATTCATAAGCCAAACTAAGCCAATCAACCAAACCAAGGTACTAATGAGAGGTGCAATAAATGGAGTTCCATTGAAAAAGATTTATTGATGCATATAATTGAGTAAGACACATAAAAAAATACATTTTGGATATATAAGGAAGGTAAAAGGATGATTTATTTTGTTTTCTAGTTGTGTTTTCATTATATGCCTATTATATATGCTCTGCCTAGTGTCTAGGCTAGAGGTGTTAGTGTTTACTGTGTTAGTTTTGATTTGGTTTCATTGAATAACACTATAATAATATCCCCTCTATGGATTCTTTTTTCACATGATGACATGCCCAATAGAACTGACACCCCACAATGTTCTTCCCATGGCATTTTAGGACCTCTTTCTAACAATTTTCATGTCAAAATCCTCATTTCCTAACCAAAAAAGTGGAAAGTAAAAGCTTAAAGATGTTCTATAATGAATCATGTGTTTTCTATATGAATTTGTGATTTGGATCTTTTTAGTCATGATATTTCATTGTGGAGTGGTGATATTTCATGAAAAGTGACAATATTATATTTTTATTTTTTCTTATGGTAAGTTGAGATATTGCCTTGATAAGTCATGGTATTTCTTGATAAGTAGTCATTTTCCCTAATCAGTTGCATTATTATTTTTAGAGTCATAATTTCATCCCAAAATATATGATATTAAGACATTCACGGCATCACTTTGATAATTGCAATTTTGCACTCTATAATCATGATATTATATTAGTAATATATTTTTTTCATTGTAGAGTCATGGTTTTGCACTAACACTATATTTTTCAAGAAATGGTGATCTTACACTATATACTTGTAGTTTCACACTATATATTTGTAATTTTACCTCGAATAGTCATGATTTTACATTAAAATTTTATTTTATAGGAAGTTATGCTTTTGTACTAACTAGTTCTAGTTCTATAGGAAAGTTATGGCATTGCCCTATGTATTTATGATATTGCATTGTGTGAAAAACATTTGAAACATGAGAGCTAAATTATAAAAGTCATTTGTTTACTTGATATTAGATTCTAAGTACAAGGACCCCCTAACATCTTTTTAAATACCTAAGGACCAAAGAAATATGTTTTTAATACTCTAATATTCAAACACACATTTACTTTTGGTGTTTTAAAATCTTTTACTTGTGTCATTTTCACTTTTTTTAAGTTCTCAAAAAATTTCAAGGGGCTAAAATTCATGTCATATTTTGATTTGTTACCTAAAAATGAACTCAAACTTTAGTTAAATGCTCATAAGCATTTTTAGTTTTGTGTTTGTTGTTGTGCGTTTATTTTACAAGCCAGGTGTAGAATGTATGCTCTCCCCCCATCCCCTTTATGTAAATTGGGTGATATAAAACACTTTTTTTAATGCCTTTTTCACTTTGTAAAAAAGTGTGGAAGGAATTTCACTAAGGCCCTCCGAAAAATTTGAGTGATTTTGGTGATCCAAAAATGACCCTAAAGTCCTTCCACAATTTTTAATTTCATGTATTTTGGCTTGTGGGTGAGAGTTCATCACCTCCCCATGGGTTCTCTATGGAAGTGTTGACCTAATAAATAATATCTCAAAACCTCTTTAATGCCACTCCATGGTAGGGATATATAAATTTAGGTTGAATTAATGGGACACTTGTTTTAGTAGTTAAATAAACTCAATTAGTAAGATACTACCTAAGAACATAGGTTTACATCGAACATCTCACTACACTAAGGAATTGATGGATGTAGTGGCTATGAAAAAGATACGTCATTTTCATAATAATCTAGTTAATTTGGATCCAAATTATGTGTTATGCACTAGTGTTAACCACACATATGGGATAATTTAGAATGCACAAAAATGATGTTTTTTAGACAACCCCTCTTGCCACATATATACTATTAATGTAGGGTGAGTAACCTAAATTTCCATGTCACCGTATGAAATCTTGAGAGTATAGGGAGAATAACCTAATTTTCATCTACACTTACATTTTTTTAATAACTTAATTTACACTCAAACCTAATTAATATACATAATTTGATAATACAAATCCACCTTCTCAATTTTTTAGATTTAAGATGATACATTTAGGTGATTTTTTTGTTTTTCCTTTTTATTTTCATTCTCTTGAGTCAAAAATATTTATTTTTCAAACCACCTCCTAAAAAATCCATGTTTTCACATCAGTCTTTTGTTTAAAGAGGTTTCATTTTGTCCGTTTGATGTTACACTTTACCTTATTCATTTATCAAACTTATATGTGTGTCTCACTTGTTTAAGAGGGGTATCATTACACTACCCATTTAATTCTAAGTCTAGTTCCTTAGAGTTTTTGAATCAAACCATTTTTTATACCTTTAGAGCAAGATAACATGATTACATTTCTCATATTATTTTAAAGACTTTTTGCCTTGTATCCAATCAAAATTTATAAACCACATGTGCCTTTTTTGATCTATGACTAGTATCATTATGCTATCAATATTGGTATATCTTGTTATCTACTTGAGAACCAAGCCTTCTAAATTGAGTTCCAAATTGGTCTTGATAATTTCAAATTCAAACATTTATTGGTTATTCCAATGCCTCACATAATTTTAGGTTAGATATTTATCTTTCACTTTTGACTTGTGAAAATTAGACAAATTCATTACTCAATTTAAAGATTATTTTTGTGCCTAAATTTTACAAAATTGTCCAATATCCAACTGATAGAATCAAACACATGAACTACAAATACAAAGTAAATAGAAGTATAACTCTATTGTTGAGATTGAAATCAAAATAGAGTAAAATTATGATAATATTAAATTAATAACTCATTGAAAATATATTAGATGAGAGGAATATTTATAGGTATAATGGAGGCATAGATCTAATACATTTGGCAATGTGAACACAAGAAAATTGCCAAATGGTTTATGTGTTCCATGTGTAACATGTCAATATTGGTGGGTAAATGTCAAGGATATCCTCACCCATCAATTTTAATACAATTTTCACATGTGTATGTGCACATTAATTACCTCATTATGACACCTACATGACCTCGATATTACACCTAAGTAATCTAACTACATGTGTAGGAATAATTCATAATAATAAATACATGAAAAATAATATCCTACACTAACACCCTCTTTAAGCGTAGCTTAGGTGGGTAAACGAAATTGGGTCCTAAAAACATGGCCTGATGAGGTACCCAAGTACAATGCAACTATCACAAAGTGGATGAAAAGGAGAAAATTCATAGGAAAAAAATCCCCCCAAAAGAGAGAAAAAAGAAGAATACTAAAATCACCCTCGGAGATGATGTTAATGTAGCCTGTACCCCCAAAATAGAATGCAAGTGAATATACTTACTCTTAGTGAAGCATTTGGTGAATATATCTGCTATCTACTCTATAGTCTAGTGAAATTTGAGATCAATGATCTATCCATGATGAGCTCATAAATGAAGTGCATATAAATCTCAATGTTCTTGGTCCACTGATGTTGGAATAGATTCTTGTAGATATATATGGTGATTTGGTTAACACAAAAGATGATTATGGGTCACTTGAACTATATACCAAAATTAGTTTGAATCCCTTAAAGCCAAATAGCTTCAATAGAAACATTTATATCCCCTTTGTATTTATCCTTAGTAGATGATAAATAAATAACATTTTAATTCTTTCTAGACCAACCAATTGGTCCTAAACCAAGTGAGAAACTATATCCTGAAGTAGACTTGTGATGTTGAATATCACCAACCTAGTCTCAATCTATGTACCCAATCAAGCTAATATCAATGCCTTTTCCATAGTGAATCTCAAAAGTATGAGTACCTTGAATGTAGTGGATAATCATTTTAGATGCTTTCCATTGTAGCTCATGTGGTATTTTCATAAACCTATAGACCATTCCCACTGCATATGAAATATCAATTCTAATGTGAGTTAGATAGATGAGGCTACCAACTAGTTATCGATAGAAGGTACCATCAACCAATGGAGAAGAACACTCAGCCTAATGTTTGACTCCAAAAATAAAGGGAGTTAGAGATAGCTTACAAGAATCCATATTAAATCATGTAAGAAAATCAAGAGCATACTTAGATTTTTCAATGATAATCCTTGAGTTTAATTATAAAATCTCAATACCAAGGAAGTAATGCAATAAACCCAAGTCAATCTTGGAGAATTTATCATGAAAGAAAATCAAGAGTATACTTGGATTTTGCAATGGTAATCCCTAAGTCAAATTTTGAAATCTCAATATGCTACCCATTTCATTCTAAGTCTAGTTCCTTGGAGTTTTTGAATCGAACCATTTGTTATACCTTTAGATTAATATAATGTGATTACATTGCTCGTATTTTTAAAGATTTTTTGCCTTGTATCCAATCACAATTTATAAACCACATGTGATTTTTTGGATCTATGACTAGTATCATTATGCTATCCATTTTGGTCTATATTGTTCTCCATTTGAGAACTAATCCTTCTAAATTGAGTTCCAAATTATTCTTGATAAGTTCAAATTCAAACATTGATTAGTTTATGCCTATGCCTCACATAATTTTAGGTTAGATATTTATCTTTCACTTTTGAGTTTTGTAACTTAGACCAATTCATTGATCAATATAAAGATTATTTTTGTGCCTAAATTTGATAGAATTGTCCAAGATCCAACTGATAAAATTGAACATACAAACTATAAATGTAAAGCAAATAGAAGGAGAACTCTGTTGTTGAGACTAAAATAAAAATAGAGAAAAATTATAATAATATTACGTTCATAACTCATTGAAAATAGATTAGATGAGAGGTATATTTATAGGTACAATGGAGGCATAGATCCAATACATTTGGTAATGTGAACACAAGACAATTACCAAATAGTTTGTGTGTTCCATGTGTAATAAGTCAATATTGGTGGGTAAATGTCAAGGATATCCTCACCCATCAATTTGACTATAATTTTCACATGTTCATGTGTACATTAATTACCTCATTATGACACCTATACGACCTAAATATTACATCTAAGAAAGCTAAATACATTTGTAGGAATAATCTATAGTAATAAATACATGAAAAATAATTTCCTACACTAACAAAATTTGGGGAAGTGGTCTATCTTCCATGTGCCTAAATTCCAATGTCTTTACCAAAGTTAAAATTTATGTTTGAATCCAAATGCCTAGTTTGATTCCAAGTGTTTTATATTTTTAATATTAATTATCTTTCCTTTTAGACCTAGTTTGTGTCAAGTCTAGCTTTTATATCATGTTTCCAAAAGACCTAGCAATTTACTATTTGTCTTAGACCTAGTGTGTTTCAAAGTTTAGATTTTGTGCCATGTTTCCAAAAGACCAATTCATCAAGATATCTCCTTGAAAAAGAGTGATAATTGAGTTGATAGGTCAAGATAATTTGGATATAGACCCATTTACAAAAAGCACTTCAATTGGTGACATGTATAATGTCCCATCTATAGAATATTTGACTACAACTTCTATGAAAAATAATGTGCCAAATATGGTGGATAATACACAAGTATCTTATAACCTATGCCAAAGTGGTTTAAATATACCAAAAAATAGTCTACAATAAGTGACTTTAGTTAAAACCACAATTCGTTTACAATAGCAAGGGCAAGTAACTCTTATGTACCAACCACAAGTTACTTCTAATCCTCAACCAATTATTTTGGCAAGCATGTAACCACATGGATTATGTAGTCAAGTTACAATTAGTTCTTTACCTTGACAACAAGTGATGAATGTTATCCCACCTCAATAGATGATGACTAACATTCTCAAATAATAGACACAGTCTATTATACCACCATAGTAGAGGTAATACACTACACCACATCAACAAGGGGTAATAAATGTTCCACCTTGATAGGTGCTGGAAAATGTACCTAAATAGTCATAGACCAATATACATTTATAATTGTAAATGTTGACCATCCAACCAACATTTTGTTCACAACTAGTTTTTTCACAAGAAATAGGTACCACTATCTAACAAGTATTAATTAGGTAGCAATTACCTTTTACTCAGCTTGTGCCACAAATCCAAAGATAGTGCCTTGGTCCACAACAAGTTCCCCTTATTCAACCAGGTTTAACTAGTTAGTAGTAAGTCCCTAATCAACCCAAGTAGGAATAATATTTTACCCGAAGCCTATATCCTTCCATCCCAAATTCAAATCGCTAAGATCTAAGGCTATATACCAAATTTGAACCAAAATATAGCAAAACAATGTGTGCAATTTCTATAATTATATCCCAATATATAGATGGATATTCATGGTCAGTTAACCTATCAAACCAACATTCCATAACCAACCATACTTCCATTGTATCTTGGTCAAGGTAATCCACCTTTGACCACCTAGCCACCACTTGAGCCAAATGTACCATCCAATTTCTTGGCCTAAGAACTAAAAAAATGAAGGATGTGATTGTTGTTACTCATGTAGGGAAACATACCAAGAAATTCAAGTTAGATGATCTGTGTTCATACCCATTCAACATGGATTATCTTCAACTACAATTTTCTTCAAGTTCTAAACCACCAAGATTTGATAAATACAAGGGTAAAGGATACTCTAAAGCACATTTAATAGAGTTATTTATTGATTTTTAAACTAGTTTCTTATAGTGATGTTAACATGCTTTTTTTTCCCTTGAATTCTAGTAGGATAAGCTTTGGAGTTATTCCTTAGATTACAAAAGTATTATGTATCTAATTTTGATGACCTCTCAGATAAATTTGTGCAAAATTTATCCTATATTATCAAACATGATATTTAATTAGTATATTTGACTTAGGTCAAATAGAAATATGGTGAAATATTTATAAGATATCTAAAAATATAGAGAGTGTTTGTTAGTCACTTTACCCATAACTTACTAGACAAAGCATTGGTTGTTATGTTTACTAGAAAATTTCACAATGAGATATCTTATCATTTGGAGCTTCAGTATGTGCATACCTTC
Source organism: Torreya grandis (assembly GCA_037957365.1). Taxonomy (NCBI): domain Eukaryota; kingdom Viridiplantae; phylum Streptophyta; class Pinopsida; order Cupressales; family Taxaceae; genus Torreya; species Torreya grandis. The sequence continues at coordinate 956,877 of JARHVA010002454.1, forward strand.
AAAGAGATAATTGACATAGATTTATATATTTAAAAATACCTTATTAATAAAGGGATTATCAAGTTAACATCATCAAACCAAAACCAAGGTGTAAGCCTAAGTCCAAGTGCAAGCTTTAACACCAGCTTAGGCTAGTAAATATGAGAAATAGAAGAAATACAAATGTAATAAGATTTTTTTTTAGAAATGGATTAAGTTAGTCACATCATATACAAATTATATAAATAACATCCATGTAACCCACACTTTAAATGTAGCTTAGTCCTCATCATCAACCTATTCATCAAGTATAACCTTCATAGCAAACTAGACTAGCTTGAAAAATACATCAAATACCACATTTTAAACCCCACATCCAAGAAGAAGACCCACTAATCAAGTCATTAGTGACCTTGGTAAACATATAAAAGTAGTTTTTTGTAAGCTAATTATAGTTAATATGATTAGTTCCCTAATTTTGAAGCATTATCTTGAGGGTATTTTGTATCTAGATTGGTATAGAAAGCATTACTTCTATGAATATCATTATGTTCATGGACATAATATATGCCATTATGTGAAATTAAAAGACCCAATTTAGAATATTCTATAAAATGGGAATATTAAATTGGATAATATAACATCTACATCCAATTAGAACATGGGTATTTTCCAAAACCCTTCTCCACAACCTATCAATAATAATAAGCAACAATAACATTGAAGGCCATAAAAATAAAAATAATAGTATCAACAATTGCCAAGACAAAAAAATAATAGTATCAACAACCACTAAGACAAAAATAATATTATCAAAAATAATAACAACAACATCAACCAAATGGGAGGAACCAAGAATAAGATGATTCCAACAACCAACAAACTTACCATGCAGTTACACATGACTACAACAAAGTTGTAGGTCATATTTTTGGAGGTTAGATTTTAACCATCACCATTAATTCTAGACCAAGTAATAACAAACCAAGACCATTTCCAAATAATTCCAATCAACCCACTTATTTCATTAATCTTTCCTTCACCTACGATCATAACTAATTATAATAACAATGAGGGATTACTATTTCAAGAACTTACACTAATAACTCATCATTGCCTTATGACCACAACCAAGTGCATTGTAAATTAAAACTTATCCTATCTTGACCATGTCCATCATCATCAAGTTAAAATGGTCTTATATCCAATCCAAATTATGCAATCATAACTTGGTCATATAAAATTACCATTCTAGCCCCATAACTTCCAAAAAATGAGCCAATATAACCCACTGTACTAGTTGGGAGCATGTCATTTACCAATATTAAGTAAAAACCATATGACATTATGGAACAACTTTGAAAGATACCAATGTAAATATCCATCTAAGATTTGGTGCATATGTCTACTATCTACCACTATCTCTATCAGTGCCTACACCTTCACTACCATCTGGTAGTGGACCCCCTAATATCCCTACCTAGCCTACTATCGAGGCCCACTATCCTAGGGTAGCTATAGATGGACCCCTTACCATGTTATCCCTTTACTCTCCATATTTCATCTTAAATAGAAACTATGCTAGCATTATCACCTCATAATATCTTAGCTCCTCAATAATGGCTAAGTACCATGTCCTTAACTATATTAGGTGGTCTTCCTATTACTTTTATGGCCACTCCTACCCTCTATCTTAGTGAATCTCTCTACTATGTAACCAACCCAAAAGAGATCCTCACTTTATCTTGCTCTAGTTAGAGTGGTTATCTGACCCGATAAAGTGGCCACCTATCCCTATAAGCTAGTAATTTGGGCCTATTCCACTACCAGTGTATCTACCACCTATCCATCTTAGTTGATACACATATAATATCCACATCCATGGGATACTAACCCTCAACATCCCATCCAAAATCAACCATTAAATATCGAGCTTGGTACCATACTTCATACCCATCTATAATACCCACATCATTAATGGTGACTCTAGCTAGTATCTCCTCATAGTCCAAAATGACATCCTATGGTTGTGGATTGGGAAGATAGAACTCTACATCCTCTTTTTTATATCTATGGAAATCTAGTGGTATCCCCTACATTAATCCAAAATACCTTCAAACTCACTTGAATAGGATAAGTTCTACCTCCACATCTTATTTCCCATAAATCTAGCACTATCTCTATAGGTATAATGTGTGGAAGTTCTACCTAAACCACTCAATATCTCAGCCACCACCACTAGCACCTCTTAACACATAGTCACCTCTCCATCTAATGAAACTAACTAGAAATGGCTCTTGGCTAAATCCATCGTACGATGCCGCCATGGGCCTCAGTACCTAAATGTGCTCATATACCTAGTAGTGGAGGATGAACCCAATGCTCCCATATCACCTACATGATTTGAATGCCTATAACTCCTTGTAGATTTGTACTAATAACACTAGGACACATATAAACATAGTCCTCCCTAAAAGCATCTATACTAGCACCCCTAGTAATAGGTATGGAAAGTAGTCAGTGCTCAAATTTGGTATTGTGAAGCAGGAGATGACCATCATCATCATCACTAAGAGCCCTATAGTATTGTGAAGTAAGACATGACCATCATCATAATCTTGAGTAGACATCTATCTATAAGAGCCCTATAGTATAAGGTTTTATAGCTAAATCCACCTGAGTGAAATTGAGCATGTATTCTATTTACCCCATAGATAAAATACATATTATAGTTAATCTCCTCACTCTCTATATGGTATATTTTCTCCCTTAAATGCGTAGTCATGTGATATGTTGAATGTGTTATAGAAGAATTGTCGTCCCCCCCATCAACAACAAAAATATGTTTGTGGTTGGTTCCCATCTCTTGATGAGGACCATAATCATACATTTATCTCATGGTAGGTGTTGATAATGAATCATCATGCCTAATTTAACTATCTCCATATGTCTTCACTCCTCCATAGTCATCATATCTCATACCTACAAAAATATCTCAGGGACCGAGTCCCTCATCTGATCTAATTACATGCTTGCATAAAAATCACATAAGCAATGCATGCTTAATTTTCCACATCCAACTAAGTACCACCCTACACCTACCTTTTTCAACCTATTGTGATCCAACCCAATTACATCTACCTTATTTAAATCTATCAAAAATCTCACACTAACTTATACCCCTCTCTGACACCTACACAAACATATCACTTATTTCCACCCTTATACCCATTATTACCTCTTGATTTGACCCCCCATCATATCTAAACCTTTTCATATACACTTTCTCCCCTTATAACCATCTCTTCAACACTTCACCACACTTTATCACACATTTATTTCCCTTTACACCAAACAAAAACCAAAAAATTATACCTTACACCCTTCAAATCACATACCTTTCACCCTTTTTGAACATGACTTCTAAAACCATAAGAAATTTTCCAATCCCTAAATAAAAACACTTCAAACATGCTTTCAACAAACTTTACAAACTTCTAAAAAAAGTTATACTACCCTCCCTCTTGTAAATTAATTAACTGATAGTTCATTAGACCATCAATGGTCCCTTTAAGACCTTTTACCCTAGGACTCAACCTCTAATAGTTTAGTTAAACCATTAATGGTCACTTTGTGTGACCACTGATGATGTAACTCAAACCTTAGACCTCTCAAAACCTCTCAAAAACCACCTAAAAATCCACAAATCATCTACCTAACCTTATTCCCACCTACATATTTACTCAACCCACCCTTCACCTATCACTTTCACACATGAATTTACCCCAAATCCATAAGAACCTATCCTAGGGCATCGTTTCTCATAATAAATAGTTCTAATCCCTACCCAAATCATTCACCACTAACTACAACACAAATCAAAACCAACCAATTATACCGTGTTATCAATTTCAATACAACTCTTACCCTATTCCATGATTATTGTCATGGTTAAAGCCCTCATTCTGAAACTTAACCATGTCCTTGTCCACCTCACCCACACAATCCACTAATAAATCAAATCCACCTTAGTAAACTCACCCATAAAAGGACAAAATGCAAAAATCACCTAGAACACAACATAATAAAAGTCAAATGGTAACAATGAAGTTATGTTTTACCTTTGACCTACCAGCTTTTAGGGTTTCTTCCTGACCATTGACAATCAAGGTGACCATTGATGGTTGGCCTAGGGGAAAACCCTAAAATATGAATAGTTAGGATTCCCCACCTTCTTCTCAAAAAACATTTAGTTCACCCTACCTCAGTGCTAACCTTTTAGGAGATCACCTACTCTAAACTAAAATAACATTGGACTTATTAGAGATTACCCTTCTATAAATAATACATCTAACCACATCCACCTTGATGTTGGCTATTTTAACCTAAATATTTTCATGTTTTATGATGACCTTACCTTGATCATTTTGACCACAATGACCAAGCTTTCCAAGTTGAACTTTTGAACTTTGAACTACCTCATGCATGACTAGACCATTTGTGTTGTTTCATAGGAACACTTCTTAACCTAGATACCTACACACAATATCAACCCTATCTAGATGACTTGATAAACATGACCTAATCAAATATGACCAATGTTGTGGATTGGTTTCCTTATCATTTATATTCCTAAAAACCTACCTTATTTTTATTAACATTAGTAACTCTAGTCTCTATATGATATTTATTATCATACTTAGTCACATTTTGTGTGCATATTTGCATTTCAAATGCCCAACCCAATTTGTGTCACCCACCTTGACTACTCATCTACCATTTATCAAACCCCAACCTAGTTTTTTTTCACTCCATCACCTCCCATTTTGAGGATAAATAGCTCCTCACATACTTGGGGTAATCAAACCATGACTAGCAATTGATTCATTTTTGTTTTGTAGCTTATTAATCTAAAGTTACATAAAAAAAAGGGGAAAAATGTAGACACTAAAACATTACATAATTTTAGATGTCAAAGAATCATAGACCCTAACCTAACTCTGAGTCTAGTTAACCACCTAGTTTACTTAGCCCATTTATTAATTTACTAAATTAAATTTTTAGTTCACTTCTTTTTTAACCCATTTTCCTCTAGAACCTTGACCATTGATGATCAACCTAACCATTGATGGTTAGCCTGACCATCAATGTTTAGGTCTTCCAAGCCTACTTTAAAAGCATTTATAGCTATATGAGATATGCATGGAACATTTAGAAACTTCTATTTTATGATGCAAACTAGCTTTAAAGCATCGTAATTATCAACTTTTTCCTCTATGCAATTAGTAACTTCCTCATGTACATTTAGTAACTTCATCCTAGAAAAAGAGAGAAGTCGTAAAAGATCTAGATCTAGAAATGTAATAATTTTTATCCAAAATATCTTACAATTGCTTCAGCCTTCCACCACTAAGTTATAGTTATCTCTTACTTGTTTTCTTTGATTTGTATTCCATTTCTAACCTCGTTTCCCTATTAAACACATGAATATGTTATTTTCTATTCCCATAATCCATAACAAACCTCTATTTTCCCAATTAACCAATCTATAATCCTTTTTTTGATCATTTCTAGAATCACATAGGTAATCATCGATAATTAACTCAACCGTCAATGGTCACCTCAACCATCAATGGTCACCTAACCACTAATGCTTGGCCCAATCAACAATATTTCACCCAACCATCAATGGTCAATGTGGAAAAAAAAGTTATTTTCACCCCTTGGACTCCAACTCACCCCTCTTTTCTATGTTCTTACTTGTGCACATAGACTTTTTTTATTTTTTGAACCTAACCCCAACTATCTGAGCATGAGTATTGACCCATTATTGATATATCTAGTCATTTTGTTTAAAAAGATATTTACTTTCATCTCATCTTACATGAATTTAATTTCTAGTTATTAAATGTAAGTTTCCTTTCTTTTCACTTATATCAACTTAATTGTTATAAATAGTGGATTGATAGTTTCCTAGAATTGTATGCTTCTTAGATCTAGCTCACACTAGGTAGTCCACTCAACCATACATCTAAAAACCCCATTTTATAGTGTCTTTATTATTTACATGTTATTCCTTCCATGCTACATATGAGTTCCCATCATCATCTAGATCATGTGTGCACTTTATCAGGTAGCCCTTTCAACACCCTATTACTAGTTTCATTACTTGCTTCCAAATTAATAAATGAGTGAAAAATAATTTGAAACACCTCAAGATTAGAAAGATAATAATTAAACATGAAATTAATTATTTCATATAAATTTTTAAATAATATGTAGACATCTTTACTTAGGAATATAGTGACCTAAGAGGCTTTGATCCCAAGTTGGCCTAACACACTATAGAGCTAGAGGCTAATGCCAAGCCTACTATGAAAAAAAAAGTGATATAAACCCTAAAATAGAAGAGATTATGAGGAAATAATTGACTAAGATAATTGAATCCAAGATCATCTTTCCCATTAAACACTCCTCATGGGTAGACAATTTAGTACCTATGAGGAAGAAGAGTGGGGAGATCAGATTATGTGTTAACTTTAGGGATATAAATAGGTCATGTTTAAAGGATCACTATCCTTTTGAATCTATGGAGAAACTCCTTCAAATAGTTGATGGTTCAAAATGATTCTCCCTCTTGGATGGATATTCAAATAATTAGGTACTAGTGAGAGAAGAAGATGAAATTAAGAATAACTTCACCACAAATTGGGGCACATATGGCTACCATAAGATGCCTTTTAGATTATTAAATGTTGGTGTAACTTTATAAAGATCCATGTACATTTATTTATAAGGGTTGATGAATTAAATGGTGATGGTCTACTTGGATGACAAGATAGTCTTTTCCAAGAAGGCAAGTGAGTACATGAACCATCTAAGGATGATCTTTGAGAGATGTAGAGAGTATGGGATATATTTAAATCCAAAAAAATTTGTTTTTTCCATTCATGAAGGAAATTTTTTGGGTCAAATTATCTCAAAGGAAGTATTATCCATTGACCATGATAAAATAAGTGTTATCTTAGCATTATCTTTACCCAAGCACAAGAAAAAAATCTAGAGCTTCTTTAGGAAGGTAAAATTTGTGAGAATGTTTATACCTGATTTTGAAAATTTAGTCAAACTCATCAACACCATGCTAAAAAATATCCAAGTGTTTTCTTGGTCAAATGAAGGTAAGGTAGAATTTGAGGCCATCAAGCAAGCCATTACCCAAGTAGTCCCACTCATAAATCTTGACTTCTCAAAGGATTTCATATTGTACACCTTTGCCAATATTGAAAACATATCAACTATGCTGATGTAGAAGAATGGGGAAGGACTTAAGCAACCAATTTTGGTTTTTAGTCAAGGTCTATAGGGATATGAGGTAAGGTATACCTTCATATAAATGCAATTTATTTCATCTCTAAGGAGCGTAAAAAAGTTTAGACTAATTCTCTCCAATAGTAAGGTTCATATTATGGTGTCTCATCTTGGAGTGAGGGAATTTATCCTCAAAAAGGATTTAAATGAGAAAAGAGTAGGCTGGATTATCAAGGTCATGACATATGATGTGGAGATCAAAGTCACCAAGATGGTAAGAGGCAAAGGATTGTGTGAGCATATGGTGGATGACCTTGAAGAGGATAAAGAGGTTATTTGGGTGACATAGGACAACTCATAATTAGATGCACCTCCACCTCAAAATAGTTATCTTTAAGATAAGACCCATATCTTGATGACAAGAGAATTCCCTCAAGATTTAGATAGAGCAAAAAGAAGGTATTTCAAGATTTAGTCCATACCTTATGCATTACTTGATGATTTTATTTTTATAAGTGACCTCAATGTATTACTTCTTAGGTGCATTGATGATAATCAATTGAAAAATCTATTGGAGTTGTTTCATGATGGACCTACATGAGGCCATTTCACTCCAAGAAAAATAATAAAGGTAATTAGAGCTAACTTTTATTAGCCTCGAATTTTCAAAGATGCTTATGCATGGGTTAAAAAATTCCAAAAGTTTGTTCTATTTATAAGAAAATAGACATTAGTAGATCTTCCACTCATCCCAATCCAAGTAGATCAACCCTTTATGCAATGGGGTTTATACTTCATAGGGATGATAAATCCACCTTCAAGTGTAGGGAATAAATGGGTTCTCACTACAACTAACTACTTTACCAAGTGGGTGGAGGTAATTGCTTTGAAATAAGTCTATGAGAAAATAGTGTTGGAATTTTATGATTACATAATGATTAGGTTTGGGGTCCTGATTAATATAATCTAAGATAATGGCTTAGTATTTTTTTGGCATGAATACAAGTTAAAGGAAACTTAAGTTGGGCATCTACCTCAACACATCCTCCATTTACTACACCCAAGACAATGGAATGGTAGAGTCTACCAACAAGAAATTGATAAGGATTATCAAGAGGACAATGGAAGATAATCAAGGAGTGTGGCATAAAAAACTAAGGACAACCTTTTGGGCTAACAGAGTGACTCCCAAAACTACCATTTTCAATTCTTTATATGCCCTTGTATATGGAAGGGAAGCCAAATTTCTCATTTCTATTAAGCTACCCACATTGGAGGTAGCCCATCAGCTTGAGTTGATGCAAAGTGAGCCTATGAGTGTAAGGATGGAAGATCTTATGGATCTTGAAGAAAATAGGGAGCTTACAATGAAGACATTAAATTCACATCAAGCACAAGTCAAAAAAGCCTTTGATAAAAGAGCCATAGTAAGGGGTTTCAAGGAAGGGGACTTAGTCCTTAGATTGGACTCAAATAATTCCAAGCCTAGAAATCACACCAAGTTTGATAGCTTGTGGTGTGGTCCTTATTTGATCCACATATGTAAATATCATAATGCTTTTTAACTTACCTAACTAGATAGAGAGGTATTACCCATCCTAGTCAATGACATTCATCTAAATCCATGTTATTATAAAAGTTTGAATCTATTGTATGATATTGTATCATATTAGAATAGTTTTATATGCTTTCCTCTACGTTCCTTGATCACATTTCCCTTTCAATTATGTGTTTCCCTTTCAATAAGTGCTTTGGGTACTTTTTTGTTGTTTGTTTTTTTGTACCTTTTTACTTCAAAAGAAGGTTTTAGGAAGGGTTAGCCTTCTACTAGTCTCACATTAGTTAATAGTAAATAATATGACTATATACACACAATAGATCAATTCAAGGCTATTATTCTCTTGCATAGCAAGCATGCACTGCCAATATGTCACCATAAATGTTGTTCAATTTTTGGCCTACATACAAAAATTTGCTTGGAGGGGTTTGTGGTATGTGGAGCTGAGCAAATCCCTAGTTGAGAAAATTTCTAGATGGAATGAGTGGACCTAAATAATGAATAATAATATCACATATTTCTCACAAAGCTTTTAATAACTTTAAATAAGTGTAAATTATGTTTTGTTGATATTTGATAAGTAGATCTTGGAATAGGTTTAGGATTGAAAAATGAAGAAGACCAATAAGTTTTCATGATGTTTAAAGTAGTTATAATCATGGAAAGAGTTTTCATGGGCCTCTAAAAATCATTGGAGATTTAAAGGATAAATCAAAATATCATATCACAATTCTAAATAAACTAGACCATCATCCAAAAATCATGCAAAAATAGATGGGTTAACTTACTTGTGCATTTTATAAGTATTATAAAAAATACATTCACATTTAAGGATCACATGGAATCAACATAATTAGTTCCAAGATATTTATCTAAAAATTTCATGTCTTGATGAGTTCTCTATCTTGAGATATAAGTCTTCAAAGTTTAGACTGCAAAATGAAATGTTCACATGGACATCAAAATTAAGCCACAACAAATAACCATTGGGGTTAAAAATAGAGATGGGTGCATGGAAATAAATGATGGACATGTGGACATAAAATTATGGGAATATATACATCAAATTTAATCCACAACAAATAACCTTTTGGGTTCAAAAATCCTAAGGCATTCATGCAGATGTCAAAGACATTCATACAAACATCAAATACAAGCATGCAGATGTCAATTTTGGTCCTCATGAATTAGCCACTGGAGTTGAAATGGTGGGTCATAGAAAAATCAAAGAATCATGTTAATTTTTACATCTATATCTAATGGTGTGAGTGAAATTAAAAGATTTAGAGGACCTAGATCAAAGGCTTGTGTTCATTCATACATCTAGATCTAATGGTGAGAGTTAAAGTGAAGGAGTCAACATATCCTAGGGAAAAATAATGAGAAGATATTTTTTCCCAAATTTATAGGTTAAATTTTGAAATAAAAATAAAAAATAAACAAATGGAAAATCTAGGATCTTTTTGATGAATTTTAATGAAGTAGTTTTTGACCTAAACAAAGTAAATACAAAGGAGACAAGTTTGAGCATGGTCTAGTTTGAACCAAAATAAGATATTTTAGGATAAAATTTTACCATTATAGAAATGTGGAGATAAAATAAGTTTTTATACACAATAAATATCAAATGGTGACAACATTTTATTGAAATGAGACTAGACCACATGGCGAGCTTTATTTTTTGATATTAAAGACTATAGGAAAACCAATAAAGGAGATTGGTTTTCATCTATACTAGACATATGATAAGATATTGAGTAGGGGAAGATATGAATGGCTATATATAGGTGTTTTATATTTTAATAAGGTCCCATTTCTAAAAAACAACAGCTAATATTAGGCTTGGATATGACTTTGTCAAGTACTTAGATATAAAGACCTTACCCTCATAATGAAGAAAGTGGAGATGGTGTGGAAGATCATAGCAAAGAGATATATGGATTAGAGTATAATAGTGAATAATTTAATGATGTTAATAATATTTTATTATATTCACTCTTATCAAGGATCATGACTCATCAGCTATAAAATAGACCCTTATCTTCTAGTGCATTTCTCAACCAATGGGAAAAATTAAATATTTTGGGATAGATGAAGGATTAGTCCTGATTAGATAAAAGATGGTTAAAAATTAGATAAATGTGGTGGTAGTTTATTAATTATTTTATGTACTCATGCTACCATTCTTGTCACCCTCTTTTTCTCTTATATATTCCATTCTATCCCATCAGGCAAGGGCTCTCTCAATTTTAAGAAGAAAATGCTTTCTCTCAATTTTGTAGGAGTGAAGACTCTCATTTGATAAGGTTAGACCATATCAAAAGTTATATAAAAGACCTATTGAAGCTAATAAATATTTCCTTTACCTATCTCTTTCTCTTAAAATTTGTTTAGTAAGCTTGTGCATGATGCCATCATGAAGGAGAATCTTTCATGCCCATTGTCCCTCTTCGTTGACTATTTTAGAGTGTAGGTCTACATTTGTGTTTTTTATACCATTAATTTAAGATTGGTGTGAGTTTTATAACTCCTATTAGTTATATTCATTGCTTCTTGAACCTAGTGTATGAAATACTTGTGCAATTAGCTAGATTTTGAGATTATTTTAGCTAGTGCTATCTTATGATTTTTTAGTGTATTTTCATGTCTATGTGAATTATCATTTAATTTGGCGCATGACACTTTTAGATTTATTAGGAACCCTTTACCATTCTCTACCACTTTTATTAGTGTAAACTTTAGTTTAGTTTATAATAATAACATGCTTTTGACTGAATTGCCCATTAATTTTCCACATTATTTATGAGATTGCCATCATTGCATTAGGAGATTCAAATTAATCATGTCTAAGAGAGATTGAATAGGTATTCCAACTAGAGGACTTTGTAGTTGTAGGCCAATTAAAATCATTGCCAACAAGTATAGAATATAATTTGAATCTCCTCATAGAATATACTATATAAGTCAACATCAGGACTTTGGATGACCCAAAATGGATCAAATTAGGCACGTCCCTCACCAAGGAGGAATGTGAAGTTTTTACAACCCATTGGCATTTTTGCCTAGGCCTATTTAAATATTCTAGGTTTGGACCCCACCTTAGTTTTACACCATTTTTTTATGCATCATTATTCCAAACCTATGAAATAAGAATTATGCATGGTGCATACTCATATTAATATACTATTAAATAAAGAGTTGGAAAAACTCTTATAATAGAGATGTATTTGATTCTTTAATTATTTAGAGAGGATATCAAATATTGTGCTTATCAATAAGAAGTCTGAAGGAATTAGAATCTACATTGATTTTAGAGACATTAATAAGGCTTTCCCTAAGGATGTCTTTCCTCTACCTAATATTGACATGATAGATGACTCCATAATAGGCTATGAAATTATTTCACCTATTTGGGGTACAATCAAGTTAGAATAATTATAGAATACCAATACAAGGTAGTGGTCACCACTCTATGGGGAATATTTTGTTATTATATTATGCCATACAACCTCAATAATGTTGAGGCCACATACTAAATACCCATTACCATCATATTTCATGATACAATGCATGACATTGTTGAAGACTATGTCAACAACATATTAGGTAAATTAAAAACTAGTGTTGATAATCCAACCATGCTACAAATAAAATTTGAGAGGATTCATGAATATAAGGTTAGAATTAATCCCAAAAATTTCATCATTGGTGCCACTTCATTCAAATTATTAGGCTTCATCATCTCTCATTGGGTCATTGAAGTTGATCCTACAAAAGTACAAGCCATTACCAAAATACCACCACCTTCTAATTTGATGTAACTCTATAGTTTGTAATGCAAAATCTAGTCTATCACATGATTCATTTCATAGTTACCTAACAAATGCAATCCATTTTAAAACTTGATGAAGAAAAGTGTTACATTTATTTTGGATGAAGACTATTAGAAATCCTTTTAGTACCTAAAGGAATATCTTACCAATACACCTATTTTTTACCACCAATGTGAGGAAATCCATTTACAATGTACCTATCTACCATAGAAAAATCCATGGGGGTACTTATATCTCATCATGATGATAATGAAAAATAGCATACCATTTACTATTTAAGCCATACACTAATCACATATGAACACAACTATATGATAAAAGAAAAATATTATTTAGTTATGGTCTTTGTAGCCCAAAAGCTATGGCATTACATGCTTAAAAATAAGATCATATTTATTTCCAAAGTAGATTCACTCAAGTATCTACTATCCAAGATAACTTTATAAGGCTACATGGCTAAATGGATCATACTTATATTCAATACTGAGTCTGTCAAATATAAAGTTTTAAAGGGACAAGTGCCTAAAGATTAGCTTGTTGAAGCTCCCCTTATAGATACCTAACCACTCAGTTTTCAATTCCCTAATGATTCCATCTTGACCATCATCGAAACATCTCATATGGATAATAATTGGAATATATATTTTTTTGGATCATTTAAATGACATGGACTAAGGATAGGCATATTATTTATTACACCATATGGGTATCTTATCCCTAAATCATTTTGTATAATATTTCCTTATACTAAAAACATGGTTGAATATGAATAACTCATTATAGGTATTCATTAAGTAGTATAATGGAATATTTAATATCTCATAATTTATGGTGATTCTTAGTTAATCATCAATTAAGTTATAGACCACTTTTAAACCAAATATGACAAGATAGTGCCATATAAATCTATGGTGGGCACTCTCAAACAAAAAATTGCAAACATACAATTTGAACACATATCAAGGGCTAGTAATAGGACAATAGATCCACCACAGATTAACAACATTGGGACTCAATCTCATTTGGAAGATTAACCCTATTTATAAAAATCTCTAAACATCTCATCTATTTCTATGTTATCCCATTTTACATTATATCTAATAATGATGGATTATTTAAAAATAATAATGTCAAATCACTATGTATCAAGTATAATATCACTCAACACTTTTATACCCAATATTACCAAAAAGGTAATGGCCAAGTAGAGGAATCCATTAAAACCATTGTTAATATCCTTAAAAATATTGTTAATGATGTTGGTCATGATTATCACCTCCAAATATTTCATGCCCTCTGGTCATATCACACTAATTATCATACTCCAACTAGAGCCATTCCATATTCCCTAGTGTATGGCACTGAGGCCATTCTTCCCATCGAGGATGAGATACCTTATATACGTATATCATTGAAACACATATTTTATGATAAATATTGTATGGTACCTCACCTAAAATATCTCTAGTTACTTGATGAAAAATGCATGGCTATTATTAACAACCATCAAGCATACCAAAATAGACTCCATGGATAATATAATTGATGGGTCAAACATAAAGATTTAAATCTTGGTGATATTGATATAAAATAAAAATATAATAAAAACATGACTAATAATAAAAATAAGGGAAAGTTAAAACCCTATTTGATAGGCCCATATGTCATTGTTTCTAACTATGGATCTAGAGCGTACAAGCTCACTACACTATATAGAGATGAACTTGATGAGCCGATGAAGGGAGTATTATCTATGAGTAATTTTTATGTTTTATCATATCATTTTATTATTTATATCATATCATATATCATTCTATCATAACTTCACTATCAACCACAATCTTTTTTACCCTCCCTACCCATCCTCTTTGGCCTTAGTTCCATTCTATTGGTTCTTCAATCACCTTCAGTGAGGGGATTTCGACCAAGTTTCAGTAGTTGATGTAGTGTTCCATATATAAGTAGTATTTTGGACTATTATGACAATTTTTTGGTAGTTAAATCCTTTATTTGTTATCTCATTTCATTTTGAGTGTTACTAAATATAACCACCTTTAGTAAAATCAAGGCCCCACTCCATGCTACTAATTGTAACTACCTTCAGGAAATTAGTATATTTAAAGCATTCCATTATTTTTTAATTATAACCACCTATGGTAAAATTAATAATAACACCTTTACCATGCCTCACTATATCCCCTTGCCATTCCTATACTATACTATTGCATTTGCCTCAATTCATAAACTTGATACTACATAATCAAATTTTTCCACTATGAAGGATGAAATACAGTGACTTGAGGTACTATTATCACTCCAAAATTCAACCTATAACGAGTTTTTTAAATATTAACTTTAAGGCAAGACTCACATGGGATTGGCCTAAAGGTTATGGGTGACCTGAAGTAAAACCAAACTTCTAGTTTATGGGGCTAACTCCCCTAGTGCATTTATTTGGGATCAATTTATTAATACCTATTGATTTGGGGTGAAAAGTGATAGAAAATGAATAAAATAAACCTAATTAAGTGGTTTTGATTCACCAATATCATTAAACCACTTATTTAGAGCTCTGAACAACACTAATAAACTAATCATGAACTAAAATACTATCTCCAAGGCTCCTATGCAACAATGTGTTACATGAAGGTCATGGTGAATAGATACAACTTGTAAATTAAGGGTGCATACATTAAGTTACTCCCAAATAGGTTACACTTCAAATATTATTACCAACCATTGACACATAACATAGCCTTCAAAAGATAACTTATCAACATATAGGTGTAGAAAGGACATTCCAAGGGAATATTTATACCACTTAAACACATAAAAACAAGAATATAAACAATATAAACCAACCATTGATAATATGAAATAGTCTATTAATATTTTAAGAGGTTTGTAAATTAAAAAACTAGGTAGAGTTTCATCTTACCTAAGTGAGGGATACAAATCAAAGCCTTAAGGCTTGAATATATAGAAGAATGATAATTAAAAGAGAGGGAGAATGGTGTGGAGCTGAGAATTAGGGGTCATAAATGACCATAGTCCACTCCATCAATAGTTATAGAAGTCATGAATATCTCTCATACTCCCTTATATGCATTGACATTCTTCAATGAGCCTCTTGGTATTGAGGTGGAGTGGTAGAGGCTAGGTCAGACTTGTTTGACTCCTTCTCAAGAATTTATATGCTAAAAAATGGGTTAGTTACTTCTCTTATGACATTTAAAAACTATAAATAAGGGTAATTAGGCCTCCCTGAGGCATTGAAGATCCCATTATTTCTTATGTGCATGTTGACCAAGATAGGTAATTGTCCTATTATTCCATAATGTCAATGATAAGTATTTACTCACCCTTATGCATCATTTACAATGGTAATCACCCTATATTAACTCCTCTAATAGCTTCCCTACACCAACTTTTATTTCTCTTTACTGACCAAGTAGGTCTATTAGATCTAGTTACTTAACCATTATGTGTTAGGTGGCCATAAAAACCTATATGAGGCCTTGAGGACATGTGAAGAGGTGAATCTTAGATATGAATAAATTCCATATACCGTGACATAGGTCTTTATAAATAATATACACCTATAACCTTACGAAACTAGGTGATTTGGTCACCTTCTCTTTCACATTTGTATACTGGCTATTTGGAGAAGACTTATAGTGTCATTTATAAGAATAAAATTTATTATATGGTGTCTTGGAATATGAAACAAGTCTCAAACCTCCTGCTCCAATGATTGGAAACATCTCAAAAAACCTTGTACAATGTTATTCATTAAAATCCTTGAAAAAGTACTCGTTTATGAAAATTTCATATTATGTACGTAAAAATAAGAAACATGATCAAGGTCTCTTATAATTGGAATAGATGTTTCAAGTATTTATTAGGTCACTTTAGTGTGTTTGAGTGAAATATATTCACTTTTCCCAAGTTGGGTTTATCTTAGGGTTTAGGTAGGGTTTTGGAGGTCTACCATCTTAACGATGGTTCATAAAGATAATACATCCAATCCCAACCTTATGGTCATGGATTTTTACTAAATATACCCCCATAAAACTCTTGAGAATATTTTGGTCCCATGCACCTTATGTGTAGAGATATGAGTAAAATATGGTAGAGTTCAAGCTCTCTACTAGGTAGTCTGTGTAGGCCATCTTCTTAACATTCATTCATAAACTTGGACACATAAAATTAAATACATATACCATATATGTTAATTTTTTATTCATTCCCAACTCCTATAATTTGACATAGGTCCATATTATATGAAATTTATGAGCACCTAAAGTGATTACTTGAGTTGAGTGCCTAGGACTGTGTAACTCCAACTAGGCTTTAAGACTAAATTGACCCTTCATTTGAATTATATTACCTAAAAAACTTAATTTAGGGCCTATAACATTATCTCACACCTCTTCATGATGTCAAATCTACTCAGGAGTGTCTATGTGTGCTTTAAATATGATGGTTGAGCTTGAGGCCTAGTAATGACTTTTAGGCCTAATAGGCCTAGACTGAGTGTTAGAGGTCTAAGTGACCTATAGGTGACTTGGGGTATCAAAATATTTATAAAAACAATTATGATACCTATTTAAAACCTCTATATTTTCCTTTAAACTCTCAATCTCTAATTATATTCCCCTTCCTCATATGATTGCCTGTAAGTCTCACTGCTAGCTTGAGTGCTTGATAGTAGTGTATGGACTTGAGTAGTTTATTTACTTCTAATATATAGATTTTATGGATTTATAATCCATATATTATTATTTTAGGGTTGGAAATACCCTTAGGTACATTACTTCTTTCAATTTATTTACTGCATACCCTACATAATTAGGCTTAGGGTTTTTACACATCTAGGCCTATGTAGCCCTTAGGTTTGTGTTTAGTGCTCTCTATGCCTTACTTGAGGCTATTACCATCATGGATAAATATTTTATAATTTATAAATCCATATTTATGTGATATTAACCTCAAATAACTTATAATCATTTTCATGCCCTTTGATTATGATGTGAGTCTATGTGTACAAGATTAGGCCTATTAGGCCTAATTAGGTCTTTGATCTCTTTCCACCTTGGACATAAGACCATATAAATTGTAAAAAATTTTATACTTTATAAATTATCGTACTTATATGTTTCCAATCCTTATACAACCTCAAATAATGCATCTATCTCTAAATGGTATGTGGAGGCCTTTTTTAGGTCTGTCTAGGCCTTATTAGCCTAATAGGATATTAGGATCTTTTGCTTATTGAACCTATGTTATAAAATATTTATAACATTAATATATATTCATCACTCAATTTTTAAATTTTATTTATCATTTTTAATCACCTCTTTAACCTATAGATGTCCTTCACTTTTATTACTATGTTTGTAGCTACTTAGTTTAGGCCTAAAAGAGCTAAACTGTGAAGGATATTGTTTCATTCAATGGGTCAAGAAACAAAAGGAGGTTAGAAATTTGAGAGAAAATTTAAAAAAACTATAATTTATATGTCCTTTTCACTTTAATCCCCAATTATTCTCCATCACATTTCATACTAAAACCCAATACCCCATCTACTTGATTGTAGTTTTACACTCTGGACTATATGTAGGTGAGAGGTAAGATCTTGTACTTTATCATCAACTCTACTCTAGTAAATATAATTAATCATAATTGTCATGGTGTTTATAAATATTATATATAATTCATCTACCCTAAAATAATTCTAAAACATTTTTGATTCTCCAGTTGCTTTCACCTACAGTTAGGCCAATAGGTACTAATGAGGGTCCTTGGCTATGTGAACTCATTAGGAGATGACTTATTATATTGAATGTCCTTTACTCACATATCCAGAATTATTTATTTTCCCATGATTTACCCTGATCAATAATCTCTTTCATTTTTAAGGATTCTTAGAGTAGTTTTATGTCCAACTTTCTCTCCACTTACAGTTACACCTGTTGGTGGAGATTCTAGGCCTCTGACTATGGGTACCTTATTTAAAGGGTGATTTATGTTTCATAAATACAAATAATTTTAATGATTTTTTTTCTCTTTTTATGTCTTTTAATCCTTTTAAATCTCTTCATACCTTCATTAATATCTAACCCAAATAGTGACCAATTTCCTTACTCAACCTACCTTAAAAGTCTTGTCATGATTGTGATATTTTGCCTGACTGTATTAACCACTGAGAAGGCAAGTATGATGATCATTATTAATATTTGGTGTTAATAACATGTGGATGTATTTTTTATACTATTTTACCTCATCATTCTTTCCATGTTCTTCAATTTTATTGTCATATCTCTGAGTGTGTTTGAAGGGTAATGACTAAGTTGGTATCTTATGGTGATTGGGAGTGTTGATCACTATTTTACACTATTCACTATGTATTAATACCTTACCATATGTTATTATTACTTCACAAGGATATTCCATTAATTATATATCTCAAACCAACCATGACCATATAATTTTATTAGTCCACCTTATAAGGCTTACATTAATTGTGAGAGTTTTATATTTGCATACTAGGGTGAGGGTATAAATGGTTATTGTGTAGGTAAAATGATGAATATAGGGAAAATAGTAAAACATATGGATAAAGTATGGGATTATGTATATGAATATCAAGAAACATAAATATTCCCTATAGATATCTTGCTTCCATTTTACTAAAGAGATTACACTACCTATGATGATAGTCACCCTTATAGATAAGGCTTAAAGGGGTGGACTGATGACTTAGCTAAGTATTTTAGGTAGATAAATTTTGAATGAATGTAATAAAACATCACCTTCTTTAAAAAACTCTTGTGTTCCATATCTATGCCTTGAATGCTCTACAATATAGATACACTTATCTATAGTCTAAAAATGAAATAAGATTCGATGATTCCTACTCCCCCAACCTCACACATTTGAACCAAGGGTGGAGGGTGATGATTATGGTCTATGAGGACATAAGGAACACATAAAAATTGTTTATTTTCATAAACTCCTAAAAAATTCACTAAAACTAATGCCATTTTATCCCCCTGCAAAGGATCACTAGAGTGTTGAGGTTGTTAACATTTGTTAATAAAGCATAGGCCATGAAAAATATCACTATAGTGCCCAAATTTTTAATCACATTATTACATTGATGAGAATTCAAATATAAACCATTTTTATTACCAAGAGATAACTTTCCCATTTTTTCTCTCCTATTTGCGCTATCCACAATCCTATAAGTTTTCTTGGGATACAAACGATCTTGAAGGAAGGAAGGGGCTAGTTTTCAAAACGTTTGACATATTATAGTCATGTAACTCCTAGAATACACCTACACTTTTCCACATAAAACCTTTGAACCCCATATGTATAGAATTGACCATAAAAATATATATAAACATCCAAAAAACCACCTAAAATCTTATTTTCCTACATTTTCTCCATGTTTTTGACCTTGAATAGCCACTAGAGCCTAGAGGGGGGAAAAACACAAGTAAAATATTTTTTGAAAACTAGAGGTATGATAGGGGGATCTGAAAGGATGTATTTTCCCATGTGTTGGACCCAATTGATGAGTGGGGAGTGAATATGAGCCTTAAAATAGACCTTTTATGGTATGAAACACCTATTCATGACCATATGATGAAAATTTAATATTTTTAAGACATTTATAATGTAAATTTTATTGAAACACTTCCCCCTTTCAAAAAAATTCAATGAAAATATGCTTATATGAGATGTTTGAAGGGTGATTAATGACTTTAGGGGGCTTATGCAGGCTTGGAACTACTTGAATGGATAAACCATGAATACTGACATTAAAAACATCATTAAACCTTCATATTATGACCTTAAATAAGGTTTTAAACCCTTACATCCTACCAATAAATGTCTGTCTTCAATGAATGACATATAATAGGCCTAAAAATATAAGGATTAATAACCTCAATTTCTCCAAATTACCTTAATATTTGTTAAATGACCTTAGTCTTGCCAAACATTTTTTAAACCATAGTTATAGACCTAAAAATGAATTGGAACTCTTCCACTTACCTAGGGACCATGTAGTGCATCACCCAAGCGACCTCAAAATAGATATGATATATGATGATTACAAGAAGACTCTATAGCACCTCTAACAATGCTAGATGACATCAAGAAGCAATTTAGGAGACATCATCACTTAGGAGATCACCATGTGCAAGTTTGAGTTGATGTCATGGAATGTTTTTGGTTATAGGGGTTGTCAGTTTTTTAGGGAGGCCAAATTTCAAACATTTTTGGTGAGTCATAGGGGTTCATAATGCTACTATTCAAGAGAATTCACTAACTCTTCATGATAATAATGACTCATATATGACAACATGGATTGGATGACTGAATTAGATTGCCAAAAAGACCTAAAATTTTATGACACCTCTTAGGAATGAAACACCAAATACAAAACACACACAAAGGATACCAAATCATATAACACCTAAACCTAGGAAAAAACAAGGAAAGACACCAAAGTAACAAGACATCAAACTAAACTTGTGTTGACCTCTTTTTGAAATAAGATAATAAACACTATAAACAACTAACCTGAGGTCAAACTCTTTCCTATAGGATCAAATGAAACTTTTATTTGATCAATATGGCACCATGAGTTATTATTTACATTTCTTGATATGAGTCTAATCATACATTGCTCACTATATGAGGAATCCCACTTAGAGATGGAGGTACTATAATGTTAATGGCTTCTTGACAGAGTTGATGAACCTTCTTTCTCCACTCTTAGGTGCATGGGTTGGATAGACTAGTCAATCATCCAATCATACTCATTTGATAATTTTATTATTTACATGATCAATGTCAATTCTACCTCTATCATGAGCTTCTCCTAATTTATAATGCTCTCATATAGTGATTGCCTTGAAAACTCAACTAGTAGGCCTTGATTAGTTTCTTAATTCTTATCTATTTGATATGGTATTTTTTCAAGGCCTTCAACCCCTTGACAAGTTTTAAAACATGTATTCTACATGTCATTAGTCTCTCCTTGATTATACCTATGATAATTAGGATGGTCAATCTCCATAGTGTTCTTCTAAAGACCCTTCTCAAGCTCTTTATGAGGTAAGGATGGGTTATCTAAACTCAAAACAAAGTTCCCAAAGTCCTCCAAAAATGCCATATCTTCATGATCAATTTAAAAGGCATGGATTTCAATATCATATTTACCATTCACTTTTGAAACACTATGCTAATCAAGTATTTCCAAATATTGCACAAAGTCATAACAAGTCTCATGTTCTACTATAACTTAGTCATCCTCATCATCTATGGATAATGGGATCTCATTAATCCATTCAAGCTCTAGTTCATCTTGTCTTGGTGTTTAATAACATGTATTTCCTTATTAAATCTCTAAATAATTAGTGGTATCTTCATTTTAAACCTAAACTTACTATCCTATTCCGTCATTCCAAGCTATTTTGATAAGTTAATCAATATCAATTAATAATTCATGGTATAGTTATTTCCAAAGATCATCTAACTAACTTGAGATGTTCTTAACTTCAACAATGGTCTCATGTAAGTTGTTTCCATGATTTTATCTTAGAGGATAAGTTGCATGAATTTTTTCTTCATCTAATTCATCATCATGCCATTATGATTGCTTCACATCACCCAACCCTACTTCATGTTTAAATTTTGATATGTTAATATAAATATGGGTACCAATAATAATATCCTCATCATAGATGTTTGAGGTATCGTCTTCATAGTGTTTTTGAAACCTAAATGCAACTACAACATGATCCAATTCTTGAATGATTACAACCTCACTAATTACTCTTAGAAATTTTTTCCCCATAATTAAATGTTCAAGTTCTATCTTTAATGGATTTGGTTTCTCTTCATAAGAGGATGTGTTAGGAGATAAAATCATTTCATTAGCTTCTTTGATAGATACTAGGGTTCTCTTCCATCTTGGAGCCTTAGGATTATCAAAATTGGATACTACATTCCTCTTCTCCCATTCTCCAATTACCTTATCAAGTTTAGATGTATATTGATCCTTATAAAGGGATGAAGTATGAAGGATATATGGGTAAAATGGGAAACTTGAGACATCTCATGAACTAGACTCCATACATTTCTCCTCTTCTTGACTTTAAATATGCATAGGATAAGGTTCTATTTCAAGGATAATCATAACACAATCTAGTGTTTTATCCCATGAAGGCCTCAAAAATAGAGTTATTTAAAGCTCTTGATAAGAAATGGATGGATCTAGATGGGGATATATAACACAAGGAAGATAATTAGGGGTTGGAGGAAGAAGTTAATCTACAGTTAATGTGTTTGGTGTGTAAGTCTCAAGATGAAACTTGGAGAGTGGTCTAGATCTGATTATGAATCCTAAATCATACCCAAACTTGTAAACCATATAAGATAAGTCAAAGGATAATTACCCCCAATATTTAACATAAAGTCATCAAGGAAATATAGAGTAAAACAAGGTGGAAAGTCTACAAAAATGATGTCTTGTGTAATTGAGATCTTGGGGTAAGCATGAAGGGTATTTTTCAAGTTTTTGATAAGGCCAAATTTACTTTTAGATGACCCATTCCATAAAAATTCAAAGTTGGAGGTGGGATCATACATCCAAATAAAGTTATCAACCACCATATTAGGGATAAATGAACTAATTTATCTATCATCCAAAAACAAATTATGAGCCAAGAAGTCTCTAGTGATCATAAAGGTAATAAAAGGAGATGGAGTGGTTACCTTATCTAGTTGATCTTGGTTTTCAAGGATGTTCTATTGATGAAAAAAGGATTGATGGTCATCTTCCTTTTACTTCCCAAGATATTATTTCAACCAATCTCTTTCCTCCTTTAGCTTCTCAATTTATAAGCTCAACTCACCATTACTTAGTTTAGGCTATCTATAAAGAAAAATAGGTTGGTTCCATGATTTTTTAGGAGTAAAAGGTATGATAAGGAAGTGAATAAGACTTATAATAGGGGTAATGTAAAAGATGTTATTGGTGATATGCATCATAATGTTATAGAGGGTGATAGGGATATTGATCAAGATATGTATAACAAAATTTTACCAAATATAAAACCATAACTCTTCATGAATCATATGAATAACACTATTAATTATGAACAAGAAACTTCCTTAACCCTAAAATGATGTCTTTGAGATGCCTTAAAATATGAATTCTGACTAAAAATCCATTTCATAACTATTTGAGTTTCTTTGAGATGACTACAAGGCTAAAAATGGGTGTTCGAGTGATTGAATTTGGTCTCAACAGGTGTGTAAGAACTATTAGCACTCTAAAATACACCCTAGAAGGAGGTTGTTTAGACCTACCTTAAAATCTAGACTAACATGGGATTGGCCTAAAGTTTATGGGTGAAATAAAGTTTGAAAAAATCTCTATTTTATGGGGATATCTCTCTTGGTACATCTATTTGGTATCAATTCACTAAGACATACTGATTGGAGTGAAAATGGATAGAAAGTAAATAAAAGAAACCTACTCTAAGGTGTGGTGATGCACCAATATCATTAATCTAGTCATTTTGAGCCCCTAACAACACTAATGAACTAATCATAAACTAAAATATTATCTCCAATGCTCCTATGTAGTGTTATTTTTAATGAATTATATGGTGAATGGATACAACCTAGAGGTGAAGGGTGAGAGGCCTATCTTGAGACACTTCGAACCAAGTTACACTCTAAATATGATTACCAGCCTTTAACACATCACATAACCTACATAAGACAACTTATCAATATATATGTGGTAAGGACATACCAATGGAATACTTATACCACTTACATAAATCAAAAAAGGCATATACACACTATGAACCAATCATAGAGAAGCTGTAATAGTCTATTAACAATTCAAGAGGTTTCTCAACTACAAAACTAGGTAGATTTTCCTCATACCCAGGTGAGGGATATAAATCAAGGCCTTAAGGCTTGAATATATAGCATAATTAGAATTAAAATAGAGGAATAATGTCATGGAGGTTAGAGGTAGGGGTCATAAATGACCATAT
Source organism: Torreya grandis (assembly GCA_037957365.1). Taxonomy (NCBI): domain Eukaryota; kingdom Viridiplantae; phylum Streptophyta; class Pinopsida; order Cupressales; family Taxaceae; genus Torreya; species Torreya grandis. The sequence continues at coordinate 981,647 of JARHVA010002454.1, forward strand.
CCCACTCCATCATCAATTTTAGTAGTGATGACAACTTCTCATACTCCTATCTATTTGAGGTTGAGTGGTGAAGGCTAGGTTAGATCTATTTGAATACTTACAAAGCATGGATTTGACTAAAAATTTGTTAGTTACTTGTATAATGATAGTTAAAAAGTGTAAATAAGGGTAATTAGACCTTTGTGAGGTATTGAGAAACCCATAACCTCTTATCTACATGTTGACCAAACTAGGTAACTATCCTATTCTTCCATAATGTCTATGAGAAGTGTATGTTCTCCCTTATGCATAATTTACAAGGATAATTACCCCATAATAAATCTTCCAATAGTATTCCTATGCCAAATTTTATCTCTCTTTGTTGACCAAGTAGGTTTATTAGGCTTATTAGGCCTAGTTACCTGACTGTTAGGAGCTAGGTGGACATGAAAACCTACATGGGGCCCTAAGAACATGTGAAAAGGTGAGTCTTAGATGTAAATCAATGTCATATAAAATTACATAGGTATTTATAAGCAATAGACACCTACAACCATACCAAACTAGGTGACTAGGGTATCTTCTCTTTCACATCTATGGATTGGCTATTTAGAGGTGTTGGGACCAACATACCCCATTTTTTGAATTGGGACTCTTGAGAAACCCTTAGAATAAAAAATCAAAATTTTAGGGTGTGAGGGTATTTTATAGATTTTTAATATCATCCACTCTATTAAGAAATAGACTTATGTGGTTTTAATCTACTTTATGCTAGACTAACATTACTAATGAAGTTTGTTTGGCCTTTATGTTTTAGGTTCCTTCATGTGCATCCTTGAGAATTTTGTATTCCAAAACCTTGGAAAACCCTTGATTCAAATTTGAATAAAGGTAAGAGCTAAATTATTTGGAACTATTTTTAAATTCATTTATAGAGTTAAGTGTAAAGCACATATTTTAGGTTTAGTCGTGTTTTTTAACACAACTTGACTAAGAAACTTGATTCCATTCATTATTTCCCCCTTTTCTAATAATTCCTTATGGCCTAGCTAAATTTCATTATGTAGGGTCCTTTTATATTCCCTAACTTATCCTAAGACTTTAATACTAATGCACCAATGTATTCATTAATATAATCATGACGTTAGTCTTAATGCCTTAAGCCTAATTTTTTATTGTTTCCATGATCTTAACATTAACTTCCTCACATTTTGAAAGATCTTAATATCATCACTTTATCACAATATTTGATTCAATGATGTGAGGATAACCTAAACTTTGTATTAAATAACATGCATCCTTGGTAATCTGATGATCCTTGATTAATCACCAAGACTCGATCGGATGGATCAAAGAATAATTGAAAAGTTAAAAGGATGAAAGAAGCCTAAAAGATAGACAAATGACACCATCACATTCAAGGTTTAAAATGAAAAGGGTCTGACCTTATGTGACCAATAATAAATATCAATTCCCTAGATCAAGATCCTATAGCTATCACTTTATCATGGCACTTGATCCAATGGGGAGAATTAACACTGAGACCCTAGGAGGCCCCATAGAATTACCAAGTGGCATCCTCACATTTGGCATGAAATATTTAACAAAATGAAATTGATGTTCATGCAACCATCATCTAATTGAATGAAAGGATGAACTTTATGCCTTGTGACCATGAAATTTAAGTCCATCAAAATCAAAACTTCACTAGTTTAAACTTAATGTCCACCTAAACATCAATTAACACCTATGAAGGTGTATTTGATGTCTAGGAGACCATAAATTTTAACCCAATGAAACATCTTACTTAGAATTAAAATGACATGCCAAAATCATATTTTAAATTAGAAATGGATTTATAATCTAAAGAAAATGCTAAAAATGGAAGGCTTTGATCTAAAAAATAAGGACATGTGTGAGAAATAAACCAAGCATAAGTCTATGATTTAATATTCACATTTAATTTTGCATAATAGACCTTAAATCATAAACTTACCCTATGTAAAGGTCATATTGTCATTTCATGTTGAACCTATTTTGAAGATGGTTTGTGGTACATAGCATAAATATTTTAACTAATGTTTTCATTGTGTTATTTAAACATAATGTATACATTTAAACTAAGTTTCTATACCTTGAAACCCCCCATTTATAATCAAAACATAGGTTTAAAATTTCTTATCCTAAGGTTTATCACGTGCTAAATAAGCATGAACAAACCTTAGCCTAAGGAATGTAAGTCTAAGTTGGGACTTTAATAGTAAACTAACTTAACATTTGGGAATTATTTACAAATTTATGGATTTTAATTTATTATTGGATTTGATCTAATTGCATGAGGGATTCAATGAATTTTCAAAGGATTGTAATCTCACCACATAAATGATGCTTAGTTGACAAATAATTGACCAAAATATTTGGATCATGGAGAAGGCTTGTAAAGTGTCAAGTGTATGATCATGGAGTTTGAAATCGGGGACCCAATCAAGATCCAAGGGCCTAGATTATAATTAATGGCTCACGCTAATGTAAGATTTTGATCCTACAATGTGAAATAAAGAGGGTATTTTTTAATACCAATGACTAATGTTCAAACAAAATTTGTGAAAGATGTCATGAAAATTCTAGACCAGTGCCACATAAGCACCACGTAAGCAAAAATGGACAAAATTAGAGATATTATGGGCTTGAAAACACAAAGGTATAAAATAAAAGGTGCAAATCAAATCCAAAACATGTATAAGTCGAAGCTTGGATATCTTCTATCATTAAAGCTCCAAAACCTGAAACCCTACATAAAGTGACCCAAATAGATTCAATTTACTATAATTCAATTAAAGGATAACTTAATTATGTTTTTGAGAACAAGAGAGCTTTCAAAAAGCTCATCCACAATCTATCATGAATAATTAACAAGAAATAAAGACCATGGTAGCTAACAGGCAATAATTAGAGGAAGAGGTTGAGATTCATTTTATGATAGGCAATTAAGGTCATATATTCAAGGATACAAAATTAGACCTCATAACACTAAACATATAGGGCATTAGGAATTGGTCTGATCTTTTCTTTATGATATAATAATTTCAACCCATCTCAAAGAAGGAGAAGATAAATGCCACCACAAACAAATGGCATGTTGACCTAGTTGCAATCCAAATGGTTAGCCTTCATAATTCCATAGTAAAACCAAAGGTATTACACTATATTGACATTTTTCCCCCATATGTGCTGATTATAGGATATATGGTGAGTGGATCATTAAGGAACATATCTCAAAATGGGTAGCATACATTTCCCTTATTAGTTTTGAAAATTATTATAAGCTCCCTCTTCCCCATATAAACCTTCCCAAAATGATGAAATTGACCAATAACCATGAATTGGACTCTGTCCAGAGACCCTAGCTCCACCAAAGACCTCACATATTTATAACCCTTGATGGAAAATTCCCTATCATCTAGTTTAGAGAGGGTATTAGGGTGATAATGACCTTGTTGGATAGATATTTTCATACCCCCTCAACCACTTATGTAAATAAGGTTTGGGTCTCATATATACACTTATTAGTGGATGAAAAACTTACCCATCCAATTGGATATTTGATCAGTATCTTGCTTGCTAAGTAATTTATTACCATCAAGAGAAAAAACTCCAATCAATTCTTTATGTTGTCATACCTCCTTGATGCCCTTATACCTCAACCACCTTTCTTTGGATTAGGAATTGATCCATAAAGGGTATGACAACAATTTCACACTACTATTCCAAGCTACACATCTTAAAGTATAGGAATCAAAAATAGTTTATTTGTGATTATATTTACCCTAATATAGTGGAGGACATCATAGTTGTTCCCATGCCTAAGATCCACCCAATCATTAAGGTATGATAAGGGATGTATGTTATTATCCTAATTGTAGTCATCAGGATAGAAGGGATCATGATTTAAGCTTACATGGTAGTAAATCACTTCCTAGCTCATCCATGGCATTGATAGGACTTGTAAAGAGAAAAGGAAGGTCTTAATCCACCCCTTCCCCTTGAATATCAGGAAAATGGATATAAGGGATTGGAAATAGGTAGATGTTATGACCACACATAAGGATTAATTTATATTCCAATTGGATGAACTTTAGATGTGGGATCCAAAGAATGTAGTTGGTGACCATATGAGAGACAAGAAGCTCTCAAAGACATAATATTCACATCAAATTCATGTCCATGACACCATATATATCATGGATAATAACTATGAAAAGGTATTGGCTAGGATCCAAGGCCGTAACATTAAGCTCAAACATAGATTGGTCAAGGAAAACAAGCCATCTAGGGAAACATGGCAAATGCACCCTTTGCAATATTATCCACTACCTAAGACATTTTAAATAGCCCATGAGCCACCTAAGATAGAGCAACCTCAACCCAAACATTAGGATGATAAAATTAAAAGTCATCAAGGTAATGGAAAGGAGAAGGTTGGAGAGATATTATTATAATAAAGACCTAGATAAGTGCCATTACCTTCAACCATGTAATAAAGGCCACCTTATCTAATCCATTACATTGTTATGATAGCCTTAGAACTAGAAGAGACACTTGAGGGTTCCCTCAAAGAACTTGTAGAGGCATATGGCTTAGGTCGAGAGGAGGACCTTTTAGAGGAAATAATAAAAAAGGAGTTAATCCCCATTGTACCCTAAGAGAAGAGGCAAGTAGAATTGGATTTGGTCCTAGTAAGACCAAGGAAGAATCCCAGATTGACATTCACTCATCCCACTAGTGAATTAAATATCTTTAGTGATGAGTTTCTAATCCATGGACCAGTCATTCTTGAGTGTTTTCATATATGGAAAATTGAAAAATAACCCCTCTCTTTCTCATTATAGGGCCTTGACAAGGGTATTTAATGTGGGAATACAAAAGGATATGAATCCTTGGATAAGAGCTACAATGAAGGAGAAAGAAGAAAGAAGAATTATCATTGCTAAAGGGATAAAAAGAAAGAAAAAATATTATCTGGGAGAATTTACAATCTCAAGTATACAGGTCACAAAACCTCCCCAATTCAAAGAACCAGTCATTAATATCCATTTTAACCCTGAGATAGTTGGGTTGGAAAGAATAAAAACTATGAAAACTATGGTTGGGATCAAGAATTCACATTTCAGAAGGTGGAACAATTTGTAAGACTAACCATATTGGGTGGCCAACAATGTTTGGAGGCTAAAATTAATGAGGAGTATGTGGAAAGTCTAATTGAAGCCCATTCCTCACAAGCTAAAGTTGGAGTCTAGGAAATGAAGTAGAGGATCTAGAATTTAGAAAGAGAGAAAGAAGATTTGAAAAAAAAGGCAATTTTATGAATGTTAGATACAGTAATCAAGCTACTTGGCAAGTCATTTTATGATATGTTTGAGGCACTTAAATCAATTAAATTAAGGAAAATTGCATTATAAGGACAATATGAACTAGACAACATCTTAGTAACCTAATGTGAGGCCTCTATAGATAAAATAGCTTAACTCCTTAATATTTAAGCAAAGAAGTAGATACCAAACTTCAAGACCATCATTTTGGTGCATTTGAGTAAAATTATGGGAATTTCAATTGAAAATATTTAGAGTTTGAGTTCATTTCATAATGGCATGGAAAGGGTCCTAAAAGAAGACAAGGAACTAATTGTAAGAATTGAACAACTTCATGGGACCATGATTATAGAGCCTTCACAACCCAATTCCCTTGGGATAATTAGTGATGATGAATTCAAGCATAGGGATACTTTTTCAACCCAATAAATTAGAGGAAAATGTCAAGGTAGATCTAGGGGTGAAAATAAAAAAATCCTAGGCATGATACTCACTGCAGGGGAAAGAATAAACAAAACTAGGAATATCAAAGATGCCATGGAGATAAATGATAATGAATTTGATGAAATTGTATCTCAAGAGGAATAAAAAATCATGAAGTCTTCTATGGACCTATATTTAATTTATGAATAACATGAGAGAGCCATGAGCATACACTAGCAGAGACAGTTAGGGGCCCCACTGTCAAATTAAGTATATTCTATTTTGTAAATGTTTTATAACATTTTGAAATAAAATATCCTCATTTTAAATTCATATGCTAATTTTTTAACATATTTTCCTTTATGTTTGTACAATTTGGAAAAACACTTGTATTTTAGGACTTATAAGGACAACTGTCCCTATCTTTATACACCTATATTTTGTAACTAATTGGTACATCACCTTATTTTAATATAAAGGCATGTATGACCATTGTAAATAGGGAGAGATATATTTTTTTGATAAAATTTTTTATGCTTTAAGTAATTAATAAGATCAAGGAATTCTACAAGGATTGTCCATTTTTGATGCGTTAATTACTAAGATTGTTTTTCTCTCAATTGTTAGTAGATGTCTTAAATTTGAATGGTGTCTTTGAATTATAAATAGAATTATTTAAACATAAGGTTTTGATTTATTTTTCTATGCTAGATTAGTTTAAATATATTAGGTTCTACTTCATTTCATTTTACTCTATATTTAGATGTACAATTGCTATTTGATCATAATGGTAAATCTCTAAAGTAGACTTGGATCTTACTTGTGATTATTAAACATTTTCCTTTGAAGTTTCCCTGATATATTATGAGATTTTATCTTAAGCTATGTTATATTTTATATTTTTTAAATTCATATTTAGTTGTAATTGATACTTTGTCATAATGTTCAAGACTAAAATTGGTAATCACTCATTTGTGATAAGTTATTCAATCTTACCTAAATATTCATGGTATAACTATTTCCAAGGATCATCTAACTCACTTGAGATGTTCTCACCTTCAATAATGGTTTCATGTAAGTTTTTTCCATGATTTTTTCTTAGAGGATAAGTTGCATGAATTTTTTATTCATCTAATTCATCATCACGCCATTATGACTGCTTCACATCACCCAACCTTCCTTCATGTTCAAATTTTGATATGTTGGGATGAATAGGGGTACCAATAATGATCTTATCATCATATATGCTTGAATTATCCTCTTCATAGTGTTTTCAAAACCTAAATGAAACTGTAACATGATCCCACTCTTGAAGGACTACCACCTCACTTATTAGCCTTATAAAATTTTTCCCCATATGTAGATGTTCATGTTATATATTTAATGCATTTGGTTTCTCTTCACAAGAGGAGGTGTTAGGAGAGAAAAGTACTTCATTATATTATTTAACAACTACTAGGGTTCTCTTCTATCTTGGAGCCTTAATATTATCAAACTTAGATACTACATTTCTCTTCTTCCATTTTTCAATTACCTTATCAATTTTAGATGTATCTTGATCCTTATGAGGTGTTGAAGTATGAAGGATTGATGGCTAAAAAGGGAAACTTGAGACATCTCCTAAACTATACTCCATACATTTCTCCTCTTCTTGACTCTAAATATGCAAAGGATAAGGTTATATTTCAAGGACAACCATAACATAATCTAGTGTTCTAGCCCATGAGGGTATCAAAATTATTTTAGGTTATTGATAAGGCATGGGTGTATCTTTATGGGGATATATAACACAAGGAGGCTAATTGGGGGTAGGAGGAAGAAGATAATCTACAATTGAGGTGTTTGGTTTATAAGTCTCAAGGTTAAACTTGGAGAATGGTCTAGATCTGATTATGAATCCTAAATCATACCCAAATTTGTAGACCATATAAGATAAGCCAAAGGATAAGTACCCACAATCTTTACCATAAAGTCATCAGGAAAAGATAGAGAAAAACAAGGTGGTAAGTCTAAAACAATGATGTCTTGTGTAATTGAGATCTTGGGTTAAGCATGAAGGGTAATTTTTTGGTTTTTGATAAGTCTAAATGTCATTTTAGATGAACCATTCCATTAAAATTCAAATTTGAAGGTCAGATCATACATTAGATTTAACTGATAAAACACTAGTTTAGGGATAAATGAACTAATTTTCTATCATAAAACAAGTAGTTATGAGCCAAGAAGTCTCTAATGATCATAGAGGTCAGAAAAGGAGATGGAGTGGTTACCTTAGCTAGATGATCTTGGTTTTCAAAGATGTTATTTTTATGCATAGAGGATTGATATTCAACTTATTTCTACTTCCTAAGACATTCTTTCAGCTAATCTCTTTCCTCCTTTATCTTCTCAATTTATAAGCTCAACTCACCATTACTTAGTTTAGGCTAATTATAAGGAAAAATAGGTTGGTTTCATTAATAGTTAGGAGGATAATAAGTTTGCTAAGGAGATGAATAGGACTTATAATAGGGGTAAGGTTAAAGATGTTATTGGTGATATGCATCATAAGGTTGTAGATCATGATATGGCTATTGATAAGGAGATGTATAACAGAAGTTTTCCAAATATACAACCATAACTCTTCATGGATCATATGAATAACAATGTGAATTATGAACAAAAAACTTCCTTACCCATAAAATGATGACTTTGAGATGTCTTACAGTATGAATTCTAACTAAAAATGCATTTCCCAACTATTTAAGTCTCTTTGAGATGACTACAATGCTACAAGTGGGTGTTCTAATATCTAAATTTCGTCTCACTAGGTGTGCAAGAACTATTATCACTCTAACCTACACCTTAGAATGAGGTTTTTTAAACCTACCTTCAAAGTTAGACTAACATGGGATTTACCTAAAGTTTATGGGTGAACTGAAGTAAGAATAAACCTCTAGTTTATGGGAATATCTACCCTGGTACATCTATTTGGGATCAATTCACTAAGACCTATTAATTTGGGTTGAAAAGGGATAGAAAGTAAATTAAAAAAAACTTACTCTAAGGTGTGGTGATGCACTAATATCATTCATCCACTCATTTTTAGGTCCTAAGAACACTAATGAACTAATCATGAACTAAAATACTATTTCCAAGGCTCCTATACATGAAGGTTATGGTGAATGGATACAACTTGGAGGTGAAGGGTGAGAGTCCTATCTTGAGATACTTCAAACTAGGTTACACTCCAAATATTATTACTAACCTTTGACACATATATTAACCTACATAAGATAACTTATTAGTCTATAGGTGTGGTAAGGACATGCCAAAGGAATATTTATACCACTTAAACACATCAAAACAAGAATATATGCACTATGAACCAATCATGGAGAAGCTATAATAGTGTATTAATAATTCAAGAGGTTTCTCAAATACAAAACTTGGTAGACTTTCCTCATACCCAGGTAAGGGATATAAATCAAGGCCTTAAGTCTTGAATATATAGTAGAATGAGAATGAAAATAGAGGGATAATGTCATAGAAGTGAGAAGTATGGGTCATAAATGACCATATCCCACTCTACATCAATTTTAATAGTCATGACAATATCTTATACTCCTATCTATGTGCTGATGTTCTTTAATGAGCCTCTTAGGAATTATGGTGGAGTGGTGTAGGCTAGGTCAATTAAATCTCTTGTGATAGTTACAAAGTGTAAATAAGGGTATCTAGGCCTTTGTGAGGTATTGACGAACCCATCATCTCTTATGTGCATGTTGACCAAACTGGGTAACTATATTATTCTTCCATAATGTCTGTGAGAAGTGTATGCTCACCCTTATGCATAATTTACAAGGGTAATGAACCCACATTAAATCCTCAAATATCTTCCCTATGCCAACTTTTATCTCTCTTTATTGACCAAGTAGGTCTATTAGTCATATTAGGACAAGTTACCTGATTGTTAGGCAGTTGGTGGCCATAAAAACTTATATGAGGCCCTAAAAACATGTGAAAAGGTGATTCATAGATCTAAATAAATGTCATACACTATGAAATAGGTCTTTATAAGAAATAGACACATATAACCTTACTAAACTAGGTGACTAGGTCATCTTCTCTTTCACATATTTGGATTGGCTATCTAGAGGTGTTGGGACTAACATAGCTCATTTTTTGAATTGGGACCCTTGAAAAACCCTTAGAATAAGACATCAAAATTTTAAAATCTGAGGGTATTTTATATAATTTGAAGATCATGCACTCTATTAAGAGATAGGCTTATGTGGTTTTAATCTACTTTAATCTGGAATAACATTGCTAATGAAGTTTGTTTGGACTTTATGTTTTATGTTCCATGGTGTGCATCCCTAAGAATTTTGTATTCAAAAACCTTGGCAAACCCTTTGTTTAAATTTGAATAAAGGTGGGAACCAAATTGGTGGGAACTATTATAAAATTTATTTATAAACTTAAGTATAAAACACATATATTAAGTTTAGATGTGTTTTTTAACACAAATTGACTAAGAAACATGACTTCATTATTTCCCCCTTTTCTAAAATATTCCTTATGGCCTTACTAAATGTCATTATGCAGGGTCATTTTATATTCCCTAACTTAGCCTAAGAAATTAATACTAAGGCCTTGATGTATTCATTAATATAATTATGACCTTAGTCCTAATGCCTTAAGCCTAAGTTTTTATTATCTCCATAATCCTAATATTAGCTTCCTCTTATTTTTTTGGATCCTATGGTCTTCACTTTATCACAAGATTTGATCTAATGACATGAGGATAACTCAAAATATTGTTTAAATAAAATTCATCCTTGGTAATCCAATGATCCACACTTAATCACCAGGACTCGATAAGATGGAGGGAATCATAATTAGAAAGTCAAAAGGATGCAAGAATCATTAAAGATGGACACATGGCACCATCAAATTTGAGGTTTAAAAGGAAAAGGGGCCCACCTAACATGATCACCAATAAATAACATGTCCCTAGATTAAGATCGTATGGCTATCATTTTATCATGGTATTTGATCTAACAAGGTAAATTAACACTAAGACCCTAGGAAGTCCCATGGAATTACCAAGTGGAATCTTCACATTTGGCATGAAATATTTTATAAAACTTAAAATTGATGTTTGCATGATTATCATCCAAATGAATCAAAAGATGAACTTGATGACTACATGATTGTCACCTTTAAGTCTAGTAAAATCAAAACTTTACTAGTTTAAACTTGACATCCATGCAAGCATAAATTAACACTCGCAAAGGTGTATTTGATGTCCATGAGACCATAAATTTTAACCCAATGAAATATTTTACTTTGAATTCAAATGACATGCCAAAATCATATTTTAACTAGGAAATGGATTCATAATCTAAATTAAATTCTCAAAATATGCTCAAACTAGAAATCTTTGACTTAAAAAAACAAGGACATATGTGAGAAATATACCTAGCCTAAGTCTATGATTTAAGTTTCACATTTCATTTTACATAACAAACCTTAAATCACTAACATACCCTATGTAAAATTTACATTGCCATTACATGTTGAACCTATTTTGAACATGGTTCATGTCACATGGCATAAATATTTTAGCCTAATGTTTTCATTATGTTATTTAAACACAATGCATACATTTAACCTAAATTGTTTATACCTTGAAACCCCCCTTTATAATTGCAACTTAGGTTTAAAATTCCTTAGCCTAAGGTTTATCCTATGCTCAATAAACATGAACAAACCTTAACATAAGGGAAGTAAGTCTAAGTAGGGAATTTAATAATAAACTAACTTAACATTCAAGATTTATTTGTAGATAAATATTTGGCACTTTATTTCTCAATTTGATCTAATGGCACAAGGGAATCAATGAATTTTCAAAGGCCTGTAATCTCACCTTGTGGCTAATGCTCAGTAAAAAAATGACTAACCAAAAGATTTAGATCACGGAGAAGGCATGTAAAGCACCAAGTGTCATGATCACAAGTTTTTCAATAGGGAGACCAAATCAGGATCCAAGGGCCTAGATTGTAATTAATGGCTCATGATAATTTGGGAAATTGATCTTATGGTGTGAAATGAAGAGGATATTTTTAAATACCAATGGCTAGTGTTCAAATGAAATTTATGAAAAAAGCCATGAAAGGTCAAGACCAGTGCCACATAAGAAGAAATGGACAAAATTAGAGATCTCATGGGATCTAAAACACAAAGGTGTAGAGGCAAAGGTCTAAATCAAATCTAGAACATGTATAAGTCAAAGCCTAGATATAATCCACCATTAAATCTCAAAAACCCTAAAACCTACATAATGTGACCCAAATGGATTCAATTTTATACAATTTAATTAAAAGATAACTTAATTTTTTTACCATGAGAGATATTTCACAAAGTTCATCTATAATCCAGTGTGAAAAATTAACATGAAATAAAGATAGACAATGAAGGTTGGATATTCAAGGATATAAAATTAGTCCTCATAGCACTAAATATCTAGGGCATTAGGAGTTTATTTGAGCTCTTATTTATGATATAATAATTTCAACCCATATCAAGTGAGGAGTAGATAAATTCCACCACAAATTGATGACACACTGACCTGGTTGAAATCCAAATGGTTGGCCTTCCTAATTCCACAACAAAACTAGAGGTATTGCACTGAATTGATGTCCTTTCTTCCATATTAATTGTAGGATAGATGGTGAGTGGACCATTAAGGAAGGTAGCTCAAAAGGGGTAGCATAAATTTCACCTATTTCTTTTGAAAAGTATTACAAGATCCCTCTTCCCTATATAGATCTTTCCAAAATGAGGGAATAGACCGATAACCATGACCTGGACTCCGTCCTGAGACCTTAGATCCACCAAGGACTTCACATCATTAGAACACTTGATGGAAATATACCTATAATCCAATTCTAAGAGCGTATTAGGGTGATAATTACCTTGTTAAATATATATTTTGGTGCCTCCTCAACCACTTATGTAAATAAGGTTTGGGTCTCATATGTGCAATTCTTGGTGGAGGAAAAACTTTCCCCTCCAAATGGAGATTTGATCAGTATCTTCCATGCTAATTAATTCATTACCATCAAGAGAAAAATCTCAAATCAATTATTTATTATGTCATACCTCCTTGATGCCCTTCTAACCTAAACATATTTTTGTGGGATTAGGAATTGGTCCACAGAAGGTAGGATAACCATTTCAAACTACAATTCCATGTTGTGCATATTCAAGTATAGGAACCACATAAAGTTTATTTTTGAATGTGTTTACCCCACTATAGTGGAGGCCATCATAGGTGTTCCCATGCATAGGATCCACCCCTCATTAAGAGATATGTTGAAATTATAAGGGACATATGGTATTATCTTGTTTGTACATTCATCAAGATAGAAGGAATGATGACTCAATCTTACAAACTATTAGTATATGTTCTAAATAATCTTGCAGAGTAGGAAATTGCTTCCCAACTCATCCATGGCATTGATAGGACTTGTAAAGAGAAAATAAAGGTATTACTCCACCCATTCCATATTAATATTAGTAGAACCATAATAATGGACTAGAAAGAGGTAGAGATTATGACCACACGCAATGATTCATTTGTCTTCCAACTAGATAAACTCCAAATGTGGGATCTAAATAATGTAGTTGGTAACCATCTAAGAGACAAGAATCTCTCAAAGCTAGAATATGCACATCAACTCATTATCCATGACACCATATATATCAAGGATAATAATTATTAAGAGGTATTGGCCAAGATCCATGGCCATAACATTAATCTTGAGCAAAAATTAGTCAGGGAAAACAAGCCATCTGGGGAAACATGCAAAATTCACCCTTTGCAATAACATATACTACCTAGGCCATCTAGAACAACACATGATCCAAATTAGATAGAGTAACCACAACCAAAACAATAGGATGCAAAAATTCAAATTAATCAAGGTAAAGGAAAGGAGAAGGTTGGAGAGATAATATTAGAAGAAAGACCTAGAGAAGGGACATTATCATCAACCATGCAATAGAGGCCACCTTCTCCAATCTAGCACATTGACATGATAGCCTTGGAAATAGAAGAAACAAATGAGGTTTCTGAAAGGAACTTGTAGATTCTTATGGCATAGGTGGAGGTGAGGACTCTTAAGAGGAAATAATAGGAAAGAAGTTAATCCCCATGGCACCCAAAGAGAAGAAGCAATAGGAATTGGCTTTGGTCCTATTAATACAAAGGAAAATCTCATATTGACCTTCACTAATCCCACTAGTGAAGTCAATCTCTTTAGTGATGAATTTCCAATCTATGGACCAGTCATTCTTGAGTTTTTCATATATGGAAAATTGCAAAATATCCCCTCTCTTTTTCATTATAGGGCCTTGACAAGGGTCACCAATGTGAGAATACAATATGATATGAAGCCGTGTATAAGAGCTATAATGAAGGAAAAAGAAAAATTGTGGTTGATAAAGGGCTATAAGGTAAGAAGAAAGATGATCTAGGAGAATCTAATAGCTCAAGTGTAGAGGTCACAAAACCTCACCAATTCAGGGAACCAGTCACTACTATCTATTTTACCCTAAGATAGTTGGGTTGGAAAGAAAACAACTAAGACAACTATGGTTTGGATAGAAAAATTCACATTTCAGAAGGTAGAACCATTTGTAGGACTAATGTCAATAGGTGGCCAAAAACATGGATAGGCTACAATTCATGAAGAGGATGTGGAAAGTATAATTGAATCCTATTCAACACAAGCTAAAGCAAGAGTCTAAGGAATGAAAAAGAGGATAAAAACTTGGAAAGAGAGAAAGAACATTTGAAAAAATAGGCAATTTTATCAGTGCTAGATACAATAATCAAGTTACTTAATAAGTCATTTTATGACACATTTGAGGTACTTAAATAAATGAAATTAAGGCAAAGTGCATTAGATGGACAATATGAACTAGCTAAGAGCTTAGTTACCTAGTGGGAGGCCTCTAAGGATAAAATAACTAAACTCCTCAATATTCAATCAAATAAGCAGATTTCAAACTTCAAGACCATAGATTTTGGGAATTTAAGTATAATTATAGTAATTTTGATTGAAAAGGTTCATAATTTTAGTGCATGGAATAATACCATAGAAAGGGTCCTAAAACAAAACAAGGAACTAAATACAAGAATTGAATAACTTCTTGGGACCATGCTTATAGAACTTACACAACCCAATGCCCTTGGGATCATTAGTGATGAGGAATTAAAGCATATGGATACTTTAGTAACCCAAGAAATTAGAGGAAAATTCCAAGGCAAATTCAGGGGTGAAAACAACAAAATCATAGGCATGATACTCAATGCAGGGGAAAGAATAAATTAATCTAGGAATATCAAAGAGGTCATGGATAGAAATGATAAAGAATTAGATGACATAGTAGATCAGGGGGAAGAGAAAATCATGAATCCTAATATAGACTTAGACATAAATAATGAACAACATAAGAGAGCCATGAGCATACTTCAAAAGTGACAGCTAGGGGCCCTACCCTCAAATTAAGCATATTCTAATTTGTAAAAGTTTTGTAACATTTTGAAATAAAATATCCCCATTTTAAACGAATATGATATTTTTTTTAGCATATTTACCTTTAGGTTAGTACAATTTGGAAAAAAACACTTATATTTTAGGACTTGTAAGGACAATTGTCCCTATCTTTATAGAACTATATTTTGTAACTGACTAGTATACTACCTAATCTTCATATAAAGGCATGTATGACCATTGTAAATATGGAGAGATATTTTTTTAGCATATTTTGTATACTTGAATAAATTAATAAGATAATGGAATTATGTAAGGATTGTCCATTTTTGATGTGTTAATTGCTACTATTGTTTTTATCTCAATTGTTAATAGAGGTCTTGAATTTGAATAGCGTCTTTAAATTCTAAATAGAATTATTTAATCATAGGTTTTTTGATTTGTGCTTGTGTTATATTATTTGAAATATCTTAGGTTCTACTTCATTTAATTTTACTTTGTATTTAGATGTACAATTGTTATTTAATAATAATTGTAAATCCCTAAAGTAGAAATAGTTCTTACTTGTGATTCTTAAATGTTTTCCTTTCAAGTTTGTCTGATATATAGTAAGATTTGAGCTTAGGATATACTAAATTATATATTTCTTAAATGCATATTGAGTTGTAATTGATACTTTGTCATAATGTTTATGAATAAAATTGACAATCACTCATTTTTGATAAGTTATCCAATCTCACCTAAGAATTCATGGTATAACTATTACCAATGATAATTTAACTCACCTGAGATGTTCTCACCTTCAACAATAGTCCAATGTAAGTTGTTTCCATGATTTTATATTAAAGGACAAGTTTCATGCATTCTATCTTCATCTAATTCATAATCATGCCATTATGACTGCTTCACATCACCCAACCTTCCTTCATGTTCAAATTCTAAGATGCTAGATGAATAGGGGTACCAATAATGATCTCCTCATCATATATGCTTGAATTATCTTCTTCATAGTGTTTTTGAAACCTAGGTGAAACTGTAACATGATCCAACTCTTGAAGTAATACCACCTCACTAATTAGTCTTAGAAAAATTTACCCCATACTTAGATGTTCATTTTCTATCTTTAATGCATTTGGTTTCTCTTAACAAGAGGAGGTGTTAGGAGAGAAAATTACTTCATTAGATTATTTGATAGATGTTAGGGTTCTCATCCATCTTGGAGCCTTAGGATTATCAAAATTGGATACTACATTCCTGTTATTTCATTCTTGAATTACCTTATCAAGTTTAGATGTATCTTGATCCTTATGAAGGGCTAAAGTATTAAGGATGGATGGGTAAAATGGGAAACTTGAGACATCTCCTGAACTAGACTCCATATATTTATCCTCTTCTTAACTCTTAATATGTATAGGATAAGGTTATATTTCAAGTACAATCATAACATAATCTATTGTTCTAGCCCATGAAGGCCTCGAATCTAAAGTTATTTCAGGATCTTGATAAGACATGGATGGATTTTGATGGGGATCTATAACACAAGGAGGCTAATTAGGGGTAGGAAGAAGAAGACAATATATAGTTGAGGTGTTTGGTGCGTAACTCTCAAGGTGAAACTTGGAGAGTGGTCTAGATCTGATTATGAATCCTAAATCATACCCAAAATTGTAGACCATATAAGATAAGTCAATGGAAAAGTACCCCCAATCTTTACCATAAAGTCATCAGGCAAACATAGAGAAAAACAAGGTGGTAAGTCTACAAAAATGATGTCTTGTGTAATTAAGATATTAGGGTAAGCATGAAGGGTAATTTTTAAGTTTTTGATAAGACCAAATGTCTTTTTAGATGACCTATTTCATCATAATTCAAACATAGAGGTAGAATCATACATCTAATTCAAGTTATCAACTACTAGCTTAGGGGTAAATGAACTAGTTTCTCTCTCATCAAACAAGTAATTATGAGCTAATAAGTCTCTAATAATCATAGAGGTAAGAAAGGAGATGGAGTGGTTACCTTATTTGGATGTAATTGGTTTTCAAGGATGTCTTATTGATGTAAAAATGATTAATGTTCAACTTCCTTCTACTTCTTAATACATTCTTTCAGGCAATCTCTTTCTTCCTTTAGCTTCTTAATTTATAAGCTCAACTCACCATTACTTAGTTTAGGATATTTATAAGGAACAAGAAATTGGTTCTGTGATTGGTTAGGAGGATAAGAAGTCTAATAATGAGGTGAATAGGACTTATAATAAGGGTAAGGTTAAATATGTTATTGGTGATATGCATCATAAGGCTATAGAGGGTGATAGTGCTATTGATAAGGAGATGTATAATAGAATTTTTCCAAATATAGAACCATAAATATTCATGGATCATATGAATAACAATGTAAATTACGAATAAGAAAATTCTTCAACCCTAAAATGATGACTTTGAGATGCCTTACAACATGAATTTTGATGGTAAATCTATTTCCCATCTATTTGAGTCTCTTTAAGATGACTGCAAGGCTATAAGTTGGTGCCCCAATGATTGAATTTGGTCTCATCAAGTGTGAAATAACTATTATCACTCCAACTTTCACCTTATAATGAGGTTTTCTAGACCTACCTTTAAAGCTAGACTAACATGGGATTGGCCCAAATTTTATGGGTGAAATGAAGTAAGAAAAAACCTCTATTTTTTGGAGATATCTCCCCTGGTACATCTATTTGGGATTAATTCACTAATACCTATTGATTTGGGATGAAAATGGATAAAAAGTGAATAAAATAAACCTCGTCTAAGGTGTGGTTATGCACCAATATCATTCAACCACTCATTTTGAGCTCCTATCAAAACTAATGAACTAATCATTAATTAAAATAATATCTCTAAGGCTCCTATGAATTAGTGTTTTACATGAAGGTTATGGTGAATGGATAAAACTTGGAGGTGAAGGGTGAGAGGCCCATCTTGAGACACTTTGAACCAATAATGATTACTAACCTTTGACACATCAAATAACTTACCTAAGACAACTTTTCAGTATATAGGTATGTTAAGGACATGCCAAGGGAAGATTTATACCACTTAAAAACATAAAAATAAGCATATATACACTATAAACCAATCATGGAGAAGGTGTAATAGTCTATTAAAAATTCAAGAGGTTTCTCAAATACAAAACTAGGTAGATTTTACTCATACTCAGGTGAGGGATATAAATCAAGGTCTTAAGGCTTGAATATATAATATAATCAAAATGAAAATAGAGGTAAAATTTCATGGAGGTGAGATTAATTGGTCATAAATGACCATATCCCACTCTATTAGTTTTAGCAATCATGACAATCTCTCATACTCCTATCTATGCTTTGATGTTCTTTAATGAGCCTCTTAGGAATTGAGGTGAAGTGGTGGAGGCTAGGTTAGACATATTTGATTCCTTCCAAAGCATTTATATTCCAAAAAATGGGTCAATTACCTATCTTTTGATAGTTACAAGTGTAAATAAGGGTAATTTGGCCTCTGTGAGGTATTAAAGAACCCATCATTTCTTATGTGCATGTTGACCAAACTAGGTAACTATCGTATTCTTCCATAATGTCTATGGGAAGTGTATGATCACCCTTATGAATAATTTATAAGGGTAATTAACCTAAATTAACTCCTCTAATAGCCTCCCTATGCCAACTTTTATCTATCTTTGTTGACCAATTAGGTCTACTAGGCCTGTTAGGCCTAGTTACATGATTGTTAGGTGCTTGGTGGCCATGAAAACCTATATGAGGCCCCAAGAACATATTAAAAGTTGAGTCTTAGATATAAATAAATTTAATATACTATGACATAGGACTTTCTAAGAAATATACACTTGAAATCTTACCAAACTAGGTGACTAAGTCATCTTCTCTTTCACATATTTAGATTGGCTATTTAGAGGTGTTGGACCCAACATACCCCATTTATTGAATTGGGACCCTTAAGAAAACCTCAAAATAAAACATTAAAATTATAGGGTGTGAGGGTATTCTATATAATTTTAATATCATCCACTCTATTAAGAGATATGTTTATGTGGTTTTTATCTATGTTAACCTAGACTAACATTGATAGTGAAGTTCATTTGGACTTTAAGTTATAGATTCCATGGCATGCACCCTTGAGAATTTTATGTTCCAAAACCTTGGAAAACCTTTAATTCAAATTTTAATAAATGTGGGAACCAAATTGATGGGAACTAATTTAAAATTCATTTATAGACTTAAGTATAAAGCACATATTCTAGGTTTAGTTGTGTTTTTTAACATAACTTGACTAAGAAACTTGATCCCCTTCATTATTTACCCCTTTTATAAAAATTCCTTAAGACATATCTAAATTCCATTTTATGGGGTCCTTTTATATTCCCTGACTTAGCCTAAGACTTTATTACTAAGGTCTTAACGTATTCATTAATACAATCATGACCTTAGTATTAATGCTTTAAGCCTAAGTTTTTATTGTCTCCACAATCCTAACATTAACTTCCTCACATTTTTAATGATCCTAAGATCATGAATTTATCATGGGATTTGATCCAATGATGTAAGGATAACCCAAACTTTGACTTAAATAACATGCATCTTTGGTAATTTGATAATTCATGCTTAATCATAAGGACTCGATTAGATGGAGTGAAGCTCAATTGAAAAATCAAAAATATGCATGAGACCCAAAAGATGGAAAAATGAAACCATCATATTTGAGGTTTAAAAGGAAAAGGGGCCCACCTAACAGGACTTCCAATCAATAGTAATTCCCTAGATTAAGATCTTATAACTGTCACTTTTTCACAACATTTGATCCAATGGGGTGAATTAACATTGAGACCCTAGGAAGCCTAGCATAATTACCAAGTGTCATCCTCAAATTTGGCATGGAATATTTTAATGTAATTAAAATTAATGTTTACATGACCATAATCCAAATTATTTAAAGGATGAACTCAATTCCTGTGTAACCATGAAATTTAAGTCTAACAAAATAAAAAATTCACTAGTTTAAACTTGACGTTTACACGACCATCAATTAACACCCAAAAAGGTGTATTTGATGTCTGAGAGCCAATAAATTTTAACCCAATGAAATATCCTACTTATCATTCAAATGACATTCCAAAATCATATTTTAACTTGGGAATGGATTCATAATCTAAAGAAAATACTTAAAATATGCTCAAAATGAAAGGCTTTATCTATGAAACAAGGACATATGTGATAGATATACCTAGCCTAAGTCTATGATTTAAGATTCACATTTAATTTTGCATAAAAAAACTTATATCACAAACTTACCCTATTTATAATTTAAATTATCATTTCATATTGAACCTATTTTGAACATGGTTCATGGCATATGGCATAAATATTTTATCCTATTGTTTTCATTGTGTTATTTAAACACAATGCATAAATTTAACCTAAAGTATTTATACCTTGAAACTCCCCCTTTATAATTATAACTTAGGTTTAAAATTCCTTAGCCTAAATTTTATCTCATGCCTAATAAACACAAACAAACCTTAGGCTAAGGAACATAAGTCTAACTAGGGACTATAATAATAAACTAGCTTAATGTTTAAGCACTGTTTGTATATTGATGATTATCACTTTATCACTAGATTTGATACAATGGCATGAGGGAACCAATTAGTTTTTAAAGTCTCATAATCTCTCCACGTGGTCAATGCTCGGTCGATGAATGACTCACCAAAAGATTTGGAACATGGAAAAGGCATGTAAAGCACCAAATGCCATGATCATAAATCTTTCAATAGGGAGACCCAATTAGAATCTAAGGGCCTATAATATAATCAATGGATCATTCTAATCTAATACTTTGATCCTATGATATGAAATTAAAATGGTATTTTTAAATACCAATGGCTAGTGTTTAAATGACATTTATGAAAAATGTCACAAAAGGTCAAGACTAGTGAAACATAAGTACCACACAAGCAGAAAAGGATAAAACTAGAGACATAATGGGATCAAAAAAACAAAGGTATAAATGAAAAGGTCCAAATAAAATCCAAAACACATATAATTTGAACCCTAGATATCTTTTGCCATTAAAGCTCCAAAATACTAAACCCTACATAAAGTGACCCAAATGGATCCAATTTGCTAAAATTTAATTAAAGAATAACTTAATTGTGTTTTTGAGCATGAGATAACTTTTAAAAAGGTCATTTTAAATCTATCATGAATAATTAACAAGAAATAGAGACCGTGGTAGCTATCTGGCAAAACTTGAAGGAAGAGGCTGAAAACTATTGAATGATAGACTATGAGGGTTGGATATTCAAAGATACAATATTAGACCTCATAGTTATGAATATCTAGGGCATTAGGAATTGGTTTAATATATTACTTATAATAGAAGAATTACAACCCATCTCAAGGGAGGAACATATAAATTCCACCACAAACAGATGACACACTGACCTAGTTGTAATCCAAATGGTAGGCCTTCATCATGCCATGACAAAACCAAAAGTATTGCACTGCATTGATGTCCTTGCCCCCATATTTGTTGATTGTAAGATATATGATGAGTGGATAATTACGGAAGGTAGCTTAAAAGGGGTAGTATACATTTCCTTTGTTTATTTTAAAAAGTATTATAAGCTCCCTCTTCACCATATAGACCTTCCCAAAATGAGGGAATGGACCAATAACCATGACATGGACTCTATCTTGAGACCCTGGCTCCACCAAGGACCTCACATGTTTACAAACCTTGATGTAAATATCCCTATTATCTAATTTAGAGAGGTTATTAGGTTAACAATGACCTTTATAAATAGATATTTTTGTGCCCCCTCAACCACTTATAGAAATAAGGTTTGGGTCTCATATGTGCACTTCTTGGTGGAGGAAATAGTTACCCCTCTAATTGGATATTTGATCAATATCTTCCTTGTTAACTAGTTCATTACCATCAATAGAAAAACTTCCAATAAATTATTTATGATTTTATACCTCCTTGATGCCCTTCTAGCCTCAACCACATTTCCTAGTATTAGGAATTGGTCCACAAAAGATAGGATAGCCATTTCACACTATTATTACAAGCTCAACATCTTCAAGTACATGGGTCATATAAAGTTTATTTGTGATTGTGTTTACCCTACTATATTGGAGGCCATCATATGTGTTACCATGCCTATGATCTACCATCTCATCAAGAGATATGTTGAAATGATAGGGGACATATGGTATTATCCTGATTGTATAGTCATTAGGATAGAAGGAATCATGACTCAACCTTACAAACTACTAGTGTATGTTCTAAATAAGCTTGTAGAGTAGGAAATTACTTCTTGTAACATCCATGGAATTGATAAGAATTGAAAATATAAAATTAAGGGCCTACTCCACCCCTTCCCCTTAAATATTAGGAGAATGATAGTAAAGGATTGGAAATAGGTAGAGGTTATGACCACGCATAGGGATTAATTTGGCTTATAACTAGATGAACTATAGATTTGGGATCCAAATAATGTAGTTGGTGACTATTTGAGAGAAAAGAAGCTCTAAAATCCAAGATATGCACATCAACTTAGTGTCCATGACACCATATATATTAGAGCTAATAATTATGAAGAGGTATTGGCTAGGATCCAAGGCCATGAAATTAATATTGAGCATAGATTGGTCAAGGAAAACAAACCATCTAGGGAACATGGGAAATGCACCCTTTATAGTACCATCTACTACTTAGGCTATCTGGAATAACCCATGAGCACCTCAAAAATATTATCCACAACCCAAATAGTAAGATGAACAAAATCAAAGTGAATAAGATAAAGGAAAGGAGAAGGCTGAAGAGAAAAGATTAGAAGATAGACTTGGATAAGGGTTGTTACCTTTAACCATGTAATAGAGGTAATCTTCTCCAATCTAGTATATTGACATGATAATCTTGGAACTAAGAGAGAAACTTGAGGGTGCCCTTAAGGAAATTAAAGAGTCATATGGCTCAAGTGGAGAGGAGGACCCTTTAGAGGAAACAATAGGAAAGGAGCTAATCCCTATGGCACCCCAAGATAAGAGGCAGGTAGAATTGGATTTGGTACCAATAAGACCAATGAAGAATCCTATGTTGACCTTCACTCATCCCACTATTGAAGTCAATCTATTTTGTGATGAATTTAAAATCCATGGAGTAGTCATTCCCAACTAGTTCATCTATGTAAAATTTCAAAATATACCCTCTCTTTACCATTATAGGGCCTTGACAAGGGTCATTGATGTGGGGATACAAGATGATATGAAGCATTGGATAATATATATAATAAAGGATAAATAAGGAAGAAGAATTATTATCACTAAAGGGCTAGAAGGCAAGAAGATAGGTGATCTAAGAGAATCTACTAGCTCAAGTATAGAGGTCCTAAAACATCCCCAATTCAAGTAACTAGTCACTACTATCCATTTCAACTCTAAGACATCTAGGTTTGGAAGAAAAAACAAGGACAAATATGGTTAGGATATAAAAATTCATCTTTTATAAGGTGGAACCATTTGTAGGACTAACCCCAATGGGTGGCTAGTAGCTTGGAGAGGTTGCAATTCATGAGGAAGATGTGGAATTTCTAATTGAAACCCATTTAGCACAAGCTAAAGTTAGAGTCTAGGGAGTGAAGCAAAGGATCTAGAACATGGAAAGAGAGAAAGAAGATTTGGAAAAATAATAAATTTTATCAGTGCCAGATATAATAATCAAGATGATTAACAAGTCATTTTATGACACATTTGAGGTACTTAAATCAATGAAATTAAGGCAAAGTGCATTAGAAGGACAATGTGAACTAGCCAAGAGATTAATCACCTAGTGGTAGGCCTCTAAGGATAAAATAGCTCAACTCCTCAATATTCAAGCAAAGAAGTAGAACCTAAAATTCAAGATCATAAGTTTGGGGCATTCTAGCATAACTTTGGGAATTGTGATTGAAAAGGTTTAGAGTTTGAGTGCATGGCATAATGGCATGGAAAGGGGCCTAAAAGTAGAGAAGAAACTAGTTATAAGAATTGAACAACTTCTTGAGACCATGCTTATAGAGATTGCATAATACAATGCTACTAGGATCATTATTGATGAGCAATTCAATCATAGGATTACTTTAGTAACCTAGGAAAATAAAGGAAAAGGCCAAGGCAGATCAAGGGTGAAAACAACAAAATACTAGGCATGATACTCAATGTAGGGGAAAGAATAAATGAAGCCAGAAGTATGAAAGAAGCCATGGATAGAAATGATAAATAATTTGATGACTTGGTAGAAAATGAGGAAGAACAAATCATGAATCCTGTTGTGGACCTAGACTTAATTAATGAATAACATGAGAGAGCCATGAGCATACTCTAGAAGCGACAACTAAGGACCCACCCTAAAATTAAGCACATTCTATTTTGTAAAAGTTTTGTAACATTTTTAAATAAAAATCCCCATTGTGAATGCATATGCTAGTTTGTTATCATATTTACCTCTAGGTTATTACAAATTAGAAAATCACTTGTATTTTAGGAATTGTAAGGACACATATCCCTATCTTTGTACACCTATATTTTCTAACTGATTGATATACTACCTAGTATCCCTATAAAGGCATGTATGACCATTGTAAATAGGGGAAGAGAGTTTTTCTTAAGAAATGTTTTTATACTTCAAGAAATTAATAAGATCAAGGAATTTAGTAAGGATTGCCCATTTATGATGTGTTAATTTCTAATATTGTTTTTCTCTCAATTTTTAGTAGAGGTCTTAAATTTGAATAATGTATTTGAATTCTAAATAGAATTATTTAATCACATGGTTTTTGATTTGTGATTATGCTAGATTAGTTGAAAGATATTAGGTTTTAATTCATTTCATTTTACTCTATATTTAGATGTGCAATTGTTGTTTGATCATAATGGTAAATCCTTAAAGTAGACCTAGTTCTTACTTATGATTCTTAAAAATTTTCCTTTAAAGTTTGCCTAATATATAGGGATATTTGAGCTTAGGCTATGTTACATTATGTATATTTTTTAAATTTGTATTCAGTTGCAATTGATAGTTTTTCATAATGTTTATGACTAAAATTGGTAATCACTCATTTTGTTTCTACCCTACCCTCCTATTTGATCTTTTTTTAACACCAAATATCACATTAGTTTTAGTTACATTATAAATATCCACTTAGATTAGTCCATGGATTAATTCTAGGATATAATTCACTATGTATCAATAAGGATTCACAAATAATGGGCCAAGATGGCTCCCAACCACCAAATTATATAAATATTATGGAATAGTTATCTTACTTTGTTGTTATTTCACCATAGGAAACTAAATTGTCAAAACCTACAACTCATTATCTAAATTTTATAAATTCTAAAATGAGAAGTGTTCTCTGAATACTAAGGGAACCTTTGGTACATTTAGAAGCATCAATAGGATAGCTCCCACTTGCACTATAAGGAGGGCTGACATTCTTTGAATCCTTAACTAATCTTAATCTTGTTTCACCTAAAGATCAATATATCTTCATGTTTTTGAGTGAATTATTTATTTAAAAGTACAAAGATCATTGACCTTTTTTGTTTCAAGTACCCCATTATATTTTCTTTGAAGTTCTTTGAGAATTGGTGCTTCCTTTTTGTAAATTTATCTTTAAATTTGGAAATTCACTGTATCTAAGGTTAGAATAGTTCATTTTGATTAAATGTGGGCATATATTTCATAGATATAAGTTATTTTAGTCTTAGAATTACAAAAATAGACCATATTTACTTAGTTGGGTGTACCTTTGAGCTAATTCAATCAAAGATCAACATTATTTGTCAATTCTCATACCATCTTTATAAAATAAACTCAATGTGTAGGTATAACTCTTATTCTTCATAAAAGATAATTTGACACATCATATTTGAGGCAAGACCTTCAAATTTCGAGATGGAATTGCCCAAGATCAGAACAATATCTCACTCATTAACTAGAGAGCCTTTACTTAAGCTCAAGGTACATAGGAGAGCTAGACATGATAAAGGTAGATGTAAGATATCCAAGTCTCTTCCAACTTCACCTCTTCAAGGTACATGTGCCTTCGACCTTCATCCAAGTATGGCATAGTTAAGGGATTCTTTAATTAATGTACTAGGGGTAGTTCATGATCTCCCAAGGAACCTTGAGAAATATCTACCTATATTTAGTCCAGCTATAATAGTAACCACTGAGGAACATATAAAGTCTTTTAAAGATGAATTAAGGTTGATTAATGTAGTACACAAAGATGTAGCATGTAGGTTATTTCCTTTCACTTTTAAATATGCATCTTGTAAGTGGTTTTTAAACATGCATGATAATTACATTATAAGTTGGAATGATTTCAATAATGTGTTCATTGATAAATTTGGTAAGATTGTCAGTCCTTATGTTATTCACCATCAATTCACCACTATTAGAAGGGACACTAGTGAACCTATTAGGTAATTTAATGCTAGGTTTCAAAATATTTATAGCAAAACCATAGATCCTTATAAGCCTAATGATGTTCTAGCTTTAGAGATCTACAAAGATTCAATGGATCCTATGACATTTTTATTCTTGAAAATATCCATCCCATCTATAGCTTCATTGGCCCAAGCTTACTCTAAATCAGTGACCATTAATGATCAAATACAACCCGAGGCGAAAATGGCTTATTCAATCCCAAATGTGAACCCACATATGCCTACGATGAACTTTTTCCCTAACAATAACCAAAATATCTTAGCCTTAAACCAACTTCCAAACTTAAATCAATTTCCCTTAAGTCATATGGCCCTAAATCAACATCTAGGATTCTTGAGTCATCTTACTAATGGATTTAATGTAACTAATCAACGAGATTTAGTACCAGTTGTAGTTGCTAACAAAAATTAGGCATATAATTCTAAAACTCTAAAAAATGAGAATGAATCTATCTTGAAAATAGTTCAAAAATTAAGCGCTAATTACCTTCAATTGAAAAAAAAAAGTAGGCAATATCAGAGAGCACTCTAGTAGTAATTTCTCATTTCAATGGTTTAATAGGTCAAGCAATAGATTTTAGAATGATAGTTTTCACACTAACAAGGCTAATGAATCATCTTTCAGTAACAGGACTATGGACATTAATCTTATTGATATTACATTACCTGACTATTGTAGTGTACATTTCATAACCAAGCATGGGGAAATTGATATTATAGAATTTTTCAAATCCTTTGAGGATTTCCAAGAGGATTTTGATACATTTGAAGTAGTCCCTAACAAACAAATTTGTACAAGTCCCTATGGATCTAAGCCATTTGAACAAGCCTTCATGGTGGACACCTTTGACTTCCCCCTTTAAGAACAAAATGAGCTTGATGAGATCCCTGAAGAAGTCTAGACCTTTTAGTAGAGAGTATAGGTAGCCTTTGACTACCTTAACACCTTTAAATAATTTTGGAACTCCTCCTGATACCTCTTCAAGTAATAATATAGATTCACCAAAAAGGAGTACTTCTAAAACCATTATTGAAATCCCTAGTTCTTATAGTAAAATTGGGTATAACATATCTAAGGACATGAAAAAGATAAGGGCTAATATCACATTTCATTAACTCACATAGATTATACAAAAGATATACAACTTGTTGGAGTCCTTAACAAAGTAGAAAAATAATCCACTAAAGATTGATAATGCCTACATGACTGTGCATAAAGCCAAGGATGAGTCTACTCCTTTCATACTCATTGTTCGGATGTTTGATAATAAATTTCATACTTATTAGATTCAAGAGCATCTACCAATGTCATGCTTGTAGGCATATACAAGTAGCTTAGTTTAACACCTATAAAGTCTAAAGGGTTGTCACCTAGTTAGACAAATCTAGAGTTAAGGTTGTAGGAAAATTATTAAATGTTCACATGCAATTGGATTCTAAGCCTAAGATAAAATAATTCATTAATATTCATGTACTTGAAATACATGACATTTATGGAATCTTACTAATTAGGGAATGGACCAAGGCTTTGATTGGTTACATGTCTACAGACTGATCACATCTGTGTCTACCTTGGAAGGGGATCCCAAATCCAATCGAGGTTGAAAGAGAACCATGAATGAAGCATATGATAACTAAGTATAATTTTATAAATGAGAATTTCAACATAATTGACCAAAACTTAAGGGTATTCACCCTAGAGGTTGATAAGATATGTGATTCCAAGAATACTTAGGTTGTTCTAGGATTGTGGAAATTGCATTTGATGGCACTAAGTATAGTGTTAGATCAAGGGTTGGTGTTGTCTTGACCAATCCCACTCAAAAAAGGTATCATGATTCCTATAGGATCTAGTTATTTTGTACTAATAATCTTCTTGAGTATGAAACATTTGTCATAGGTTTAAAATTTTCCATAAAAAAAGGTCAAAGAACTGCTCATTTATTGGGATTCAGAACTAGTGGTTAACTAGGTTAGAAGTAAATACCAATGTAAAATTTAATACTTGAAAAAATATAAGTTTAGATTTTGGGACCTAATTGAGTATTTTTATGCCTTTAGCATCACCTCCATCCCAAGGGAGGAAGAATAAGTTGTTGATGAGCTGACATCTACTACAACTAACCTCATGCCCCACCAAGACTCTCCAAGTTTCAGCATTGAGTTGATCCCTTTCCTTCAGTGCCTAAAAACATTAATCAATTTCAAGTATTCAATGATGGTCAATAGATATTGGATTTCATAACCAAATATAGGGCATTTGATACCCACATTATTAATGAGGCTAATGAAAATACATCTAGGAAAGATAAATTTGATGGCAAGGTCATTCAGTTGAATGATAACAAAATTCCCAAGGGGATGATTGCCTTAGAAAGACTTTTTTATCAAGACAAACTTTTTGATTCTTCTACAATTCCCAAGGTAAATGGGAAGGACTATAATTATATTGACCTAGGAATTCATGATTAGCCCTGGATGGTAAATGTTAGGAAGGCCATTACAAATATTGATAAAAAGAAAGCTAAGGAATTCCATGCCTGTTACAAATATGACATAGCATGGTCCTATGATGACTTAAAGATATTTGATCCAAGGGTCATCACACATAACATACCCCTTAAAGAGAGATAAAAACCATTTAGGCATAAACAAAGGCCTATAAACCCTATATTAGAAGTAATGATCTTAAAAGAGGTTAAAAGACTTCTTGATGCTAGGATAGTCTTCCCCATCAAGCACTCTACTTGAGTGGCTAATTTGGTGCCAATCAAGAAGAAAAATGGTGAGATTAGACTTTGTATAGACTTGAATTTTTTTTTAAAAGCATCAAAAAAAATAAAAATACCCCCTTACTTCCCTAGACCAAGTAAGTCAAGTTGATTTAGGATCATCTATGATGTCCTTTCTTGATGGCTTTTCAGGTTAAAACCAATTATTGGTTGATAGGGAGGACATGATGAAGAAAACCTTCACCATAAATTAGGGGACCTTTGCTTATAAAAGAATACCCTTTAGACTCATCAATGTAGGAGCCACCTTGTAGAGAGATATGGATCATGTATTCCAAGGCTTGATAGGTAAATGAATCATTATTTATATGGATGATCTAACATTTTTTTCTAAAAATAAGGAAGATAACTTTATGCATTTACAACAAGTTTTTGAAAGATGTAAAAGGTATGGCATTTCCTTGAATCCTAAGAAAAGTATCTTTTATGTAACTAAAGGAAATTTATTGGGTCATGTTATAACCAAATATGGGATCTCTATACACCCTGAAAGAGTGGATGCCATATCTTGGATAGAGACTCCAAATAGTAAAAAAAAGTTAAAGTCATTCTTTGGTAAAATTAATTTTGTAAGAAAGTTCATTTCTAGTTTTGTAGAAATTGTCAAACCACTGAATGACATGCTGAAGAAGGATGCCAAAGATGCATGGAATGAGAATTATAAAAAGGTATTTAATGAGATCAAGAAGGCCATCAGTCAGGCTCTAGTCCTTATAGGCTTGATTATTAAAGGGACTTCTACCTTTACTCCTTTGCATCCAATCACACTATGGATATAGTGTTAACTCAAAAAATTAAAGGGTATGACCACCCAATATCTTTCACGAGCAATAATTTCAAGAATTATGAGTTAAATTACTCATTTATTGAAAAATAAGCATATGCATTAGTCAAGGTTGTTAAAAAATTCAGGCATTACATCCTTAGAAATAAGGTGGATGCTATCTTACCTAGCCTTACCATTAAACTTATGTTAAATAAAAATTAATTAGGAAAACCTAGAGGTAAATGGATGTCAATATTGTAGGAATATGACCTAGAGATGAAAATATCAAAATTATTAAGGTATTAGGGGTTGATTCAGATGATTACTAATACTAACCGTGTGTGTGTTCCAAGATGTCAGGAAGTAGTGAGATGAGAAAAAGTGTTCATTGTTTAAAAACTAAGAAAAGGTAAAGGATAAGGATCTAATGTTGAGTAGGTATTTTTAAAACTTCATTGAATGGTGACCATTGATAGTTAAAGACCTAGTTGATCTTTAGAGATCGATAGTGCATATTGAGTCAACATTGTAAGGGTGCACAAGATGAGGTCAAAATGACTGAGGTATAATATTTTATCATTAGTGCCTATGCATTAATGTTCATAAAATATCAATGATGCATAATTTATCTAATAAAAGAGGACATGAGATATGATAAAAATGGTCAAAGCTTAACTGTGACTGTTTATATTTAAATATTTTAATTTAGCAAGGGAAAAACTAGTCTACGATTTTTGGACCATAACTTTTGATCCAAGATGAATTTACTCATGATATAAAAAAATGAAGAGGACTATATGATGAATCTAATGAACATAATATGAATATTTGGAAATTTTTTTAGTGAAATATATTAAGGATTAAATTTAATTATGTGTTTATTTTGCAAGTAACCTGAGAAGAGTCATTGAACTTATGTAGATGTTGTTTCGATGTATCATGATGACTTAGCTATTTTGGAATGTTTTATACTATATGAGGTTGATATATATAACTCTTGGAGGTGTGATAAATCTATTTTTAGTATGAACAATGCTTAAGAAGTTGATGGTGTTTTCATTCATAATGTCCCTATGTACTAGGTCAGTGTTTGAGTTGGTTGAACATACACAGATGTGAACAAAGATGGCTATGATAATTTGAGGATGTCAAAGGGGACATAAGGAGTGGAACCATGTATTTTAAATTGGTATTATTTTTTTATTTTTATTTTAGGAGTGATAAATGGGTGAATAGGTCTCTATGAGACCTATCATAGCTATAAAGGCCTCATTAAAAGGTGTAGTTGATTAAGGGTGACCCATAGATGCTATGACCAACCTATGAAGATTGATTTGAGTTATATATTTATGATATATATGATTTAATTATTAGTTCATGTCTAATGGATAACCAAGATGATGTTGATCATAAATTCTCTATAAATAGTGAAATCAAAGAAGGTGATTTCTATATTTATGAGCAAAAGACTTGGGAGAGATTAAAGAGAGGATTATATGTGTGAATTTTGGAGTGAAGGAAGGGTAGAGTGACCTAAGGATGAGCTGAAGATAATAATAGATTGAGGACTATTTTTATGACTTAAAGGTCATGTTTTTGTTGGTAAATTAGTGCTCTTGTAGATTGAGTTTGAGCAAAAGTAAAGAGTAATAAGTAGAGGTCCATCATCAGGTATTATAGACATTAGTTTAAATGTGGATGTGTTCATAGGTGTTATTATGGTAGCTTAGCATATAAGGTGGTTTTAACCTCCTTACAAGGTGAAACTTTCTAACAGTCTAGTTTTTATTGCAACTCAGTTAGATAGGTGTTGTATTACCTTATAGGATTGTAGTCTCCCTAAATATGGATTATAGTTCCTTGATTAGTTGTAGCTAGTCTAAATTGGATTTTGTTATTATAGGATAATATTCTAATTATAGGTTATACTTGGTTTTATTCCCTAAGAGGGTTTCCAATATATGTCATGTGTTATGTGCTTGACCTTGCATTATCTTTTTTGTTCATTCCTATGAATGATGTATGTGCCTCATGAATATATATTAACTAATTAAGAGTTTAAAAAGATAGGACATGAAGTTGAAATATTTGGGATCACTAATTCACCCCCTCTTACTTATTTTAACTCTAAAAATTAGTATCAAAGTATGCCCTTTGGTAAAGGCTTAATAGCTTGAATGTGATCCAAGGTATAGTATGGGTAGTCATCAAGGAGGTTTCTCTACTAAGAAAACATCAATGTTTAAAAGATCCAATCATTCTTTTTGGAGTGAAAGGATGAGGACACACATTATGTCCCTAGGGTTTGATGTATGTTAATCTATTTTGGATGGTTATGTTCATCCTCCTACTCCTTCATTTAGTCCTACAGACAAGAAGTTATTTGAGAACAATTCTATGCTAATGAATGCTATCACTTGTGGTCTTTTAGAGAATGAATCCACAAAGTCAATCCATCGTACATCTACTAAAGAGATATGGGAAAAATTGAAAATCCTTTTTAAAGGAGATTCAAAGGTCAACTTTTCTATGTTGTAGACTCATAGAAGGAAATTTGAAAGTATAAAGATGAAGGATGAAGATTCTGTGACATCTTTTCTATAGAGATTTGATGAGACAATGAACATCATCATAGGTCTTAGAAAGAATGTTGAAGATGATACTATAGTCCAAAATGTATTATGTTCTCTATTTCTCAATTTTTATCTGAAATTTTTTTCTATAAAAGAGAGTCATGATCGTAATCAGTTGAAGATGGATCAATTGCATGACACCCTTACTATATATGAGATGAGAGTAAATGATTATATACCACCATATAAAGAAGAAAAATTCAAGATAGAAATGAATCCTAAGAATGATTTATAAGGTAATAAATCCAAATAGGATGACATATTTGAAATTTATGAGGATGAACTAATTTCTTTGATTAGTAGGAAATTGAACATAGGCTCAGGGATGTATAAGGATAAACTACCCTTTAAATGTTTCAATTATGGAGATATAGGACATTTTTCTAGTAAGTTTCCTCATAAGCATGAGAATAATGGTAATGAAGATCACGGTGAAGGCCAATATAAAGATAAAAAAAATACATGGAGAAAAGATTTAGAAAGTATACCGAGAAAAATAATTTCTTTAAGAACAAGAAGATTCTCTACACCAAAGATGTTTCTAGCTAATCAGATGAGAATGAAGATAGTGACTCATAATATGATCATGAAGATTATGGTCTTATTAAATATGAAGCTCTATTCATGGCTGAGGAAGGAAGTTGCTCACATCATAAGAAATCTACTTGGAGAGATTCAGATAATGATGAAGATGAGGTGGATTATTAGACTATATTGATGAATGCTCTTGAAGAACTAAAGATTGAGAAGAATATCAATAATAAGATTAAATTTAAATTCAAGGACTATAAGGAGTAATTTATTTTGTATGAGGCAATAAATAATGAATACACTAGGGAGAATGAAGATATGATCAAACATCTTATTTCTCAATTGTAAATTATGTATAGAAGCCTAAAAACTAAAGAAGATGAATGTTTAAGGTATGTGCCTAAAAATGAGTCTTTTAAATCTAAGTTAGGGAAGACATATAGTAAGGTGAAGTCATTTGTGAGATTTGAAAAGAGATCATGTGATTTGGACAACATTTTCAGTGGTCAAAAGCATGATAGTGATAGAACTAGTCTTGGATATAAAGAAGAATAAAATAATGTAACTCAAGACAAAATGAAGACTACTTTGAACAAGGACAATCATACTTTGAAGACAAATCATCAGATAAGGATTTAAGGTACTGGTAGAATGAAGATAAATCAAATTAGATAGCCAAATGCCATGATGTATGTAAGGTATAATGGTTATTGTTACACATGTAATCAATTTATTCATATATATAGAGAATGAAAGAGACCTATTAGAAATGAGTTCACATGGGATTATGATGGGGTTCATCAGTCTAAAGGTGTGAAAAAAATTAATTACTTTAGTTATCATGACATATGACATATTAAAAATTTATATCCAAATCAGGTAAGGCAAGATATGTTTCTTGCAAAATGTATGGTTTGATATAATTGTGAACATATAGGTCACATTTCTAGTTTCTAAAAATAAAGGTATATAAGTTAGAATAGGTTTAATTAGGCTACTAGAGTGTAATGAAGAAGGAATGTTAACACATGAAAACCAAAGGTGAAAAGTGTGAGTTGTGATGATATTATAGGTCCATGTAATCTATTTTATATGGTGGAGAATGATCCAAAAGTTGAAGAGTGCTAAGGGCTCTCATTATCTACTCATGTTGTGAGTAAAGAGACCAAGCTTAAAGAGAAGACCAAGGTGTTGGTTGAAGCTAATATTGAGATATATATGGGTCCAAGTTATCATCATGCTACTCCTAAACATGTATCGTGAAAACAACATCATTTATCTATGCCTAATGATGAGGTTATAAACTACAAGGAAGATTATTTAGATGAAAAGGTAGGTCATGAATCTGTGTTGTCTCCATGTATTATCAATCCAATCATACGAGAAAAGGAGAATGTTGTATTTATTGAGCATATTATTTATCATAAGACTAATATGAAGAAGAACTATAATCATCAAATGACCAAGGAGGAAAAGGAATATGATTATTTATGGGCAACTCCTAGTTTCATACCATGGTAGATTATTGTGGTGTTTATGAGGTCTCTATCTATGCTTCTTAAGACACTCCTTTTAGTAGAGAAGCAAGTTTGTGGGGTAAATATAATAATTATAATATGCATAGAGACTTGTGTTGATCTTACAAGGTTATTAGTTAAGGGGGAGAAATAAATTCTTAAGTTTTCTACATTGATTTGTAAAGGAGCTATAGTACAAGGTTAGAATGGGTGCTTTTAGGTTGGTTGAGAGCATGTTTCTTGTTTGGTGAGTGGCATGAAGTCTTGTTGATAGTCCTTGAGGTGGTTTGGGAGATAAGGCTAGAAAGCATAAATGGTGATTTTTCATGGTGTGTGCAGATATGAATATGACCAAAAGGTGCAATTACTTATAATTCTTATGGGAAATCCCTCTTAGATTTCTCTTGATGTGTTCCATTATATTTCTATGGTTTCATGTGTTCTTTCATCATTGGTTGAAGAGAGTGTTGGCATGGAGCAAGAGGAAGTTATTAATACAAAGAAGAGGTAGAATAAAGGTAAGGAAGAGTTTGTACCATCTTTATAAGATGGTCTTTTTCTATTTATGGTCTTTTCAAGTCCTCAAGATTAATTAGTACCCACTTTGTCATTATGTCAAAAGGGGAGAAAGTTACTATTATAGGAGTGCTTGAAGAGAGATAAGGTGAGTTGTATATTGCTATATATGATGGTTGTTGACATCAATAAGAAAAGGGGGCATTATTAAAGAGTTTTTAGTGATGTCATGGTAATATCATGAAGGTTTCCTAGTGAGTGGATGAAGATCCTTGATAGTCTATATGATAATGACAAAGTGTACAATGTACTTGTCCTAGTATGCTTAAACAAGGCTTGGTTAATATTCATAGTTTGCTTGGTTTGAAATGTGTAGGGATGAGTCTAAATTATTTATAATGTTAAATAGGTACCATAGGAAGTGTATTAATATTTTAGTGGCTATGTGCATGAGTGGATTTCAATTGGCTAATCATTGTTATCATCTAGACATTTTGGGTCTAATGTCAGAAAATCTAAATAATTTGATGACATCACCATTGCCACATGAGAATGAGTCAATGGGATTTGGTCATATGGCTGAAATAAAATTAGTCCCTAGTTTATATGTGTTAAATCTCAATTCATTCACCTAAGTATAGTTTAAGATATGTGATTTCAAAGTTGGGCTCCCAGGCATTTTGATAGTATTTTCCCATACTTAGACAAATTTGCATATGGCAAGAATTTGCTGAGTAAGCATTTTAATGGTATGGATTTTTCAAAAAAAGATGATCATATGGTTTTGTTTAGTTTTTGTCCTAGTTATTATATTCCAAGTTTAAAATCATGAGATGTAGCATGACAAAATAACATGTGCAACGTTGGGATCCAAGTCATTTTAATAGTGTTATATATGTTCAAATAGAATCAAGTAAGTAGTTTGTTGATGTCATATGTCATATGTTTGGAAATTTAAGGAGAATTAGATCATATGGGTTTGTTTATTTTTTATCTTTTTTTATTTGAAATAAATTTTAGATTATGTGCTTAAGTGCATCAAAAGATATGAATGTGCAAAGTTAGCCTTCCACGTAAGTTCTAAGAATAGTTGGTTCAGTGACACAAGATTTTTAGAAGTAATTTTAAGGGAGATATATCTCAAAAATGTGAGGGGTTGAGTATAATTTTATTACATGGGTAAATTACCCTATGAAAGTTGTTCATATGGTTCAAATGTGAGGTCATGATATTGATTGAGACAAAATATATATCTGTGTAAAGTAGTCTTTCTTGACATATTGTAGTTGGTCCCCATAGTCAATTTAAATGTTGTTAATGATATAGACATAGTGGAGATATAATGGTTTATGAGAGTTCATAATTCTAGATCCAATGGTTTATGATATCCAAATGGGTCAATGTGATAATTTTTTATCAAAGATAAAGATTGAGCATCTTATAGAAGATCAACGAAGTGTGTGTGTTCAAAGATGTTGAGAAGCAACAAGATGAGGATAAGTGGTCATTGTTTAAATAATGAGAAAAGTTAAAGGATAAGGATCCAATGGTGAGTATGTGTTCATATATATTTATCAAATGGTGAGCATTGATAGTTAAAGACCTAATTGATCCATATAGATCGATGGTGTGTATTGAGTCAACATTGTGAGGGTGAACAAGATGAGGTCAAAGTGATTGAGGTTTATGTTTGAGCATTAGAAACTATGCATTAAAGTTAATAAAATATCAATGGTGAATAATTTATTTGAGTATTGATAACATTAAATGAGATCAAAATGGTCAAAGGTTTACTATGACCGTTTACATTTAAATATTTTAATTTAACAAGGGAAAACCTAGTATGTGGTTTTTTTAACCATGACTTTTGACCCATGAAAAAATTATTCATGTTGTAAAAATAAAAGATGATAGTGGCTCCATGAAAACTATAATTAACCTAATTTTAATATTTGTAAGTGTGTGTAGTCAAAGATATTAAGGTTCAAATTTGACCTTGTGGTCACGCTTGTTTTGCAAGTAACCCGAGAAGAGTAATTGAGATTATATAGATGTTAATTCAATGTCTCATGATGAATTATCTATTTTGGAGTGTTTTAAAGTCCATGAGGATGATCTGTATCATTTTTGGAGGTGTAATCAATATATATTAAGTATGAACAATGCTTAATAAGTTGACTATGTTTTCATTCATAATGTTCTTATGCACCAAGTCAATGTTTGAGTTATTTGAGCATACGCAAAGGTAAGAAAAGATTATTGTGATCATTTGAGGATGTTAAGGTAGACATAAGGAGTGGACCCATGTATTTAAAATTTGTCTTGTGTTTTTTTATTGAATAAGTGATAAATGTGTGAATAGGTCTCCATGAGACCTATAAGAGCTACAAGGGCCTTATTAAAAGGTTTAGCTACTTAAGGGTGACCCATAGATGTTATGTCCAACCTAATAAGATTTTTTTGGGTTATTACTGATGATATAGATTCCTTAAGGGTTAAGGCATACCTAATTTCTGACCAAGATGGTGTTGGTCATAAATTCTCTATATATAGTGAAATCAAGGTGATTTCTAGACTTGTGAGCAGGAGACTTGGGAGAGATTAAAGAGAGGATTATATGTGTCAATTATGGGGAAAAGGAGGGTTAGAGTTACTTAAGGATAAATTTAAGAGAAAAATATATTGATTATTATTTTTATGACCTATATGTCATATTTCAATTGGCATATTAGTGCTCTTTCAGACTAAGTGTGAGTGAAGGTAAAGAGTGATAAGTAGAGGTCCATCATCAAGTGTTGTAGACATTAGTTCAGAGGTGGATATGTTCATAGGTG
Source organism: Torreya grandis (assembly GCA_037957365.1). Taxonomy (NCBI): domain Eukaryota; kingdom Viridiplantae; phylum Streptophyta; class Pinopsida; order Cupressales; family Taxaceae; genus Torreya; species Torreya grandis. Next base: position 1,020,085 of record JARHVA010002454.1, read on the forward strand.
TTTTTTTTGTATCTCATCATCTAAGGTGGTTGTAGCCTCCTTACAACGTAAAACTTACTAAAAGTCTAGTTGTTGTTGTTGCATAACTAGATAGGTGTTGTAACACCTTATGTGATTGTAGTCTTAGTAAATAGGGTTCATAGCTAATTGATCAGTTGCATCTGGTCTAAATTTTTTCTTGTTATTATATGATAGTATTCAAATTATAAGTTCTAGTGGGTTTTATTCCCAAAGAGGATTTCCCACATATGTTATGTGCTTGATCTTGCATTGTCTTTCTTGTTCAATTCTATGAATGATGTGTATGCCAAATGAATGTATGTATTGACTGATTAATATTTTGAAATTATTGTAATTTAATTTAAAATATCTATTCTCATTTATTTACTCCCCCCCCAATCTCAATGATTTTACCTCTAACAGATTATCCTATTGGTGATGGCATACTATCATTTCCTAAGCTTGATCCTCTACTAACATAATGGGAAGATGAGACTTATTGTGAGATCCATAGATTTTTTTGTTACTAGAATAAGGACTATCATATACATTATAAACAACCATCCTTAGTTTATTTTATTACTATGGATATCCAAACTTCACCTTATATTACTAGATGCACTTTTTTATTTAATGGTACATGTAAAAATTATTTTACTCATTTTTTATAGATCTAATAATAAATTGATACACTTCATCCAAACATAATATAGCTAAAAAATAATATTATACCACCTCCTATGATACTTCTAGAATACATCCCAAACTATGGGGAAGTTTTTTGTATTTGGCATAAGTGTACTACACACCATTTTGATAGATTCCAAGTGCATCAATATATTTTTCAATATTTTCCATAGCCTACACCTTCACCAACTCAACCTCATTCTCTAGGTCATTCATAGACAAAGGCTTATCCTTATCCATATCCTATACCTTTTCATAGATCAAAAGATACTAATCACATTTTGACACCACTTAAATTTATTATCCCACACATGAGGTATCTCATGAGCATCATTTTTATTCTAGCATACCTACATTCTCTATAGAGATGATAAGACATGATTTTTTTTCATGACTTTCTATGAGGATCGATGAGACTCTAAATAACATAAGGAATTAAATACACAATGATATATTAGATGTTATGGATGATATTTACCACAAGATTTATCAATTTTTTTGAACACATCATGGTGTTATGTCACATTATTACATGATTTGGATATGATTTATGATCATACATGGATATTATGTGTTTCTTATTTACATGTCTCATGAATTAATTTCTTTTCATACATTAATTTCTCTTTCATATTTTAAATTTAAAATGTCTTAGAATTTAAAATTAATATCTCATGGATTAATATTAGTCTCATGGATTAATTCATTTTTCATGGTTTAAATCTTCTCTTAATTTTTCTTGAATTTATTTTTATTATGATTTATTATGTCTTTCCTTTAAAAATAAGACAATTATTATTGTGACATGGTTTTAAAACTCACATCCCTTTACCACTCTATATTTTACTATATGATGAATTAGCAAGCATAATTTTCACTATATCACTACATACATATATCTTTTTTGATCTCCATTTATTTCCCTTTACTCCCTCTTCATACTAATCACACATACAGTTGAGACTTGAGATCACATGTTGATTTTTAGGCAAACCTAATTATTTAGTAAAATATGTCTATATCTCTAAGTATTTTGTCTCTTATAACCAAGACCTAAATCTCAATCGTGTTTGTCACTTCTATCACTCATGATTGGCTATTATAAATCTGTATGGAGGAGGAGTTGAAAAATTGATAAAAATTTAAAATCAAAATCATCTAAACAAAATGTGATTATTAAATGGCAAAAATGAACATTTAAAAGTCAAAATCACACCAAAATACATCACTCATATCTCATCACATCTCTTATTTCTAATTGAAGATCAAACTCCATAGTTTCTCTTACAATATAATTGAGGTATATTGGGTTGCAGTAGGTGAATAGATTATGATAGAGGATTTAAAAATTATCTATAGTGATACCTGATTTCTTACACAATTACCCAATCTTCATGGTCGACCGATGGCTTTGTAAGGGGTCCTAATGAACAGGGAACATGTTATGGGAAAATAGGTCTATTTTAATTTATTTTATATATAACCTTCATTAATTTGATCTTATTACACCACTTATTTGACCATAATGTTTAGTGATTACTACGAATAAATATCTATTTCATTTGATGATCACTAAATTATTATTATATTCCTATTTACTAGTATGTCTCATGCCTACTAGGGTGTTATTACAAATTCCTATGTCATGATATTTCCATGAATCCTAATATTCCTCCTTAATTAACATGTTTTGTTAACTGATCATACCCCTAGGGTTTTTCATTGTGAGTTACATTGTAAGACCTTGGATAGAACCAGGGCTTCCTCACAAACATATTGTTTCCTGAAACTATTTTCAATATTAGCATTTATTTCATTAGTTTTCCATTTATGAGTTATAGTGTAATACCTTGGATAACACTAGGCTTTCCTCACAAAAATATTGATAACACTTCTATACCATGATTATTCATAAATATAGCTATCAATCTTAATATTTACATCTGATTTTACTTACCATTTTTTTGCACACTTATTAGCTTGACTTAGTGTATTTAACATTTTGGTTTAAAAATCATTTTCATAAATTCCATCTTGATGTATTATTTTTAATTTTTTCTTATTTTCAATCTATTTTTGTTTTACGCATTTTTTCCAAATATTTGATTTAGTGTGTTCTACACTTTGATTTAATTATCATTTTATCTTACATACTTCTCAACTTGATTTAGTGTTTTTTACATTACTATTTACTCATCATTTTAAATACTTCCCATATTGATTTAATATATTTTATTAGATCCCATCTATTTATGTTTTAAACACTTTTTACAACATTTAATTTAGTGTGTTTTACATTTTACTTTATTGTAATTCACATACTTCTCAATTTGATTTAGTATATTTATATTACTATTGGTATTGCATACTTTAAAAAAAAATTATTTAGTATGTTTTCCAATCTCTTTTATTTATATTTTAGAAATTTCCATTCAAGATTTACTGTGCACTGCATCTCTTTTTTTTGAGATCTAAACTACTATTTACACTTTTACTTTTTACATTTTTCTATCATTATTTTTAACCATGCATGTGTTTAAAATTATTATAAAAGATCCAACATACATCACATATTTTCCCATATCATATAATATAAATTAAAACACATGTAAGAAATAAAATATATAAATTCATGATCAATACAAAACCATAAACATGATTTATATATATGAACCAGTTAAGTGTTTGATACAATAAAACATGATACAAGTAAAAATATTAAAAATAACTCTATGTATGTGGTCTACCTTATCCATATGGTGGATGAGACACACTAAAACATTAACTCTACATTTTACACTTTGAATGCAATTAAACAACTCAATTAGCTAAGTCAGCCAACTACTACATAGTCAGCTAGGGCAATTTACTATGTCATCCACTTCATATGAAGGTGGACACATTTTCAAACTACAATGACCACCTTCCTACATTAATTCATCAGCCAATATGTATGCATTCATATACTTAAATTTTACTATCTAGATCATTTCTCCCCTAATTAATTGGCCACTCATGAGTAAACTACATCAGCCACTTGCTACATAGTCAGCTACTCTATTGTACCTTTGAATTTTGATCATCTTGGTTGACTTTGTTCATCTTATGCAATGATTTTTCCCTTATTTGTAATTAATTATTTAGGAATATATGACTCATTTCACTACCTTCCTATATACCATCCTAATTCATATTCTACCCTAAATATTCCTAGGGAAAATTATGCTACACAAATTTTCCCCAACACCAAGTTTTTCAAATTTACACTATTTTCTAATAAAATTAATAAAAATTCAAAATTTAAAGAATCACTTACTTGAACCATGTTATAATTTATTGTTATGTATTCCCTAGATCACACTCCTCATCTCTAGACTCTTTTGGTTCTCACAAAGCTCTATTATTATCAAAATAGTAAAATTACAAATGAATAGTTTAAAATCCTATTTATATTTTAAAATTAAAAATTATTTAACTATCAATTATTTTTTGACAAGGGAACCTAGCCTGATTGTTCCTTGTATAGGGTCAGGACCATAGTTGAAAGAAACCCATCACTACCCTTAATGAAAAAATATTTTCTGAGAAATTCTAAATTTTACTTTACTATGTTTTTACTAGCTCTTTTTCCAAGCTGAAAGATTTTATGGAATCTTGACACTGTAGAGAATTTTGTACATATAACACATATTTTTTATTTTTTAAAATTTATCATATTTATTAGGTCTACCTAATATTCTCTACATCATATTTTTCTTCATCTTTCTCACATGACTTCTATTCTATAACAATAAGGTAAGTAAATGTATGTATTTTTTAATTCTTTCCTTTCATTTATATTTATGATTTATAATAGAATTTATTTAGATCAACATTGTGAATCATTATGTTCTTTTCTTGAAGTACCATCCCATGTTATAACTATGTGACACATGATAAGATTTGAAATGGTCATATGTATACATACAATATTTTTAAATTTTATTAGTTTTTATGATTTTTCTCTTACCAGAACCAATCTAATCTTAATATTTATAAGTTCACACCTTAAATTGTGCATCAAGAAAGGGTTGGTATACCTTTGGAGATTGACAAGATTTTTAGCCCTTATACCATGTTGATACACCTAAATGTATCCATAGGTTCATATAGTGTTTAAAAAACACTTCTCATTTTCGGATTCAAAAAATCTATTACATGAGTTGATGATTGTGATAATCCTATTATCCTTGGTGGAATAGAGGTAGAAAATGTTGATTATTTCACAAATTTAGATAAGTTGGTGGGTGGGAACCACCATGGCTTAATATTTAGTCTTTGATTTTGAAGATGATCTATGCTATTTAAAGTGAATTATGCTCAAAACTAGGTTTAAAGCTAAACCAAGATGAATATTCACAATGAAGCTAATCTAAGGTGAATTGATAAAAGAGGATCAAAAGGAAGGGTAGGGTAGAAAAGGGAAGTGTTGTTGATCTTTACTTTAAAAAATATGACAAAGTTCAAATTTCATCTAAACATGAATTTAACAAATGTACAACATGAAGTAGCATAAACACAAATCCTATTACACTTTAGGCAAACATCTAAGGAAGGTCTAAAAAGATACAAATAAGAACTAGGTTCACTTTAGCAATTTAAACCCTATAAAAAATAACATTAGCTTAGATGAAAGAGGAGTAAATAAAGCAAAATAAAACTAAGAACTTTCAACTAATCTAGCATTAACACAAATTAGTAACTCTATATTTAAATATGCACATCTAGAACTCACAAGAACCATTCAGATCTGAAGATAAGATCAAACAAATGAGAGAGAAACCATAGTAGCAATTCACACAAGAAAATGTGGACAAACTTTATATAACTCCTTGATTATATTAATTTTCTCAAAAGTTACAAATAGTTATTTGTCTCCCAAAAATCTCTCTTTTAAAATTGGTAATACCTCTTTATATAGAACATTCATGACATATGGAGTTTATTAATGTTAAACTACATTTGTACATATGTAGAAGATAGTTGTCATTTCTATTACATTCTAGAACAAATGACCTTTTCTAATATACTGACCTATAGGCAAAGTACTTTACAAGTTATACATGCCTTTACAAAAAGAATATTCCATTTCAAAAATATAAAATGAGAGTTGCCAAAGAATATTCCTAATCCAAATAATTTTGGGACCCTAGTGATGCTATATCCTTATGTCTTCCTTGTATGATATTCATTCTATAATGTTTCTCATTGATCAGCTAGAGGTAAATAATGGGTCTCATGAACATCTCTCTTTCTTGATTTCCTAGGTTATTAAGGTCTTTTTCAAATCTTTCCAAGGCTTCTCCTCCTATCTTCTCCTCATATGACAATAGTAGGCCCATGATCTTATTATTATCCCCTATCATTATTTGGCTTTGGTTCCTCATTTGTTGTATGAATTGAGAATTTTTATGCCTAAACTTCTCATCTGTGATAAGGCCCAAAGGACTAAGTGAGGTGGGAACTTTGATTAAGGTATCTAACATGTGTAGCATTTTATCTTCCTATTATTTGATTTCCTTGGAAATTTCCTCCATCTACTTGGATGAATTGCTCAAGGATTTTATTTTGTCCACCAATATAGCCATAACCATATTTAATTGGCTTAGGATGACTACCCTAAATTTAAGGACTTGATTCTTGGTCAAGGCTTTGATCAAGTCTTTCACTTGATAGCTTGAAGCATATCATTAGCCAATTTGGCCTATATCCATGGAATTGTGCTTACTTATTTCCTTTTACTTAGGTCTAACTAAATTTAAGGAATTGAATAATTCAATCATGGTTTTTTCATATCGATTGAATATATCTTCTTGGATTGACAAGATGTCTTGTTCTTTATAATTTTGTTTTATTGAAAGATTCCCTTGATAATTGTAGTAGATCTTCCTTATAGACATGTTATTCCCTTGTGATGGTTCATTGGTTCTCAATGGTCTAAAATAAGCTTGACCAATTTTTATCTCCTATATTTAGATTTGTGGAATAAAATTATGTGTCTTGGAAAACCCTCCCTTATGTATCTAAAGTTAGATAGAGCTCCATATCTTCCCTTTAAACACCTTTTTATGTTTTCATGGTTGTGGGCTTCTCTATATTGCTTGTTGGTGGTCTGTAGTTCAATTTTGGATCAAATTATCCTTACACAAGTGATAATTCAACTTCCTTATCTTGATTATGATGAACAGATGGTTAAATTAGGGTTTCCATACTTGTCAGGGATTTCCTAAATGTTTTTATAGTGTTTTAATTATGTTAGTTATTTGAACTTGTATGAACTTCATAACTTAGATCCTAATTGGATTGTATACTTATACCCTTGCATTTCCTAGGTCTATAAAATCTTCAACTTGGCATATTATAATTACATGGCTTTGATGTGGAATTTTCACAATACTTTACTCATTAATATTTAAAAATTGACCAGACTTTTGGGAATTCCTCCTTGATCTCACACCATTGGATTCTCTTTTCTTAGATCAATACGGTTCATCAATATCAATTTGGGAACTTGAACATTATTAGGTGCTCAATATGTTCCCCATGGTTATGACACTTATCACTTCTTCATTCACTCAGAGCTTTGTTGAAATGTCAACATTTATCTCACATTGTTGATCTCATTTACATAGATAAATCACACTCCATTAATCTCGATCTACTTAATTATGCCTTCTAATCCATGAACTATTGATTTGAATGTGTATTCTCATTCATTTACCTTTAATATTTGAAATATGATCGATATTTAATTTATGGTTCATGGTTATGCCATTTGTCATATTCACATTCATCCTTAGGGATTTTGACTTTTTAACCTTCATCATGAACCATTGGATCCATTTTGGCCTGATCAACATGCTCCATCAGATCTAAATCTAAGGGTTGGGATGTTATTAGCTATTCAATATTATTTCATTGATATTATGACACCTATCACCTTCATTGTTGTCTTGGGGCTCTATTGAAGTCTTGACTCAATACATATTGTTAGATCAATTTTGCCTAAGTAAATGCATGTCATTGATCTTTTAAAGTTGTTCAAACATTAGCTTAAGGTTGGGGATTGAATTTTAAAATTTAATCTCACACTATTGGATCATCTCACCTGGGTGAATGCATATCATCGATTAAGGATCTTGACTTGTTGACTTTATATGCACCATTAGGTCTCGATCATTAGATAAAACATGGACTATTGCTCCTATGAATAATAAAATAATAAGTCAAAACTTGGTTAATATAAATAACTTAGGATAAAATATTAATATTAAAGTTTCTAATCTTGTTAATAAACATGAATTAACACCTTAGTATTAAATCTTGAGCTAAGTTTAGAACATAATGAAAGGGAACCATGTGATTAGATAGACCATGCTAATAATAAAATATACCAAGGGGCCATGGGACATAAATAAATTGAGCATAAGATTTTTAGACTAAGGTTTTTTCATGTTGAAAACATAACTAAGCCTTAAGATAAAAATTAAGATAAGTCTATGGTTTAATTAATTGTTCCCATGAAAATTGCTCCTATGTAAATTTGAATTTTATTCAAAATGGATCTAAGTTAAAAAATTAGACTAGGGTTTTAAAAATTGATTGAATTAATCTTTGATAGATGAAAGGCTAGTAAAAGATCAATTTAACATTGGAGTATGAAGACTTAAGCATGTTCATTCCTAAATGAGATTCTATTGAACCTACAATGTAGAAACATAGTAAAAAATTCATTAACAACATTAGAAGGGATAAAACCATGACTAGTAGAAAACATGTCAAGTAATGCAAATGAGAACAAGGTGTCAATGATATTCAAATAAAAACAATTTGAAAACATGATGGTGGTACTTAGGTCAAGTGATTTTTTAGTTTTAATGTATAAATTTGCATAATTTGAAACAAGGCTCCCAATTATTTAGAAATCGGGGTATGTTGATCTCAACAAATGGTGACTTCTTGAGAGAACGTAGTAATATGTTAGAATTCAGAGACTCTAGTCTAGACTAATAATTAAGATACTTATTCCACTTGATTAGGCACCATTATTAATATCAATTCATGGTTAAAACAAGTATTATACATGTAGAATTGAGATCAAATATCAAGACATAGCCATGTTGTGTGTGTGATTTGATTCCACTTACTGATTGCCATAGGATTTAGATAACAACTTCCATATTCATGAATTTAACCATTGACATTAACTTTCATCATATTTGGATGTTTATTAATAATCATGATTTAGCTCAGGGGAGGCTTAGGCATTACTCTATTTCCTGTCAAGTGTCCATATCCCTAATAGAGATACCTTTGGTTCCACTTAAGCCCTTGATCTACTACTAGCTAGAAATCCATACCCCTAGTGGAGATTACCAGAATCACCTCTACCTAGAAATCCATTTAATTTTTTAAAATAAATCTCTTAGTTTTGTATTTTTATATTTTATGACTTTCTAACAAAGTTTGGGAACCAAATTAGATAGGTTTTATGATTTAATCGAATGTTTGATCTTAAGACAATCATTATTGGTTGTAAACTTTGTCCTAGGCAATTAATATTTTTTAAAAGTGAAAGCATGTATGCATCCTAATAATTTGATATTTAACCCTATATGTTCAATCTTTATTGGAACTAAATAGATTAGAAAAAAAATTAGAATCTCAAGGAACAATTAACCTACTTATTAGTCCTTACCAATTTTTCCAAACTAAAACTTCATGCTTACATTTTAACAATCCATGATCAACTAGTGTTGAGGAAACATACCTACATTCCTAAACTATGGAGTTCTTTTTTAGCACCCAAATGTATTTTGAGTTGAGGAATATCTTGAAAAAGACTTATTTAAAGTAAGGAGCAAAGCAAAGAAAGGAAAATACACTAAACAAAATGTAAACAAATAGAAAAAAAAGGAAATAAACAAACAAATATATACAAACACTATGTATAAGCAAGGGAAAAGAATGAAAAAAAATGAAACTAAACTAAGCCCTACATACACTAACTCTAACTAGTCTTACACTTCATTCCATGAATACTCTAGGTGCGATAGCAGAGAAATAGTGATTGATGTATTTCCCATTGGTTGGTAATGTAAACTATACTCCTTAAAAGTATTCTAGTTCTAAGGTGTTATCCCCCAAGATCTCAATAATTTGATATGGGCCAATCCATAAATATGTGAAATTCCCATGATTTATCTTAGATAAGGATGAGGTCTCCTTCTTTAAACACCCTTATCTTTAAATGTTTGTCAAATCACCTCTTGACTATGGTTTGGTGTCTATTAAAGTTGGCAAAATCCTCCTCCCTTGCATCTTCCATCTATATGATGTTAATTAGCCTTGAAATTATAAATTATGTATCCTCATCCATGTACTCTTTGATGAACCTATAGGTGGGAAGCTTGAGCGTTATGGGGAATATATGTTCTTGAATGTATACCAACAAAAATGGTAATTTATTGAGAGCTTGTTTGACTCTTGTTCTATTTTCCTAAAAGGTATACTTGAGTAGCTTGTTTTATGTGCTTAGTTTATCATCTGTAGACTTATTTATGGATTTCATCAAGTTATTATTTGTTTATTTTGACACTCCATTACCTTGAAAATAATGTTTGGATGATAATTTGAGTAAAATGTTGTTTTCATATGCCCACTTTGTCATATCAAGAGATACAAAGGTATATCTATTATCACAGACTAGAGACAGATATGCTAAACCTTGGACATATGTTTTCTTCTAAAAACTTGATCACTTATTCAGTCCTACACTGATTAGTTTCCACTACTTCAATCCATCTTGTGCATTATTTAGTAGCAGTTAGATCATACTCATGACCATCATAAGAATTGGGGTTAATGACCCCCTCAAAATCTAGTCCCAATTGGGCAAAGAGTTTATCAATCATTATTAGCTTTAATGTCATGGTTACCTTGGGATATTTAGTGTTAAAGATTTGACATGAGTGGAATTCTCTCACTTTCTTGTGAGCTTCCTTGATGATAGTAAGCTAGTAATAACCATCTTTAAGGATATTGTGGGTTGCAGTCTTTCTAGATGGATGTCCACTTTCAAGCTTTTCTTGGAAAGCGTTTAAGATCTCATTTACCTCTTCCTTAGACACACACCTTAGGTATATGGATTCAAAGTTATTCATATACATCACTCCATATTTGGTCATGAAATGGGCTGATTTGAGCCTAAAAAATCTCTTTTGTTCTATAATTAACCTTGAAATACAATATACATTGATTAAAAAATGAACAATAGGATCATACTAATCATTAGATTAAAAGCCTTATTGATCAACCTGCATAACACTTAGTTTGGGATTAGTATTGGTAATCAACTAAATTAAACCTTGGAATCTAACCAACTTTGTAGTCTTCATCTCTAGATCATATTCTTGGAAAATAGACATCCACTTACCTCTCCTTTCTCCAAGTTCACATTGACTAGGAATGAGCTTAGTGGTAGTGTTTAGTAGTATTACATGTACCTTATTTCTAAGGATATAATGCCTAAATTTATTCACTACCTTGACCAAAGTACATGATTGTTTTTCATTAAGAGAATAATTAAATTCATCATTTTTAAAATTAATACTTATGAAAGCAATAAGATGATCACATCCATTTATCTTCTATGTTAGGACAGCTAGAATTATGTGGTTAGAAGCAAAAGAGTAAAGATAGAAGTCTTTAGTAAAGTCTAGACATATCAGCATAGGGGCTTATCCTATTATTTTTTTGATTTCCTTGAATTCCTTCTTGGTTTATTCATTCTAAGTGATCTTAGAATCTTTTTTTCAACATGTCATTCAAAGGTCTCTCTATTTATTCAAAACTAGAAAAAACTTCCTCACAAAGTTGATTTTACCAAAGAAAGACTTTAGTTCCTTCTTGTTATTAGGGGGTTCTATCTTTGATATTACATTTAATCTATCTAGGTCTATAGATATCCCCTCCTTAGTTATAATAGGTCCCAAAAAATTTCCATTAGTTACACAAAAAATTCTCTTCTTTGGGTTGAGATAAATTCCATACCTTTTACACCTTTCAAATACTTCTTGCAAGTGCATGATGTGATCTTTCCTATTATTTGAAAATATAGTCAAGTAATCCATGTAAATAATAATGTACTTACTTATGAGGCCTTACAATTCATTATCCATTTCTATTTAAAATGTTACACCTATATTTCTCAATCTAAAGGGCATTCTCTTATAGGCAAAAATACCCCACTTGGTCATAAAAGTAGTATTAATATAATATTTTGTGTTCATTAGCACATGATTATATGATTAAAATACATCAAGAAAAGACATCATAATATAACCAAAAATAGTTTTAATTACTTGGTCAATAGAAGGTAGGGATAATTATCCTTTTCAGATTCTTTATTTAGATTTCTAAAATTAATACACAATCTACTTTCACCATTTTTCTTCCTGACTAGTACTAGGTTTGCTACCCAAGTAGAGTGTCTAATGGGAAACACTATCTTAGCATCTAGTAACTTCTTTACCTCTTTATATATCATTAGTTCTAAAACAAGGTTGATTGGCCTTCATTTTTACCTAAATGTCTTACAAGTTTCCTTTAGAGGTATGGTGTGGGTTATGACCCTAGGATGAAAGATATATAAGTCATCACAATACCATGTTATTACATCATTATACTTGGTCAAAAAATATTTCTCTCTTAGTTTCAATGATTGTGCAGGTTGTACCAATGTTCACCAGCTGAGGTTAACCTTGGGAACCTATGTCAATTTCATTTTAATCTTTCCCATTCACTTTAATAATTTTGACCATCTCAAATAGTTTGTTTGAATCAAATAGTGTCTCTAAGGAAATCATATTATCATTTGACTAAATGACCTTGTCATAAAGATTGACTTCAAATTTGTCATCATCAAGGGTATTCTCACTAGCTTGATCAATGATTTAAGAATCAAATACTCCTAAGCTAGTCATGAAGTCTATGATCTATTGATTATTATTAAATACTTGAAAATGGTTGAAATTATTTAGAACTGAGGGATATGGAGCTAATTCAATGGTAACACTTTGTAACCTATAACTTTGATTGGGCATAAGGTTGGTTGTAGTTAAAGTAAGTTCATCAATAACATTATTTTTCTCCATAGGGATTGACATAATGTTGAAAGCAGCAAAACATTTAATTAAGTCTGACACTCTGAATTTATAATTCTTAAGATTTGATAACTTACATTGGTATTTACTTTTAACTTGATTAACTAATAGTTATAAATCATCAAAAACTAATAGTTACTTGACTTTATCTTTAATTACAAATTGTAATTTAAGAATAAGTGATTCATACTCAGCTAGATTATTAGTATATGGGAATTGGAGTTTGTAAGAGGCATTGTATTCTTTCACAATGGGATTGATTAAGACCACTCATAATCCATAACTTGATTTTGATATAGTACCATCAAAATATAGCTTCAATAATCTAGGTATAGCATGATAAGTTTTGGATTTATATACATTTGTGGTGTCAAGAAGGTAAACACCTAGATCTAAGTTAACCATGTTAACCCTCTCATTGGTTTCATTGTACTTGATGATCATATGCTTCATTTTAGGTTCCATTTCTATCTTAATCTAATTTGGAAATCCTTTCCAAGGTTACCACATGTGTGAATAGTTACTTGACATATAACCATTGAATGATCTAGTCCAGTCTATACTTAGCAACATTCCATATGCATCAAGAATATCCACCACTTGGATGCTAATGAATTTTTATATCCTTAGTTTAAGATTAATTTTCTTTTGAAAATTTAATAATTCACCAATCACTTTGACTCTTGATTTATCTAATTGAGTTACAATATTATCATGTTTAATTAGAGTCAAATATAATGTTGGGACCAACATACACCCATTTTTTGAAAATTGGGACCCTAGAGAAATAATAGAAATTGAACATGAAGATTTAACATGTTAAGGCCATTTGTGGAATTTGAATATCTTCCACTTTATCAAGAGCAAGCTTACTTAGTTATTTTTAGCTTTAATTTTAGCTAACAGTGATAATATATATTCTTTGTGGCTTTTAGTTGTAGGTTCCATGGCATTTGTCCCTAAGAATTTCATGTTTTAAAACCTTAGCTAAAGCACTTAGTTTAAATTTGAATGTTGGTGGGAACCAAATCGGTACGAACCTTTTTAAAATCCACTTTTGGACCTAATGATAAATTTTAGGTTTTAAGATTAGTCATGTTTTTAAACACAACTAAAACTTAACTTAAAATGCTTAGTCCCCTTTTTATTTTTCCCCTTTCAAAGTCATTATATGCCAAGCTAGTTGTTCATTCTCTAGGTTCCTTTTAATATTTCCTAACTCAGCGTAAGATATTAACCCTAAGGCCCTATTAAATTTATTAATAAAAATGAGACATTAGTGTTAACACCTTAGCCTAAATATTTATCAATGGGGTCCTAACATTAACTTCATTGCATCTTGTATGATCAAATGGCCTTCATTTTATCATGGCCTTTGATCCATCAGAGAAAGAAAAACCCAAAATTTGACTTAAATAATTTGCATCTCATATGATCTAATGGTTTAGACTTTTTCATAAACCTTTAATTAGATGGAAAACTAAAAGGATCCTAAAAATAACCCCCTAGATTGATCATATTCAAGCCCTTATATTACAATAAATGTTTCTCACTTACTTGTAAAGACTCAATCGGATGGAATGAGGCACATTTGAAGAGTGAAGGGACTATGGAAGGCCCAATTGATTGAAATATGGCACCCTTGCATACGATGATCAAAGGTAAAGGGGCCCATTAGATAGAGATAACCAATCATAATAAATTTTTAGGATCATGATCCTATGGCTATCACTTCATCATAGACATTGATCTGATGGAGTGAATTAAATCAAAGACCCTATGAATCCCTACATAGGTGTGAAGTGGCACTCCAGGATTGGGAAACAAGATTCTGATCAGCTTAAAATTAAGGTTTGTGTGACAATCATTTGATGTCCATGGGGACGTATTTGACATCCACATGACCATCAACTTTAATCCCATCAAATTAAAAACTTTACTAGCTTAAAATTGATCTTTACATGACTATCATTTGACATCTATGCGGACATATTTGATGTATATTAAACCATCAAATTTAAGATAATGAATTATTATGCTCAGGGTCAAAATACACTCCAAAATCTTGCTGTAAGGCTAAAAAATGGCTTTACAATCTAAGGGAAGTGCTTGAAAAATGCTCAATCACTAGAAATATTTAAAATACAAAATGTGGAAATAGTCTTATGATATAAATATGAAAAAAATAAACTTATTATAAATATATCCTTTAAGGTCCCCATGACATTTTGTTTAAATATCATGAACCTTAAACTATATACTTATACTAAGTATTATTTTAAAGGGAACATCATTATAGTGTAAAAGTTAGACCAAATTCTTCTAGATAAAGGTTTTAATGTGTTTTATCAATACAATAAAATCTTGCTTGTTATTAGGCCATTATGTCAGGTTGAACCTTTTGAGCATATTTTATAAGACTTGGCATAAATATTTTTGACCAATGCATACATTATGTTTATTAAACTTGGCATAAACATTGGTCAAGAAAATTTAGGCCATGGCCCCCTTGGGTTTCAATCAAAAAACTTAATCATAAACCCATTAGATTAAGGTTTATTTTGTGTTTAATAAGTGAAACAAACCCTAGCCTAAGGGACTTATGCCTAAGTCATGGCCTTAATAATGTATTCACTTAAAGTTCAAGCATCTTTACAGATCAATAGTTCATACTTTGTACTAGATTTTAATCCAATGACATGAAGGATCTCATAGAATTTTAAAAGAAGCCTTGATAACCTATGAGTTTGATGTGTGGTGAAGGCTCATTCAAAGTAGAGCTGACAATATGATCTAAGGGTTTACACCACATCACTAGAAGATGATCCAATGGTGTGAAGGTGCTCATTACTTTTCAAAGGCCCATGAGCTCATTGTGTGGTTAATGCCCATTCGATAAAGTACTGACATAGGATTCAAAGCATGAGGAAGGCATGTAAAGATGCCAAGTGTCAAAAATAAAATTATTGGAATAAAAATAACCAATCATAAGTGAGGGCCTATATTATAATCAATGTCTCATTCTAATCCTAGATTTTAATCCAATGAAGTGAAATAAAAGAGACATTTTTAAATGCCAATGGCTAGTGCTCAAAAGGCATTTACTAAAAATGCCATGAAAGTCCCATACTAATGCCACATAGGCACCATTCAAGCAAACAAGGATAAAATATAAGATCATATGGGATAAATAATGCAAAGTTATAAAGGAAAAGGTCCAAATCAAATCCAAGGCACTTATAAGCCAAAACCTAGATATATTCTACCATTAAAGCTCCAAAACCCTAAAACCTACATAAAATCAACCCAAATAGACTCAATTGGTTATAATTCAATCCAAAGAGATCTTCATTATGTTTTTTAACATAAAAGAGCTTCCATAAAGACCATTTACTACAAGTGTAAACATTTTGTAAAAGAAGAGACCATGGCATCTTATGGATAATAATTGAAGGAAGATATCAAGATCTACTTGTCGATAGATAATGAAGGTCAGATATTTAAAGAAACTAAATTATACTTGACAAGCCTAAGTGTATTGGGCATTAGGAATTGGTTCGAGATCTTCTTCATGGTAGAGGAGTTACCACCAATTTTCAAGGAGGAATAGAGAATCACCACCACAAGAAGGAGGCACTATGACTTGGTTGTAGTCTAGATGGCTAGCCTTCACCATGCCATGCTAAAACTTGATGTATCACATTGTATATACATGCTTGACTCATCTTTTTTGATTGTAACATAGATAATGAATGGATCATTAGGGAGGGAAATTATAAAAAGGTATCCTATATTTCCCCTATTTCTTTTGAAAAGTATTATAAGCTCCCTCTTCCCCATGTGGATTTATCCAAAATCAAAGAGTAGACCAAAAACCATGACTTGGACTCTATCCTCAGACCCTAGCTACACCAAGGCCCCCATATATTTAGGGATTTTGAGGTAAAAATCCTAGTATTCCAAGTTAGGGAGGTCATTACATAGTTAAACAACCCGTGGAAGCTCTGGTTGATCCCGAGAATGAAGATAGTATCCATTTCGAGCCAATGGTTGAGAAGGATTCGCTGGTGAAAGATTCTATTGAAGGTCTTGTGGAGATCGGGATTAGTGATCTTTCTAAGCCAGTTGTTGAGGAGGCTTTGGTCTCTTCCCCCATTTTGGAGGAACATCCTAGGAGCCAGACTTTGGCTGGTTTTCATAAGGATTTTGCTGAGGCATCTATGTCCCCTAGGTTTCATGGATCATTATCTTCTGAGGCATGGATTGCTAAGGCAGAAAAGATAGAGGATGGATGGACAGAAGTTAAGAGGAATAAGTCTAAGCCTTTGGTCCCCCCTCTAGATATGAATCTTCATTCATGTAAAAATAATAATAAACCTCATTTGTTTGGGAGGTTTTGCAAGGTGCTGATCCTGTCTGTTGACGTTTCATTCCGTGTTTTGTCAACCATTTTTTCTAGTCTTTTTTGTTGTTTTCAGGTTCTTGTTTAACCTGGTTTTGCTTTTACTGGTTTTAGATTCTTTTAGAAACCTGGTTATGCTTTAAGCTTTATCTCTCTTTTGATGTATAGGGTTTCGAGGCCCCTTCAAAACCTACTTTTACCTTAATCTAAAACTTAGGGAGGTCATTAGGGTGATAATGACCCTATCAAACTGATCTTTTGAATCCCCATTAACCACCTATGTCTATAAAATCTAGGTCCCCTTTGTGCATTTCTTGGTTGAAGAAAACCTCACCCCTCTAATTAGAGATTTAATCATTTTCTTCCTCACCAAGCAATTCACTATGATAAAAAGGAATACCTCCAAGCAATTTTATATGATTTCATACCTACTAGATGCCCTAATTGCCTCAATCAAATTCCATGATATTATAAATTGGTACACAAAAATCAAGACTACCATTTCCCACCACTACTCCAAATTAAATATCTTCAAGTATAGGAATCACATTCATTTTATTTATGATTGTATTTATCTAGCATAGTGGAGGCCATCACAGGTGTTCCCATGCCTAGGTTCCATCCACTCATCAAGAATTATGTTTAAATGATGGGGGCCATATGTTATTACCCTAATTATAAAGTCATTAGGATTGAGGGCATCCTATCATAGCCTTACTGATTACGAGTATATGTTCCTAGAAAGCTTACAAAATAAGAAATTACTACCTAACCCATTAATGGATTTGATAAAATATGTAAGGAGAAGAGGAAGGGTATACATTATCCCTTCTCCCTGAACATTATGAAAACCATATTGAAAGACTAAAAATAGGTGGAAATCATTTCCACACATAGGGATTCATTTTGCTTTTAGGTGGGTGAACTCAAGATGTGGGATCTAAAAAACATAATGGGTTAGCATTTGAAAGATAAGAAGTTCCCCAAGCTTGAGTACATGCATCAACTCAATGTCCATGACACCATTTATATTAAAGGCAATAATTATGAAGATGTTTTGGATAGGATCCAAGGGCACAACATCAAATTGGAACATAGGTTGACCAAGGATGACAAGCCATCAAGGGAATCATGGCTTCTGCATCACTTAGAATATAATTTGATGCCTAGACCATCTAGAACAACCCCAAGTAGAACAACCAAAACCACATCCTAAGGTACAATATTATGTAAGACCAAGATGAATAAGGTCACGGAAAATAAAAAGTGGGAGAGGTAAGATTGGAAGTGATACCTAGGGAGGGGACCTCATCTTCAACACTTCTTCAAAGGCCACCTTACTCAATCTAATATATTGATATGATTTCCTTATAACCTGAAGAGACACTTGAGGGTGATATTAAAGATCTTGTAGATTCATATGATACAAAAAATTAGGATGAGTATATTGAAGAAGCTCTAATGCTATTAGGAGAGCCTATGGATGATATTATTCTAGGTATGGTCCTTGTGCCATCCCAAGAGAAGAGGAAATCAAATCTATCATTAGTTCTTGTAGGACCAAAGAATAGTCTAAGATTTACCATCTCTCACCCCATAAGTGAGCTAAATTTATTTAGTGATGAATTCCCCATTAATGGGCCAATCATCCCTAACTAGTTAATTTATTGGAAATTACAAAAGATTCCTTCTCTCTCCCATTCATGGTCCATGATAAGAGTTGTTAATGTTGAGATTCAAGATGACACGAAGTCATGGATAATCTCTATGGTGAAAGAGCAAGAGGAAAGGATAATTGTGGTCACTCAAGGACCAAAAATAAATAAGATGAATGATTTGAGAGCATCTAGTAGCTCAAGTGTGGAGGTCCCAAAACCTCCTAAATTAAAGAAGCCAATAACTACCATCTAATTCAACCCTAAAACAACTAGATTAGAAAGGGTTAAAATATGGGTAGATATGGTTGTAATAGAGGAATTCACCTTTAAAAAGGTGGATCCCTTTGTGAGATTAAACCTAGTTGAGGGTCAATATCTTAGTGAGGATATAATTCTTGAAGAGGATGTGAAAATCTTGATTGACGCCTAGTCAGCATAGGCTGAAAATAGAATCTAGGGCATGAAGTAGAGGATAATAAATATAGAAAATGAAAAAGAAAACCTAGAGGCATAAACATTTCTATAAGTACTTAAGTAAATGACCAAGATTCTTGATGAGTTAATTTATGACATCTTTAAATCACTCAAAATAATGAATATGAGGTAGAGTGAATTAGAGAGGCAGAGTGTATTGGCCAAGTGTTTGGTCACCTAATGGAAAGCCTCAAAAGATAAGATAGCCAAACTTCTAAACATACAAGCAATAAAATATATCTCAAGATTTAAAACAATTAGTTTGTGACACTTGAGCACAATTTTAGGAAATATGGTTGATAAGGTTTAAAGATTGAAAACATGGCAAAATAATGTGGAAAGGATCCTAGAAGATGACAAGGAGTTAATTACAAGGATTGAATATCTTTTTAGGACTATGATTGTATATCCTACACAACCTAATGCCCTTAGAATCATAAATGATGATGAATTCAAGCATATGGATTCTTTGGTAGCTCAATAAATTAAAGGAAAGAGTCAAGGAAAATCTAGGGTTGATAATAGTAATATCCTAGACATGATATTCAATCCTAAAGAGAGGATAAATGAAGCTAAGAAAATTAAATAAGCCATGGACAAAAATGATAGAGAATTCAATGAACTACTAGATCTGGAAGAATAGTGTATCATAAAGCCTATTATGGATCTAGAACTAGTTGATGAGCAACATACTAAGGCCATGATCATCCTCTAACAACAAAAAATAGAGACCCCACCAATAAATGAGACAATATTCTATTTTGTATATTTTTATAACATTTTGAAATAAATTATTCTATTGTAAAATCATATGCTAGTTTTTTATCATATTTTTCTCTAGGTTAGTATGATTGTGAAAAACGTGTGTATTTTAGAACTTGTAAGGATAACTATCCATATCTTTTTACACTTATATTTTGTAACTGACTAGTATACTACCCGATCTTTCTATAAATGCTTGTATTATCATTTATAAAAGGGAGAGATTTATTAGAAAACTTTTGTACACTTGAAGAAATTAATATAATCAAATAATTTTGTAAGGATTGTCCATATTTGATATGTTAAATGCTAATATAGATTTTCTCTCAATTTCTAGTAAATGTGTTGAATTTGAATGGTGTCTTTGAATTTTGAATTAAATTTTCTAATAACAAGGTTTCTAATTTATGCATAAGCTAGATTAGTTAGAGGTTCTTAGGTTCTGCTTCGCTTCATTTTTCTATGTATTCAGATGTGGTAAATCTATTTCATTATAATAGTAAATCCTTAAAGTAGACCTAGTTCTTACTTTTGACTCTTTACATTATCCTTTGAATTTTGCCTAGTATATAGTGTAATTTGAGCTTAGGGTATGTTGCATTATATATTTTATGAATGCATACTCAGTTGCAATTGATGCTTTGTCATAATGTTTAAGACTAAAATTTGAAATCACTCATTTCTTTTTTGCCTTACCCTTCTCTTTACTCCTTTTTTACACCATATCACTTTAGTTTTAGCTTCATTATAAATATACACCTAGATTAGTTTGTAGATTAAATTAGGATCAAAATTCACTAAATATTAACAAATATTTAATATAATTCATAAAGGATAAACCAAAGTGGCTTCACACCACCAAATCATATAAATATTATGGAACAATTTATCTTGCTTTGCTGCTATTTCACCACATGCAACTAGATTGCCAAAAACTTGCACCTCATGCTCTATGTTTTCTAAATTATAAAAAATAAGTGTTCTCTAAACACTAAGAGAAGATTCCAACAAGGGAAAAATAAATAGGATAAGCTTCCATTGGCATTAGAAGGAGGGCCAAATCTTGCTGAATTCTTTGGATCTTTATTGATCTTAACATGTTTTAATCCAAGATTAATATATATTTGTGTGTTTTTGAGTGAATTAATTGCTTATAATTATAAATATCATTGATATTTGTTATTTATAATGTATCTTTGTGATTCCTTAGACAAATATTGAAGTTCTTTAGGCATTGATATTTGTTTCCAATAAGTTTAGCTTTAACTTTGAAAATCCATAGTATTTAAAGTTATGACATCTCATTTTGATCAAATATTGGCATATATTTCATAGATAAGAATTATTTTAGGATTATACTTATAAATATATATCATATTCATGTAATTTAATGCATATTTGAGTTAATTAAATCAAAGATTAAAATCCTTTATAGCTTTTCATCCCACCTTTGCAAAATAAGCTCAATGTGTAGGTATAACTCTTGTTATTTATAAAATTTAAGTTGATACATCATATTTAAAGTAGGATATTCAAATTTTAAGCTATAATTACCTAGTATTAGACCAAGATCACACTTAGAGACCAAGGAGCCTTTGCTTGATCTTGAAGTCCATAGGAAATATAGATGTGATAAAGGTAGATGCAAGAGATCCAAACCTCTTCCAAATTCACCCCTTCAAGGTAGTTTTGCCTTCAATATTCTTCCAAATATGGCCTAGCTTGGAAATTATTCAATCAATGTACCCGGTGTGGTGCATGAACTCCCACATAACCCCAAGAAGTATTTACATACATTTAGTCTAATAGGTATAGTAAATGATGAGGAACATATAAAGTCTTTTAAAGTTGCCTTAAGATTACTAAATGTGGTGCATGAAGATGTATCTTTTAGGTTATTTACATCCACCTTCAAGGATGTTTCTTATGAATGGTTTTTGAACTTACCTAATAATTACATCACTATCTAGGATGATTTCAGCAATGCTATTATAGATCAATTTGGTAAGATTATTGGTCCTTATGTTATCTACAATTATTTCACCACCATTAGAAGAGATGCAAGTGAGAATATTAGGTCTTTCAATGCTATATTTTTGAAATAAAATTAATATGACTATAGACCCCTATAATCCTGATGATGTTTTATCTCTATAAATTTCCAAAGATGTAGTATATCCCATGACCTCTATATTTTTGAAGAGATCCATGCCAGCCATAACATCATTAGCTAGAGCCTATGATGAGGTAGTAACCATCAATGATCAGATGTATCCCCAAGGACTAATGGCATATGTTATTCCAAAAATTAACCCATAAATGCCTATGTTAAACTTAGTCCTAAAAAACAACCAAAATATCCTAGCTTTAAATAAACTTCCAAACATAAATCAGTTGTCATTAAGGCATGTAGCTCCCAATCAGAGTTTAGGGTTCTTAAATCATCCCACTAATGGATTAAATATAAATGATCAAAGGGATCTGGTACCATTTACAAATAATAACTAGGTACATTATTCTAAAAGTCCTAAAAATGAGAACGAATCTATCTTAAAACTGGTCCAAAAGTTGAGCATTGATTTTTTTTATTTCCAAAATCAAGTTGGAAATACTACTAAAATATTGTGTATAAAATTCTCATTTTAAAGGTATAATAGTATAATTAATAGGTTTTTGAATGATATTTTTCATAATAATAGGAATAATGAGCCATCTTCTAAACAGAAGAATATGGATATTAGCCTCACTGATATTGCATTACCTAATTATTGTAAGGTACATTGCACAACCAATCATGGGGAAATTGACTATATTGAATTTTTTGAAGCCTTTAAGGCCTTATAAGAGTACCTATATATATATTTTAAGTGGACCCTAACAAAGATAATGGTGCAAGTAATTCTTGATCTAAGTCATCTGATCAAGCCTTCATGGTAGACACCTTTGATTTTCCCTTTTAAGTGGAAAATGAACCTAATGAGATCCTTGAGGAGATCCAACCATTTCAATTGTTCTTTAAAAATACCTATTCCTTGAGGAATATAGATTAGAATGCCTCCAAAAAATTTTGGAACTCGTCCAAACACTTATTCAAACAACAATCCTAAGCCACCAAAAGGGAGTACATCTAAACCCAATATTGAAATTCCTAGTTCTCTTAATATTGATTATAACATAGTTTAGGATATGAAAAGGATAAATGATAATATCACTTTGAATTAAATCACATATATTATAGAGTAAATGGACCTTCTATTGGAGTCTTTTTTAAAGTAGTCTAATAATCTACCAAAGACTGATCATGCCAATGTGACTGTGCACAAAACCAAGGTTGAATATCCTCCTTTATTGCTCACTCTCAAGATTTTTGGTAAGAAAATACATAATGTATTATTATATTTTGGAGCATATAATAATATCATGCCTATAGTTATATACAAACAACTTGACCAGAATCTCATTAAGTGTGATAGGGTTGTCACCCAATTAGACAAATTTAGAGTTAGGGTAATTGGGGAGCTTTTAAATGTTCACATGCAACTAGATTTTAAGCCTAGGGTGTAGTAATTAATTTATATTGAATTTTTTGATATACCTAATGTTTATGAAATCTAATTGAGTAGGGAATGGACAAAGGATTTGAATGGTTACATGTCCATAGATTGCTTACATCTCTAGCTACCTTGAAAGGGAATTCCTAATTAGATCAAGGTTGAGAAAGAACCAAGGATGAAACATATGATAACTGAGTACAATGTTGTGAATGAGAGGGTTAACATAATTGACTCAGACTTAGGGGTTTTCACCCTAGGGACTGATAAGGTATGTGATACCAAAAGTGGTCATGTTATTCTTGAACAATGGAAATTACATTTTAATGGTGCTAGGTGTAATGTTGGATAAAATATTGGTATTTTTTTAACTAATCCTAATAATATAAATTACCATGCTTCTTATAGGATCTAATTACCTTGTAATAATAATATTGTTAAGTATAAATACTTTATCCTAGGTTTACAATTTTCTATAAAGAATAAGGTCAAAGAACTACTAGTTTATGGGGATTCATAACTAGTGGTCAACTAGGTAAGAAGTAAATACCAATGTAAGCCCTCATACCTAAAAAAGGTATAAGTTCAAGTTTTTTGATTTGATTGAATCCATTTATACTTTTGGCATCATTTCCATCCTATGAGAGGAAAACCAAGTTGTTGATGAGTTGGCATCTTCTGCAGCCATCCTCATGCCTAACCAAGATTCCCCCAATTTTAGCATTGATTTGATTCCTTGTCCTTTAGTATCTGATAATATCAACCATTTTCATGTTTTCAATTATGATCAACATATACTTGATTTCATGACCAATTTTGGGTATTTTGATGCTCATATTATTGATGAGACCAATGAAAATGCATTTAAGAAAGATAAATTTGATGGTAAAATCATTCATCTAAATGACAATAAGATCCCTAAGGGGATGATTTCTTTAGAGAGACTATTTGATTGGGATAATCTTGTTAAGGCTTCCAAGATCCCTAGGGTAAGTGGGAATGATTATAATTATATTGATCTTGGTCTCCAAGATCAACAATAGCTATTAAACATTGGAAAATCTTGTACAACCATGGAAAACAAAAAAGCTAAATATATTATTACTCAATACATGGATGTTATAGCATGGTAATATGATGATTTAAATATCTTTGATCTAAGGTTCATCACACATACTATACCCCTTAAATAAATCTACAAACCATTTAGGAAGAAACAAACACCAATAAACCCTATCCTAAAACCCATGATCTTCAAGGAAGTCAAAACATTACTAGATGTTAGGATAGTCTTCCCCATGAGGCACTCTACCTAGGTGGCACACCTGGTACAAGTCAAAAAAATAATGGTGAGATTAGACTTTGTATAAACTTTAGAAACATAAATAAAGCATTAGAAAATGACAACTATCCTCTAGCTTCTCTAGACCAAGTAGTTCATGTTATTTTAGGTTTAATTATGATGTCTTTTCTTAATGGATTTTTAGGTTACAACTAGGTACTAGTTGATAGAGAGGACATGATGAAGACAACTTTCACCACCAAGTGGGGAACCTTTGCTTAAAAGAGGATGCCTTTTGGGCTAATCATTGTAGGAGATAATTTTCAAAGGGATATGGACCATGCCTTTTAGGGCCTAATAGGTAAATACATCATTATTTATATATATTATCTAACATTTTTTTTCTAAAAATATGGAAGATCACTTCATGCATTTGTAGTAAGTTTTTGAAACATGCATAAGGTGTGGCATTTCCTTAAACTCTAAAAATAAAATCTTTTATATGACTGAAGGTAAATTATTAGGTAATTTTATAACCAAATATGGGATCTATATAGATCCTAAGAGGGTGGAGACCATATATATAATAGAACCTCCAAACTATAAGAAAGATCGAAAATCATTCTTTGGTAAGATGAATTATGTAAAAAAGTTTATTTCTAGCTTTGTAAGTATTTTCAAGCCATTAAATGACATGCTAAGGAAGGATGCCAAGGATACATAGAATAAATAATCTATAAATCCATTCAATGATATCAAAGAGGCCATTAACCAAGATCTATTCCTTATAAGCCCTGATTTCTCAAGGGACTTCTACCTCTATTCCTTTGCATCCGACCATACTATAGCTACAATATTGACTTAGGAAATTGAATAGTGTGACCACCCAGTTAATTTTATAATCACTAATTTTAAGAATTTTGAGTTAAATTATTCATTTATTGATAAGTAGGAATATGCATTAGTTAAGATAGTTAATAAATTTGGGCATTACATCCTTATAAATAAGGTGCATGCTATCTTACCTAACCTTGTCACTAAACCTATGCTAATTCAAAATGAATTAGTAGAATGTAGAGGTAAATGGATGTCAATTTTGTAGGAGTATGACTTTGAAATTAAAACTAAAAAATTGGTAAGATGATTTGGTTTGATCCAAATGATTGTTAATTCTAACCCTAGGCTAAGTATTATGTAAGTGGATCAACAAAACGTTCAATATAGTGAGTGGTATGATTCAATCATACATTTGATAATTAATTTTATTTGTCCTACAAGATTATCCAAGGAGTAGAATAGGTCCTTAAGATTGAGAGCAACCCACTACTTGATCAATGATGGGATCTTATATATAAGAAAATTTTAAGGAGTTTACCTAATATGTGTCTCACAAGAAGAAGCCACTCAAATCATGAACACTTTCCATGAAAATTTTGGTAGTGGACATCCATATGGTAGAACCATAGCCTCTAAAATTCTTAGATTTGGACACTATTGGCCAACTATTTTCAAGGATGATCACAAACATGTGAGGGAATGCCACTCATGTTAGATTTTTATCACCAAGGAGCCAAAGGTGGTAATTCCTATATAACCAATCATGGTTGAAAAACCATTTTCACAATGGGGATTAGACATTGTTAGGGTAATCAACCCTAATTCATTTGAATGTCAAAAATATGTCTTGATAGCTAAAAACCATTATAGAAGGTATATTGAATCTATAGTCACTAAACAATGTAAGATTAAAGAGGTGATCAACTTCTTGGAGGAAAATAACTATACTAGGTTTAAAACTCTAGTCTCGCTAGTATGTGATAATGGATCAACATTAATTTCCATAGAGATGACTAAATGGATTTATGATAATAGTGTTAAACTCAAGTTTGTGTCCAACCATTATCCCTAGGGAAATGGAGTCTCTAAATCAACAAATAAAAACTTGATGAAGGCAATAAAAAAATATGTTGTATACAAGCCAAGACTTGGCACAAACTCCTTAAATTTTCACTTTGGGCTAATAGGATAAGAATCAAGCAAGATTTAAGAGCTTCACCATTGATATTGGTGTATGGACAAGAAATTATCTTTCATATTACTCTCAATTTTCCCACATAGAGATTAATGTAGGTATATATGGAAGAGAGTCAAGAATTTTCAAACACAAGATTGCTGGACATAATTCAAATGGAAGATGTAATGGAGAATACCTTTAATAACTTCAATAGACATCAAATCATAGTCAACAGATGGTTTGATAAAATGTCTAGGATTAAGGTGTTAAACAGGGAGACCTGGTTCTCTTTTAGGATAAAGCATCTGAGCCAAAGGGTAAACATGGTAAATTCACACCCTTATGGATTGACCCATACCAAATTAAAGAAACATTGGTAAAAACACCTTAAAGCTCAAAGATATACAAGGAGTAGAGTTTACATTTCCCACTAATGGACAATACTTCAAGAACTACTTCTTTGCTGCTCCTCCTGAGGTCTTCATGGAGTAAAACTATAAGATGGTTAGATTTAGAGTAGGTAGGCTAGCTAGTTTCCTTTCAATTCTTTCCTTCTTGTCCCTTGTTTGTGTATAAACATACATATATTTATTTTATTTCCTTTGCCTTCATGCTTTACTACTTTCTATTGTGTGTTTCTTTCTTATTTATTTATTCCTTGATTCTAATAAGTCCTTTTGGACAATCTTGAGTTTTAGATTATGAAGTTTTCTTAAAAATTCCCAAAACTAAAAAATGAAGGTATGAACCCTATGCATATGATTACCATGGTCATGAAATGTAAGCATAATGTTGTAATTTTTAGAAACTAGTAAAGACCAATAGAATGAGTTAACTATTTCATGGAAACTTAAGCATTGTCCTAGCCTCAAATTAGTTTTAATAAAACTTGCACTTTTAGGGTGAAAATTCAAAATATCATGGTATGGTCATACTAGAACTTAATCAACATATTTTCTTAGGATAATGGTTGCATCCATAGGTGATTTTCCAAAGATAAAACACTTGACCAAATCCTAAAACCTAGATATTCTGGTTCCCAACCTTGCTAAAAGCATAAAAGTCTCAATAAAGTACAAAAAATATGAACTCAATGCAAAATCAAAAGATTTATAAGCATAGGTGATTTTGGTAATCTCCATCAGGGCTATACATACCTAGTTAGAAGTGGAGCAAGGCCTTAAATAGAGCTAAAGTTATCTATTGGGGATATGAATGCCTAGCTAGAAATAGAGTAATGCACAAGCCTTCCATAAGCTAAAATCATGGTTCTTAATGAAGATATTAACATGTTATAAGTCAGTGTTAGTGGCTAAGAACATGAAACCTAGAATTTTTTTCTTCATTCCCATGATAAATAATAAGGAATAAAATCACACACATAGTATGGCTATGTCTTGGTATTTAGCCATAACTATAAAAGTGCAAGGTTTGTTTCAACCATAATCTGATCTGGATGATGATATTAATCAAATAGAGTGGATGACCTAATTACTTATATTAACCAAAGTCTCTAAGTTCTAACATATTTTTATGTTTCCCCCTTGAGTTATCATTTTTTGGGACCAACATACCTCCATTTTTTGAAAATTGGGACCTTCGAGAAACCCTAGAAATTGAACATGAAGATTTAGCATTTTAAGGTCATTTGTGGAATTTGAAGATGATCCACTTTATCAAGAGCAAACTTAGTTATGTTTTTATTTAATTTTGGCTAATAGTTCTAATAAATGTTCTTTATGGCTTTTAGTTGTAGGTTTCATGGTGTTAATCCATAATAATTTCATGTTTCCAAATCCTGGCCAAAGCCCTTAGTTTAAATTTGAATGTTGGTAGGAACCAAAAGGGTGGGAACCTTTTTAAAATACATTTTTGGACCTAAGGATAAATTTTAGGTTTTAAGCTTAGTCATGTTTTTCAACACAACTAAAACTTAACTTAAAATTGTTGGTCACCTTTGTTATTTTTCCCCTTCAAAATTCCTTGTATACCTAACTAGTTGTTCATTATATAGGGTCCTTTTAATATTTCCTAACTTATCCTAAGATTTTAATCTTATGGACCCATTGTATTTATTAATACGAATAGGACCTTAGTCTTAACACCTTAGCTTAAGTCTTTATCACCTAGGTTCTAACATTAACTTACTTATATCTCATAAGATCCAACAGTGTTTGCTTTATCATTGTCTTCGATCCAATGGACATAGAAAAGCCTTAAATTTGACTTAAAAAATATGCATATTGAATGATCTAATGGTTCATACTTCTGCATGGCCCTTTGATTAAATGGTATGAGTAAAACTAATAGGATCTTGCACATAACTCCCCAAACTAATCATATTCAATCCCTTGAATCATGATCAATAGTTCTTGCTTGCTCATGAAGACTCAATTAGATGAAGCAAGGCCTAGTTGAAAAGTCAAGGGACTATAAAATGCATAAATGATCTACATGTGACACCCTTGCATTTAATGATCAAAGGTAATGGGTCCCAGTGAACAAATATAACCAGTCACAAACAAGTTCTAGGATCTTAATCCTATAACTATCACTTCATCAAAGACTTTGATCTAATAAAGTAAATTAAGTCCAAGACCTTGGGAATCCCCATGGCGGTGTTAAGTGGTACTCCTATATTAGGTGAAAATAATTTTATGAGCTTAAAATTGATGCTCATACAACTATCATTTGACATCTGTGAGGATATATTTTATATCTACATGACTGTCAACTTTAAGACCATCAAATTAAAAACTTCACTAGTTTAAAATTAGTATTTGTGCAAATGTCATTCGATGTTTGTGAGATTATCAAATTTAAGCTAATGAATTATTATTCTTAGGTTTTAAATACACTCCAAATCTTATTGGAAGCCTTGAAAATTGCTTTATAATCTAAGGGAAATTCTCAGAAAATGCTCAAACACTATAAATATTTAAAATACAAAATGTGGAAATGGTCTTATGATCTAAATATGCCCAAAATAAACTTAGTCTAAATATATTCTTTATGTTCCCCATGGCATTTTATTAAAATATCATGAACCTTAATCTATAGACTTATACTAAGCCTTATTTTTAAAATAAAGACCTTATAGCATAAAATTTAGATCAAATGATTCTAGATAAAGGTTTTAATGTTTTTTGTCAATATAATAAAATCCTATTTTTTATTGGGTCATTATGTCAGGTCAATCCTTCCAATCATATTTTATAAGTCTTGGCTTAAATATTTTATACCAATTCATACATTGTGTTTATTAAACATAGTGTAAAATTGGCCTAGAATATTTAGGACATGGCCCCCTTGGGTTTAAATCATAAAAATTAGGCATAAAACCCTTAACCTAAAGCTTATTTCATGCTTAATGACCAAAAAAACCTTAGCCTAAGGGAATTAATCCTAAGTCATGATCTTAATAATATACTAACTTAAAGTTCAGGTATCTCTACAAATCAATGGTTCATGCTTTGTCATTGGATTTTGATCCAATCACATAAGGACTCATGTAGAATTTTCAACTAGGCCTTGATAACTCATGAGTTTGATGCATGGTGAAGGCTCATTCAAGTAAAAGTTGATAGGATGATCTGATGGTTCACACTTCATCACTAAAAGATGATCCAATGATGCAAAATTTATCATGACTTTTCAAAGGTCTGTGAGCTCATCACGTCACCAATGCCCATTTGATAAAGCATTCACATAGGATTCAAAGAATGGGAAAGGCATGTAAAGATGCCAAGTGTTGAAACTACAATGCTTGGAATAAAAAGATCCAATCATAGGTAAGGGCCTATATTATAATCAACAACTTGTACTAATCTTGGATTTTGATCTAATAAAGTGAAATAAAAGACGCATTTTTAAATGCCAATATCTAGTGCTCAAAAGGTATTTATGAAAAATGCCCCAAAAGGAATAGACCAATTCCATATAGGTACCACACAAGTAGAAAAGGACAAAATAAAAGATATTGTGGGCTCAAAAATGTAAATGTATAAATACAAAGGTCTAAATAAAATTTAAGGCACATAGAAGCCAAATTTTATATATATATATATATATATATATATATATATATATTCCACCATTAAATCTCCAAAACCCTAAACCCTACATAAAAGTAACCCAAACTAACTCAATTGGTTACAATTCAATCCAAATAAAGCTTGATTATTTTTTTGAGTGAAAAAGAGATTCCATAGAGCCCATTTACTACCATTGTAAATAATTTTCAAAATAAGAGACCATGGAATTTGATAGACAACAATTGAAAGAAGAGATTAAGCTCTGCTTGTCACCAGACAATGAAGGTTGAATATTCAAAGATACTAAATTAGACTTGGTAGCCTAGAATGTCCTAAGCATTAGGGATCAGTGTGAGCTCTTCTTCATGATAGAATATTTACCACCCATTTCTAAAGAGGAATAGAGAATCACCACCACATGTATGAGGCATTATAAACTGGTTGCAATCTAGATGGCTGGCCTTCACCATGCCATGATAAAACCAGAGGTATTACATTATATAAACATCATTTCCCCCATATTTATTTATTGTATAATATATAATGAATGAATCATTATGGAGGGAAATCCAAAAAGGTAGACTATATCTCCCCTATTTATTTTGAAAATTATTATAAGATCCCTCTTCCCCATGTGGATTTATCCAAGATCAAAGAGTGGACCATAAACCATGACCTAGACTCTATCCTCATACCCTGGCTTCACTAAGGCTACCATATCTTCAAGGAATTTGAGGTAAATATCCTAGTATTCTAATTCATGGAGGGAATTAGGGTGATAATGAACTTGTTGAACTGAGCCATTGAATCCCCCTCAACCACCTATGAGAATAAAATCTAGGTCCCCTTTGTGCATTTCCTAGTTGAAGAAAAGGTTGCCACTCTAATTAGAGATTTAATCATTGCCTTCCTCACCAAATAATTCACTTTCATAAAAAAGAAAACTTCCAACAAGTTTTATCTGATTTCATACCTACTAGATGCCCTACTTGCCTCTATCAACTTCCCTAGTATTAGATGTTGGTCCCCATAAGGCAAGACTACCATTTCCCACCATTACCTGAAATGGCATATCTTCAAGTATAGGAATTACATTCAATTTATTTGTGACTATGTTTATCTAGCCATAATGGAGGCCATCATAGGTGTTCCCATGCCTAAGGTTCATCTACTCATGAAGAAATATGTTGAAATAAGGGGGGACATATGGTATTATCCTAATTGTATAATCACTAGGATTAAGGGCATCCTATCATAGCCTTACCAATTTATAGTATATGTTCCCAACAAACTTTCTAAAAAATAAATTCCTGTCCAACTCATTAACAGAGTTTACAAAATATGCAAGGATAAGAGGAAGGGTATACTCCACCCCTTCGCCCTAAAAATTGGGAAAACCATATGGAAAGATTAGAAACAAGTGGAAATCATGTCCGTAAATAGGGATTCATTTGGTTTTTAGTTGGATGAACTCAAGATGTGAGATCCAAAGAAAATAGTGGGTGAGCATTTGAAAGATAAGAAGCTCCCGAAGCTTGAGTACATGCATCAAGTTGGTGTCTATACCACCATTTATATTAAATCTAATAGTTATGAAGAGGTGTTGGCTAGGATCTAAGGGCACAACATCAAATTGGAACATAGGTTGACCAAGGATGACAAGCCATTAGGGGAAGCATGGAAAATTTATCCTTTTCAATTTCATTTACTACCTAGACCATCTACAATAACCCAAGAAAAATCCCAAGTAGAACAAACATAGACATAGCCTCAAGGGAAAATTAAGCAAGGCTAGGATGAACAAGATCATGAAAAAGAAAAAGTGGGAGAGGTAAGACTGGAAGAGAGACCTGGGAAGGGGCCCTTATATTCAACACTCTCATAAATTCCACCTTCCTTAATCCATATATTGATATTATTTCCTTATAACTAGAAGAGGCACTTGAAGGTGCTCTCAAAAATATTGCAGAGGTACATTTTATAGACAAGGAGGAGGAGTTTTTTGAAGAATCCTTAGTATAAGTATGATATCCTAGGGATGATATTTCTCTAGGTATGGTCCCTATGCCATCCTAAGAAAAGAGGAAATCAAAGCTAGAATTGGTTCCTGTAGGACCAAAGAAGAGGTCAAGATTGACCATATCTCACCCCACAAATGAGATAAATTTGTTTAGTGATGAATTCCCCATTCATGGGCTAGCCATAATTGAATATTTAATTTATGGTAAATTATAAAAGATTCCTTCTCTCTTCCATTCATTGGGCCATGACAAGAGTTGTTGTTGTTGAGATTCAAGATGACATGAAGCCATGGATAAGGATATGGTGAAAGAGCAAAAGGAAATTAAAATTATGGTCACTGAAGGACTAGAATGTAAGAAGATGGATGCTCTAAGAACATCTAGTAACCTAGATGTGGAGGTCCCAAAACCTCTCAAATTCAAGAAGCAATTCACTACCATCTATTTCAACCTTAAAATAACTAGATTAGAAAGGGTTAAAACTAGGAAAAATATGGTTGGAATAGAGGAATTCACTTTTCAAAAGGTGGATCCCTTTATGGGATTAACCCCAATTGAGGGTCAGTATCTTGGTGAGGCTACCATTCATGAAGAGGATATGGAAAGCTTGATTGAGGCCCAATTAACATAGGCTAAATATAAAATCTATAGAATGAAGTAGAGGATCCTAAATTTAGAAAAGGAAAAAGCAAACTTGGAGACACAAGCAATTTTATCAAGACCTAAGGTAATTACCAAGATTCTTGATGATTCATTTTATTGCATGTTTGAAGTACTCAAAAAAATGAATTTGAGGTAGAGTGCATTAGAGTGGTAGAGTGCATTGGCTGAGAGTTTGGTCACCTATTTTCAAGCCTCAAAAGATAAGGTAGCTTAACTTATCAACATACATGAAAGAAAATAGATCCCAACTTCAAAACCATCAATTTGGGATAATTAAGCATAAGTCTAGAAATTGTGGTTGAAAAGGTTCAATGTTTGAGGGCATGGCTCAATAATGTGGAAATGATCCTAGAAGATTATAAGGAGCTAATTACAAGGATTAAATAAATTCTTGGGACTTTGTTTGTAGATCTTGCACAACCCACTACCTTTGAAATCATAAGTGATGAGGAATTCAAACATAGGGATACTTTGGTAACTCATTAACTGAAATAAAAGAGCCAAGGCAAATTTGGGGCTGATAACAGTAAGATCTTAGACATGATATTAAATGTTGGAGAGAGGATAAATGAAGCTAGGAACATTAAATCAGCCATGGCTAGAAATGATAGAGAATTTGATGACCTAGAAAATCAAGAGGAGGAGTGTATCTTGAAGCTTGCTATGGATCTAGAGCTAGTTGATGAGAAACATACTAAGGCCATGAGCATCCTTCGACAACAAGTAGAGAACCCACTAGCAAATTAGACAATATTTTATTTTGTAAAATTTTATAACATTTTGAAATAAAATATTCCATTGTAAGGGCATCTACTAGTTTGTTAGCATCTTTGCCTCTAGGTTAGTATGATTTTGAAAAACATGTGTATTTTAGAACTTTTAAGGATAGTTGTCCTTTATATTTTACACCTATATTTTGTAACTAACTGGTATACTACCTGATCTTTCTATAAAGGCATGTATTACCATTTGTAAAAGGGAGAGATTTTTGAGCAAGTTTTATACACTTTAAGTAATTAATATAATAAAGTAATTCTAAAAGGATTGTCCATATTTGATACATTAATTATTAATATAGTTTTTCTCTCAATTTCTAGTAAATGTCTTGAATTTGAATGGTGTCTTTAAAGTTTGAATTGCATTTTATAATGGTTTCTAATTTGTCCATATGATATATTAGTTGGAGCATCTTAGGTATTTCTTCACTTAATTTTTATATGTATTTAGATATGCTAATACTATTTGATTATAGTAGTAAATCCTTAAAGTAGACCTGATTCTTATGACTTTTTACATTATCCTTTGAAGTTTTCCTGGTATATAGTGGAATTTGAGCTTAGCTAATGTTGCATGATATATTGGTTGAATGTATACTTAGTTGCAATTGATTCTTTATCATAATGTTTAAGACTAAAATTGGAAATCTCTCATTTCTTTTCTACCTTATCCTTCTCTTTGCTCCTTTTTACAGTAGATCACTTTAGTTTTAGATTCATTATAAATATCCACTTATATTAGTCTATATCTTAAATCTGGATCACAATTCACTAACTATTAATAAATATTTTCTTTAATTTATAAATAATGTAATAAGGTGGATCCCAACCACCAAATCATATAAGTATTAAAGAACAGTTTATCTTACTTTTCTATTATTTCACCACAAGTAACTAGATTGCCAAAAACTTGTAACTCATGCTCTAAATTTTCTAAATTCTAAAATGAGAAGTGCTCTCTAAACACTAAGAGCACCTGTGGTTCATTTAGAAGAATCAACACATAATTGTTCAAAAATACCCTTAGGCATGATGTTTGCATATATATCTAAATCTACCAACAAATTGTGTAAATTCTTACCAAAGATCTTAACTATGAGTAGGAAAGGTGGAATGTCTTCCTTATTTTTATGTATTACAATGTTAACATGTGCATCCTTTTGAGACTTACCAGACTTCTTGGATAAAGATTCTAAAAACATATCCCTTTTTTATTTAATCTAAGTCAACTCATGCAAGGTAATGTTATCTTTGATATTTTTCATGTCCTTCGCTATATTATATCTAGTCCTATTAGAAGAATTAGATATATCAATATTAGGTTTAGAGGTACTTCCCTTAGGAGGCTTTGTATTATTGTCTGATGTAGTATCAAGAGGAGTATCAAATTTATTTATTGGAGTTGATGTAGTCAAAGGTTATTTCCACTCTTGTTCCTTAGAGGATAGGTCTTGTTAAGATATTAATAAAAAGCATGAATATTTTTAGGGATATCCTCATGCTCATTCTCTTCTTAAAATGAGAACTCAAATATCTCAACCATGAGAGTTGAATCAATAGATTTAGATGGCCCTAAAGAAATTGAGGTACCTATACTATTGTCTTTATTAGATATAATTTCAAAACTATCCAACTCTTCTTAGAAATCTTAAAAAGCATTGCAAAATTCTAAACAATATAATTCACCATATTTTGAAGTGCAATACACTCTATAATAATCAAGAAAATATACATCACTATGATTTATATCAGATACATTATTATTAGTAAATGAATAATTATTATGGCTTATTTTGTTGTTATTTTGAAATATGTTTGAAGGCCTATTGAACCTTTGGAAATAGAAGTTCCTGTTAGAGCTTTCTCCAGTATTTCCAACTTGATTTTGTAACTGAATGAAATTAGTGCTTAGATTTTGCACCATCTTCAAGATAGAGTCATTCTCATTCTTGGGTGTCTCAGAATTATGGACTTGAGTATTACTATTGGATAGAGACATCAAAGCTCTCTGGTCTTTTGGATGAGAACCATTGGTAGATTTGTCCAAGAATCCCATGTTTTGGATAGGATGTGCATAATTCAAAGGTAATTAGTTTAGAACTAGAATCTGATTTAAGGTAGGCATAATTTGAATGGCATTGGGAATGACATTCAAAATAGGCAAATTTGGATTAATATTAGGAATAATGTATGCCATTTGGCCTTGTGGTTTCATTTGGTCATTAATGATCATAGCTTTATAATAAGCTAGCGATAGTGCATTAATGACCTAAGAAAATATTTTAAGAATGACAAAAGTAATGGGATCCAAGGAATATTTGTAGATTTATAACTCAAAATCCTCATTAGGTTTGTAAGGAGTTGTGGTTATGTTGAACATTTTTTAGAATCTAGCATTGGAGGCTCTTATGACCTCATTTGAATCTCTTTTAACTATGGTAAACAATAGGTATAAGACACATGGATTAATTATTTTTTTAGACTAATAAATGAAGTAATTATTAAAATCATTCTAGATATCTATATATTTTTTAGGAAGGTTAAGTAACCATTCATATGTAGCATCTTTGAAAGTAAATGGAAACAATTTGTATGTTACATCTTTATGAACAACATTCAAAAGTTTTAAAGTAACTTTGAAGATTTTAATGTGTTTTTCAGTAGTTGTAACACCATTATGACTAAAAGTAGGTAAATAATTTTCAATATTATGAGGAATGTCATGTACCACACATAGTACATTGATTAAAGAACCACCTAGGTAAGCCATACCTTGATAGGGATTGAACATAAATGCACCCTGAATTGGTATTCAGGGTGAGTTTGGTTAAGACTTTTAAATTATACACTTACCTTTGTCTCACCTCAATCTCTTATGAACTTATAATGAATGAAGAGGAACCCTTGTCTATGAATGTGACCTTATCTTTATCCTAAACAATTCCAGCTTTAAAGTTTTAAACATGGTTTAAAATATAATGTGTAAGCCTTATATTTACAAAGAATGATGATTAAACTTGCACATTAAGCAAATTTTGAACAAATATGTATAAATAATGGTAATTGACATCAATATTTAGCTAAATTACCTCAAATATGTGCCTAAACACATAAATATGAATGTTCTTTACATGTTTCAAGCTCAAATAAACTTAGTTTTTTAGAGATTAAATAAATCTTTGATTACTAACCTCAAACACCTTAGATTCATAGATCTTAAGCTATCTTTACCATAATTACTCATGAATCTTCAAAGAATATCTATATTTGCCTAAATAAGCATAAAGACTAGTTTTAAACCATTAAGATAAATTATCTTCACATAAATATATTAAAATAAACACAAATATGCAAATAATACATTAATATTTAAATAGATTTCACCCAAATTAGCAAAGATGTTGCAAATTTACAAAGATTTAACTATCCTCCTTCTAGCACCAAATTTTCCCCTTGTTTATGTAAATAAAATTATCGATAAGTTTAGATAGTATTCAAGAAACACTTATTATTTATATATTCAAATGATCCACTGCATGAGTTACTGGTTGTGATAATCCTATTATCCCTAGTGGAATAGAGGCATAATAGGTTGATTGTTTCACAAATTTATATTATTTGGTTGTTGGGAACCATCATGGCTTAATAGCTAATCTTTGATTTTGAAGATGATTTATTCTATTTAAAGTGAATTATTCTCAAAACTAAGTCTAAATCTAAACTAAGATGAATATTCACAATGAAGCTTATCTAAGGTGAATTGATAAAAAATGAGTAAAAGGAAGGGTAGGAAAGAAAGGGAGGTGTTGTTGATCTTTATTTCAAACATTATGACAAAGTTTATATTTAATTTGAGCATGCATATAACCAATGTGCAACATGAAGTTGCATAAAATCAAATCCTATCACACATCAGGAAAACATCTAAGGAAGGTAAGAAAAGATACAAATAAGAACTAGGTTCACTTTAAGAATTTAACCCCTACAAACAAATAACATTAGCTCAGATGCAAGAGGAGTAAGGAAATAAAAATAAACCTAATAACTTTCAACTAATCTAGAATTAACACAAATTAACAACTCTATATTTAAAGATGCACATTCATAATTCACAAGAACCATTAAAATATGAATATAAGATAAAAAAAAATGAGAGAGAAAACATTATGATGATTAAAAAAATCAAATGTGGACAAACATTTTAGAACTCCTTGCGTATATTAATTTTCTCAAAAGTTACAAATAATTTTTTGGCTCCTAAAAAACTCTGTCTTTTAAAATTGGGAATACCTCTTTATATAGACCATTCATGAGGTATGTAGGTCAATAATGTCAAATTAAATTTATACATGTGTATAGGAAAACTATCCATTCTATTAAATTCTAGAAAAAATGACCTTTTCTAATATATTAACATATAGGCAATGTACTTTACAAGTTGTACATGCCTTTACAAAAATAAAATTCCATTTCAAAAATATACAATGATAGTTTAAAAAGAATATTCCTAATCAAGCTAACTTTATGACCCTAGTGCTACTACAACCTTATACCTTCCTTGTAGGATATTTTCTCTATAATGTTGCTTGTTGATCAACTAAAGGTCAATAATGTGTCTCATGAACAACTCTCTTTCTTGATCTCCTAGGTTATTAAGGTCCTTTTTAGCTCTTTATAAGGCTTGTTTGATGTTCCTCATATCTTCTCCTTAGATGATAATAGTAGGCCCATGATCTTATTATTATTATCCCCTATCTTTATTTGTCCTTGGTTCCTCATCTCCTGCATGAATTGAGAAGTTCCATACCCAAAGGACTAAGTGAGATGAGATCTTTGATTAAGCTATCTAATGTGTGTATAATTTTATCTTCATGTTTTTTGAGGTCCTTGGAAATGCCCTCCATCTTTTTGGACCAACTCCTCAGGGCTTTGATTTTGTCGACCAATATAGTCATAAACATATTTAAATTGGCTAGGTAGATTATCCTAAATTTATGGACTTGATTCTTGGTCAAGGCTTTGATCAAGTCTTTAAATTGATAGCTTGAAGCCTATAATTAGCCAACTTGTCCTGTAGCCATAGCATTTTTCTTACTTATTACCTCACACTTGGCACTGACTAAATTTAAAGAATTGAAGAAGTCCATCATGGTGTACTCATATATCTTGAATTTATCTTCTTGGATTAATAAGATGGATTTTTATTTCAAATTTTGTTCTATTGCAAGATGCCCTTGATCATTATAATATAGCATCCTTGCAAACATGTTCTTCTTTTATGATGGGCCACTAGTTCTCAATGGTCTAAAATAAGCTTGACCATTTGTTGTCCCCTTGATTTAGAGTTATGGCATCAAATTATGTGTCTTTAAAAACACTCCTTTATATATTTGAAGTTAGATAGACCTCCATATCTTCCCTTGAAACACCTTTTCAAGCTACCATGGTTGTGGGCTTCTCTACATTACTTGTTGGTATCTAGTAGTTCAATTTTGGATCGAATTATCCTTGTATAAGTGATAATTCAACTTCATTGGCTTGATTTTAATGAGCACAAGGTCAAATAAGAGATTCTATACTTGTCATGGACTTCTTGGATATTTTTATAGTGCTTTGAAGGTGGTATCTATTTGAACTTGTGTGAGATTTGGACTACATACTTATACACTTGCATTTCTTAGGTCTATAAAATATTCAACTTGGCATATTATACTTACATGGATCTGATGTGGCATTTTCATGGCACTTTTCTCATTAATATTTAAAAAGTGGCCATTGCATTTTGAAAATTCCTCCTTGATCTCATACTATTGGATCCTCTTTACTTGAAATAATGTGATTCATTGATCTTGATATAAGAACTCAAATGTTATTAGTTGTTTGATACATTCACCACAATTTTGACACTTATCACTTCTATATTTACCTTAATATTTATCAAAATGTCAATGTTTATCTCACACTATTGATCTTGTTTGCATAGATCAATCACACTTCATTGATCTTGATCTACTTAACTATGTTTCCTACTCTATAGATCATCGATTATAATGTGTATGCTCATCTATGTACTACTGATCTTTTAAATATGATCAAGATTTAATTCATGGCTCATGGATATTTCATGTGTTGTCTTCGTATTTGTCTTCAAAGATTTTGAATTTTCAACCTTCATTATGCACCGTTGGATCTACTTTGTCTTGATCAATATGCTCCATCAGATCTTAGTCTGAGTGATGAAACACTATTAGCTATTCAATATTATTTCATTGATATTATGATACCTATCACATTCTTGGGCCTCCATTCAAGTCTTGACTCAATATGCATTGTTATATCAATCTTTCATGAGCAAGCACATGCCATTGATCCCTGAAATATGTTCAAATGTTAGATTAAGTTTGGGACTTGACATTTCAACTTTAATCTTTAACTATTGGATCATCTCACCTGGGTGAATGTATTTTTTTGATTAAGGCTCTTGACTTGTTTACTTTATACACACCACTAGCTCTCAATCATCTGAGAAAATTAAGACTATTGATCTTATGGATAATAAAATAATTAAGTCAAAACTTGGGTAATATAAATAACTTAAGGTAAATTATTAATACTAAGGATTCTATTCATATTAATAAACACAAATTAAAACCTTAGGATTAAATCTTAGGATATGTTTAGAACATAGTGAAAGGGGACCATGTGATTAGCTAGACCATGCTAATAATACAATAAACCAAGGGGCCACGGGACATAAAGGGACAGAGCATATATTTCTAGACCAAGTTTGGTCATGTTAAAAAACATGATAAGTCTTAGGATAAAAATTAATCTAACTCTATGGTTTAATTAATTGTTCCCACACAAATTGCTCCCACGTAAATCTAAATTTAATTCAAAATGGACCTAGGTTAAAACATTAGACTAGGGTTTTAAAAATTGATTAAATTAGTTTTTGATAGATGAAAGGCTAGTAAAAGATCAATTTAACATTAGAGCATAAAACCCTAATCATGTTCATTCCCATGTGTTATTCTATTGAACTTGTAATACAAAAACATAGTCAATAATCATTAGCAACATTAGAAGGGGTAAAACCATGATTAGTTGAAAACATGTTAATTAATACAAATGACAACTAAGTGTAGATAATATTCAAATAAAGACAATGTGTAAATATTCTAGTGGTACTCTAATCAAGTGATTTTTCAATTTTAAGGTAAAAATTTACATAATTTGAAATAAGGGTCCCCATTTTTTAGAAATGGGGGCATGTCGATCTCAACATACCACCACCTAAAACCAATACAGAATATTCTTATATAATTACCTAAGCATTAAAACATAATTTATACACTCCCCTAAGTAATTCACTACCCAAATTAGCCCCTAAATAAATAAAACCCCTTTTTATCACTTTCCCTACTACATCGACTAGGTAAACGTCATTCTATGTTTAGCACACAATATAAAACACTTTTGGCCCAAGCCAACATAGTGTGATACCTAATGGCTTGATGTCATACCTAATAAAATTCACCTGGATGACTTTATTAACTAAATTTTTGGGAGGTTTTAGGTTTAATCCATGATTATAAATACCCATTAAAATTCATTTCTAAATGGGGATCATTTAATTATGCATCGTTATTGTCATAAATATACTTATACAATCAATAAGATTTTTCATTACTTAGGTTTTTGCCTTATAAAAGTATCACTTATTTTGTGGAGGTCTTGGATGCATAAGAGAATTCTTGTATCCTAGAGCTGATTTATCCTTATGATACTCACAAGCCACAATGACCTTTTTCAAAGTACCATTAGCCAAGTGAGAGTTTGAGGCATGACAAGTTCACTTAATCAAGGTATATATATTCCTAGTCCTTCATATTTTGATAAGATATTGAAGAGCTAATAGACTGAATTTTATCTCTCTTTGTTTAGATTATTTATATGTTATATGATTGTATTTTCATGTTTATTATCTTCCCTATTTGTGCGATAATCTTTGGTGAGTACTATATTAATTTTTTTGGGCATATTGGTGTATTATTCCTAATTTAGTTAAAGGGTATGAGTAGTAAAATTAGTAAATAATATTAAAATAACTAGGATACTAATTTGAATAATTTTATTACAATTTAAACTTTTCTAAAAATAGTAATAAGGGAAAGAAAATAAGACTTAGCTAGAAACTAATTGATACTACTGAGATAGTGGCTAGAATTCACTATGCAAGACTAAGACACTAAAAAAAAATAGGACCTAGCCTTAATTTTATGATTGGATAGGAGTTTCAAAAATATGACACCCTATGCACTGATTTTATAGTCCACATATACCACTATTGTCCAAGAGACTTGAGCTTTATAGGTTTTGTTCTCTATGTCTATGAGACCCTGGCTATGAAATATTGACTATTGGATGTCTTTGAAATTACTTATAGAGCTGATTTTATCTTCAAACCCTAGAATATATTATGCTTTAACAAATTTTGAGAAATATATGGGGGTTAGTGTGTTTAATATTCATTAAACATGTATCCACACGCCTTTTGTGGGCATGCTACCTACATACCAATACACCAAAGAGAGATCAAGACATATATAGTTATGCCACTTGATGTGCTTTGTGAAATAGTGTATATGAAGTTGAAAAATTCTAAACTAAGTGTTATTGAAGTGATTAAGGATTGGCGTAAGGATTTAAATAAGCTATAAATAGTATTGGATGGTTGTATGTAGAGAATAGGGAAATATTCTTCAATAGTCTTGTTTGTATTCTTGCTTGCTTTGTGATATTTTCCAACCCTTTACAAATGAAATTTTAATGGGATTTTATAGGGATATATTGTCCATGGGTTGAATGTTCTCACATTATGATAAAAACATGAAGAAGAGGAATCAATAAAAAATGGTAATCTGGGCTCAAAATGTGATTGGATAAGAGCATTAGAAAGGGGACAACGTAGGATTTAGTTCTATAGTACAAGTTAAGAGCTATAGTCTTAAGGGCACATGACCTAGGGGAATGGAATAAGCATGGAAAAAGGGTCCTAACTAAGTTAGAATAAGGTTTTGAAAGCCTATGGATGACTAGGAATGAATAAAAGGTGCCTAGAAAGGTCATAAAAGTAAGCAAGAGGGTCAATGGATTGGGTGCCATAAGCCACTCTCAAGTTACCAAATTTACTATTTTATATGACTACATTTGCACCTTATTTATTTTAGTGATGAAATAAAGAAAAAATACTAGGATGAAATAAAAATAGAAAGAGTACCTAAACTTACCTATAAGGGTGAAGCTCAAGAATCTGTTGTGATGTTAGGTGTGTATATAGAGAACACATTATGAAGTGTGAAATTTTAATAAAAAAAGAGTAGATTATTTCTTACTAGATATGTTATAATTAAAATAAAAACACAAAAAGATAGGTAAGATACAGAGAGAGGAAGAGAAAGGAATGAATACACCTCACTAGGTATGTGAACCAATACAAAACATATTATGATGTTGAGTGATGCTAGATGATGTTGTACCAAGAGTAATATCGTGAATGGATTTGAGTAATCAATTACCTAAGAGTGGTTCAAGGATAAAAAGTATGGCCCTTTGGATCCATCACAACCCACTAAGTGAAGCTAGGTGGTCATGCATGTACTAAT
Organism: Torreya grandis; assembly: GCA_037957365.1. Lineage (NCBI taxonomy): Eukaryota > Viridiplantae > Streptophyta > Pinopsida > Cupressales > Taxaceae > Torreya > Torreya grandis. The sequence goes on from JARHVA010002454.1 coordinate 1,064,280, forward strand.
CAATGTTTAGACTATGTGTTCAATCCCTCTAAATAGGTGGCTCAAGAATACAAAGGTTACCTAGTCCCTTATCTCTATTATTGCCCTGTAAAGTGAAGTTATAAACTAATATTAGTATGAAATGAGTGTCATATGAGATGGTTATTAAATCTAATTAATGTTTATTAGTATTATAATATTGGTGTGTATAACTAAATGTATGTTGGAAACTAGGCCACTCTTGGCCGCTCTAAAATATGGAGATTAGGCTAGTATTAAAGCCTCTCTAAAATTAGGTAATAGGATTATATGAAATCCATTTTGAAATGTGGAGGTTAGGCTTGTATGAAATCCACACTAAAGTGATTCTAACCACCTATAGATGGAGTAAGGAATGCAACTACTAAGAATACCTGGGTAATATGCTTAACTTGAAAAGAAAAGAAAAGAAATATGGCATGCACATTGCCTCCAATCACTAGTGTATAGAACATGGATTTTGATCTAGAAGTTATACCAACTAACACATTTGAAAATAAAAGTGATGTACATCATGCCATGTATGATTCCCCCTATATCTAGATTCTATCAACAAAAATGTACTAAAGATTATTGATTTTGAACTGGTGTGAAAGTGCAAAACTATAGCTAAACCTACTTTTTTGCCGGCTTCTATAAAATCTAGTTTTGATATTGTTTAGATAGTAATGCCAAAAATAATACACCCTAGTGTCTAACACTATTGTCCATGTCTGGTGTTATTATCCTTTAATAAAATTACAAACTATTCTAGAATCATTACTATTATTCTAGTCTATTTTGCCTGGTTTAACCTCTAATTACTATTCTAAGTATTTTGAAACTAGTTTTTCAACTAGTATAAGCTCTAATATCTATGGTGAAACCCCTATTTGTTTTCCCCTCTTCTTAGGGTAGAAATAAAGACCCTATAAATGACTAACCTCAAAAGAAAGAGCCCTACAAGTGTGTTATGCTACAAAATACATGATATAGCAATGATAATTAACAAGATATCTCAATATATAACATTATTTATAATGAGAGATTGTTAGATCAATAGGGGTATGCCTAGATAGATATAACAATGTAATAACATGTGTAATGTATTAAATTATAACTATAAGTCTTATTATTTGTTAGTTTTTGGTTGTTATTTGTCATAGAGGGATGGAGGATGATGTCCATCATGGCATCTAAGAAAGCAAGATAATGCATGACATGGATCATGGAATTGCAAATAATCAAACAACAAGCACATAAATCAAGAAGGAAGAAGCATACAAGAGTGGACAAGGGACCAAGAAAATAAGGGACATGGGCACATGTCACTCAAATTGTAAAGCAAGCATATAAATCATGTTAAAATACCACATACACATACAATTATAAATAATAAAGGTTGGTATGAAAGACATAATCACATAGAAGAGTACATGTAAAGGACATTGGTCAATTTTCTAAATCACACACAATACATAGAAGCAAAGTACATTGGTAAATGTACTAAGGCACATACAGAAGAAAAATAAGAACTAAAGAATGAAATCAATCTAGGTATGCAAAGAAAGAAAGCAAAGCATGTAAAAACTAGAAATATAATCACATGTAACTAATCAAAGCAAGAATGTGAAAGTATGCAAGACATGGTAATACAAGACTAGGTATATGCAAATAAATACACAAGTGTTATATACTAGTGAAATGTCAATAGAGTAATCTATACAAGCTAGTAAATAATGTACCTTAACATGATAACTAGAGTGTGTGGTGTAGGAATGACATAACCTCGATGGTGTAGTCATGTAAAATATGCCCCCAGTGGTTAAGTATATCGATGTATGTCTCCAATGTATGAAGTAGGATGCCCCCTCAATGGGTAGAGTAAAGTATTCAAGGAGCTAGATGTCACTATGCACACTCAAACAAGATCAAGTGAAGCATGGTAATGTAGATAAATCAACAAACAATAACATAGAATAACAAATGTAAGTCTAGCATGATAGTAGAATTGTAAAGCATGGATGATGTATACAATTGAATTTTTTTTCGTGTTCTAACATATTTGAATGCTTTTGTAATTTTGATATATTTGAATGTTTTTGTGTTTTTTATATGTTTTATTTTTTTATATTTTAAAATGATATTAGCTATGTATAGTCAATCATAGGAAGATTATATACAAGAGATTGAGAAGGAAATATGTACAAGAAGTTGAAAATAAGTTATGTACAAGTAATATTAAGAAGAAATGATACTAACTGATGAGTCTCATGGTGGACTCCCTATCATGGTGTCTTATATCAAACAAATAAATTATGCATTATTATGAAGTTCAAGGGAATGGATTTTAACACGACTCTGAATATTTGGATTCATTATTTATATCTTGGAAATCATAATAACCTACATTTTCCCACTAATCATTACATCTTGATTTTGAACCAATGGAATTCTAGTGTTGACTTTTGTTGTATCTAGATCTTTTCCTTTGATAAATTATGTTTGTGAATGATTTAACTTAGTATGTTGAATAAATCCCAAAATTTGGTGACAAATATTATCAACTACTAAAATAGGAGTAGTGATGTCTTGAGCATGTTTTCCCAACCCTTGACCTTAATAATAAAACTATTATAGATATTTTTAACCAACCCCATACTAATTTAAAATTTGAGCCTCTTTTTGGAGAGGTATATTTACATCTTTTTCATGTTTTAATTGTTCTTTTGGTAATATTTGTTACTTTGATTTTACTTTTTAATCCTTTTATTGATTTGAGTTATGCTTTGGTAACCACTTTGTATTATTTATGAATTTGACCCTTTTTGAATGTGTTCCTATGTTACTATGGATTGGTTGATTGATTTACCTTGTATAGGGTCATCATTAGCAATTATCTATTGTATATGTTTTTTAAATGCCAAACATGAATTTGTGTGTTGCCCATGCATTCTATGATATGCACAACAATATCTGTATTTACTCATTAGATGTAGAGGAGGTAGTTTAATAAAATTATACTTAATAATTTCCATTAGTAACTCACATGAACTCTTATTTTATATTTTAATGAATTTTGAATCACTAGTTATAGAGTTATTTTGTTGTGATTTATTATTTTGATATGTAAAATTGCTTGTAACCAATTGACTAGGTAAAGGTGAATATACATGATTGATACTAGGGTGCCTTTGAGGCTTTTGTATTATAATCTGAGTTTTTAATGTTTTTATCTTTTCATGTAAATTTTGATTATACATTTTTAAATCTAAAATTATCTTGCTCCTACTGGTGATTTGATCCCTTAGAGTCTCACAAGTGCAAATCATATTTGCTTCTAATTGAAAATGTAAGAACATATGTTGAAGATGGTTTAAATAGGATATAGGCTGAATGTATGCATTAATAATAATATAATAAGCTTCCTCACCTTTTGGAGGGGTGATAACATAGACCTAGTTAGAGGGAAAGTAGCTATCACCCTCTTGGGGGAGAGGAGGAGAAGGAAGAAACTAAAAAGTAGCTAAAGAGTTAGATGCATCTAGGTAGAAACCATGTATATGAGATGAAATTCATGTAATTTATATAATAATAGGATTATGAATAACATTCCACATGAGATATGGAAAACAAGGGATAGATAACATGGAATTTTTCACTAATGCATAAAGAATTGACTTGTCTATGATATTTCTAATGTGTTTCGCATGATAAAATTGAAAATTTTTCCATATGAGAGATATAAATTAAGGTATATAGATCATGAAATTGTGCATTAATGAATAAGTTTTTTTTACATGTAACATGACATTTCTAATGTGTTTAGTAAAATAGAGTTGGGGATTATTTCACAAGTGAGAGAGAGTATCTAAAAGGAATATTGAAATCTTGTAGTTTTTTAGCAATAAATTTTGTAATATCATCCCTTATTATAAAAAGTAAGCATGAAATGCAAAGAATGAATATTTTTAATAACATATGGTATACTTCATCATTCATGTACATGATAGGACCAAGTATGGTCTCATTATTTGCAAGAAATGTAAGATTTTTTTTAAATAAGTGAGATCTATTTTTGTAATCTAATTATAGATGTAAAGTGATACCTCAAGAATAAATAGGACTTTGTATAGGAAACTAGGGTTTGGAAGATAATTATTTTTAAAATTTACTCTAAATTTTTGAAATTGAAAGTGAATTTTTGAGTTAAATATGCGAGTAAAAAATCAAAAATTTATTGGAAATTTTACGATTTAAAGATACCAAGTAGATGCAACTTGGATTTTTAAAAAAATAAATATTTTTTAAAATTAATACTAAATTTTGAATTTTTAAGTGTATTTATAATTTAAATAAGCTAGTAAAAAATTAAAAAATTACTGAGAAAATACTAGGACCTAGTATGGGCAACTAGGTTTTCAAAGAAAATTATTTTAAAATTATTAAAAACATTTAAAATTTCTAATTTTTTTAAAATTTAATGCTAATTTTTTATTTTATTATGCAGGTAAAAAATCATAAAAATATATAAAAATTTAGAAGTAAATTTACTCTAGGGTTTCTAGTGTTTTTATGCACAAATGAAGTAAGTCAGGTTCACCAAATGATTTAACTTTTTTTGGGAATATTGGTGTATTATTGTTTATTTAGAGGGTATGAGTAGTAAAATAATTAAAAAATATCAAAATAATTAAGATATTGATTTGTATAATTTGATTGTAATTTAAACTTTTATAAAAATAGTAATAAGGGCAAGAAAACAAGACCTAGCTAGAATTTGACTGATATGACTGAGATAGAGGCTTGAATTCCCTATGTAGGACTGAGACACTTTCAAAAATTAGGATTTTGCCTTCATTTTATGATTGGATAGAAGTTACAAAAACATGAAACCCTAGGCTCTGACACTACTATCTACTTTTGTCACTATTATCTAGGAGACTTGAGATTTCTAAGTTTTGTTCATTGTGTCTATGAGACCATGCCTTTGAAATTTTGACTGTTGGATGTCCACATAACTCCTTATAGAAATTATTTTGTCATAAAACCATAGAATTCATTGTGTTTTGACTAATTTTGAGAAAGAGGAGGGTTCATTTAACATGTATCCACACACCTTGTGTGGGCACACTACCTACATACCAATACTCACAAGAGGGATCAAGCCATATATAGTTCTTCCACTTGATGTGATTTATGAAATAGTGTGTATGAAGATGAAAAATGCTAAATTAAGTGTGCTTGAGGTGATTGGGGATTGGTGTAAGGATTTTAATAAGCTATAAATTGTATTAGATGGTTATATGAAGAGAACAAGGAAATATGCTTGAGTAGTCTCGCTTGTATTCTTACTTGTTTTGTGATATTTTCCAAAATTTTCAAAATGACCTTTTAATAGGATTTTATATGGATCTATTGGTCATGGGTTGAATGTGATCACATTAGGCTAACAAAATGAAGAAGAGGAATCGGGGGAAAATGATAATTTGGGCTCAAAATGTGATTGGATAGGAGTTATAGAAAGGGGACACCCTAGGGTCTAGTCCTATAGTCCAAGTTAGGCACTATAGTCCTAAGGGTATGAGACCTAGGTGGATGAATTAATCAAGAAAAAAGGGTCCTGGTTAAGCTAGAATGAGGTCTTAAAAGCCTACAGATGACTAGGAATCACTGAAAAGGTGCTTAGAAGGGTCATGAGAGAAAACAAGAGGGGTCTATGGGTTGGGTGTCATAAGCCACACTCAAGTTACCAAATTTAACATTTTATACGACTAAAATTTACTAAATTATCTTGTATGATTATTTAGTATATTATATTACTTATTATTATTAAAATCATAAGACCTAACTAGGGTTATTAGAACATGACATTTGACAAGATGCCTTGGAAACCTCTCTTTTACCATTGTGTGATAATAGATCCCTTAGTGTAGGTTTATTGGATCTATTATTTTTCATGCCCTAATATACACATATTTACAAGAGAACTTATTGTTTGATTACCTTCTCTAGGATTGAACATTATTGAGTAGGATGAGTTATAGATCTATCTAGTTTTAGTTGCATACAATTATTTTTAAACACCACCTTATATTTAAAGCTTGTTACATGTGTAAAGGATAAATACAATAAATAAATTTTTGAATATAATATTTTCATGTAAAAATTTTCTTAATATATAAGAAAGGTTTAAAATAAGCAATGTCAGATAAAACAAAATGTTACTAATACCTTTACATAGAATTTTATGATGTGGCATGACATAAAGTGGACACTGTCATAACTTGAGTATACCATAAAGATGATCATTTAATTGATGAGATGTATTTAATTCTATGGTTAGTAATCATGTTGAAAGACATAATGAATATGAAACACTAATTTTAATAAAACTCTCACACCATGAACTAGGAGAAGCCACTAGAGTTGAACTTGTGGTGCCCAAACTAAACATTGCCATGTTAATTTTTGTGGATAAATATGTTTTTGAATACAAATATCCAACTAATTTGGATAATTTTGAGGCTATTTTAGAGGATAGTAAAAATTCATATGAAAAATTTATGGATGATTGAGATGCTATCTGAGCTGTAACTTTTTTATGTTTTTCAATAGCTTATCACTCTTTCTTCTTTTTATATGATTTTTCACATGATGAGTACTTTTATTTTATAACCTTTAGATTAATGATGGGAAATTTAAATAATGATATCATTTTTACCATGTTCCTTTAATGTATTTTCATGAAGACTTGAAATTATTATGTGATTATATGGGCTCTATCAATATTCACTTTTGCAAAGGTAATCAAGTAAATAAATTTCTCATTACCTCCATGGCTAGCATTCCTGATCCTCATTCTAAAGTTACTCATCAAATATTTCAATTGATTATCAAACATGCCCTTGTTCATTACCTTACCATCAGACCTATACATAGTATAAATAAGTAACTCTCTCAATAACTTAACTATTTTATATTCTTTGGTATTAAACTCAGTTACAAAAACATTCATTTCATTATTCCAAAATGTTGTCTTTTATTTTTATTTAAGATTAATTTTGAGCCAAATATATGTCTTTAATTGATAGAATATTGAACTTAGGGAATATAATTTATCTAACAAATTTGGAAATCTCATTTAATTTAGAGTTAGTAAACCCAAATATTTCGTTAAAATTAGTAAATATTTTCCATTATGGTTGTCCTTTAGATTTGGTGCTATGTAAAGTAATCAAAATAACATAAAGGGATAAAATTTCTCCTTGGATGTTATCACATATATCTACAAGTGCCCCAATTTTAGTATATGATTCCAACCTCTTGTTTTATTATTGTATTCCAAAGACTAATTTCTTAAACACAACCCATGTAACTTCTATAACTAAAATTGGGTCTTCATTGACCTCATCATGTTCTCTAGTTTTTGTCTCTATTTTCTTTATTAGAAGGAATAATTGCTCTTCATATTAAAAATTAATGACCTTATATATTGTGGACATTTTCCTTTTTATTATTATTTTCACCTTACTAGTGGTCTCTTCAAATTAAAAAGTAAATTTAAGGTCCTCAATTAAGACCAAATTTTACTTTTGAAACTTTTCAACTTATATATGTTGCATCTATAGATGTGTCAAAATAGGCTCAGTGGTATAAAAAGAATTAGAGGATGAAGGGGAAGGGGAAGATATAATAAATAGAGGTGGAGGCATAAGTATTGATAGATAAAATGAAGTGGATGATCTGTAAGGCATGTAGAGTTAGGGAGTGGGAAGTGGGGGATTGAACATATTCTCCCTTGATCACTTGACCTGAGTATAACTCTTTGATATATATTTAATCACATCAGGTGAGTCCCATAAATAAGATAAATAGGGGATGCAACCAAAGTGGTTGTAGGCATGGATATAATCAATTGTGAATAAATTTGTCTTTGCAATTATGGGGTATGAAAAACGAATTAGGAAACTAAATACTCAAATATTTTAGTTTCTAGAATGGAATTAAAATCATCTTAAATATCTAAAGATATAAAGGAATTAGGTGAATAAATAAAGGGCGTGCAATGGGAACATTTATCTAGGTAGTGAAATAATGTTAAATAGAACTGTAAAAACTATTTCACTAGGAGTAGTGGTATCAATTACGGTATCCTTAGGTATGTTAGAATAGATAGAAGTCTCTAGCCTACTTAATGAAATAATGGGGACAAAAATTATGTCCAAAGAACTAATCAAACCACTATAATGATTGAAATATAAAAAACAATATGGCTAGGTACCTTAGGGCATACATATGAATATTTTTTTTAATGAAAATCTGTGTCATATTTGATGATGATTTCTTCTTCTGATTCCTCTCTAAAAGAGATATATTTAATGTCAAGAGAGTTAGGTAAATTCAATGACACTTGAAAGTTTGTTTCATGTTTTTTACTATCATTTGGTGGAATTGATGTAAATGGAAAAATTATTACAAGAATTTGTATAATACGATGAGTCTATGAAGACCCAAGTGCACTATATGTTACTTTAGGATAATATTATGAAGTTTTAGGCCTTTGACTATTTCACCATCTTCTCTAAATTTCCATCATACTAGATTCTTTATGAAACTTCCACAGACATGTTAATATCCTTCATTATCTTATATAATTTCATATCATCATATTATGCATTGAGGAATATTTTTTCATGATTATAATTTTATAGAACTATGTGACTCTAATTTTACCTTGGAGAAATTTAAAATGATTAATAACACTTCCCCTGGGGTCCTATCATCTAACTTATATAGTCCTCACGATGAATGATGACCTATGAGATGTAGACTTTTATAATTAGGGTCATTATTAAAATTGAGTCTTTCCTACCCTAAGTGTAAATTTATGAACAAGGGAAACCTTGGCATTCTTACAATTCCAATATATATTATAGTTTATCTAGAAAGTAATCTCCTATTGTGCTAACTTATTAGGGACATGTCTTGGTAGGAACAAAGGTGTTATTTTATATCCTTTCAATATTATAAATGTATGTTAAAGATAAAACAATAATTATTATATTATAGTAAATAAATCTTTATTTCATTAGATAGTTTAGGTATTAGGTTTACATTAATAGCCTAGTATACATTTGGATAAAACTAATTGGTTATCTTTTGTATGTATTGACTGAATTTATGAATGTGAATCATGTCAAAGTCATCCTAGATTATATTTTCACCATGGGGTTTCAATGAAGGTGATTATGGGATGATCATTAAAGAGCATATAATATAAAATAAATAGGATAATTTATAAAAACTACCACCTTACCTCGCTTGATAATATTACTTAACTAGGTTAAAGATAGTTATTTATCCTAAGGAAAGAATGTTATTATGGTATAGGATAATTGATATAAATGGCACACAAAATTCATCTAATTAAGTAATAGACTCAGCTTAAAATAAGTTATTCATCAAATCCATTCCAATTCTTACTCGTGGTCTAAATTGGGAGATGGAAATAGAGGTGGCACTTATCTTCTTAACAAAATTTAGAGGGTTAGTTGATAAACTCTATAATGTATCCCTAGAATGAACCACTATGTGGAATTTTTTTGGTTATATACAATGTTAGGTTTAGTAAATTAACCCAAGAATAGCTATGTTATGTACTGTAACTTGTGTTTTAGGTGCATATAATGTTTATTTTGTGCGATTACCTATAATGAAAATATTAAAGAGCGCATCAAGATAGGTAAATATTAGTGGTAAAGATGTTACCATGTGTCATCCTTATTATTTTATAATCAACATGTCGTCTATGTATTTACATTTATAAAACACCAAAGTGTCATTATCATTACAATCTCTTGCTACTTTAATTCATCATAGATTATTGAATAATAAGAAAAGTGTCCATAAAAATCTTTATAGTTAAAGGTTGTGTCCTTATACTCTTGGATTTTTTTATACAAGAACAAAGATGGTACTTGAGTATGGTTTTGAGTTGTCATTGTAATCATCATTTAGACTACATAATTAAAATTATAGAGGATCTAGAGGAAGTTGAGAGCTCTGATTTTTTAATTATACAAAAAAATAGGTTATAGATATCATTAGAATAATTTTGGGGTCATTTAAGTTGCACAACTAAGTGTTGATCCCAAATCTATAATGGATAAGGAATGAGAATTAGTTATTCCTCAATGGTATATGATGGTTGTCTTTCTCTTTAAATTTTAATTTTTGAATTTTGATTTCATTGTAGCTTTCCTTGATAGGCGTCTATTTATCATGGAATTTTAGAAGTTGGGTCACCCTTCTAATTTTTTTATTGTGATCATTGGTTACCCCAATATATACCATTTTAGGTTTATTTTTATTTTTTAATGAGTTGAAAGTACCATATAGTAAAACATCAAAATATCATGGACCAAGTATTATTGCATCTACGTTGTGCATTCTATGTTTTCATTAAAAAATATGATAGTAAGAGACTATTGTCATCATATCACATCATCACATTCCTTACCTCTTTTTTTAACCAATATCAAAGGTTTCAAGTTTATGAAGGTGAAATATTGAGACACACGATGCCATTTTTCATATTTTAATTATCACAAACATTTGTAGATAAGAGCCTTTAAATAGAATGTGAGAGGATATGAGATATAGACACATGGAAAATTATTTCATTATCACATTATTTCAAACTTTTGTATTCACATCCTTTCTAAATTGTATTTATAAGGATGTGAGGTGTAGTCATGTGGAATACAAGACTATAATACATGGATAATTCACATAACATCCCAATATTTAGACAAGTAAAAATTGGTACATAAGAGTGTATATATGTGGAATAGAGACATGTAGATAATTCATTTCACAGAATGAATTTATGAAACTTGGAATCACATGGAATATCTAGTAGGCTTCACTCATCTATGATTATCTATGAATAAACATTAAATTCATATGAATGTCCATATAAGATTTTGAATTGCACAAATAATGCTTCGAGACATGTAACATATCCAAGTCATTTTAAAAAAAAAATATCATCAATATAATTCAAAATCCATTCGACCATTGTTAGCATGATATTGATTTAATCCAAAGGTTTTATAAAATAAAGTTGACTATGAAAATTTAGGATTTAATATGATTTAGAAAATTGATATCATAAAATAAATAAAGAAAAAAAATTATTCAATAAATAAGTTTGTCTCTATTTAATTTATAAAATGGGGGTGTGTTGGTCACAACAAATGATGACTTTTCTAGGTAAACACAATAAAATTTTATAAGTTATGGAAACTAATAATGAAAATTTCATACCATTTTCAAAGATGTATAATTTTAGAACAAATATGATGTTATTTGTTACATATAATTTTTAATATTAAGAATATAATTCAAACATGTGTGTGTAATGTATAAATTACCCTTGTTGTGTAATCGAGCTAGGCAATATCCAATCGATTATTTTGATTTTTTTTTATATTTTTAAAAAATAATCCCCCATTGTGAATATTATTAATTTATCTTATGAGGATGGATTGGGTATTTCTTTGATGTCATCAAGCATCCATATCCTTGATAATGATAACTTTGGATATACTCTAGGTCTTGCTCCACTACCAGTCAAACATCTAAAACCCAAATGGAGATTACCAAATCACCTTCTGAAAATAGTTTAATTATTTAGTACTTATATTTGAGGAACTTAATTTTTTTAAAAACTATTTTAGAATGTTGGGAACTAATATAGCCAATTTAGAGGATAAATTTTAATATTTTTCTAAATAATGTCTATTTTGTAGCCATATTTAACTCCATCAATAAACATGTTTAATGTGTTATCATAATTATACACATTTTAAAATTTGAAGACACATGATGACCGAGGAGGGTGGATAAAAAGGTGAATACCCTCAACATTTTGAATTTATTTTTGAGTGGGAAAACTAGAATGCCCCTAAGGACACCAATGCTAAGCTATGACATACTAAGCTAAATAATAATGAATGTTTAGAAGTCAATGTTACCCTAGATGATGTTATTCATTGGAATTAAATGGTGGAAAAAATCTTGAGAGCATTAGATATTCCATTTGTATTGGTTGACAATAACAAAAATTAACAAGATATAAAGGGTTCATATTCTTCCAATGTACCCCTATTTTAGGTAGACACAGTGAAAGGAAAAAGTTAGGTGGGCCATGAAATGTCAACGTCTAGATCATCCTAATAATTAAAAATTATGTATGCATCCTTGTACCTAATTTTGTGGTAGAAATAGATGATGTGGAACTAGCAAAATCAATATCAACTAGGGTAAATGGTTTTTGGCCAAATATTGACTCTTTTTGTAGCTTGTCTAATTTAAAATGGAAACCCAAAGGGAATATATAGGTTGTTTCCTTGGATAGAGGGGTTTTTTTAATTAATTTGTCAAAAAAAAAAGAGAACATTAAGGTTCTTTCTTTAGGACCTTGGTTCATGTTCAAATCAAGTGTTTCCATTAGGAGCTACAAATCTAGTTCAAATCTAAGTAGTATAGCAATGGATGATGTTCATATGTGGGTTGTCCTCCAAAAAATATCTATAGAATACTAACATCTATAAGTCATCATGTGGATCACTAGAGCATTAGGATAGCTCATATCTATTAACATGATTACTCTATCTCATCAAAGGATGGTTACAACTTGGGTTCACATTTTCCTACCTATGCAAAAACTACTTCTTGATTTAACATATTTTGAAAATATTGGTATATTATTCCTAATTTAGTTAAAGGGTATGAGTATAAAAACTAGTAAATAAATATTAAATAATTAAGATACTAATTTGTGTAAATTAGATTGTAATTTTGACCTTTCTAAAAATAGTATTAAGAGAAATAAAATAAGACTTAGCTAGAAACTAACTGATATGACTAAGACAAGGTCTGAGATTCATTGTGTAGGACTAGGACACTATCACAAACAAATATTTGAACTTTGTTTTATGATTGGATAGAAGAAATAAAAGTAGATAGGAGTGTTACTATCATTGTAGTCCACCTCTTCCACTGTTATCCAAAAAATTGAGATTTTTGGGTTTTGTTTGCTATGCCTATGTGACCCTATATATGAAGTTTCAACATCTAGAAGTCTATAGAGATATTTGTAGAGTAGATTTTATCTTCAAACCCTACACTCCATTATGATTTAGCCAATTTCAAGAAAGAGGGGGGAATAATGTGTGTAAAATTCATTGGATGTGTATCTACACCTCTTATGTGGGCATGCTACCTACATACCAATAATTTGAAGAGGGATTAAACCATATGTATTTTTCCCACTTTATGTGCTTTGTGAAATAGAGTGTATGAATATGAAAAATAATAGATTAGATGTGCTTGAGGTGGTTAGGTAGTGGTGTAAGGATTTTAATAATCTTGTAAGTGTATTGGTTGGCTGTATATAGAGAATAGGGAAGATTGCTTGAGTAGTCTTACTTGTATTCTTGATTTCTTAGTGATATTTACCAATTATCTCCAAATGATATTTGAATGGGATTTTATAAAGACCTATTGGTCATGGGTTGAATGTTCTCACATTAGGCTAACAAGAAGAAGGATGAGATATCAAAATAAACTAACCATTGGGGCTAATAATGCACTTGGACATGAGTGTCGAAAGAAGATAAGAGTGGCACTAGTGTTATAGTCCAAGTGTGGCACTATTATCTTGAGATAATGGGGCCTACGAGGATGGATTAGTCATGGAAATACTAGTTTTTTTGAGCTAAGATTAAGTCTATAAGGTTTTGGGTGATTAGAAATTAGTTAAAATATGCCTATGAGGTCATGAGAGAAAGAAATAAGGGCCTAAGGGTTGGGTGTCACAATCCACACTCAAGTTACCATTTTTTGCATTTTGTATGACTAAATTTCCCCCCCTTTATTATATTGATGTATAAAATTGAAATACTAGGATAAAGGAAAAATATAAAGTGTACTTAAACTTACATATAAGGGTGAAACTCATGAATCTTTGTGATGTTGGGTGTACATAGAGAGAGCACACTATGAAGTGTCAATCTACAAGAGAAAAAAAGAGTAGATCAATTATTACTAGATACATTATATCTAAAATAAGAACATAAAAAGTTGGGTAGCATAAAGAGGAAGAGAAAGGAATGAATACACCTCATTAGGTATGCAAACTAATACAAAACATGTTATGATGTTGAGTGATGTTGGATGATGCTGACTAATGTTGCATAATGATGTACCAAGAGTGAGATCATGAATAGAGATAAGTGTTTAACTCCTAAAGAGTGGCTTAATAATTAAAAGACTAAACATTTGGCTCCACCATCACCCAATAAGTGAATTTATGTGATCATATGTGTTTTAATCAATGTTTGGACTATGTGTCCAATCTATCTAAATAGGTTGCTCAAGAATACAAAGGCTAGCTAGTCCTTTAGCTCTATCATCGCCACATGGCTTGAAGATATGAACTAATATTTATATGAAATGTGTGTTGTAAAAGATGGATCTTGAAGCTTATGAATGTACTATGATCTGACAATGTTGGCATGGATAGCTAAATGTATGCTAGAAATTAGGCCACTTTTGGCAACTCCAAAAGATGGAGATTAGGATTATATGAAATCGACTTCAAAAGTGGTACACTAGGCTTATATGATTTCACTCTAAAATTTGGAGGTTAGACTTATATGAAAGCCAATCCAAAATGATGTCAACCACCTAAAGATGGAATAAGGCACAAAACTATTGAGAATGCCTAAGTAATGTTAAACTTGGAAAGAAAAGAAAATGAATGTGCCATGCACATTGCCCCCAATCATTGGTCATGCCTAAAACATGGATTCTAATCTAGAATTTATATTAAATAATATATCTAAAATTGGAAGTGAGATACATCATGTTGTGCATGATTCCCCTTATATCTAGATTATTTAAGCAAAAGTGTACTAAAAAATACTAATTTTGAACTAGTCTGACTATGCAAAACTGTAGTTGAAACTAATTTTTTGCCTACTTTTGGAAAGTATATTTTTTTTCTATTTAGATAAGAACACCAAAAATAGATAGTAGTGGCTTCAATGCTATATTCCAATATTGACACTATTGTCTTGGGCTAAATCTGATGACTATTTTGACATTTTCACTATCTACCTAGTCTTTTCTAACTGGTTTGATGTCTGGTTGTTGTTATAGGTGTACTAAAAGCTATATTTTTTAATGTTAGGATCTCTAATATTTGTGTCAAAACCCTTGTTTGTTTCCCCCTCTTTCTGAGGGTAGGAATGAAGACCCTACAATGACTACCCTTAGAAGAAAGATCCCTACAAGTGTGTTATGCTACAAAGATACATGATATAGCAATGGTAATCGATAAGATATCTCAAGATATAACATGGTTTATATTGAGATATTTTTAGATCAATAAGGTTATGTCTAGATAGATATAAAAATTTAATAACATGTGTATAGTACTGAACTTGAATTGTAAGTTTGGTTAGTTATTATGCATTAGTTGTCATGGAGGGATGGAGTATGATGTCTATCATGGCATCCAATAAATAATGATAATTCATGATGTAGATCATAGAATTGAAAATAATGGATAGGCAATAAAAAATCAACCATATAAGGTAAGAAGCATATGAAAGTGGCTAAGGGGCCAAAAAAATAAGGGACATGGGTACATGTCACTCAAACTAGTAAGAAAGAATATAAGACAAGAAGGAGGAATCATATGAAAGTGGATAAGGGTCCAGAAAAATAAATAATGTGGGAACATGTCACTCAAAATAACAAGAAAGCATACAAGGCATGTTCAAATGTTACATACACATGCATTGAAAACAATCAAAGTTGGTTTGAAAGCCATAGTCACATAGAAGATTACAGGGATAGGACATTGGAAAATGTCCTAAGGCACACACATGAAGAGAATCAAAGGACATTGGTAAATTTCCTAAGGCACATAAAAGAGACAATATAAGAATTGAGAAATGCAATAAATATATCTACACAATGCAAGAGAGGAAAGCATGTAAATGCTAGAAATATAATCACATCTGAATAATCAAAGAAAGAATGTGAAAGTATGAAATACATGTTAGTACAAGACTAAGTATATGCTACAAAATACAAAAGTGATATATACTAATGATATGTTGATATAGTAATCTATATAAGCTATTAAATAATGTACATCAACATGATAACTAGAGTGTGTGATGTAAGAATGGCATAACTTAGATAGTGTAGTCATGTAGAAGATGCCCCCAATGTGTATGTGTATCATTGTGTGTCTTGGATGTAGAATTAGGATGGCCCCTCAATGGGTAGAGTGAATAAATCAAGGAGTTAGACATCACTACACACTCTCAAAGAAAATCAAGTGAAGCATGGAAATTAGATAAATTGACAAACAATAGCAAGGAACAAAAAATGTAAGTCTAGCATGATAGTAGAAATGTAAAGCATGGATGATGCATACAATCAAAATATTTCTGGTTTTTTTGAATTATTTGCATTTTTATATATTTTAAAAAATTTCAATTTTGATATTTGAGATATGTACAATCAATCACAGGAATACTATGAACAATAAATTGAAAAGAAGTTATGCAGAAGTAAGCAAAAAGAAACTATATATAAGAATTTAAAAAAAAGGTTATATAAAAGCAATCATAATGAGACTATTTATGAAAAAGGGTAAGATAAAATGATACTAATCGATGAGTATCATGGAAGACTCCTTATCATGGTGTCTTGTATCGAACAAAAGAATCATGCATGATTATGAAGCATGAGGGAATGGATGTGAATATGACTTTGAATATTTAGATTTATTGTTGGTATCTTGAAATAATAATAACCTATATTGTTCTACTCATCATTATCATCTTGATTTTAAACTAATGTAATTCTAGTGTTGACTTTTTATCTAGATTTTTTCCTTTCAAAAATTGTGTCTGTGAATGATTTTCCTTGGGATGTTCATTAAATCCCAAACCTTGGTGACAAATATTATCAACTTCTAGAATAGGAGTAGTGATTCCTTGATCATGCTTTCCCAACCCTTAACCTTGATAATCAAACTATTGTAGATATTTTTTACCAAACCCATACTACTTTGAAAATTGAGCCTCATTTTGGATAGGTAGGTTTGCATCTTTGGCATGCTTTACCTATGCTTTTGGTACTATTTCTTGATATAATTTTACTTTTTTATCCTTTTGTTGTTCTAAGTTATGTTTTGGTAACCAATTTTGTATAGTTTCTAAATTTGACCCTTTATGACCCTATGTAACTATGGATTACTTGATTGATTTACCTTATATAGGGTCTTCATTATCAATTAGATATTGTATATGTTGTTTTAATGCCAAACATGAATCTGTGTGATGCCCATGCATTCTATGATATGTACAATAGTACTATATTTTATCACCAGATATAGGGGAGGTAGTTTGATCAACTTATATTTAATCATTTCCCTTAGTACCTCACTTGAAATCTTATTTAATCTTTGAATGATTTTTGAATCACTAATTGCATAGTTTTTTTGTTATGATTTCTTATTTTGATAGATAACATTGCTTAAAACCAATTGAAAATGTGAAGGTGCATATAAATGATTGACACTAGGGTGACTTTGAGGCTTTTGTATTATAATATGACTTTCCAATGTTGTAATAGTTGATTCTATATTTATAATTATAAAATTAATCTACTCATACTAGTGATTGGATCCCTTAGAGTCTCACAAGTGCAAACCCTATTTTCTTCCAATTGAACATGTAAGCACATATGTTGAAGAGGATTTGAAGAAGCTATAGGCTAAATATATGAATTAGGAATAATAGTATAGGCTAACTCACCTTTTAGAGTAGTGATAGCATGGACCTGGTTAGAGAGAAAGTAGATATTACCCTTTTGGGGGAGAGGAGGAGAAGGAAATTATTTCATGTACATAATATATGACATTGAAACTTGATAGATGGTTTTTAGCTTATGCAATCGATCCTGTAAGTATGTAAGGATTTTATTATTTATTTAATTACCCATAATAGAGAGATAGCATGTTAAATAAATAATTAGAGTTATAAGTTGTATAGCAATATGACTATAAAGAATATTCCATATGAGAGGTAGTAAATAAGGGATAGAAAGCATGGAATGTTGAATTAATGCATATAAAACTTTTACATGTGCTATCACATTTGTAATGTGTTTAGAATGATAAACTTGAATATTTTTCCAAATGAAAGATATAAATCAATAAATGAAATCTTGTATTAAAGATAGGTTAATATTGCTTTGAAGGAGAGGAATCATATTATGTTTAAAAATAACTTTTTAAATATCATCCCATAGTATTAAAAGTAAGCATGCAAGGCAAAGAATGAATCTTTGTTACTAACATATGGTAAACTTCATCATTCATGTACATGATAGGACCTAGTATGGTCTCCTTATTATTTGCAAGAAATATAATAAAAATTTGTAAATAGGTGAAATCCATTTTTTCAATCTGATTATAGATGTAAGTTGATACCTCAAATAAGTAGTGGGACCTAGTATATGCAACTAGGGTTTTGAAATATGATTATTTTGAACTTTACTATGAAATTTTGACATTTAAAATGAATTTTTGAGTTAAACATGCAAGTAAAAAACTAGAAATTTATTGGAAAATTTGTGATTAAAAGTGACCTAGTATATACAACTGGGGTTTTTGAAAAATAAATATTTTTGAAAATTAATATTTAATTTTAAAATTTTAAGGGAATTTATGATTTTAATATGCTATTAAAAAATCAAAAAATTATTGGGAAATACTGGGACCTAGTCTGGGTAACTAGTGTTTGAAAGAAAATTATTTTAGAATTACTATGAAATTTTAAAATTTAATGGTAATTTTTTAATTTTTTATATAGGTAAAAATTCAAAAAAAGATAGGAAAAATTAGTAGGAAAATTTACCTTAGGTTTTTTATGTGTAATTAAAATAAGTTAGGTTCACCAAATGATTTAACCTATTTTGGGAATATTGGTGTAGTATTCCTAATTTAATTAAAGTGTATGAGTAGTAAAATTACTAAAGAAATATGCAATAATTAAGTACTAATTTGTGTAAATTATATTTAAATTTTGACCTTTCTAAAAATAGTAATAAGAGGGAGAAAATAAAACTTAGCTAGAAACTGACTGATACAACTAAGATAGGTTTTAAGATTCACTATCCAAGATTGGGACACTATCATAAACCAAGATCTAACCTTATTTATATGATTTGATAAAGAGAACTAAAATTGTATAGGAGTGGCACTGGCACTATGGTCTACCTTTGTCATTATTATCTAGGAAATTTGAGCTTTCTAGGTTTTGTTCACTATACCTATGTGACCCCATCTATGAAGTTTTGATAGTTGGAAGTCTATAAATCTCATTTTAGATGATATTTTATTCAAACCCTATAATTCATTTTTATTTGAATAATTTTGAGAAAGAGGGGGGGTTAGTGTCTATAAGATTTATTGAACATGTATCTACACCCCTTATGTGGGCATGCTGCCTACATTCCAATACTCTAAAGAGGGATCAAGCCATATGTAGTTCTCCCACTTAATGTGCATTATGAAATATAGTGTATGAATATGAAAAATAATAAATTGGATGTACTTGAGGTGGATATGGATTAGTGTAAGGATTTGAGTAGGATTTTAAGTGTATTGGTTGGTTGTATGTAGATAAAAGGAAGATTGCTTAAGTAGTCTTTCTTGTATTATTTATTTCCTAATGATATTTTCCAACCCTCTCCAAATAAATTTTTAATGGAATTTTGTAGGAATATATTGGTCATTGGTTGAATGTGATTTAATTAGGCCAACAAGGAGAAAGATGGGGAATCAAAATAAATTAACTATTGGGGCCAAAAATGCACTTTGATAGGAGAACTAAAAGTAGACAAGAGTGGCACTGATACTGTAGTCCAAGTGTGGCATTATCTTCCTAATCTAATGGGGCCTATAGGGATTGATTATTCATAGAAAGAATAGTTTATATAAGCTAAGATTAAGTTTGAAAGGATATAGATGACTAGGAATGAATGAAAATATGCCTATGAGGGTCATGAGAGTAAGCAAGAGGGGCTTAAGGGTTGGGTGTCACAAGCCACACTCAAGATACCAATTTTTACATTTTATATGACTACACTTCTCCACAAGATCAAAATTAAATACAAATATGGTGAGTGGTAATAATAGATTATGTACAAAAAAAGCCATTATTTTTCATCACTATGATATTCTGATCCATATTTAGAATGACTATCCTAAGAAGAATCAGGTGCCTATAACTCCTAATCAATTTTGGGCTCATAAAACTTCTCTACTAGTATATTACAAGGCTAACCTATCTTTAAAGATCAAGAAACTACAAGATAATCTAGGTACTACTCATTCATGATACCTGATAGGTTTTTTTTTTGTAAAAACCCTTTTTCTCCACTTGATTCATCACTTATGATCCTTAGGGTGATACCATCCCACCACCTATAGGCATTTCCAATCCTCCTATGTTGGATGCCCCCCACCTCATGCCCCTAGTACCAGTTCAAATGGTGGTGGTCACCACTTAGGTGTTCCCTTATGATCCCTCTTCTTAGGAGGATTGACTACTAGATGGAGCTTATCAACCCATCATTGGAGGCCCCATTCCCCAAAAAAATTAAACCCTGAGATGATGTCCCCATTCTCACCTAAGATGTCAAGGGTCCCTATAGATTCTCCCCCTCCCCTTTCCCCTTTGCATTCCCTTAAATTTTCACATGTTCTTCCCCATCCCATGTTACCACTAAGGGATCATTTATTGGTTTTGAATCAAACTTCAAAACATGGAATCTTCTTACAGGTGGCCTAGGATTTAGCTTGCAAGAGTTTGCGTTTTGCTACATTAAATAGTCAAGATAGGCCTCCCTTAGAGGAATGTCTAATAACATCCCCTATTAAATATCTACCCCACCCTAAAGATTAGGGATGATTCTCTTTGAGTAAATCACCAACACCAAAGGCCAATCAATATGATGGGTTCACAACACATACTAAAAATAGGAAAGGGATGAAGAAATATAATGTTGGCATCATTCCAAAAATACTTAGCAGATCTCCCCAAATGGTAGAAAAAACTATTGAAAGATTAAAATAAATTGCAAAGGGTTATCAAAAAACCCTCAAAATCACCAGGGATAAGATGCAAAAATTCTTACATGAAATGTTAGAGTGTTAAACAACCCTAGAAAGTAGAAGACCCTCTACAACCTCAAAAAAAGAATTGACCCTAGTATTTTGCTTGTCTAAGAAACAAAAAGGTTAGAAAACATCTTGATTGTATACACTTAAAAGTATTAAGTAAATCTAATGTTGTAGTCTCTAGATCTAGGGGATCCTCTTGGGGACTTATAGTCTTTTGGATTCCAAAAATTATATAAGGTGTTCCTCTTTGGAAAACCAACAATCAAGTTTCCATCCTCTTCAGAGATATAGTAAGCAATGAGGAATAGATTTTATCCATCATTTATGCCCAAAAATCCAAAAATGCATGAAGTAACTTATGAAAGGATATCCTTTCATTCCAAAAGACTTATGATATCTTTAATTGGATTGTGGTTGGTGACTGTAATACCCTACATATTCCTGAGTAAAATGGGAGGATCAATAGATATCATTGAAAGAATGTTATAATTTAATGATTTCATTTCAATGATGGGCCTTATGGACGTGGTCCTAAAAGGCATCCCATTCACTTGGTATAATAGTATGGTGGGAGATAAACTAATTCACATCCAATTTGATACGATCATAATCTCCTTTAATTGGGACATTCAGTTCACTAGTAATCTTTCCTCTCTACCTAAAATTAGCTCTAATCATAATCCCCTAATTTTTAAGGAGAAAAAAAATTTAGAACTAAATAATTCCTTTTAGATTCAAAAACATGTGGCTACACCACCCAAACATGATTGGGTATTTGAATAAATGGTGGAAATAACCTTCTCAGGTATTGATATGTACACACTGACCAAAAAATTAAATTTTCTAAAAGCAAATTCGAAAGATGGAACAAAGAAGTTTTTGGAGACATTTAGAAAATGGATTTTGAGGAGGAACTAATGATGATTGATTAAATGCAAAATTTGGAATAGAATAACGAATAAATATATCAAAAGGAAAAATAAATTCTATGATATCTCCACAATTTAGAGTCAAGGGAAGAGTCATATTGGCACCAAAATTCTAGCTTCACTAGCTGAAGGAAGGGGTCAGGAACATTAAATTCTTCCATCACTTGATGACCAGACATAGGAATGTGAATAGAATAATGCAAATGTAAATGGAAAATGGAAACCTTAGCAAATAAAAAGATGATATCACATGCCACATGATTAATTTTTTCAAAAATCTACTCATAAAATATGGATTTCTAGATAAACATCTGGAAGACAAAATATTGATAAATTTCAATAAGGTTATTTAAAAATGTTATAACACTACTTTAACCAAAAATCCATTAGTAGAAGAGGTAAAAAATGCATTTTTTGTGATGAAGGGATTCAAGCATCCAATCCCTAATGGTTTTTCACCCTTCTTCAAATAGTTTTGTGATATTGTTCATACTGAAGTTAAGGTAATGATGTGTGAGTTATTCCAATCTAAAAATATTCTAAGAGAAATTAACAATACCTTTTTGTTCCTTATTCTAAAAAAAATAGGGGTAATTAATCTTTAATATTTATTTCTGATAATCTTATGTAACACAATGTATAAAATTTGCTTGATCATATTAGTTAAAAGAATGTAACATATATTGAATAAGGTGATTGGGAAAAACATGGAACATTTTTTATTAGGAAATAGATAACAGAATTTATTATCTTAGTACATGAGGCTTTTCACTCAATTTGTAAAACCTCAAGACATGTCATGTTCATTAAACTAGACATGAACAAAGCATACAATCATGTTTTATGAAGATTATTACTGAAGATCCTTAAGAAATTACGATTTAATCAATATCTTAGGAAAATTATTTGGAACTACATCAATATGCTCAAATTTTTCATAATAATCAATAGAGACCCCAAAGGTTACTTGTCATCTTCTAGAGGTTTAAGACATGGGGACTATCTCTCTCCCTATCTCTTCATTATAGTATTGGAAACTCTAGAAAAAGGAAACTAAAGTCCCAAGAACAAGGTTTGATCAAAAGCATATAAGTAGTGCTTAACACTACCCAAGTTACCCATGAACAATTTGTCAATGGCATAATTATCTTAAGGGAATATTTTGAGGAAGCCAAACAACTCAAGTTCATCCTTAGTAACTAAAAAATAGCTTCAAACCAGTGCATAAACTTTCACAAGAGTTCCCTTTTATTCATCAACACTCCAACTATCCTATAGAAAAGGATTGTAAGAATTATAGAATGTTAGGTGAGTCATTTATCAGTAACATACCCGAGCATCCCCCTATTCAAAGGAAAAATGGATTTTGACATCTAGAATCCCCTAATCGATAGGATTAAAATAAACTTATGGGATGGAAAGGTTACCTTCTCACTAAAGAAATTAAATATCAACTACTCAAGGCCTCATTATAGAGCAATCATGTATACTTAATTTTAGTTTCATGGATACCAAACAAGGTGGCTTCCAATATAGAATAAATCCAAAAAAACATTTTTATGGAGGGGAACTGAGGACAAATTTAGATTTCACCTAGTCTCATGGGAAAAATCATATCTCCCTAAAGCAAATGGGGGACTGGGGCTCAAAAGAATTAAAACTATGAATGTGGGCCTCATAGAAAATATGGGATGGAAACTCATGAAATAAGATATAAAATTTTATAGAATTTTCAAAGCCAAATATGTAGAAAGAATTGAGGAAGACTGCCTACTTTGGGAAGAAAGTCAAGCTAATGGATTCACCTTCTATAATGCCTTATATAACTTTAAAGACATAATAAAAAAGGAATTAAATGGAAAATTATAAATGGTGAGAAAATTGATTTCTAGGAGGATACCTAGATATCCTCTCACCCCCTTTCATTGTAGGGTAATTGGGTAAATTTATGTTCAAGATTAAAGGAGAGATGTGGTACTAAGGTAAATGATTATTGAGATGAGATTGATGGATAGAAAGATTGGAAATACCTCCCCATAGAAGGGTATAATGTTAAAGATTCCCAAGTGGTCCAAATTCTAAATCATTTTATTAGTCAAATAAACATTTCCATTTTTCCTAAGGAAGGCTATTTTTGTGGGTGGTTGAAGACAATGGGTTAGTCTCCTCTTGACATACTATTGATATGGAATTAAAAGATGAATGGGATTAATAGAAACACTTTTGGATTAAATACCTCACTCCTAAGGTAAACTTTTTTGGTTAGCTATTCAGGATAAGATTCTAATTGTGGATAATTTGGCAAAAAGAAGACTTAGTTTACCTAGCAAATGATCACTTTGTAGGGAAGCAATAGATTTGGTCCACAAGTTGTTCCTTTCATACCCTTTTATTTTATGCATTCTTGACTATATTTTAAACAAATTCAACCTATCTTGGGTTAAATTGAACAATATCCTTGATCTCATTAGGTAATTAAAGCCTCCTTGGAGCCTCTTATCCCTTTCCTTCCTTTGGTCGTTAGCCCTCCCTCATTAATTTTGGGTTGTGCAGAAAGCCCAAAATGATGGTTTATTCTCTATCAAAAGATACCATCAAAAAAAGGCCTTCTTCCATCTTTGTCAAACCATAACTAAAATATGGAGGGCATTTCACCCCATGGAAAAATAACTAGGATCTACATCCTAAGAGTTGATCTTTAGATAATGCGATGTGGTAAAAAAATCATGTCTCCTTCCAAAGACTTATTACACAAATATGTTATGTAAAAGCCACCACCTAAGGACTAGGTTAATATTAATTTTTATGGGTATTATAAATCAAATTTTAAGTCCTATTGGTATGGGAGTAGTCATCATAAATTTGGTAGGGATTCTAATTATTGCATATGCAGGCACCCTAAGGTCCAGACCAACCATGTGGCTGAAGGAAAGACAACACTTTGGGGAATTCAACTTACTTCTAGACCCAATTTGGGTAAAATAATAATTAATGGGACTCCCACAATATCCTAAATTATCTAGATGGTAAAACTACCCCTTTTTATACAATTAAAGCCTTTATATATGATGTCAAGTAGGTTTTGATAGAAATAACACATGCATCCACAATTGATACCTACCATGAGGGAAATGGGGTGGTATACTTACTTTCTAACATTGGAGTTGGCCTCCCTCTTTTATCTACCTAACACATTGGGTGATATGTCCTTGAATACATCATGTAAAAAATTCAAAATGAAGCCATTTTCAGATAGGATGATGATGCAACTGTCACACATTAATATTTTATAACTAAAGTTAGGGAATTACAAAATTTTAATATACCATAATATCACTACATAGAGATTTAATAGCAAAGGATGGGGGAAAACTTACACTTCAATTCTTTTTGAAGCCATTGGTTCTAAATACTACCAAGGCATAGTGTTTTCCATTTTTCATTCAATATTTTAGTCTACTGCGAATAACAACATTGGAGGTGATAGGGATAAACTAGAGTTGACATCTTGTTCATAGGCATGGATCATTGAAAAATTATGGAGGATGATATGTAGAGGGGGTCTTATAAAATTCATGTAAAGGGTCACTAGTCATGATGGAGACATATCAAAGGAGTTTGTGGTGGTATAAAATAAGAGAATAGTGGAAATAAGAGGTATAATAATTTATATAGCTAAGGATTTGATAGGTTAAGTCACAAGAATTTCATGTGAAGTGGATAAGGCCTTTAAGGACTAGTTGAAGAAGTTGGAACTCATGCAAATGTTTTTTGGAACCAATGAGATCATTTAAATGGATAAAAAAGGTTTATCGTGAATGGATATTTTATGATACTGACATGAAGTATGTTTGTAGATAATGAAGTATATCACCCTTGAAGGTAATTATAATCTAATTTTTTCAAATCATTTCCTTCTGTTAAACCATTTTCAAGGCTTCAAAATTAGCCTTCCATATTTCCTTCTTAAATCCCTCAAGTGTACAACACTCATATACCAGATCAATGAAACAAACACTATCATTCACCAAGTCTTAATTTTCTTAATGGTGAAACATAGTGAGACACTTTGAGATAAGGAATTATCATATTTGTGGTCTTCCATAGAGGAGGAATCCCTTAAGGAAGACCATACGTAAAGTTCCCACCACCTATTGCCCATCTTTCCCCCTATAATCCCCATATCTAAGATCTCTACCAAGGATCATCCCCTAAAAATCATTTTTATCAAGCCTACACCCTTGATGTTAAAGGAAGGGAACTTTATGGAGGTAGTGGTAGGAGGTAAGGACCCATATTAGAGGTGATAAAAATAAAAAAAGGATCAACTATAAGGGTTTAAATATAAATTACATGAGGTAGGTATGTGATTGGCAGGTTTGATCCAAGAATAAAATTCCATTAATAAGTAGCCTCAAATATAATTAAATCCTTTTCACACATGGATAAGGCTAAAGGTACTTGTTAACATTTTGGACTCACAAACCAAAATGTCAACCCCTATTAATCAAATATTTTATGATCATTTCCTTAGCTTGATTTTTTATGCCCCTTGGTGTCCTTGTTTCAATGAATAAATTACTAATTTAAACACTAGAAGAACCAAACCATCATTAAAATTTCATGCAAGATCAACTTGGTAGAAGGAAATATACATGGGGACATTAAATTCAATCATAAAAAATTAACCATTTTGATTCAAATATTCATTAATCTAAATTCATTGCTAACAAGTGTCAAGTCATGGAATTCTAGAGTAGATCTAATAATGAGCGATGATTAATGAGGTCGTTGGGTCCCAAAGATCCAATAGAGCACATTTAATCATGCACTCAAAGATAAAAATGAGATCACATTCAAAAATTTAGAGGATACTATGATTAAACACATAAAAACAAGTGGAATGATCATGGAAAATAAAAAAATCAATGGCATACATTCAATCAAGTAGAAGGAGATTGATGATATGCATTCAATCACTCCAAAGATATATACAGTGTATATAAGTTCAAAAGTTCAAATATATAGATTAAATGTAAAGCCACCATGTGGAAAAATTATGTGAAGTAGATGAATTCTAATAGTATATCTAAATGAAGCATGTGAGATTAACAACTATCACATTATCAAAGTCTAAAATCAAGATGAATGGGGAGGTGACAATTGGCACCATATTGAAAGCCAAACATAGATCAAAAATTGATGATGATGGTTTAAACTAGTATGCTCCAAAGGATATCAACATAATATAGATTTGATCAAATCTCCAAATAGCATAAGATGATGACATGTGCCCAAAATGGATAGTGTAGTGCAGTCAAGCTCTTGGAATGAAACACAAAGTGTGTTCTTTGATGGACTCAGATTAGTTAAGGGTATATAAATATCATAATGTAATAAGGAGATATATTATATTTAGGTGGCCATCCATGATTTATCATAGTGGAACTTTTGACTTCCATGACCTTTTCTCCACTCTTCCATGACAAAATAGTCTCAATAGCATTAATATAATAACAAACTCAAGAAGGATTTAATGTAGTGGTTATTGTGATTACATATGGTTATAATCTTAGAATTGATAATTATGACCCCTTGTCTAATCTCTCACATATACCTTCCCCTCTCTCTCATCTTATTTTACTATAAATTTAAGATTTGAGCTCTTGATTTTAATCCCTTAAGGCTGGTATGACTAGACACTACCAAAATTTGTACTCATGCACCTCTTAAATTAATGAGAAAGACATTTTTAGTTGTTTACCAATATGTGCTTAGTTTTTTGTATTTGTTTTATATGAAAAATTGGTTTAATCTTCCCTTTGTAGGTCCATGTTCATCCTAAGTGCTAACAATTTTTCCTTGCAGGTCATCTAGTGTGGTATAATATTGATGTCTTAGGAGTATAGTAGACTATTAACTGTAAGTGCCTTCAATTAGGCCTTACCCTCATTTACCTTTAGCCTAATTTAATTAAATTTACCTCTATGTGAATCACTTTTTCTTGGAAACCATTGTATGCATTGTGTTAAGTCTATTCATTGTCCATTAGTGTGTCAATAATTAAGTCCTATAAGTGAATACAATGAATGCATGTTACATCACCACACCTAGAGTAGGTTTTCATTCATGTAACTCCTTATCATTTTTCATCCCAACCTATTTAGGTCTTAGGTGATCACTACAATGAATAATCTAAGGATATATCATCATTAAAAAACCCTAAAGGTTTGACCAAATTTTAGGTAACCCATAGCCTAAGGTCATTCCCATGTTGGACTAGGTTTGAATAGAGGACATCAACAATCTCTTACTCAGCTAGGGTGAAATCTCAATCTCCAATAGTTTCTAGCACACCTAGTGGAAAATATTTCAAGTTCCCAAAAACATGATCTAAAGAAATTGTAGGATATTTAGAAGCTAAATACATCAACAACATCATATATAGTCATCTTGGGAAAATTCAAACATCTTTTGAAGT
This sequence comes from Torreya grandis, assembly GCA_037957365.1. Classification (NCBI taxonomy): domain Eukaryota; kingdom Viridiplantae; phylum Streptophyta; class Pinopsida; order Cupressales; family Taxaceae; genus Torreya; species Torreya grandis. The sequence continues at coordinate 1,092,970 of JARHVA010002454.1, forward strand.
TTTTCAATCAATCTCAAGTTCAAAGATAATAGTGGTTTCATGGTTTTAGAGGTAAGAATGTTTTTATTCATGGTTTTTATTTGATACACATATTACATAAGGATCCATGGCAGACTATGAGGTAGGTTTCTACCTTCCACCCCCATATCCACCTTACCATAACCCATATGACCCATACACTGATCCTTACCAACCATATAATCTATATCCTACACACTACCAATATCATCCACCATACTTTGAGCCTACTCCACCTCCATGTCAACATATTCATCCTCATAATTAGTCCTATTATCAACCTGTTATCCCTTGCATTCTACCTACACCAAAAATTATTTATCTACACTTAGAGATTAAGAAAAGAAAGGGACAAGTTGCAAGAGAGTCCTAGACATCAAAAAAGGGTTAAATTCCAAGATCTTATTCCTCATCAAAATACTCTTAGAAACTAACCACATTCAGTTAAATTGGTCACCCCATTTCCTTTTCTTTACTCCATCATAAGATATTTATTTTCCCATAATTATTTACTTAATTACAAGTCAAATCTTTCAATTGTTCCAAAATTGATGGAAGATCACTTGAATCTAAGGTATTTACCTATTTATGACTTTGAATTGAAATGGAATGTGTCTCCCATGAAATTATTTAGAATTTTTATAAATATTCAACTCACTTTCCATGCCTACCAAAAACTTTTAGTTGTGTAAGACCTTATTTTTGGGTAATGACTTCATGACTAAGATTGGAGGGTACTTGTTTAAAGAATTGTATCATATAGTGTGACAACATGAACATGGTGTGGAGGTGAAAATAAAGTTTTATTCACTCACTAAGTTCCACATTATACCACCTCCTTTAATCACCTGAATCGTAGGCTCCCTTCACCTTACTTCCCCAAGGCAATCCACTTATGTTCAAGATCTTATACATACCAAAGATCCTAAAATGATACCCACATGGAAGCCTTCATGGGTCATGGATCATAATTTCATCTTTTCCACCCTTGAAAAGGAGGATAATGAAGAAAAAATAGTTGTGAATTCTATTATTAGTCCTTCATTCATTATTATTGAAGTACTTATTACCCCTCTTCACATTCCCCCTTAATCCTAAGAACCTCCTAATAAACCATTTAAGATCCCTAGTTGGAAGGATACCCTTACAAGTATCAATAAACCTAATGATATATACTACTAGCCCACCCTCTCCCATATTGAAAATAAGTCAAGTAAACCAAAATAAGAATTAGATCATTCAAGCATGATAGGCAAACTATCAAAGTTGGCAAAAGATTGGGTAGTCATTCAAGAGATAGATAGTGATAGAGTTGAAGCTGAGTGTCAACAGAACCTTGGAGAGGAAAATTCTATTGTATACTAGGAATAGATTCAAATTGGGACCCTTATGCACTCCATTAGATCAGAAGGTAAGCATGAGTAGAGCTTGGATGATAAAGGGCATCTCTAATGTCATAATGATAGAGCTGAGGTAAATGAAACACAAGCCAATATTTTCATAAGATATTAATTATATGGAAGAATCCATGATTATTCTATTGATATTGAATTCAATAATCCTTTGGATGAATAGTGGTAGGACTTGTGTTTGGAGTTCTTGAATGAAATGGAACAACTTGGCAAGGCAAATTTGAGTGATATAGTTAAACAGTAGGTTAATGCTTCAAATGAGGCAAATAATGTAAATACATGATTTTAGAGGTAATATTATTTGTACTTTAATTATATTTAGGAACCACCTTTATCTATTGATGAAGAAGATGAGAAAACTTTAGCTGATCAAGATCCTTATGATGATCTTGCCAAAGTGAAGGATGTGAGTAACTAGCTTGATGACCTATAGATAGATGGCAAAAGTTCAAATAAAACTTGTGGTTTGTTTATTGACCAAGATGAGATGTCCTTTTTGGAGGACTTATAAGACTTATTATTTATGTTATATACCTCACCTTTAAACCAATCAAATCTTGAAAAGAAGTAACTTGTCAACAATGATTTGATAATTAATCATATTAAATCTAAAGAGCAAAACCATTTACATGTCCGGACTGAAGAGGAGATGTGGTCAATGATGCAAGATAAAAATATTTAGAGTATGATTTGATTTTTGATCTTCATACTCAACCCATGCATATAGGGATGAACCCAGATGATCATTTCACTCTTTTAAGTAATCAAGAGAGTGATAACTACAAGAACTTATCACTTGTTGATCCATGTATGATTACACATAAATCATCATATGATAGCTCCACATTAGGGTGCCATTATGATCACAAAACATTCTCATTTTACTCTAGGGGAATTAAGTCAATGTTAGGATAGTTTTTCAATAGTTATTTTGTTTATCCAAATAAGTTCTTTTCATAAGTTTATAAGTTGTGACTTGCTCTTTAGTTATTACCTTTCTTTATCCTTAGTTGTTGGGTGTGTTTTTTAGTGTTAGTTTGTTTATTTGTTGTGTCTCTATGTGTATTTTTTTTACTAAAAGTATCTAAGGTGTCAAGATTATAATTCAGTCCAAAGTGTCACCATCTTGTGCTTCTTTATTGAATCACCTTTTCATAAAAGTGTTTGGGTTCCATGATTAGTAGGCTAGTCAAGCCATCAAAATCACTAAAAATGTTAAAATTTTGGCCTCAAAATCAAAAATTTTAACCCATATCATTAAAATATTTGATTAACATTAACCTATCTTAATTTTCTATCCCCATAGTGTCCTTGTTTCAAATAAAAATGACTAACTTAAACACTAGAGGAACTAAACCATCATTGAAATGTCATGCAGGAATAATTTGTCAGAAGGTGACATGTACGAGGAAATAAATTTAAAGCATCATAAAGTAACTATTTTGATTTAAATATTCTTGAGTCTAAACATGTTGTTAAAAAGTGTCAATATCATAAATTTTTTGAGTAAATCTATTGACAAGCGGTGATCAATGAGGTCAATGGGTCACGAAGATCCAATGGAGTGCATTTAATAGTGCACTTAAAGATCAATTGGGAGTTATCATTCAAAATGTTAGATGATCCTAGGATTAAGAACATTAATGATAATTGGCATGATCATGAAAAATAATCATATCAGTAGTGTGCATTAAATCAAGTAGAAGGAGATTGACAACATGCTTTTAATCTCTCCAAGGATATATACAATGTGCATAAGGTCAAAAGGTTAAAGATATAGATTAGACATGAGTCCACCACATGGAATAAACATGTGAAGAAGATGAATTATAATAGTGAATCCATAGGAAGTATGCAAGATCAACAACTATCAAATTCTTAAAAGCTTAAATTAAAGATGAATGGGGAGCTAACAATTGGCACCATATACAAAGATGAATACAGATCAACAGTCAATGATGAAGGTGGAAAATAATATACTCATAAGGAGATAAATTTAATATATTTTATCAAATCTATAAATGGCATGAGATGATGACATGTGTCTAAACATGATGGTGTAGCATGGTTGAGCTCTTGACATGAAACATAGAGTGTGTTCCTTAATGGAATCAGATCAGTTAAGGGTATGTATAGAGCATTAATAAAATTAAGAGATTAAGGAGATTCAAGAGGCCATATATGATTTCTCTTAGTGGAAATTTTTTCCCTCATGACCTTTTCTCCACTCTTTCATGTCAAAATAGTCTTAGTAGTATTAATACAATGAGGAATTTGAGAATGATTTAATGTAATAGTTGTTGTGATTGATTCTAGTGGTAATATTGGCCTTGATCATTATGATCCCTTTTCCACTCTCCCATCTATCCATTCCCATCTCTCTCATCCTATTTTACTATAAATTCAAGCTTTGAGCTCTTGATTTTCATCCCTCAGGGCTGGTATGACTAGACTCTACTAGAATTTATACTAATGCATCTCTTAGATTAATGAGAAAGATACTTGTAGTTGTTTACTAATTTATTCTTAGTGTTTTATATTTATTTTATATGCAAAAGTGGTTTAATATTCCATTTTTAGGTCTAAGTTAAACCTAAATGCTAAAAAGCTTTCTTTGCAAGTTATCTAGTGTGTCATAATGTTTATGTCTTGGGTATATAATGAAATACTAATTGTAAGTGCCTTCAATTAGGTCCTACCCTCATTTCCCTCCAGCCTAAACCAATAAAAATAACCTCTATGTGAAGAACTTTTCCTTAGAAACCATTATAGGCACTATGTTAAGTTGAATCATAGTCCATTAATGTGTCATGATTTTGAGTGTATGAGTGGATACAATGAATTCATGGTGCATTACCACACCTAGAGTAGGTTTTCACTCATGCAACTCCTCTCTATTCATCCCAACCTATTTAGGCCTTAGGTGAGCACTATAATCAATAATATGAGGAGTTAGCCTCAATAAAAAATCCTAGAGGTCTGACCCAAGTTTAGGTAACCCACAACCTAGGGTCATTTCCATTTTGGACTAGTTTTGAGTATAGGACCTAAACAATCCTTTACGCAACTAGGGTGCAACCTAAGTCTCCAACAATACTCACTAGAAGCAGGTCATTGAGGCATTGGGGATTCTTTCCCCAAAGCTCCCCCTAAAATCCCCATTTAAAAAGACACTTAAGGAACACCCATGGATGAAACCCAAAATGATAAAGACAAAGGATGATTCTAAATTCTAGAATAACAGAACTTGGGGTAGAATCACCAAGAATAGATTGACTGAGCAGGTGTAGGAGATAGAGGCTACTAAGGTTACTCATGAAGGGCTCCTACCTTTTATAATAAATTTCTCCTTTTAATTTATATTTGTTTTTCTCTGATATGTTAGCTCATTGTTTTCTCTGATACTTTGGGTTTTGGCTCTCATTCCATGGGGTTTTTCATACATTATCTTTCTTTACTTATACTCTAGTTGTTAGTCCATATAAAACTAGGTCTTTTAACTAATCAAATAAAAATAAATTTTGTCACACTTTATTATCTTGATAAAAAACATTAAAAAATCCATTCCTTTGACATGGGTTACTAAAAAAAGTGTGTGAAACACATCAAAACCCTTCTAGATCTCCTTGTTCATAAGATTTTATAGTGTTTCCTTCCTTAAGTTAACAAACTTGTTTGCCTATAGATTTATAAAATTCATAAGGACTTTAGAAAAGATTTTTATTAAACTTCTTTGTGTTTTTGGGAGGATTTATTCAACATATAAATTTCAACAATATCCACTTTTTTTTAATTAAAATACAAATAAGCCCTATTTATTAAAATGAGAGATAATGATATAAGTAGAAAATACTAATATAGGAAAGTGAGAAATGCAAAAAAAAATATATAATGTAAGACATACTCCCATTTATAAATTAGAACTTATATCCATTTATAAATTATATTAGTTGGAGCAGCCATAAAATTATGCTTTAATTATTTCTCATTAAATATAAAAATTAAAACATTACCTTGGAGATATTTTAATAAAAAAACATTGTTACCCAAGGTTTCTAAATTTTGATACGACCCAATCCATAGTGGAGTAAAATTATCATGTTGTATTTTCTTATCATTTGATTTGTCCCATAGAAGGACTAAGTATGAAATTATGAAAATTGTAACCTTGTATCACTTTTAAAACTACCTTTTTATGATGTTTTGATTCTTTCTAAAATTTTATAGAGCTTCCTCCCATGCATCCTCCATCTGGATGATATCTAGTAGTCTAAAATGAATCTTGTCTTCACCTTCCATATACTCTTACATAATTTTATACCTTGGTAGTCTAAGGAAAATAGATAAAATAGGTTGTTTATCATTCACAAACATAAAAGGAAAATACTTTAGGGCATACTTATGTCTAGTTTTATCTACCTAGAGTGCATATTTAAACATAGATTCCCATTCTTTTGGTCTATTTATTTTATGAAATTTTATGGAATCAATAAAGTTATTATTGGTGAATTCAACTGCATTACATTATGGATAGTAATTTGAGTAAAATTTAATTATGATATTATTTTTGCAATCCCATTCAATAAACTCTATTGATTTAAAAAGAGGACCTTTTATGCTCTATAGTTCTTATAACAACAAATTCAATCCATGTAGTGGAATAGTCTATTGATATTTATACAAAATTATGTCTAATTTATGAGTTAGTATTAATAAAACCTATAAAATATAGGACACATTATGTAAAAGGGTAACCTTAAATTAGAGGTTGTAAATACATGGCTGCATGGATCTCTCTTTTCCTAAATACCTGACATTGATGATAGGTCCTCACATGATTGTGTGCATATTTAAAAAGGGCCAATAAGATATTGATCTCAAAATTTTATGTGATGTAGTGTGTCCTCAAATATGTCCATTTCCTATTTTATAATTAAAATTATTTAATATATCTTCAATTTCATATTTAGAAACACACCTTAAATAGATGCCTTCATAATTTCTTCTATACAAAACTCCCGTTTTAATAATTTAATATGTAGATTTGAGTTTAATGAATCTCATTTTTTATATATTACTTGTTATTTATTCTCATGTTATTTATTATTGTAGCTACTAAAAAACATTAATTTCATATTTTTATCTTCATGGTCATTCCCATCATCACCTATGAAATCATAAGTTTCATATACGATTGTAGTAATAGAAGAGTTGGGTGCATGAGATGTAGTGGATGGAATAGACTAATTTGGAATAATATCATAACATTACATATCCTTTTGGAATATTTATAAGGCATTAAATAATTAAATATAATTTAATTCACCATGTTGTGTAGTATTGTGTACTCTACACCAATTAGCTAAGGCTACCTCATAGATGTTTATCTCACAAATCTTATTGGTTGGTAGCTTAGGATTACTGCTTACTATATTGAATGGTCTATTTTATCTATCGAGTGTAAAATTCCCAATATATTCTTCCCATAATATTTTCTCCATGTATTTATGTAGTTTTAAAAACTCATTACTAAAATTTTGAATCATGTACTAAATAACATCTAGATTTTTCTTGGTAAAATTCAAAGTTACAGTCTATGTGGCTATGGTATTATTATACTCTAAGGATTGATTTTGACTCTATTGGTTAGGCACATATATATAATTATTAATAAATCTTAAAATATGATTAGGTGAAACAATATCACAAGACAACTAGTTAAATACTTGGTTGGGATTATTGGCTAGGGTTATTTGATTAACATTTGGATTAGGATTCAAATCTAGAAAATTTGTATTACCATTGGGTATATATATAAATCTAAGTAATTTTGGATTACATTGATGATATATGTTAATATATTTAGAACATGTGTTTGAAAGAGTATGAACATTATACGTTATATGCAAAAACATAGCCATCATTGAATCCAAAACATTCTTATACATTTGCAAAGGTAATTGATCACTAGGCTTATACAAAGCATCAATGCAGTTGTAAAACTTATGAAATGTTTCATTAAAGGCTATAATTTGTTCATTAAGATCATATTGTAAAAGTTATGATAAACCACAATTAGTGAATTATCCAAAATGTGAAATAAATACATCATTACATTAATCCCATGTAATTATCTAATTTTCATGAAGTTTTAAAAACCAATCATATGTAGTATATTGTAAGTTAAAAGGAAAAATTATGCATGTTGTATCCTCATGAACCACATTCTTTGTTATTAACTAATATTTATATTATTTTATATGTTCCTCAACCATTCATACCCAAGAGAGTGTGAACAAGGGAAGCTAATTCTTAGGATTCATAGGTAAATCATGGACTACACCACACATATTAATGGTATAACTAGCTATCCTATTCATGGTGAAGTATGGGGGTGGGTTTACCTAAATTGGTGAACTTAGTTGAGTCAATGATATTTTATGTATTAATTTATATGATCTTGGTATTCAATGAACTTGTAAAGGTGATATAAATAATTAACCAAAATATGAGCCTAATCTTGTTAAAATAGATGGTGGATCTAATGTATCAAGACTCAATTGAAATTAATGATCATAAGTTGTGATGTGGCCATACTCATATCAATAGTTTAAATATGTTGATGTGGGTTCTATGCACACCCTTAGATCCTCCATGGTATCCACCAATTTTTTAGTACTAGTGAATAATCACTCCAAGGCATGATTTTTATGTATTTGATTATAAAAAATAACCATTTGGTGGAATAAAAATGAAGCACGTGGTTTTTATTGCCTTATATGGTTTAAATATGTCTATACATCCAAATTATGAGGTATAATTCATAACTCAACAACCTATGATGGACAATACAAATATGATCTAGGATAAGGTGAATTTAATCAAGAACAAAATAAGAAAAATAAGGAGGATAGAAAATTAATTATTTTATGGCTGAATTGAATAATAGTTCATCTCAAGTTAACTAGTCATGTGAAATTGAGAACTTGCAATTTACCAATAAATTTCATACCATAAATTTAAGAAAATAATATAATATATTATTTTATGTGAAAATAAAATAAACTTTTGAAAAATTTCATGACCTTAATCTAAAATATACTGTTAATAAATAATTTATAAATCACATTCAAATTGGTAAAAAGATGGAAAACATGAAGAATAATCATAACAATATTTAGACTAACATAAAGACCAATCTAAATTATATAATAACACATCAATCAGTTAATAAAAATCATTATCTTAATGTAAATTATTCAAATAAATCATGGATTTAAGAAGAAAACCAATCAACACAAATTTATGAATTGTCTTGCAACTATCCTATTTGCATTAACTTGACAAAAATTCTCCTCTCTTTAAAATGAACAGTGATATGTATATATAGGATTTGGATGGGCACTAAATCATCTTAAAATATTATTACATGTGTAAAATATAAACATAATTAAATATATTTTTAAACAAAACATTTTCATGTAAATTATTTCTTGATATACAAATAATTTTAAAAATAAGCCATGCTAAATAAAGCAAAAGGCCACTAATATAACTACATAAAATATTTTGATGTGGATGGAATTTAAGTGGATGTCACCATATCTAGATAATACCACATAGATGATCCTTTACTGGGGAAATTTGGAGTTATTGTTGTGGGTGTAGAGAATATTTTTCAATTTTATCATTTAGTGACACTTTCTCTTGTAACAACCTATTGAGATTCAATCTCTCTAAGTGCATGCCTTAAGGGATGCATTGGGAAAGGGATGGGTAGGAATTTGGTAATTTTTAATATATTTTTATATTCATGTCATGATCATATCATTCCTATTATTATTCCAACTTCTGAGATTTTTTATCCATTAACTTATTATGATTTCTCTATGAAATCATGAAACCCTAAATAAGGAAATGTCTAAAAACCATCATGACCCTCCAAAGCCTATAATTTGAATTATAACTCTTAGAGATTCAAAACTAATGTCAAAATACTTGAAAGTATATATATATATATATATATATATATATATATATATATATATATATATATATATATATATATATAATTTAAAGTATAACTATACTCAAATGTTTATTGTATATATATTGCATATTTTAACACATTTTCTATCTTATCCTATGGAATTATCAAAATAATACCATTTTCCATATTATATTATAGTATAAGTCTAGATAATACCATAATTTATATTATATTGGCTATGAAGATAGAGTTCTTTTCTATCATCCAGTTTGATACACTTTTTTTTCAACCAACTCCTTTCAAACTACATTAATCTAGCCTATGGTTTTAGCTTAACTTTTGGGATGGGTTATGGATATTTAATATTATAAATACAATCACCCTTTTCATTTCAATAGATAATATAAACTTATTTTTCTAAGATTTCAATTACACATATGACCTAAACCACATTTGGAGGAGTTATCACTTAGATTCTTGTCTTGAAGGAAGATTATCTTGTGGAAGTCTTAGTGATTTGATAGTATGTCCTTAGTTAACTTAGATATAATTATACATCATTTGGATTATTCACAACCACAATAATATATTCCAAATCACAACTATCCATGGGTAAATTGATGCTTAATTGGTCATCTTCAAGGTAAGCATATTTTAACCCTAACTCTTTCATTTAGTAGATAGAAGTTTATTATTTATTAATAAATGAGTGTGTGTGTATCCTTGATTGAGATTTATCTACACTTATACTTAGTGTGAATATAGGGTTGATTTAACTATAAATTTATCTGTTTTAGTTAGTTTAGGCCCCTATTTGCATACAATGGCTCCTTATCCATTTTGATATGTTTCTAACCCTTACCCTTACTTACATTTATTATTTGTAATATTAAATTACTTAAATATATATATATATTTATACATACTTTATTGTGTTATTGTCCTAAATGATTTTTAACTCTTTCCTTTGAAATTGCATTATAGGTGATCATCTTACTAGTTTTGTAGATCTAATTGGTCACATCCTAAATTATCAAGTATCATTGGGTTATATTTGATTAACCTCTTCCAAGTCTAATTATTTAGATATGGGATGGTTATAGGTTGAATTTAACCCATTGGGTACATTTTGATGAACTTGATGTGAAGCTTACCATTGCCTTCACTTTTGTACCCAATTATACTATCCAATCTTAAAAAAATTTATCTAATTTTTTATTTCATCCAATTATATCAGCCAAATTGATATGATTTTATCTAAATTTTATTTCAAAAATTATATTATCTGAGTTTTTCTTTCAAAAATTGCATCAATCTACTTGATATAGTTTTATCTCACTTTTTATTTTAAAAAACTATATTATACAACTTGATATAGTTTTATCTTAGTTTTTATTTCAAAAAACAATATCAGTCAGCTCGATATAGTTTTATCTCAATTTTTATTTCAATAAACAACATTAGCCAACCTGATATAGTTTTGTATTAGTTTTTATTTATGAAAACTACATTGGGTAGCTATACATAGTTTTATGTTGGTTTTTATTTTAACAAAATGCATCAACCAACCTGATATATTATTTGTCTTCCTTAATTGGATTAGCTTGGCCAATATAATTAGTTTTTATATATCTATAAATTGGATGTATCTTTTTTATCCCAATTACATTGACCAACATTTAGAGTCTATTTGATACCTTCTATTTCTAACTTTATCGATTTGGTTGATATCTTTAATTTTTTATAATAAATTAATTTCATGAAAATTTCAAGTCATCATCATAATCATGATGTCACCTCTTAGTATCTTTCTTTCTAACCTCAACCTATTTTTATCCTAAATGGGTTATTTTTTTTTCCCACCTCCACCATGGAAGACAACTATAAATTGTGAAGTTTTCCAAAAATAATTCTAGATCTTCTTTGCCCAAATATTGATCTAACTCATATCCTATAATAGATCCAAATAAATTTCAAATTAACATCCAAAATCATGCCAAATATATACCTTATATCACTTTAACAGGTTTTTAATATAGAAGCTATAAAATCATCAACAAACCTACATCAATGGTTGAAGCATCACACTGCATCCTCCTATTCAAACCAATGTTCATAATCCCCTTGAAATACCCATAAAAATAACACATATCATTATTACATAAAAATGTGCTATGGTTGAAATCAATCAACCTAAAGATCTAGATAATTCCCCATTCTTTAATAATATTGATAATAATATCACTTATACCCCACTCAATAATGATGGTTTTATATAGCTTCATATTTCACAACAAGTGAGAAAACTTATACTAATGTTTGGAACATTCCTCCCAATCCTAATGTTGGTAATACCCCTCCTAATACCTATAATAAAAACCCACCTATTCATATTAATCAAATATTTAGACAAATGGTCCAAAAAATGACCCTTATGTAAGATTATAATAGTTCTCAAATGCTCCAAATGTAAAATAAGATTTTTTAAATGGGTATCTAACCTCAAGTCATTATTACTCATTCAAAAAAAAAATTGTTCCTCTTATAGAGATGTTAATGTAAATATCATCCCTCCACCTCCTTTACATAGAAAAATGATACAACATCTCAAAAATGAGCCATTATCCCATTTCATTATGTTCATAAACATTGGAAAAATCTCTCCAACTATCACATATAATGGGAATAAAAATCCTACATGCTTACTTAAATATTTTCGAAATCTCTATAAGGAACCAATTGAAACTAATACCTTTTTTAATACCAAATGTCTAGCCAAAAAATTTACTAGATATGTGAAAGAATGGAATAATCAACTTCAAATGCATTACATTAAAAAACTATAGGGTTTAGGAAATTCTCTAGTTAATTAATTCTAACATTATGATCTTCTTGAAAATAGCATTAGCCCTTTCATCAATGCTAAGAACCTTCCTAAAAAATATGTTCATACTTCATTAAATGATGGAATTCTATATCTCACAAAGTATATCATAAAATGGGTGATGATACTATTTTAAAAATATGTATCATTTCTAATCAATACCATATTAAATACAAATTTTATATGTTTTCCCCTAAGACTTTAAAAGAGGCCTTAGATCAATAAAAATGGAAAGATTTTTTTATGAGTCAATTTCAATCATCTCATAAATAATCATCAACTAATGTCATTGATAACACTTCATCTAAAATTAATATTCCCACACAACCTAATGTGGGATATTCAAAAACAAAAAATAAACCCTACCCACCCTCTCTTGAGTCTCCAAGAATTTAAGAGAAAGTTTCCACCTTTTAAATCCATGAGATTTGACTCTTTCAAACCTCCTAAAAAATGGTTCAATCCTAGTAAGTTTTATTGGTGGTATGATATGATAGGTTATTATCATGAGAATTATTTTTATATTCAATTATTTATTCTTTACACCTCACTTGATCCATATTTTAATATCTACAGTATTAATCAAAAATGTTATCAAGATTATATTAAAGTCTTTAAATCCTAATGTAATGAATCATAATCACATCAACATCAACTACCTAATGATCAACATAAATTAACTCCAAATCCCAATTCATCTTATTTCTACGCTATTTCGCTTTCACATTCAAAGAGAGAATAAGAAACTAAAAGAAATGGTATAAGGCTTGATGTACCTGGATGAAGTCGTGCACACTGAAATCAGACGTTGGAAGGTACTCCTCTTTGGCTGTGGAGGAATGACACCTGCAAAGAAAAAGAGACTAAACATGAAAAATGTTAGATGAAGAGATGGTGGGCTGTCAAGAAAAAGCTTGATCCCTGAAGTATGAAGAATTCCTTGAGGGATATCAACCCACTGATTAAAAATAGAATATTTGATAGAAACAGAAATAGTGAAAGACAGAATGAAAGAAATAAAAGACAAAAAGCAAAATGCATACTTGATATGCAGGAAATTGCTCTGCACAGTCTCGAGTGTCAGTCTCTATGCCGACATTGGTCAATTAACGGTGCCGACATCAGTTAAAGTGCCGGCGTCGGTAGGGATAATGACCGGCGTCGGTCAGGGCAACAATTTTTAGATGGGGTCTAGTCGGGTCTGGATAGGGTTTTAGGATTGCAAAATGGTCTGAAGTTTTTGTCTTGGGGTTAGGGAGCTAGTTTGGGAGTCAGAGGGATTGTTTGGGGGTTTTGTGTAGAAATCTAGGCAGAGTTACAGACTGTATTTCTAAAAAGGGTGGATAGAGGTGATACGGGAGGAAGTAAAGTTGGGTCTGTAATCTGAATCTAAGTCAAGGTGGTAATATCAATTAAAAATAATAACCAGAGAACAAAATGAAAGCACAGAACAAATGCTTACCTATTACATGCTAAAGACAGAGTAGGAGACATAATTGATGTTGTCGATGTGTTGCAAAAGTTTGATGTAGCAGACCTCCAGTGAGATGACTGAAGCAGAATACCTATACCAGAGAGAGAGAATATGAGAGATTTGATTGTAGATTGATTGGATGCAAAATTTGGCTGATCGTCCCAAAGGTCAAGTGAAAGAATGTTTTGAAAGAAGGTCTGATAACCGATCGAGAAACTGATTAGCAACTGAATAACAAAGCCCAGATAACAGATAACGGATAATGGATCCTGCGTTCAGGTCAAGAACGCAGTATTAAGGATAACTGACACCAGCAGGACCACCGACATCGGCTGAGTGGTGACCGACGTCGGTGACGTCGACCGAGTAATGACCAATGTCGATAGATGCAGAATGGGGACAGAGGCTAATTTTAGCTTTCTACTCATTTCTACATGCTGCCAGGGGCAAGGCTCATGGGAAAATGGTCGACAGGGGTTAAATAGACATGGGAGAATAAAATGGGGGTTAAGGGGAGGACGACAAGGGTTAGACACAATTTTGGTGTCTACATTTGCCCCTTTTTGTCTTGTTGGTTGTTCTAGATGAACTGCAAGACAAAAATAGGAGTTAGTTACCCCAGGTGTGGGATAAGGTCGATTTCATCTTGTTGGTTGCTTGAATGAACTACAAGAAAAAATAGGAGGTGGATTGCCCCGATTATGGATGAGGTATTCCCCCTCAAAGCAGGAGTCGAGGGAAGGGAACTGAGAACGGGTGTTGATTTGACAAAGAGTGGATGAAAAAGGGGTGAGGGTGAACGCTGTAAAAGTCATGATTGTGCGCATATCACTTTATGAGATGGTCAGGTCAAATTGTCACAGGTTGAGGGTTAAGGAGTGCCAAAATTGAAATAAGTGGGCCCCAGCATGTGGTCGTAGCTGATTGGGTTATTCAATCGAAGCTGTAGCTCCAATGGGTCATAGTGTTCTAGGTATCCCGGGCTTAGGAAGTGCTCCTAGAAATATGAAAAAGTCACAAGTAGTGTGGATCAACTGGCTTGCAATCCTATACTTGTGAGGGTCCAAAATATAGTCTACACATAATTTTACTAACCATTTATGAGGTAGCATATAGGCAAAAACAACCAAGGCAACATTGTCTTGGAAGTGGTCGAAGTCAGAGGAGATAGGCATGATCTCCAATGGTCATTGGTCGAGGTGGATGAATGGATGAAAGGATGTGGCCGAGCTAACCTCAGAACATGTTATGTGATCTGAGTGCTGCCTACATAGCCCTTGTGGTTAGGGCCTCAGGCCAATGTAGTTCTCCCTAAAAGGGATGAAGGGTTAAAGGGATGGAATTGGTCTTGGTTGAGGGCAAGGTCATGGTCAAAAAGAGGAAAGAAGGTTTGTCTATCAGAGAGATGAACAAATGAGGGTGGTTGAGCTAACCCCAGATGATGTCATATCATTTAAGTGTTGCCTACATAGCCCTGGTCTTAGGGCCTCAGACCAATGTAGTTTGAACTAGTTGAGAAGATTGGTCGATGATTGGTTTGGTCATGTGTCGAAATGATGAGGAGAAAAAGATGTTACAGCCTTTCCCAAATGGTGTATTCTACAACATTGGTTGAGGGGTCTTTCATCCCTAGTAATTTTCCATATTCGTGATGGATGTATGCTAAAGATGAATTGAGGTCTATTTATGCTTCAG
Organism: Torreya grandis; assembly: GCA_037957365.1. Lineage (NCBI taxonomy): Eukaryota > Viridiplantae > Streptophyta > Pinopsida > Cupressales > Taxaceae > Torreya > Torreya grandis. The sequence continues at coordinate 1,108,443 of JARHVA010002454.1, forward strand.
CAAGTATTGGTTTATGCTTAACATAAATTGCGTCTGGTCGATAGTTTCCATGTGTATTGGTGTCCAGAGAAACTAGTGTGAATAGGCTATGGGAGTGGCCTGAAAAGAGAGTTGAGTTGAGTTGATTGACAAGTGATGAAGTTGAATGTGACCAAAGTGTAGAAGAAGTGAAAGGCATATTTCTCTTTCATTGACGAGGACCAGAATGACAGCATAGATAGGGGTTATTAGAATGAAGAGCCCCATTCATGCATGACGTTGTTGACCATATGTTGTGTTAGAGAGGTAATCGAATCACTTTGACATTAAAGTGAGCTCAAAGTCCCTTGAGAAAGTGATAGGAGGAGGATAGGGTAACCCATTTTAGAGCAGAGATAGCTTTGTCCCGTTTTTATGGGAGACCCTGAGACAACTACAAGTCAAGTCCATGACTTGTTTTTTGATTATTATTATTTTTTTTGGTGTAGACTGATCAATGTGGGAAGTCTGCATAGAGATGTCATTTTCTTGGTGGTCATTTGCGAAGTTGATCAATGTGGGAAGCTTCTAAGAAATATTGCTATTTGTAGCAAGAGTTAGTCATAGCCATCCTTTGAGGGAATGGTCTATATTTTGCTTTATATATAAGGGCTTTGAATAGCTGTCCTTCGAGGGAGTAGTCTATTAGCTACAGTAATGATAGTACAGTTGTCCTTTGAGGGAGCAGTTTACCTTTTTGATTTGATATTGATATGGTGACCATGGATATTTTGACATCTTGATTTATTTTGATAGAAATGTGAGTCATGGACAAGATTATAGAAGGTCAAGGGCTCCCTTTTATTAGGACAAAGCATCCATACTGTATAAAAGGGTTATAGAGGAATTGTTAAGGGGAGTAGGGATGAATGGAATTAGGACTCAGAGGATGGGGATTGCTCAAGGGATGAGCTCAAGTTAAATGTCAAGTGAAATAGTACTCGAATAGCAGTAGAACGGTCGTAGATGCAACGCATTAAGAGGCTCAAGTTCTGGTCGTCCATCAAGAGAGGATAGATGATAAGTCCCTAATCCATACTTGTGTGTGATGATGAAAGGTCCGAGCCAATTAGGGGAAAACTTGCCTCATTTACTTTGCTCCATATTAGTCACATGCTGATGATGATTAAGAAGTTGGTTGATGTGGTCATTGATTTGTCGAGACTGGTCAAGGGTCGGGTCGAGATAGGTGTTTGGTTGAGGTCATGATAGGCAGTATAAAGTCAAACTCCCCCCAGCCATTTGGTGGTAGGAAGAATGTCTAACACCTAGTGCGGATGAGATGGAGAGAAGATGAGGGAGAGAGACCTGGGTACCCCACTTGGTTGATAGGTCAGGGGTTCCCAAGTGAATGGCATTTAGGCATTGAAAATGTTAGGAGGGATGGAAACCACCGACTCTGTAGGTGAAGGAGGAGGAATGGGTGAGCTTGGAGATTGGTCAATGGTTGGCTTAGGGCAAAGGTTTGTGGAGGCCTGAGTGGGGTCATGATATCCCAGGCCATACCATTTCTTGGCATTGTCATCGTTGAGCGGCTCCATGGGTTGATGGGAGCCCTGCTCATAGCGTCCAAAACCAAAACCCTTCCATGCACACTTGTAAAGGTAAGTGTGTGTAAAGGTGGGGTTGCCGAGAAATGAGAAGTCTGATGTGAATGGTTGGGGTGAAGAGAGAGGGTTGCCATTAGTAGGAGCTTGATCAAGCCCCCCATAGACAAGGTTGGTTCAGAGCTGAGGAGGACCATAAGGCACGATCATCCCGATCTGATGGTCGTAACTAGGGCTGTGATGAAGGCATCCATACTCTTGTGGAGTTTGGAACATGTCTAAGGTTAGCAAGTGATACTCCCCCAATGAAAGTATTTGGAAGATGTCTTCCATGGGGTCTATGGTTGTCGCTTAAAGGGGAGGTGTGAGGGTGACCACCTGTTGCGAACTGGTCAAAGCTTCTATGGATGGAGGTGGTACTGGGATTGATGGCTTGATAGGAATGAGGATGTCATTTGGATGGTAGGTGGTGTTACAAGTTTTGAAGGGTGAAGGGTCAGCAGGAATGGTGTGGACTTGTCCGTCATGCTCAAATTTCACACAACGGTGTAGGGTGGAGGGGACACAGGCCATGGCACAGATCGAGGGTCAGCCCAACAACATGTTGTATTGAAACTCTTCTTTGATGATATAGAAGAGCTCTAGGACTTTACGTGGACCAACGTGGATGTGAAGGATGACTGTGCCAATGGTTGTGGTAGTGGTGTCATTAAAGGAGTGCAATATTGCATCAATTTTGGAGACGCAATTCTTGGGAAGAGCCAACTGATCAAAGGCATGGGTGGAGATAATGTTGATGCTAGTGCCTCTGTCGATCATAACACATTTAATGCGTGTCTGATCAACATAGGCAGTGATGAAGAGGGCGGTGTCCTGATCTTCCGTGTTGGATGTGGGAATCTCAGAATCACTGAATGTGATGGAGGCAAAAGGGGCTAAAGAGTGGACAAGGGCAGCAAGTGGATGGGGGTCCTCGGGTTGGACCTCTGATGCCTACAGGGCTCTAATGAGGGCTTGATGATGTTGAGGTGAGGTTTGGATGAGGTCATAGAGATACATCTTCACAGGCGTATGGTGAAGCTATTTCAACATGGAGTCATGGATTGGTCTGGAAGAAGAAGAAGAGAAGGAGGGTTGAGGCACACCAAGGATAGAAATCTTAGGCTTGGGTGGTTGAGGTGGATTGACAAAAGGGTAGGTCCAAGGAAAGGCAGCTTTTTATTTCACCTTGTCCTTTTGTGACCTAGTGGTTATGTGAATGGCATTGATTTCAAAGATAGGAGGTGAAGGAGATAAAGGGGTTGTAACCTGTTGATGAGATGCTGATGGGTTTGAAGAGGTTGGAGGGTTATGAGAAGGAGTCAGGGGTCAGTCGAGAGTGTTCTCAAAGAGAAGGGTGTCTTTCTCCAGATAGCGGCAAATGACAGCCTTGAGGGCACAGCAAGTCTTGGTATCGTGTCCTGGCGTACGATGGTATAAGCAAATCTTTGTGTCGTCAAACCAGGAGGGCTTAGACCCAAGGGGTTGGAAAGGCCTGATGGGTGGAAGAGTTATGCTAGAAGTCTGCAAAAGTTGGTGAAAGATCAAAGAGTATGAGCCCACTAAAGGGTCTATGCTCATCGATGTGTGCGATGCTGGTGACTTTTGCTTGGGCGAAGTTGGAGGAGGCTTCCATACCACCTTTTGGGTTAATGGTGCAGCGACAGGTAGAGATGATACATTCTTCATGAGAGGTACCACCCTTTTGGGAGAGGATAGGCTAGCAGTAGGCAAAGGAAGTAGAGGAGGCAACTAGTTTTGATTAGAGGTATGAGTGGGGAGGACTTTGGTCAAGGTCAAAGGATGAGGGCCCAAAATGGAGGGCAATGGTGACAGGGGAGGAGGCATTTGCCTCTGTGGTTTGGCAGTCTTCTTTGATTTGATTTGAAGACTACTATTGGTCAAGGTCTGGTCTAAGTCCACCTTCACTTGTGGATGAGTGAGGTTGGAGACAGGGTGAACGCCGAGTGACTTGATTGGTTTAGATGGGGTAGATGAGGGTTTTGGTCCTGATGCGATTGATTGAGGTGTAGACGGTCTAGAAGTGGAAGTCTGGTTTTTGTTGAGAGTCTTGGGAGATTCTGCCATGGGAGGATTAGAAGGATGAGATGAGAGGGCATGGGCATGTTAAAGAGCTGTGAGACACTCCCACAATACCTGATGCTCCACTTTCCTTGAAGGGAGAAGTTTAATCAGGAAAATGGCTGAGAAGATGTTGGATGAGGTTTAGGTTCTTGAGAAGATGATGGTTGTGGGATTGAAGGTGTGGTAGTCTTGGCCCCAAGGCATGATGAAGTCGTGACAAGTTCATCCTTGGTTGGAGATGAAGGAGAGGCAGGTTCTTTCCTGGGTGGAGAAGAAACTAGAGAATGAGGCTCCTCAAGCGGGTAAAGGGCAGGGATGATTGTGCCCTCCACTTGCGGTCGAGGAGTAGGAAGGGTTGGATCCTCCATGGGCAGCAAGAAGGAGGATGGTGAAACCAGTGGTGCTGGTAAGGTTGAGGTGTCCTCCAATATAAGAGAAGTTGATGAAGAACTAACCAGAGAAAGAGGTTCGTCCACATGTGATGGACTGATGGATGGACTCACCTCTTAAGGTTGTGAAAGAGTCTGGTCGGGGATGAAGGGTGAGACTGTATTGACTGTTCGAATGTTGTGTTCATGAATGTCATCAATCAATGTCTAGACATTGTCTTGAGTTGGTGGATGATTGGGGAATGGTTGTTTGAAGATGTTGATGCCCTGATTAGGCGGTGCATTGGGATTGTCTAGGATGAGGTCACCCTTTTCAAGCATGTCTTAGATTATGTTTTTAAGGGTTTTATAGTTGCCCGTGTCATGGCTTTTAACATGGTGGTAGTTGCAGAAGTCATTTTCCCTATACCACATAGGGATGGTGCGTGAGGGATCAAATTGTGGAGGTGGTCGAATCTGGGTGAGATTGAGAACCCCCTATCTAATAAGTTTTTCTAGCATAGACGCATATGATTCTCTGAGTGGAGTATACTATCGTTGTACGTATCTCTGCTGGAATTGGTGGGTGATGCTTTGGGATGTGGATGGTTCAGGCTGGTTAGTTGAAGGGGAAGAAGAGGAAGATCTAATGACCACAGCGTTTGATGAAGCTTTAGATTTAGGATTGGATAAGGAAGGCTTAGAAGAGGGGTCATTGGTCTTGGAGTTGGGATTCTTGCTCCACAACTTGACTTTATTCTCCTCGATGGCACGTAACTCAAGTTTGCGGGCCATCGTGAAGGCTTCATCAAAAGTGCAGAAGGTTTGAACCCTTAAGGTGGAAGAAATATGTTTGGCACAGGCTTGGGAGAAAAGTTCAATAAGTTTAGGTTGGGGTAAGGAAAAGGAGAGTTGATTGATGAGGCCCCTCCATCGAGCGACAAAATCAAAAATGGATTCATCCTCGAATTGGTGGATAGAATAGAGGTCTGTGATTGAGACCTTCTTGGTGATGTTGAAAGAGAAATGATCAAGGAAGAGCTGGGCCAGCTAAGTGAATGTGAAGAGGGAATGGCTGGCAAGGGAGTTGTACCAGTCAAGTGTAGCACGTGAGAGAGACATAGGAAACATGCATAAAAGCAATGCATCATCATGGGCAATAAGGTAACAGGCATGTCTGAATGCTCGTAAGTGCTGTTGTGGGTCTTCCTTGCTTTGAAAACAAGAAAACTTAGGAATTTCTCACTGGCTGGGATATGGCCTGATCGGGACAGAAGGATGAATGGGCTCATTGCAAATTTGTTTGTATGAGAGAGTATTGTGTGAGCCAAAAATGGAGGTCTCTAGGATAGACATCTTGTCCATCAGCATTTTGATGATATATACTGACAGATTGGTAGGTGGAGTGCCCCCTAGATTGTAAGGTACTTGAAAGAGGCTAGAAGAGGTATACAACGTAATCGGTTGTACCAGTAAGGGTGCAACATATGGATGACTAGTCATAGGGATAGAAGAGGAGACTAAGGATAGTTGGGTAGAAGGCATGGCTAGGCTTGATGTTTCCACGGGAGGTTGGTTAGTGGTAACATGGGCCAATGGATAGGTAGCCACCCTAGTGTTGATAAGAGCAAGGGTAGGTGGAATAGAGACGACCAAATTCTGAAAGGGGGTAGAGAGTGGTTGAGTGGGTTGAGGTTGATAGGGGGCTGAAACCCCAGTGGAAGTGGGCCCAAAGATGGAGGGAGAGGCCACACTTGGATGGTTGGTCAAAGGCTGGTCATTGGTTGAGGTAATAGCTTGGGTGTCTAAAGGTTGAACTACGGATGCTGTTGATACGACTGTAGTCTCGAGAAGAGAGGTCAGCATTTCGTAAATTGGATTGCCCAAGGAGTCTCACGTTCGGCTATTCACGAGATAGTGCTGCAAGGATTTGACGTTGAGGTCCAAGAATCATGAAAAATCTTGGTCCCCTTCTAGGACAATAGGAGTCTGGTTCAGGGATGGTCTAGTAGGAGTTCTTTCAATCTTCGAGTGGAACTCCATTATAGGACTAGTTATGGATGGGGTAGATGGAAGCGGGTGATGCCTTGCGTGATCAACTAGAGCCTTGGCTTGGCTACGAGTTAGAACCATTCAAGGAAAGAAAGAACATCCTCACAAGCTCAAACAAGCAGATAAGAATAGAAAAGATGAAGAACACAAGCAGATCCTAAAAAAAAACCCTAGGAGTAAATTATTAGGATTATAGTGGCTTATGCCTTAGAATATGTGTAAAGGAAGATTGGCTTTTGAGTCAGGTCCTAGAAGAAGTAGTCTATGGATGGTTTTAGGTTAGTTATGGTGCTCAAAAGTCTGTGTTAGGTTTCGTACTTGGCCTGGTGCTAAGGAGCAAGCTCCCCTCACTTCACGAGTCTAGTGATAAGTTGGTCTCGCTTGGCCAAAATATACTTCCCCTAGAGATTAGACTCTGCCAGAGAACAGAGTGGGCTTTCCCCTTGGTGATCAAATCCAAGTAAGATCACTGGGACAGGTAAGGTATCTGCTGGGTGATGAAATCCCAGTTGGGCCTTGTCTCAGGTAAGTTAAGATGTTTGTTTTGTGCAAGTGGTTTGGTCGTGTAACATAAAGTGGACTAGATTAATTCATGATGCGGTTATTAATTACTAGGTGTGGTCTAAGAAATGAAAACAAGCAGAAGTGAAATGCAATGTGTTTTAAGCCCAAGTCAAAATGTGAAGTTGGAATGAAAACAAGTTGAGAAAGGGTTCAAGAATATGATTTTTGACTAGTCTAAAAGTGCAAGAAAAGAAAGAAAAGTTCTTTTTAGTCCTGCTGATGGTGTCATTTAGAAGAGATGAAAGAGGTGAAAAGGGAGAAACCTAATGCACCTATATGAAAAAAAAGAAAGAAAGAACCCAAGGAAGGCCCTAGGGTCCCACTGGGTGTGCCAGAATGTTTCTATGCTATTTTGCTTTCACATTCAAAGAGAGAATAAGAAACTAAAAGAAATGGCCTAAGGCTTGATGTACCTAGATGAAGTCATGCGCACTGAAATTAGACGTTGGAAGGTATTCCTCTTTGGCTGTGCAGGAATGACACCTGCAAAGAAAAAGAGACTAAAACATGAAAAATGTTAGATGAGGAGATGGTGGGCTGTCAAGCAAAAGCTTGATCCCTAAAGTATGAAGACTTCCTTGAGGGATATCAACCCACTGATTAAAAATAGAATATTTGACAAGAATAGAAATAGTGAAAGACATAATGAAAGAAATAAAAGACAAAAAGCAAAATGCATACCTGATATGTAGCAAATTGTTCTGCACAGTCACCGGTGTCGGTCTTTATGCTAGCGTCGGTCAAGTAAGGGTGCCGACGTTGGTTAAGGTGCTGGCATTGGTAGGGGTAATGACCAGGTCGGTCAGGGCAGCAATTTTTGGATGGGGTCTGGTTGGGTCTAGACAAGGTTTTAGGATTGCAGAATGGTCTGAAGTTTTCGTCTGGGGGTTAGGGAGCCGGTTTGGGAGTCAGAGGGATTGTTTGGGGGGTTTTGTGTAGAAATCTGGGTAGAGTTACAGACTATATATTCTGAAAAGGGTGGATAGAGGTGATATGGGAGGAAGTCAAGTTGGGTCTGTAATCTGAATCTAAGTCGGGGTGGTAATATCAATTAAAAATAATAACCAGAGAACAAAATGAAAGCACAAAATAAATGCTTACCTGTTACATGCTGAAGATAGAGTAGGAGACATAATTGATGTTGTCGGTGTGTTGCAGAAGTTTGATGTAGCAGACCTCCAGTGAGATGACTAAAGTAGAATACCTGTATCAGAGAGAGAGAGAATATGAGATATTTGATTGCAGATTGATTGGATGCAAAAGTTGGCTGATCATCCTGAAGGTCGAGTGAAAGAATGTTTTGAAAGAAGGTCTGATAACTGATCGAGAAACTGATTGGCAACTGAATAATGAAGCCTGAATAATGGATAACAGATAATAGATCCTACGTTCAGGTCGAGAACACAGTATTAAGGATAACCAACGCTAGCAGGACCGCTGACGTCGGCTGAGTGGTGACCGACGTCAGCGACGTCGATCGAGTGGTGACCGACGTCGGTAGATGCAGAATGGGGACAGAGGCTAATTTTATCTTTTTGCTCATTTTACATGCTACCAGGGGCAAGGCTCGTGGGAAAATGGTCGATAGGGGTTAAATAGGTGTGGGAGAATAAAATGGGGGTTAAGGGGAGGATGACAAGGGTTAGACACAATTTCGGTGTCTACACATCCACTAAAATTATTCAAACCATAATTGATCATCCTTAGTATAGACATAAATAAAGGGTAGATAATATGAACACATTCAAGTGGGTTGTTGTATTCATCAAACAATAACATATTATGTCACATGAACTTAACGAGTAGCTAGTTCATATGCCTACTCCAAAGTACATCATAAATGGTCCCCCTTTATCTTCTAAACATATTAGTAAATCTCCTATAATTACTATGTAAATTTAAACATCCTTAAAATACACCATATAAATACATTTACCTCTCTCTAATTACATTGTCTAGCCTGATGCAGTTTATTATCATAATTCTATTTTATGAAACTGCATTGACCATCCCAATTTAGTCCATTACAATAGTCTATTTTTTATCAAAAATAAATATACTAACTTTATTTAGTCCATCTAGAAATCCAATTTCATAAAATTACATTGGCCAACCCATTATAATTCACTCTAATAGTCTATTTCATCAACATACATTAGCCAAACTATTGTAGTTAATTTTAACTATCTAGTTTCATCAAAAGGAATCAACCAACTTGATAAAATTAATCATAATAGTCTAGTTTCATCAAACTACATTTTCCATCCTAATACAATTCATTCTAACCATCTAATTTCATCAAATTATATCACCTAACTTGATACAATTCAGTATAATAGTCTAATTTCATCAAAATACATCATCCAACCTAAAAAGTTCATTATAATAATCCATTTTTATCAAACTAAAACTTATATCCTAATTCAATTCATTCTAATAGTTTTATTTCACCTTATTCCACATCACATGTTAGGGCTTCTTTTGATACCCATCCACATGTCACTTCTAACTTTAGAACATCTTAACATGTCCATCCCTATATAAAATTAACATTTTGGGCATCATATTATTCCTAATCTTATTCTACATTGAACCATCATAAATAAGTTCATCTTTAATAAAATTTTAGAGACACATAAAATTTTATTTCACATTATCATATTTGATAAAGATGCCAACATATGTTTTGATTGTCATTTTTCATCACATAATTCTTTATTTTTACACATTTTATTTCATTTAGTATCATTTTTACTTACACTATTTTTTCCTTTTTGTTTATTTGGATCTATGTCACATTAATAAAGGAATTTGTTTCCCTTATGGTTCTTAATTTACACCATTAGGTTTTCATTTCATCACTTTTTTAATCATTTTTTACTTTGTCTCTTTATAAGTATTAGTCCCTTATTTAATTTCCACATATTTTTGGATGACCATTTACTTTCACCCTTTTTTGGTATGGCTACTACTTTCATTATTTCTTGTGCTAGGATTTTTATAGGTTGGTATGAATTCCTAGTTGATTGTTTATCATATCATAGCCCTTATCCCTTTCATAACACTAGTTTACCTCTTTGTGATCAACTATGAGTATATTCATCATTGTGTAGCTTATTACATGGATGTATCTCTCATGATCCCCATTGGTTATTTATTTACTTTCATTTGAGGCACACAAAGGTCAATTTTGAGATTTCAAACTTACTTTTGGGCAAGCCTAGGAGTATTTAGACACCATGGTATTTAGGTCCTTTTATCTAGTGATAAAGTGTAATCTCTCTTATGTTCATCACCTATTTCACTTATGACTATTTCTATGAATATGTGTAGAGGAGGAGTATAAAAATCTAAAATATTTATAAGTAATATCATAAAATAAAATTGTAATGATCAAAAGGCAAATATAATTTTAAAATTCAAATGACACCAAATGACCTTATCTCTATTTGGCACATCTCTAATCCTAGTCAAAGATCAAACTCCATAATATGCTGCATCATAAAAATAAGGTCTATTGGGGTGTATTAGGATAGTATAATGGGATACGATGTCTCATTATATAGTATTATATTCTTACATCTTAGTGTCACCTACGTTTTGACACAAGTAACCAATATTCATAGTAGACCGATGACTCTGTAAGGGGTCTTGAGGAAAGGGGAAAATGTTATGGGAAGGTAGGATCCTTTTAATTTCAATAATTTATAATTTATGGGATGATATATGTGATTCATTTGTTAACCCAAGATTTGTGTTCACTACACAACATGTCCTAAGTCCTTGATGTCCATAGTTCTTAGCCTTGACCACTTGTTTAGTGTGTCTCATTATTTTTAAGGATTTATAAATCATCTGTTTTATACCTCACATTTATTAATTAAATAATATTATTCCTAATATACCTTTATTGGATTTTTATTTTAGTTTATCACATCTTTGATCATACTTTTTACTTATGCCTTTTGGTTTTCCTTTTGCGAGCATTATAAGACCTTAGATAGGACCAGGCCTTCCTCATAAACACCCATTCAAATTTACTTACCCAACCATCTCATTTTCATATTATTCATGTCATATTGTGTTTATGATATCTTACATGTCATTTTAGAGTAAGAATTAAGTTTTAGTTATCATTCATTAGAGATTTTTTATGTTCAGCATTGTTCTTATTTGATTTCACTTATATTACATAGGACATTTGACATACATGTTTTACCTTATGTTTAAATTGAGATGTTGGTATTATATTTTTACTTATATTTAATTTTATGTCATTTATTATTTCTTCATGCTTTAGTTATATTCTTATTTTATATGAGATGAAATTCATTTACTTAATTTTTTTTTGAGAGTTTTCTTACATTGATATTTCATTTACTTGTAATGTTTTACATGTTTTATGTATTATTTAGTGTGTTATACATTAATTTTTCATAGTTTTGTCATTACATGATTTGTATTTTGGTTCTAAACTACCATTTATGATCTTAACTTGACACTTTTCCAAGTGGTTATTTTGAGAGTTTTCCATTTCTATTCTAACCATCCTAATTACACACACATTGATTTATTTTTAGCTTTATATCCCTAGGGTTTCTCGAATGTAGGTAATGTTTTATCCAAATTCTATATTATGATATTTTCATGCATTCATTTAAAATAAAGGTAAGTTAAGATGTGTGTGTGTGTGTGTGTGTGTGTGTGTGTGTGTGTGTGTGTGTGTGTGTGTGTGTGTGTGTGTGTGTGTGTGTGTGTGTGTGTGTGTGTGTGTGTGTACATATGCCCCACCAAAATAACATCACATGTCATGATAGTGTAACATGGGATGGTGTTTAGATAAATAACATGTAAATAAAAAAATGGAGAGAACTCAAATTAATTATGGAAAAAAATGTTACAAGTAAATGAAATTAACACACACACACACACACACACACACACACACACACACACACACACACACACACACACACATGGTAATTTCATTTATATGTAACATTTATTTCCATAATTAATTTGAGTTCTCTCCATTTTTTTATTGTCATGCTATTTATCTAAACACCATCCCATGTTACACTATCATGACATGTGATGATATTTTGGTGGGGTATATGTACACACATAATTTTATACACTTTTATTACTTACCGATGCTTTCTCTTCAAATAATCTATCGAGCTTTAATCAATTTGAGTTCAAGCCTTAAAGGTTGTAATAAAAAGGGGTGGGTAGTACTTTAGTGATTTTAAAGAGATGTTTATATCCATTTCATGATAGTATTATTACTATTATTAGTCTATATTCCCTAGAGTGTCTCTCTATTCACTTCATATGACATCTCCATAAAATACATAAACCACTGATATGGATAAGTTTGAATTACAAATCTTTGTCAAAACCACTCTCAAACATCCTAGAATTATAAATATAAAATATAAATTAAAGTATAAATTCCATAGAGTTTATCCATTCAACTCTTATTATGTCTCCCTAAAATCTTGAAACCCTAATATTGTTAAGTCTGAAATATAGTTGGACCCTCTAAAACCTATAATTTGAATTATAACTCATAGAGTTACAAAACCAATCTAAAACATTATAAAAGTACATATATAACTTCCATTATAGGAAATGATATGTCCATACCTAAATGTCAACTTATAATCAAATGTTTACTTTATATATACACTACCTATTTCATCACATTTGTCATATTATCCTATGATATCAAATAAATTGATAACATTTTCCATTTTATCTTATGGTATCATTCTAGTTTTTAGTGTCATTTATATTATGTCATCTAGGAAACTAAATTTATATCTTATATGTTTGCTTGATGCCATTTTTATCAATCAACTCCTTTAGAACTACATTGAGTTTATAGATGAAATGAAATTAAAATTTTAGATGGGTAGGGATATTGAAAACTATAATTATAATCTACCATTTCATTCTAATATATCATATATACTCATTTCACTATTATTTTACCCACACTCATGACGTAATCCACATTTGAAGGAGTTATTAGAGTCTTGTCTTGACGTAAGTTAGTCTTGTAGAAGTCTTGTTTATCTTATAAGAGGTCATTAGTTCACTTATATCCTATTGTCCTTCCTTTGAAGTCTTAAAAAACACAATAATCTCTTACAAAAAACCATTGGCCAAGGGGAGATTTAAGCTCCATAAGTTGTCTTCAAGGTAAGTATATTTTAACCTTAACTCTTTCATTTATTAAATATAATTTGTATATTTATTATTACTTATGTGTGTATGCTTGTTTTATACTTATATTTACTTATACTTAGTGTTGATTAACATTTGATTGAACACAAAATTTATCAAATCTATGTATCCTAGTCCCCCATTTGCCTACCATGGATCCTTACCCATTTTGATATGATTCTAATCCTTACACCTTATGTTATTTATTATATTAAAACACACACACACACACACACAGAGATATATATATATATATATATATATATATATATATATATATATATATATATATATATATATATATAGAGAGAGAGAGAGAGAGAGAGATAGATACATATATATATATATATATATAGAGAGAGAGAGAGATAGATACATATATATATAATTTTTTTATTGGAATAAAGGATTCGAAACCCTTTTCTTAGACATTGTGTTGTAGGTGGTCCTCTTACTAGGTTTGCAGATCTATTTGGTCACATATTAAATCATTAAGTATCATGTCATTCTATTTGATTAACCTTATATGAGTCTAAATATTTAGAGATAGGATAGTTTTAGGTTGATCCTAAACCATTATATAAAGTGTGATCAAAACTATTATTAAAAGGCCTAGAGAATATGCCACACTAAGTATAACAAAAGACTCACCTATTAAACTAAGAAAAACCATTTGAATTAAAGTTATAGTGTCTAAAGTAGATGTTTCCATGATATTTATTTTGGATGAAGATGATATTGAGAAAAAAATGTAATTGATGCACTACCAAGCATATTGGATAGGATAGTGTAAATTTAAATAAAAGAGTTATGGATGAGTAAGATTTTTTTTGAGCTACACATGATTTCTATTAATTCATCTTATTGATATTTATTTTTTATGATCTATTTCACATGATAAGCAGCCTTATTCAATAAATCCTAGATTATCGATTAGCATTATCTCATTTTTCCCATGAGTCTTTTATGTATTTCAAAGAAAACTTGGAATCATTCATTAATTTCTTGGGCTCTTTCAAATATTTCATTTTTAAAGCTAATCAAGTTATTAACTTGTTCATTACTTCCATAAAAATAATTGTTGATGATCACTCTTAAGTTAATCATCAAATGTTGTAATTTATGTGTTTCTCTCAATTTTTTTTCTTTTCTTAAATTTTTTGAAAGTAAATAAACTAGGAATAGGGTGTGTAGAAAACCCTATTGAATGTGCATGTATTGAATCTAGATGATTGTGGAGATATCTTCTTTGGCTTGGGAGAATGACCTAAAAATAAGAAAACACTAAAAGCAAATAGTTTGTTAGATAAGTATATGGGTGGATTGCCTAGCGTGAGCTAGATCCTAAAAACCAAAGCTTTTTAGGAGGATATCAATCCACCTACTTTAAACACTTAAGTTTGATGAATAACAATGATATAATTTTCATGAAATGGAAGCAAACTAAAAATAATAACAAAAAATAATAAAAGATTAATAAAGGAAATTAAATTCTTTGCTAAGATGACCAAAATGAATAAATTAATTAGGATAATGATAATTCTAAATATTAGTCTCATCAAAATGGTGGTTCTAGTTTGGTAAAATGGAAAGGGTCAAAGGGATAACTTAGTTGGGTTTGGTAAATGGTTAATACTTCACATATACAAATAGATATATGGGTAAATGGAGCAAAGATGAGAAAGGAAAAATATTGTAAATGGGGTGTGTAGAGTAATTTCTTACCCTACACCATATTTAATTTATTTTTTATTTGAGCACTACAATTTTGGTTCCTGCACATCTTAGACGGAGCCGCAGAGTTTTGGAGCAGAGGACAGGTTCATTTTTTTTTGCCCAGGTGTCAAAGTGCAGCAGAAGCTACCAAGTGTCATCCTCAGAGCACGGTCTCTTTTGCCTCTTTTTCTCTTTTCATTTCAAATTTGGCCTAAGTTTTGGATTCAAGGGGAAGCAGCCAAGTGTCACTTTTTAAGAGATGAAGATGGATAGTTGGCAACTTCTGAGGACCTTGTTGTAGCTTTCTAGAGAACCACGGATCGTGCCACATACCCAATAGTAGTTAAGTAGAATGCACCACATGTCAGCATCTGCGTATCATAAGAGGCACCTATGTTTTATATTTTGACAAAGACTTTCAACAAGCTAAGCAACAAAAAAAGCAAAAAGTGCCAAGTGGTAGTTGCGGAGGCCCTGAATTACCTTTTTGAAGAAGCAGTAGAGATCAACACATGTCAGTGTCTAGGAGATGTGGGTCCAACACTATCTTCCAATGCTTTCATTCATCTTCCTAAGTATCAAAGTGTAGCAGAAGCTGCCAAGTGTCATTTTCTAGGTCCCTCTCTACTCCATCCCCATAAAAAGTGGAAGGCACCACAGACCCCCAGAAGGAGAAGTGGAACATGCCACGTATCTTCCTAGGAGTAGTGAAGGTCACCATGTGTCAACCTCTAAGAAAACATCTTCAGCCTAATTACTAAATAAAGATTGTGGTGGGTCCCAGATGATATTTCAAAAGGACCAAGGAAGCATCGAGTGTCAACAAGTGAAGACTGCCACATACATCCATCCTTTCTTAAGGGTTGCCAAGGCAAAGAATGCACTGAGATAAGTTTTAATAAAGTGGCAAAGTATTGAGGAGGAGGGCTACGACAGGTGTCAAAGGTGGAGTGTTCCTCAACAAAATATAATGAAAGCAGAAGCGGCCAAGTGTCATCCTTTGGTGCCTTCTAGATCAAAAGGAGAGAAATTTCATAAATTGACAAAGTGTCCTCATGCCCATCTATCTGCTACAATAGATATGGAGGGAAAATAGGCAAAAGTTATTCTTGGTAGATAAAACAGTGCACCGGGTAGATTTTTGGGGCTTACAAGCATTAAAGGCACTGTCTATTTGTCCCCTAATATCAGAGGCATAGTAGATAGTTGAGTGGCCAAAGAGGTGATAGAATGAGGAATTTTAGGTGTGAAGAGAGGTAATAGACATGGATTGCCATGCCACAGTCAGGATAGTTCCTGATAAGACCAGAATGCATCCAAGGCATTGAATGCACCATCTATTTTGTCCCTTATAAATGAAAGATGGAGTGGAATTGTGTGGGAAAGAAAGTGATCAAAGGAGACATCCAAGGCTATATAAGTAGGATTGTAAAATCAAAAAAGGGGGGGGGTAAATTCTATAGTTTTAGACTTTTTAGAGTTTTGACCAATAATATCATTTGCTTTTATTCCATTTTCTTAGGGAAAAGGTCTATATGACTGTGTGTGTTTCTGCATCTTTTGTACAATTGAAAGATTCAATAAGAAGATTGAAGACTATGCCTTTGTTGATGTTATGTGTGTCAATTGAAAAGTAGTTTATGCTATAGATTTTCTAGTGTTGTGATTGGAAATTTTATTTGCTTTTGTAATTTTCTAGAGTTTGAATTTATACATAACTATAAACTATGTGTGACTTCTACGCCTCTTATGTGATTGGAGGATTCTATTAAGAAGATTGAACACTATGCCTTTATTGAAAATTCTTGTATCTCAGCAAAAGACTCCCCTATTTTGAGCCTCTATTTCTGTTATTCCAATCTTTTACATTGTTCATGCACTTGTCTTCTCTTAAATGTAATTGACTCATATAAATAGTTGCACTGTGCTTAGGTTAGGATTAGGATTACACTCAGGCGCATCGCCATAGTTAGGTTTTAATTCCTACATTTTGCATTTTTGTTTAGTCTCCTATCCCTTTTCCCCAACACCTATAAAACAGAAGAGACTAGCTTATTTAAAACTTGGAGGTTGTTTCAAGTCGTATTGTCTCACAACTTGAAACTTCCCATTGTTAATTGGTTAAGATCTAGCACAATTTTACACCATCAATAGTTTTTGGCACACCCGATGGGACACATATTTCAAAGAGTTGAATAATTTTGGTGTATTCTTCAGCCAATCAGCCTTTGGAGGTTTTTTAGCAACACCAACAATGACTCTGAGTCACCAGTTGATCAAGTAGTATCATCAAAAAATCCCTTTTGGTATGTATAATTATGTTAGTCATAGCTATGAGTCTTATTATCCTTCAAATATGTTTAATCAAGGACAAACTTCTCCTTGAATTATGTCAAGTAATGAGGATGCACATGGCCATGAGCTATACCAGTTTTATGCCCAACCCAATCTCATTTTCACCTTCACAAAAGCATTGTTGGGATTTAAAAAATATGTGTTAGAACTTGACAACAAAAGGGAATGTGGCCAAGAGATTCCTTATCATATCATCCATCAAGTGAAGGAAGGAATAGACCTGATCAAAAGTGAGTGGGATCCCATTAAAATGGAAAATTGGTAAGAGCTTATGTATGAGATGTTAGAGGTGTGTGGATTGATTGCATTCCTAGAAGAGAGGCTAAGTGTTCATGAGAACCAGCCTTACCAAGTCTACCAAACTTCATATCCACCACCACAAATCCATATCAAACATATGCCACCCCTGTTCATGAGCCAAATCAAACGTGTCAAGGCCAATTCCCTAATAATATAGAGTCTATAATAGCAAAAGGTCAAGAGGACCCTGAACTCTCACTATCTCCTCAAGTTCAAGAAGCTTCCTGTTTTCCATCATAGCCTTCTCCTTCATCCATTTTTGAAGAAGAATATATTTTGAAGGAAGTAGCTGAATACACGAAGAAATATGCTCAATTCATGGCTAGTCAAGAGGATTCCATAAGTATAGATAAGGAGGAAATCACCATAGATTCCCCTTTGATGAACAAGAGGATAAGCCACAAGTTTTTGCCTTCACTTTAGATGAGGAGGAGATCATTTCTGACTTTTTCCTCACTTTACAAGGAGATATAGAAGAACATGGATACTCCCTTGACCAAGTCATTGAGACATATGATACTATCCTTTAAGAAGGATATGAATTGGCCAAATATGGAGAAAATAGCATTGAGGCTCATCTAAGTATGTAGAAGGTATGCTAGCTTTCAAATTCATCCTTTTAAGAGGATAAAGTCACAAAGGAGCATAATGATACAATAAAGCTAGAACCTAAAGAAGATGAGCCAAAAGAGAATGGGTATCAAAAGGCACAGAGTGAAGAACCAATAGCCAATGATTTCTTGATGACACTTGACAACATGAAGAACTAGCATTCAATGGGCATTCAAGGACAAGAAGAGTTTGTAGATGTCGAATACACATTTTGCTCAGACTCGTTCGAATGCAGGTAGACCCGTGTGGCTGGTGCAGTGAACATTCCATCAATGACATATCTATTACAATCACCGGTATCGAAACACAAGTTGACTTGTCATAAAGAGGACATGGGAAAGTTCATTTTTGATCCTAGAGGGAAGTAAGGATTTGTATTTAATGTAGTTAGGTAGTTTTCATTACCGCATCGCTTTGTTTTTGTTTTTTTGCTTTCCCTCTTTATTTTAAAATAAGTGTTTAAATTTAGAGTCAGTGTTTTATAATATTTTAATTATTTAATTTTGCTAAAATAATTGCTTCCCCAGATATTTTGAGATTTCCAAGGTACCTTGTGCGACATCACATGTCTGCCTTGCTATTTCCCAAAGATTGAATAGGATTTACTAACAGTCACCCAAAATTAATGCCATTTGGGCTTGATAGGCCCATAAATACCCCCTTAGAAAATTTTAAAGTTTACAACTCTCAAGTATTCCTGCAAAAAATCTTGCTCATTGCATTTGTTAGCACCTAGTGAAATTGTTTCAGCAAGCATGTTTTTATCTTGATCAAAGTTCATACCAAATATTTCACAAGAGATACAAAGATGGTGGGAGCATCATCTTCTTAGTAAGGAGTAGGGGCACCATGATATCTCAATAGATTACTGGCTAGAAAATCATACGTTGTAGCTCCTGCACAACACCAAGAAGCTACCCAAGAACCAAAGCCCTGGGAGTCAGCCAAACTAGCAACCCATCCAAGGTAATGGATTATGCAGATGGGATCATGGACTCAATTTTGCAAAGAGCCAGTGGAAAGAATCTTAGAGAAGGGGCACACCATGGGTGTCTATAAAGAGTTAGGGCAAGACAATATGAGACATTTGAGATGAGGATATGGACCTCATAATTAGCTTAGTTCATCATCCCAGCTGTGCACCCATGCCTAGATATAATTGAATTATGCACAGACTTTCTCAACCCACAATCTTGCTCCATCCAACAAGGCCCCTTCATGCTGAAAGTCACCCCTCAAGCTATCAGGGACATGCTCACCCTACAATACGATGATACCACCACCTTCCCCACCATTGATAGAATGCAGAGGACATGGGAAAATGTCAACACTCAAACTAGGTTCTTGAGGTCTGAGTTATAAATAGCAGATGGAGACTCAATGGTACCCACACTCCTATCATCAAAAACTTAGTTCGTGCCTGCCAACCAAGATGCACTGTCGATGATGGCTCTCATCTTTGGCATGAAGGATGATGTGGCGGTATATGTAGAACAAATGGCCACCCTCTTTAGGCTGAAAATAGTTGATAAGATGCAAGAATACCATCTTGACTTCTCTGAGCACCTCACCTTCTTAATGGTCGAGCAGCTAACCCAATTTAGGTCAAAATGGATATTCAATTTATGAGCTTGAACCTATATGACCCAAATTTTTACCCTCAAAGAACCATCCCTGTGTCCACATGGACCCATATATTGTCAAAAACTAGTGATATGTATGATTTATGGGAGCTGTTGGTCACCCTTGTCCTCCATTACCTTAGCCCTGAGCCTATTATAAATAGGTTATTCCCAAGTGTTATGAACCTCTTGATTAGTTGCCCAATCCAATGTGATTTCTATTTTGGGGCCCATCACACGACCTTAAGGGTCCATGGATTTTGTGGGGAGCCAGTATTGCTACCCAAGGTTTTAACTCTTCGGTTAGCATTCCTACAAATTGCCAAGTAGGTGTCAGTGGTTAACAATGAATATGGCTCTAAGAAGAAGAAAAGGAGAATGTACAATCTCCTGTGGATGGTAGGCAATGTAAGCCTAGAGGCCAAAGAAGCTGAGACCATACTATTAAGGAAGCTGACCTCCCTGGGCTTCCTATTGATTAAAGACAAGTAGGTTTATGACCCAGTAGATTACATAGCCTCTGTAGTGAGGAAAAATAGAATTGGAGCTAGGATTGTGCATGAGAGACGCCCCTATTGGGAAACTAGGAAAAATCTTGTGGAAGACACCCCTGATCTCTATGTTGAGTTGACAGACTGGCCTCTCCCACTAAATAGGCCATGTGAGACCTTCTACAATAAATAGAGGGAGTATGATCCTAAGGCCAAGATGACCTCTGGTTTGAGAAGGACACTAAGGAATAAAGGTTGGGACGCTGAGAAAATTGAGGCCTATTGGATATATAGGCAAGAAATCTCTTAGACCACTCAGGCCTTCAAAGGTATAGACTCAGATGAAAGGTGGGAAGAACTTTGGGATGAATGGTATACATCCCCTATTTCTAGCCCAAAATCAAGCCAAGCACTGGCATTGGAGGTAGAGCATCAAGCTGAACTGTGACCAAGCCAACAGCCATAGACTTCAGAGCAAACTATAGCTACCATAGAACAACAAAGAAGGGTGGCATCCCCATTACCATAGGCTTCCTCATCATCAGGATTAATTGAAGTCCCTAGTTCCCCACATGTGCCACCAGCAATAATAGAGGTGAAAGGGAGACAAATGCAACCAGAAGTGGAAACACCTAAAAAAAGAAGAAGGGTGCAGTTCTAATTAGATCTGGAGGAAGAGGAGCCTTCACAATGCCTAGTTTAGAGCACTACAACTTCCCTGTAGGTAAATATTCCTCCCCTTCCTCCCTCTCAATCCATTCCTCACCCTACTAGCATAACACCTCCACTCAGTCAAGTGACACCTCCCGCCACTACTGCCATTCCCATCTCATAAGCCACCCCATCAACAATGCCTTAGGCCCTCACATTACCCCATTTTCCCCCCTCCATTCCCAAAAAGATGCCCCTACAACTCACCCATACACAACCAATGGCTCTCTAATACAGCCTACCGCAAGGATTTCCCTTCGTAGGGGGACATATTATGTCCCCTTCCACCTTTTAGATGCAGGTTGATGCTACTAGGAAGGCAAGAGAAGCCCGATTGGAGAAGGAGAAGAGTAAAGAGAATAAAATGCTAGCAGTTCCACATTTGAGGTCCCAATTTGACCCTATCTAATAGCAGCTGACGGTGACCCATTTGTCACCCAACATTACCAAGCTAAGTAAGCAAATTCAGCCAGAGGACTACACCATGAATTTAGTGGCCATTGACATGTCCCTGTTCAGGCCTCAAGATAGAGTCGAGCTACTGACCGAATCCACTTCTGTGGTCACAGAAGATTATTTGAAGAAATTAAGAAGACTACAAAAGATGGAGGCTGATTTGGCCTAAGAGAAGGTAAACTATAATACTTTGGCCGAACAAATAAATAGGAAGGATAATGAAATAGCTAGTCTACAAAAATAGTTGCAAGATATTATTTCTCTCTAGATTCAACGGGCAATTCAGGCCCAAAATGATTCATTGAAGGTAGAGCTTGCACTTTCAAAAGATGTAGCAACAGCTCTAAGATGGGAAAATGCAACATTTCAGGGAAGAGTCAAAGGACTCCAATTTTAGGTTACCCAATCATAGTAAAGGTTGTTGGAGTAGAATACAGTTGTGGCTTTTCAAGCCTAGTTCTAAGCAGAGCAACAGAGGACAGTGAAACTAGAAATCAAGCTAGCCAATAGGCCAAGAGGTGTTAGAGTAGTGCAGCTAGTAATGGATCTCTATGAGTCAGTGTGGCTGAGAATCTCTTCATAAATTCTCTAACTCAGGCCACTTTTCACCTTCCTACACAACACAAAACAACTATGTGAAAGGGTTGAGAATCTAGTACAGAACACTCTACCCATGATCTCCAGGAGAGTCACAAACTCTCATTCATTACTAGAGAAGCTCTAAACCTCAAGGGATGTTATATTAGTAGCCAAAGGGATCCCTGACAGAATGGCTACTACAAAATGGGTCAATGAGGAGCTCAGTCACAATGCTGTAGCTAATAATTATAGAAGTTGTCTCGATGTCATGAAAAAGGGCATCAGAGAAATGAGACACCACATTGAAGATTTGGTGCAACTAGGCTTGCCTTCACCATTTCTAGATGTAAATATGGTCCTGATGGCTTATCAACTTCAACCATTGCTGATGGCTAAACAAAGGGATCAGATAGTTTTCTAGAGCTTGCAGGATAATTCCTCAGCCCCAGAGGTTGAAACTATTCTACTAGCTCCTATTTTTTGGCTAAAGTCCAGACTAAAATCCATTGTCCTAATCTTGTAAACCTTTTTGCACAAGGATCTCATTAGCTTAGACCTGGCTTTTGATGAGTTATAGAGCAAGCAAGGATTAGCCAACCATGAGTGGTCTATCTTCAAGATAACTCTTTTGAAGCGATAAATTTTGAAATTTTGATCAAGCAGGAGTCAGGTTCTTTTTTAGCAGGCTCAAAAGCCTTGGTGCTCACTAATAACTATAGATTAATTTCTTACTCTACACCATATTTAATTTATTTTTTATTTGAGCACTACAATTTTGGTTCCTACACATCTTAGATGGTGCCACAGAGTTTTGGAGTAGAGGATGGGTTCATTTTTTTGCCTAAGTGTCAAAGTGTAGTGGAAGCTATCAAGTGTGTCATCCTTAGAGCACGGTTCTTTTTTCCTCTTTTTTTTTTCATTTCAATTTTGGCCTAAGTATTGGATTCAAGCAAAAGCAACCAAGTGTCACTTTCTAGGAGATGAAGATGGATAGCGTGTGACTTTTGAGGACCTTGTTGTAGCCTTCTAGAGAACCATGAATCATGCCATGTACCCAGTAGCAGTTAAGCAAAATGCACCATGTGTCAGCATCCACGTATCATAAGAGGCACCTATGTTTTCTATTTTGACAAAGACTTTCAACAAGCTAAGCAATAGAAAAAGTGGAAAGCACCAGGTGGCAATTGCGGAGGCCCTAAATTACCTTTTTGAAGAAGCAGTGGAGATCGACATGTGTCAACCTCTGAGAGACATGGGTCTAACATTGTCATCTAACACTTTCATTCAATGCATAAAGGCATCATTCATCTTACTAAGTATCAAAGTGTAGCAGAGGCTGCCAAGTGTCACTTTTTGGGTCCCTCTCTACTCCATCCCCAGAAAAAGTGGAAGGCACCACATATCCCTAGAAGGAGAAGTAGAAGATGACATGTATCTTCTTAAGAGCAGTGAAGGTCACCATGTGTCAACCTCTAAGAAACCATCTTGAGCCTAATTGCTGAATAAAGATTGTGGTGGGTCTCGGATGATATTTTAAAGGACCAAGGAAGCATTGAGTGTCAACAAGTGAAGATTTCCATGTACATCCATCCTTTCTTAAGGGTTTCCAAGGCAAAGAATGCACTGAGATAAGTTTCAATAAAGTGGCAAAGTATCAAGGAAGTAGGCTATGATAGGTGTCGAAGGTAGAGCATTCCTCAATGAAATATAAAGAAAGTAGAAGTGGCCAAGTGTCATCCTTTGGTGCCTTCTAGATCAAAAGGAGAGAAATTTCATAAATTGACTAAGTGTCCTCATGCCCATTTATCTGCTACAACAAAGATGGAGGGAAAATAGGCAAAAGTTATTCCTGGTAGATAGAACAATGCACCAGGTAGATTTTTGGGGCTTATGAGCATTGAAGGCACCGTCTATTTGTCCCCTAATAGCAGAGGCAGAGTAAACAGTTGAGTAGCCAAAGAGGTGATGGAACGAGGAATTTCAAGTGTGAAGAGAGGCACTATACATGGATTGCCATGCCACAGTTAGGGTAGTTCTTGATAAGACCAAAATGCATCCAAGGCATTGAATGTGCCATCTATTTTATCCGTTGCAAATGAAGGATGGAGTGGAATTGTGTGGGAAATAAAGTGATCAAAGGAGACATCCAAGGCTATATAAGTAGGATTGTAAAATCAAAAAAAGGGGGGGGGGGAATTCTATAGTTTTAGACCTTTTAGATTTTTGACCAATAATATCATTTGCTTTTGTTCCATTTTCCTGGGGAAAAGGTTTATATGACTGTGTGTGTTTCTTCATCTTTTGTATGACTGAAAGATTTAATAAGAAGATTGAACACTATGCCTTTGTTGATGTTATGTGTGTTAATTGCAAAGTATTTTATGCTGTAGATTTTCTAGTGTTGTGATTGGAAATGTTATTTACTTTTGTATCATTTTCTAGAGTTCGAAGTTCTACATAACTATGTGTGACTTCTGTGCCTCTTATGTGATTGGAGGATTCTATTAAGAATATTGAACACTATGCCTTTGTTGACAATTCTTGTATCTCAGCAAAAGACTCCCCTATTGTGAGCTTCTATTTTTGTTATTCCAATCTTTTACATTGATCATGCACTTGTCTACTCTTAAATGTAATTGACTCATATAATATTCTCACTGTGCTCAGGTTAGGATTAAGATTACACTCAAGCGCATCACCATAGTTAGGTTTTAATTCCTTCATTTTGCATTTTTGTTTAGTCTCCTATCCCTTTTCCCCAACACCTATAAAATAGAAGAGACCAGCTTCTTTAAAACTTGGAGGTTGTTTCAAGTTGCATTGTCCCACAACTTGAAATTTCCCTTTTTTGATTGGTTAAGATCTAGCACAATTTTATGCCATCAACAGGGTGAAGGTATAAAGGGTAAAAGAAGGTAAATGAGATGAAGCTAACAAAGAGGGTAAGGAGATAAAAGTAAAAAGTAAAAAGAGAAAAGAAGAGGTTAAGGGATGAGATTTATAAGTCAATAATGAATAAGCCAAAGGGAAGAAAGGAATTGAAATCAAATAACTAAAATAGATAAAAGGAAAGAATACCTTCCAAGCTTGAAGAAGAGTGTTGATGTTGATGATGGTTGATGAAGATGGAATCTTGCAATAATTTTGACAGAGCTTCATTACTTTTAATTCTTTTCCTTCCAAGATGATTATGACATCTAAAATGATGATTAGATCCAAAATGATAACCTTATTCACAAACCTATAATAAAACATTGATAACCAAAAACTAACTTCTAGCTTAACATTTGGTGAAGGAGAGGGGGGTATTTATAGCATTTGATGTTGGGAAACATGCCAAAAGAGTGAAATAGTGAAATATGAAACCATTTTTAATGTTATGGGATGAAAGGTCTAAGATGAGGCTATGGAAGATTCCATTTGGGTTGATAATTCTTCTACTTTGACCATAATTCCAACTTTGAATGGGGAATTATGCACATGAGTTTGAATGAGGCTTAAAGACTTCTCCCCATCCTTTCTTGATTTTATACAATCACTTAAAGGTGTGGCACACCAAATGTGGTGTTTTTTCCATGTGGGGATGAAAATTACAAGGTGAGGTTGGTGGGGATTCCCATTTAGATTAGAGAGTCTCTAATTTGGGCTAAGAAGTCAAAAATGGGTGCCCTTTATCTTCCCAAAGTTTTAAAGAGGTAGGTATCTCTTTTAAAGTTTAATTTTATGTGGGAAGACAAAATATCTGTTGAATGATGACCACTTAATTTTAAATTTTCCACATTTCAAGGGGGAAACTTTATGATGATAAAATGAGGTCATTAGTCACTTTAATAAAGGGTCCTAAGTTTGGTATGGTGTCCCACATCAAGCCATGTCACTTGCCATGTCAAATGTCATGTCACATGCCATGTCACTTGCCATGTCACATGATATGTCACTTTCCATGTCACATTACATATCACTTTCCATGTCACCTGCTATGTCATTTTCCATGCCACATGCCATGTCATCATGAATAGTGATAGTGGGTCCCATAGTGAATAGTGATGGTGAATAGTAATTTTGAATAGTACTTTCAAATAGTGATTTTGAATAATATTGTGTGACTAGAATAATAGTGATTTGGTTTTTAATAGGGATTTTTTAAGGATTAAAAAGGTTTAGGGGGTATTTAGGGGTCTTTATGTATTTAGTCATCAAAAATTACAAGTGTGTAGTTTTCTAGTGTCTACATTTGTCCCTTTTTTTATTATGCATCTTTAAATTAACAAGGTAAAAAACAAAAATTAATAACTTGGTTGAAGTTTATGGTGCTCCAAGTGTGGGAGGAAGTGTTCCCCCTCAAACTAAAATTTAATGAGGAAAGGCCAAATCAGGTGTAGGTTTGACAAATAATTGATGGGGAGGCACTAGGTGGTGCCGCAAGGTAACTAGGTATGTGAAATGACAATGGGTTCATAAAATATGATGAAGCACAATAGTTAATATTACATAAATATTAAATGTGAAAATGCTGATAATAAAAATGTTGGGTTCTAATATAAATTACAAGGTAACCAGTCCCCAACTTTAGTCATAGCTGATTGGGTTAGTCTTATCAAGGCTTCTTTATAGGGTTGGTGTTGACTTAGGTATCCAGGGTAGGAAGTGCTCTTGAGAAAACACAAATGGTATTTTTTTTCATGATGTGATCTAAACATCTAAAAGTCCAACATGATAAGGTTAGTCATTATGGTAAAAGTTATTACAAAAAACACCAATGTTCTAGGTCAAAAGCAACTAACATCAAGGTGGATGTGGTGAAAGCATAGGTAGATTAGGTATGGGTTTGAAGCAGATTGTTGAGATGACTCCAAATGCACACGATAAGTGGATTCTAACTACATATTTCTATGGATAGGAATCTAAAAAGAATATTAGGCCAAATGTAGTTCTTTTGAAGTGAAAGGTGTTAGTTAATTTGGTTTCCCCAATTTAATATGTAAGTAGGTCTAGGTGAAGGATGTTGGAGAAATGGAAGTGCCAAAGGGTGGAAAAGATGGATATCAAATAATTTATAATGGGTGTGGTAGAAATGGTGGATGAAATTACCTAGGATGAAATTAGATGATTGCATCCACTATGCAAAAGGAATCTACAACCATGGCTAAGTAGGTTCTAGCATGAAATTATGGCCACCTTTTTAAATAAAAAAGGGATAAATATGCTTTACCAAGCTTTGGAAAATTTGTAACTAATTATATTTCCATGGTGATCTTATGCATTCTTTCATCACCATCCAAATAATTTTATATTATGCATATTCTACAATAATGTTGTTAACAGACTATGAAAGGTTATTATTCAATGGTTTGAGGAAATAAAGTAGTAGAGTGGGTAAAGAAAGGTGGTAAAGATTTGAACCCTTAACTCTTGAGTTAGTGGGGGCCCAAAATAAGTAAGCATTATGTTTTTGATGGAATTCAGAGAAAGATGATAAGGGGTTTTGGAATATAGAGTGAGGCAAATATTAATATTAATTAAATAAGGGAGCATGTTGTGGATTTTATGCATTAAAGTAAGGGATATTTTAAAGCATAAGAATATGTAGTCCAGGATAAGAGAATGCCAAATATTCCATTTAAATGTGGTTTTATTTTTGATTCTAATATCTTCAAAATTTAGAGTAGAAGGGGTTGAAAATAGGCAAGACTAAAAGAGGTGGGGAAGGAATTTTCATCTTGAAGGCTTAACAATGCTCAAGCTTGCTGGTTAGTCACATGAGCCCATAGTCCTAGCCAATTGTGTTATATAGCCATAGGATTGGTATATATATCATAGTAAACCAAAATTAAGTGGAAGACCTTGGAGGTCATATCATGTTTAAAATTGGTAGAGGGTTTAAAAGGAAAAAAGTGATAGGGAGGGTGAAGGGAGTAGTTAGACAGGGCCCAAAAAGAGAGTCTAAGTACAACATATAGAGGCATTAAATGAAGAAATGGATGCTCCTAAAGTAATGAACCTGAATAGAATTTGTACATTAAGTCAAGGGCATGAAGGATATGAGGAAGTAGGCAAGGAGATGTATGTAGAAGCAATACAACTAGTGACCACACTCCAAATAGGTGGAGGTTGAATTGGAGAATCCAACAAGGGATGAGATAAATGTGTACAAAGAGATGGATGAAGAAAAAATAATGAGGTCATAGATAAAGATGAAGGTGGAGAAGGATAGAAATAGACATGCATGATCATATAAGTTAAGAAGAGTAAGGGCATCAAGGGAGATGAAAAAAATGAAATTAAATGGAGAAAAGAGAAGAAAAATAAAAGGTAGAAAATTATGGGGAGATAATCATAACATTCATGAAGGGTAAGGGGAGGTTGGTAAATATGGGAGGCCATGAAGGGTTTGAAAATAAGTCTATAAATAGACCAAGGAGAAAATATTTTAGTTATGAAAATGAAAAACACAAGGTAATAAATAGAAGAAAGAAAATAGGAGGAAAAAGGAGTGAAATTATGACACAAAAAGGATGATAGGAGAGTGAAGAAGTAGGTAGTATCTTGACCAAGTAAGCATGGATGATGATGATGGATAATGAAGCAAAGTAGATGGTGGTTTTGGAGATGAGAATGGGATGAAAAATGGGAAAGTGGTTAAGAAAAACAAAGGGAAGTAAATGATGGGTGGGTAAAAAGGTGAAGAGAGATGATAGGCATAATTCAACTTGTTAGAAGAGATTGACAAGATAAAGGGGTAATTAGAAGGGATTTTCAAGTGAAAAAGTGGTCATGTGGTGAATAAATAGGGGGATACAATTAAAGGAGTGAGATGAAACTAAGGGAAGAAGATTAGGGATGATAAGAACAAAAAGGAAGAATTGAACTAGGGATATAAAGCATAGATACTCATATAGATGCAAAAGATAAGTGAGTACTGAGATGGAAAGAAGAAAAGGGGAATGTAAAAGGGAAAAAGGAAAGAAAAGGGAAATTATGGAAGGCATCTCAAAGGATAAATAACCATGGATAAAATAGTTTTTTAGGAAAAAAAAAGACAAAAAGGATGAAAGGATGGGAAAAAAGCAAACAAGAAGAATGGAAAATGGGTATGGTGGGAAGATTAGAATAGTAGAGATTGGTGGTACACATAAATAAAAAGTGTAGTAATATAAGAAATAGAAAGCTTATAATATAAAAAGTATGATGTGGAATAGGTGAGGAAAAAAGAGTGATTAGGGGGGTACAAAAATAGTCAAGGGTGAGGAGAGATGATGAGGACAAAGAATGAAGTTGAAGGGAATAAAGGGAAAGGTTGGTAATTAGGTGAAAGAGATTCATAAAATACAAAAGGTGGTTGGGGAAGTGAGCTATGAAGCATGGACAAGGAGATATGATAGGGAGACCAACAAAGTAGATTAAGAGGTGGATTTATGGGAGGCAAGAGAAGCTAATGGGGAAGGTTTTCAACCCTTATGTTAAAAGAGATTGACAAGCTAGAAAAGTGGTTAAAAGAGACTGACAAGCTGAGGTAGGGAGATGGTTAGGAGATAGGTAGAGAAGTGGAAGAAAATATATGAGGTGAGAAGGGAAAATAAATTAAAGGATGTTGCTAAGTTGACCTCAGTAACTAAGCACTACCTACATAGTCCAAAAAGACCTCAGGCTAATTTAGTTCTCCCAATAATGGGGAAAAACTTAAGAAGAAGTATTATATGGTGTTAAAATATAAGGATGCTTAAGAAAGAATTAAAAACTTCCTTGATGTAGGATGCCCTAAGCAAGAAGGCACTGTTAGCAGTGGAAATGAGTGAGAATAAAAAGGGGATGGGAATTAGTTTTGAGTGGCCGAGCCACCTTTAGAAGTGGATCAACACCTAAATATTCTATGAACATTAGGATAATGTAGTTCAACATGAGTTGGAAAATGGTTCTCAAATTGGATGCCCCAATTTGATGGATCGCATGGGTTGGTTTGGGTTGATGGATAAGGGTGTGTAAAATAAAGGCTTTGGGTTTTGGTGAAGGTGTTGATGAAATTGAATGTGGTGGGTTGGTAAATAGTTATCATAATGATCCCACATTTAGTAGATGAGAGATATAGATGGGAAAAATAGGATAAATTAGAAGGGAACATAATGCTAATTACCATAAATGATCTTCAATGGACGTAATCAAAATAAGAGGTTCCATTGTTAGGAGGTTACACCTAAAATAATGTGAGGGTAGGAGTTTGGATATAGTGTCTACTGCTACGAGACAAGTTTTAGGAGGTGTAGATCTATCTAGATCTTTAGAATCACTATGGTTAAGGTTCATCACCACTACAAGCTAAGTTTTAAGGGTATTAGCAAATTTATGACTTGTAATTAATTTATTTGATGGTCTAGTAGATTATTCAAGTACGGAATTTAACATCATGACAAGTGACAAAGGAGTGACATTACCTGACCCAAGAGCTACATGGGTAAGCTAGACAAATGATGGCCATGTCTGCATCTTCTATCCTAGCTCTGTGAAACCAATTACTTATTGGTTCTACTAGTTTAGGTCTAACCAACAAGAAGCTATATGGATAGGATAAAATGGTGGTTACCTTACCATGGATGAATATTTAATTGGCATAAAATAAAAGACTACCATGTTTGAGAAGACACTACCAATGGATGGGGTATGATACTCAGAGGATTTGGTAATGGGATGGTTAGAATAGGAGGGTAAAAAGGGTAATAAGGTGAAATCATTATTTTAAATTCATGTCATCCTACCTCTAATGGAAGAGTGTCTATAGTAGCAAAGATTTTGGAACCACCAGCAGTAACAGTGGTAGTTTTGAAGTTGTGACCATTACAGTGGCCCATGGTTGGAATCCAATTTACGTCAACTAAGTTAATGGTGATAATGATGATAATGACCACCAATCCCATAAATATTATAAGATGATAAAATAATAAAATGCATGGGATGTAGATTAGACGATAGGTCAACAAAAAGATATCTTGATAGGGCATAATGGATTTATTTAGGTGACCAATCAGATTGAGGATGATGTGTCCATGCAAAAAGGTAAGTAGACATGACCATTTGAAGTGGGATGACTATTAAAAGGAATCAATGACATCATATGACCTTACCCAATAGTGGAATGGTGAATCATGTTAGCGAGGAAGAATGGTCAGGTATTCTATTTAAAGAATCATGATAAGGATGAATGCCTATCATTAAGTCATTTATTTTTACAGGTTATAGAGAGCATAGAGAATAACATAAGGTTGAAGATGGAAAATAATGGTAATAATGGTGGAGATAACCAACAACATCCACAACCTAAAATAATCAATATGGTGAATGTGTAGATCTATCAGATATTACAACATGTAATGGCAATAATGGAAGTACTACTAGATTAATAAGAGGAAAGGCACCCACTTCTAAAGCTTAAGAATAAAATTTTACCTATGCAATAATGAATAAGGAAATAATCTAACTACATAAGATATATGGATAGATAACATGACCATTGGCATGTCTATAGAAGGAACCTGCACTATCTAAGGGGATATGCACTGAGGCAATAATCGATGGTACTAATGCAAATAAAAAAACTAGAGTAGAGAGATGAAATGGTTATGATAGGAAAGTATGGTGAAAGACCTAGAGAAAATATGTTTATCTCCCTATGGGTATGAATGTGGAAGAGGAGAATAGAGTATGCCTTTCAACAACTGATAAGATAGGTAATGTTACAGTTGTGAGTTCAGGGAGAAATCAATTATAAGGATGGTTGAACACAAATCCAGAGTCACCAAACAATTAGCCTAGTGATTAGGTAGGAAATAATGTATGTAGGTGATTTAGGTGAAGTGTGATTAGTATAATAACTTTGTATGTGTTATGTGAATCCTCGTAGCCTAAATAAAATATTGTATAGTTTGATGTAAACATATATAAAATGTGTTAGATGTTACTAGTTGAATGTTATGGTTATGGTTATGGTTATGATTGGTATAGTTATGGTTTTCATAATCTCACTTAATATAAAAGGAATAACTATTATTTTTTCAATGTTAGATGGTAGAAGTCATGGTGAAAACATCAACTATGCACATTAAGATAAGAATAGGGCCTGATGTTTAGTTTTTGATAAGGACTAAAAATAGACCCACAATGAGATTGGATTAATGAGTATAAGCCCTTAAAATAATTGTGCATGAGTAGTCATCAGTTGATAAATAATTTTTCTTGATCATAGTGTGTCAATTAAGCTCTAAATCCCTTGATTTACATATAGTTTAAAGGGAAGATTGGTGATAGGCAGTGTGAAGGGTAATGGGTGATATGTATGATAATCTCATGTGAATTAGTTTTCCCCATCTATAGGTGGCCTAAGAATGGTAATAGATATGACTATGTCATATGCTAGATGTATATTGATCAATGCAAGAATTCTACATGGGATATCCAATTGTGGCTTCTAACTTATTATGTTGCTTAAAAGCTAATTACGGCTTTAGAATTTGTTTTGATAGTGGGTCTTTTGTTTTATTACTATATATGGGAAGTTGATTAATGTGAGAAGATTCCATGAAATTTCTCTATTTTTGAAAAAATTAACTTAACCATCCTTCAATGGATTGGTCTAATCTTATTGGCTTTGTTTTAATGTTCTTGATAGATGTTCTTCAAGGGAGCAGTCTACCTCACATTTGGCAAATTTTTTATTTTTGGGTAGTTGTCCTTCGAAGGAAAAGTCTACAATGCTTAAGATATTGACATAATTAATTTTTTCAAGATGAAATGTGTTTAGACATGGACAAATCTAATTAGGTTTAGAAGTTTACCTCTATGAGGGAAAAACTTTACAAAAGAAGGTCAATGATATGTGAAAGGGTGTGGTTTTGAGAGATAATGACCATGGGATTTCATCTTGTTAGAGATGAAAAGTATCTATGAGAACCATGGTATGGGTAGAATCATGGTACCCATATTTAGGATTTATCCATGACTATGATGGTTAATCATATGGCTCTATTTTGTAATCAGTTGTCCTTAAAAGGGGAGGAGGAAGGTGGGTAAAGGTTAAAATATCATAATCAAGGGATGAGCATAAGTTGGACAAACATGTGAGCTTGATTCTTATTTAACAAAAAAATGGACATAGATGTGAAGCATTGAGAGGCTCATGTTTTGATTTGCCTTAGAGAGACACAAATGATAAGCTCCTGATCTATACTTATGGGTGATGATGTAGGGTCCAAGCCAATTGAAAGAAAACTTACATCATTTAATCCTCTCCATGTTTGTCACATGTTGGTTTTCTTTTAGGATGAGATCTCTGATATTTAGTTCTCATTGTTTGAGGTGCTTGTTATAATCATGTGTGATATGTTCTTGATAGATACAGAGGTGGGTGAGGGCTGGTAAATGATGCTCATCAAGTAGCTCAAGTTGAGCTAAATGATGATGATGAAAATCTTCCTTAAAAATGAGTTCATTTAAAGATATGTAAAAATATGGGATTTGGAATTCAAGAGGCAAGACTACCACTACTTTGAAGACTAGAAAGAAAAGGGTAGTACCTATAGAGGTTTGAATGATAGTGTGATAGGACCATATGGTGAATAAGACATGCAAGTACTAATCTTTATCTAAACCACTAACAACTTTGGTTAATATTTTGGTGAGGGTTTTATTAGAGGATTCTACTAGTCAATTTGGTTATGGTCGGTAAGGTGAGGAAAAGCTTAAATCAATTCTAAATGCATCACATAAGCCTTGGACTTGCTTATCCATGAAATATTTTCCATTATCAATAATGATCTTATAAGGAACACTAAAGAGGCAAATGATATGGTGGCTGATAAAATTGACAATTTTTTCCACTTTGGAAGATATTAGATGAATAGATTCCACCAACATGGTGAATTATTTGGTGGTTGTGATGATGGATCTATGCCACTACAAAGAATGGGGGTTAATTTCCCTAATGAGATTGATCCCCCATTGAGGGAAAGTCCTTATATACTTTAAGGCCATTTCCTAGTGCATGATGTAAATTAACAAATTGTTGATATTTAACACACTTTTTTACATAATCACAACAATCTTGGTTAAGGGTGGGCCAATAGTAACCAAGGCAAAGGATATATTTAGTGACTGCTAGGCCATTAAGTGTCTCCCACAAATCCTATCATGTGTTTCCTTGATGGCATGGGAAGCTTCATGGCTACATAGGCAATGGAGAAGGAGACCATCAAAAACACATTTGTAAAGTATTCCATTTAGTATGGAGTAATAAGATGTACTCTGAATAAAATATCTTTGAGCATTCCTAGAGAGGTTGGGAGGAACAATGCCTAGGTTGAGGTAGTTGAAAGTTTGGTCATACCAAATGTTAGATGGGGATTCCTCTACATTAAAAATGGTATTGAGGTTGGATTGGTCATAAGAGGGTGTGGTAAAATGATGAATGGTGACAAATATTTTGGAATTGGAAGGATGAGAAGGGATTTGAGAAGCAAGGTAGACCATTGTATGTGCAAATTTATTGGTAGATTAAGGAATGGATTAGACTAGGTAATGTTCAAATGATTTTAAGAGTTTGTAAGCTAAAAGTTTGAATTTTTTCAAGAAATAATTCTTACATTGATATGATCCATTGACTTGGTTGACCACAAGCTAGGAATCACCAAAGACATGGATTATCTTAATTCCCAAGCTTTGAGCAGTTTGAAGACCTATCACTAGGGCTTCATACTCAACCATATTATTGGTGTATTCAAAGTCAAGTTTTAAGGGTAGACAAAGGGGTTCACCATTAAGAGGAATATGAATAAATATATCACCCCCTCCTTATTTTAATTTCAAGCCATCGAAGAATATGGTCATTAGGTAGGTTATGTCATCTTCTTGAAAAGGAGTCATGATAGACTCAACCAGAAAGGAAAGAGGAGGTGGTTGGTTATTTACTAAAGGAGCTTCAACTAATTGATCGATAATGACCTGACCTTTAATTGACTTATGTTGGTGGAATTCAAGGTCAAATCCAACTAGGAGCATGAGCGACTTAGCCATACGTTGATTTTGGTATGGTCTAGAGTGCATGTATTTGAGCAGGTCACTATTAGTGATGACATAGGTTTTATGGTTAAGAAGGTAGTTGCAAGGTTTTGTGGCCACGAAGGTCAATGCTAAGTAGAGTTTCTTGGTGTGTATATACCAAGTCTCATATTCTGAAAGTGTATGGCTAGTGTAGTAAATAGCTTTATCTTTGTGTTTTTCATCTTGGTGAGCCAACATTGCCCCTAGGGAATGGTTGATGCTAGAGATATATAGGTAAAAGGGGTGGTCATCCTTAGGAGGGGTGAGGATAGGTGGTGAAAAAAGGTATTATTTGAGTGAATCAAAGGCCTTTTAACAATCACTATTCCATTTGAAAGAGACATCCTTCTTTAGAAGGCGATGGAAAGGTTGGCACCAATATTAAACTTGGGAAATGAAATGGAAAATGGATTGAAGTTTTCCCTAAAGGTTGCATAGCTACTTAAGGTTGGTTAGAGGAGGCATGCCCAAAATTTCTCTAACTTTAGCAGGGTCTACTTTGATTCCTTGAAGAGAGATGATAAAGATAAGAAGTTTTCTTGAAAGGACCCCACAAACGTATTTCCTCGGATTAAGTCAAACATGATAATGGATGAGGCATTCAAATATGATTGTAAGGATAGTCAAGTGATTTGTTTGGAGTTTGGATTTCTCAAGAAAGTAATCCACATAGTCTTCTACAATCTTATGGATGATATCATGGAAAAAATAAGTCATGGTATGTTGGTAGGTTTCACCAACATTATTTAACCCAAAAGGCATGACTCTATAGTATAAATTTCCCCAAGGGGTCATTAAGGTAGTTTTATATTGATATTTAAGAGTAATCAAGATCTACTTGTAACCTAAAAATGCATCTATGAGAGATAACATCTCATAGCCAGTTATAAGATCAATAAGTTGGTCATTGTTAGGTAGATGGTCATATTTGGGGCAAGTGAAGTTAAGGTCACAAAATTCCACACAAATATGTAGAACCATGGTGAATTTAGTGATAAGTACAATGTTTGAGACACATTGGGGGTATTTAATGGGTTGAATTAAGTTTACAGATAAGAGACATTTAAGCTCTTATTTGATGAGAAGGGAAATACAAGGATGCATGCATTAAAGTTTTTGCTTAATAGGCTTAGCATCATAATGAGTGACTATGTTATGGGTAGAAATGGTGGGGTCAATCCCAGGCATATCATTATAAGACCAATTGAATGTTATGCTATGGTCTTGGATGAAAAAGGATAAATCTTGAAGTTATTTGGTATTCAATGATTAGCACAGTTTGATAATGTGGGGGTTATCTAGAGTGTCCAAGTTGATATCAATGGTAGATTCATTCAACATAGTCAGGACTTTAGGAGGAATGTATTTACAGATATAATAATCCCCTGCACTAAGGTAGGTAAGAATGGAATTAGTATCTTGATGTTGGATGGTGTTGATGGTGGGAGAGTCATTCTCAACCATTTCAGGATGTATGAGTGGAAAGACTTTGGTTTGGACACTCTTGTGGTAGATGATGGGGCCTAAACTTATAGTATTGGTATAAAAAAGTTATGAGGGATGATATTTGGGTTTTCAGGTGGAGAAAGTGATTGGGTTGTCAAGGATAGGATATCTTCCTCTATGGTTGTAATGGGTTTGGGTGAATTGGTGGATTATTGAGGTGGTTCATACCCAAGGCTAAATGACTCATGAGGTTGTAATATTTTGATATGGGGTAAATCATGAGGCCCTTATTCATAGCGATCAAGGCCAAATCCTTTCCAAGCACATCTATGAAGATACAACTTAACAAACTCTAGTTTGTCAAGATAGAAAAAAGTTAGAGGTAGATGGTTAGATGGATGATGTAGTGTGAGGATCTAGAAGTGACTGATTAAATCCCCCATAAATTAATTTTTTTATGGTTATGGATACTAATTGGAATGATGTTTCCAATGTTAGGGTCATAAGAAGGGTCATGTCTGATATTCCCATATTCTTGCGGGGTAGGGAAGGCATCTAAGGCTAAGAGTATATATTACCCAAAGAAAAGATGTTGGAATGTGGTTGTCATGGGGTATCCTATAGGAATTTGGGAAGAGGGGATATATTATCTAGTGGAAGCTTCATCAACATTATGTATGGAAATGTTATGGTTTTAAATGGTGAGGTTATGTTATTGGCAGATGATTATGTAGTGGATAAAGGAGGAAGAAGGACGTCATTGGGATGAAATTTTATATTATAAGATATAAAAGGACCAGGGTCAGTTTAGATAGTCACAACTTATCCTTCATGTTTAAACTTGACACATCAATGTAGGGTGGAAGGGACACAACTCATGGCATGAATCCAAGGGCATTCAAGTAAAATTTTGTATTGAAACTCTCCTTCTATAACATAAAAGAGTTTAATAATAGTATGAGGCCCTACATAGATGTGGAGGATACTTATGCCTAAGGTGGTAGGCATAGTGTCATTAAAATAATTAAGTATTCCTGAGCTTTCAGACATGATGTTTTTAGGTAACTACAGCTGGTCATAAGTATGGGAGGAGATAATATTGATACTAGCTCCCCCATCGATCATCATCTCTTTAATGTGGGTTTGACTGATATATGTTGTAATGAAGAGGGGGGATCAAGATCCTATAAATGAATAGAAGGTATCTCTAAATTCTTGAAGGTGACAAGGTTGGAAGTTTAAAGGGTACCAACAAAAGTGGTCAGACATTAAGGATCATCAGGTTAGACCTTGATGGATTGTAGAGCCTCTCTAAGTACTTGATGATGATGGGGAGAGGTAGAGATTAAATCATACAAGATCATCTTTGTTAGAGTTTAGTGAAGTTCCCTAAGGATAGCTTTTTAGATGGATATTACATATGGGTTAGGGTATGGAGGGTTAGATGGGGAGGCACCTAAGATAGACACCTTGGGTTTCTTTGAAGATGGATAGGGTTGGGTATTATTTGCTTGGGTGTTTAGAGAGGGGTAAGTCTAAGGAATAGATGCCTTAGTCTTCCCTTTATATTTCTATTGAGCCTTAGATTAGGTAATCATGTGTATAGTGTGGATAAGGGGGTTCTCTAGATTGGATGGTTTATTTGGTTCCTCCTCTTCACTTTTGGGTGAGATCAAAGATCAGATGGGTTGAGTCAGTGGTTGGATTGGAAATGGGGATGAAGGAGGTTTATTTGATAATTAATCATCATCTTCATATAGGTTATGAACAAGAGCTTGGAGAGCTTTATAGTTCTCAATGTCATGTCCTGGTGCCCTATGATTTGCACATATCAAGTTATCATTAATCAAGAGGGTTTGTTATGTGAAGGGTCAAAGGGTTTAATAGGTGGTAAGCTCAAGGAATAATTTTGTAATAATTAATGGAGAATGGTTAAGCAATATTTAGCTAAAGGTGGTAGATGTTTAGTAGTTTTTGTTTTGGGTGTTAAAGTGGGAGGTTGTGTGGATATAGGTTTTTTGGTAGGTATCTTGGATAAATTTGTATGTTTGGTTGATTTTTTTAGTTTAGGAATGGTGGTTGATCAGTTGGTGGTAGAGGAGGGAAAGGTAGGTAACTTAAGAATTATTGGTGTAGTGGGGAATGGTTCTTTAGAAAGCAAGTATGAATGTGTGACAAATAAAAGTGGTGGGGTTTTGGTAAAAATGATGGACTTTAAGGTAGAGGGATGGGGACCTAGAATGGAGGCAAAGGTTGAGGGAGGTAAAATCTAGGGTTTTTGTCCATTTAGTGATTTTACCTCTTTGGTTGTTTTAGTTGTTAGTTTTGGAGGGGATTTAGTCACTTTAGTTGTCTTGGTGGGTTTAGGTGTTTGAGGTTCAATCAATTTGGAGGAGGTTTTAGTTGGTTGGGTGGAGGTTTAAACTAGTTTATAAGGGATTGGTTAGTCTACCAAAGAAGGGGTTAGAAGTTATAGTTTGGTTCCCTTACATTTATCTTGACCTCTGATAGAGAGTTTCACAATTATAGGTTAGGTGGATGGAGTCATCTTCTCTTGTGAGATAGCTTCCAAAGAGGGGGTGGATGATTCTATGATAGGGGAGGTAGGTGTGGTATCCTCTAATGGAGGTGTGGTTATGGTTGCTTCCTTTGTTTGGCTGTCTAAAGGAATAGAATGTAGTCTTTTTTCTTCCAATAGGGGAATGGGGAAAGAAGTGGTTGAGGTAACATTTTTTTCATCAATGGGTTCACTAGTAAGAACATTAATAATTGTACCTCATGAGATGATTCAGGATTATTTTCATGATGAGGGGTAGAAGGAGCATGATTAGGGAAATGCTTTTGGAATATGTCAAGGGCTTGGTTTGGTGGCACATTAGGATTGTCCAATGTGAGTACCCCCTTGTCAATGAGGGATTGGGAAAGGTATTTAAAGGTATTGCACCTGTTAATGTCACATCTTATGACTCGGTGAAGAACACAATGGTCATTCTCATTATACCATCCAAGTATGGGTTGAGAAACATCAAATTATTGGGGTGGTTTAATTGGTGGAAGTTGGATGATATTGGATTTTAGTAACTTTTCCAAAATAGAAGGATAAGGCTCCCCAAGTGAGTTAATGGCTTATGGTTATTCCAAGTTTGGTTCCTTTCATTTTGGTTTGGATAGTTAAAGGGGTTATAGGTTTGGTTCCTTGGGTTCTACTGGTTGGTAGATGGTAGAGGTGTAGCTTTGAGGACAATAGATTTGGTGGTGGATTTACTCTTAGAATTGGTATTGGTTGGGTTATATAGTTTGGAAGAAGAGGGATCATTGGGTTTGTAAGTTAGGTTCTTATTTTTCAACTTTAATATTCCATCATGAATGGATCTATCCTCTAATTTTTGAGCCATGGTAAAAGATTCATCAAATTTTTGAAATCTTTGGACACATAATGTGGATGAAATGTGTTTTGCACATACTTGGGTGAAGAGTTCTATAAGCTTAAGTTGAGGCAATGAAAAAGAAAGTTAGTTGATTA
Source organism: Torreya grandis (assembly GCA_037957365.1). Classification (NCBI taxonomy): domain Eukaryota; kingdom Viridiplantae; phylum Streptophyta; class Pinopsida; order Cupressales; family Taxaceae; genus Torreya; species Torreya grandis. The sequence goes on from JARHVA010002454.1 coordinate 1,148,241, forward strand.
GGCTCCTCTAATGAGCCACAAAATTAGAAATAGATTCATCTTTGAATTATTTAATGGAGTATAGGTTGGTAATAGAAACTTTCCTAGATATATTGATTGAAAAATGATCCAAAAAATTTTGGGCTAGTTGAGCAAAGGAGAAGATGGAGTGTTTCTGGATGGCACTATACCAATCTAATGATAATATAGATAAAGACATAAGAAAGGTATAAAGGAGAAGAGTGTCCTCATGGGAAATCAAGTAACATTCATGCTAAATGCTCTTAAATATTTTTGGGGGTCCTCTTTACGTTGAAATTTAGGGAATTTTGGCAATTCCCATTGTAGAGGATATGGTTGGAGAGGGACAGATGGATGGATGGGTTCTTTGAAAATTTGGTCATAAGAGATAAGGTTATGTTATCCTAAGATGGATGACTCAAGGGTATTCATCCTCCATTAGAATCATGACCAAGTCTTATTGGGGTTATTGGGTTGGATAGGTATATAACATGTTTTGTTGGGGCTAAGTGACATGGTAATAGCTAGTGGATTGTTGGGATGATGTCACATGTGTCTAAGATGTCATGTAAGATGAAGTGAAAGGTAAAGGTATGTATACTTGTGTGTTAATAATATAATGATAAGATGTCATGGGTATGTGTTGGAGGGATGATGTTAGGTGGTTTATGTATGGCATCAAAGTGATTAGTGGGTTAGTTATTTGAAGGTGGGGAGTCACCATAGTGATTATAGGGGTAAGTGTTTGTTGTATAGAAAGTAACAAGTTATGAAATGGGGTTGAGGTTGGTATATTGGTCAAGCTAAAGGGAGTGGTAGAAATGGGTGTGGAATACATCACACTGACAAAAGGAGTAGAAGTGACAAGGGGTAAATTTGAACCAATGTTAGAGGTATTGGTTGGGGTAATTGGTGTTTGGGTGGTGGTGATAGATGGACCAATGGTAGAAGATGAATATTGGATAAAATAAGGGTGGGATGATGTAACACCAATCATAATGTGGTGTGGCATAAAATAGGGTGGATCCATCAAATTTATTGAATCCATCAAAGTATGGTAGTCTAAGGTATTAAGATAGTGTTGTAAAGTAGCTAGATTATTGTTTGAAAAGGTGGAAAAATTAGAACCACATTTAGGGACTATTTTAGGTATAGTAGGTAGGGGATAATGGTGTGGTGAATCATGGGGTGATTTATCAATGTCTAAGGTATAATCCATAAATGAAGACGATGAAGAAGATAGTGGTGGAATAGTTTGGTTTTTCACTTGTTATTTGGTTAAGACATTTGAGAGATTTAGAAATGGATAATTAACCTCTTTCCTCACATAATGAGAAAATAAATAAAAGCCAAAATAAAACAAACCACACACTAAAATCATAATTAATCCTAGGATTTATTTTAAATTACTTTTGGCTTATGCCTTAAAGAATGTGAAAGGAGAAATTGGCTTGTAAGTTACGTAATTGAAAAGTCATCTCAGGATGGTTTCAAGTTGAATTTTGGTGCTCAAATAATATACACTAGAATAGGTACGTGACTTGTTACTTGGGTATTTCTCTCCTCACTTCATGATCCCATAATTAGTGTGGGAGCTTAGCTAATATATACCATTTTTCTAGAGTTTATACTTTACCAGAGAATGAAGTGTCTCCTCCCCTTGGTGATAAAATACAAGTGGGATCGATGGGTAGGTTAAGGTGATCCAAAGGGTGATGAAATCTTAATATACCTTGTCTCAAATAAGTTTTGATGTTTAATTTGTGCGTGTGGTTTTATAGTATAACATATTTGTGTTACAATTAATTCATAATGCATTTAACTAATCTAGGTGAGATAATAATTAATTAGGCAATACTGTGGATGCACTTAATTTTAACCTAAAATAAAAGTTTGGTGTCTTTTCATGAAAACAAGTAATAGATAAAATGAACTTAAATGCAAGATATAAAATGCAACCTATCCCTAGGATGAAAACCTTTTTTTTTGGAAAATAAGAAAGGAAAGAATTTTTTCTTTTTTAGAATTTAGAAATAATAGAAATGCAAGATCATTGAAATTTCACTAAATTAAACTATATACATAAAAAATATAAACCCATAAGGGTTCCCACATGGTGATCCAAAAATTTTCTCTCAATTTTTTTTCTTTTCTCAAATATTTGAAAAGTAAGAAACTAAGAATAGGGTGTGTAGAAAAACCTATTGAATGTGCATGCATTGAATCCAGATGGTTGTGGAGATATCCTCTTTGGCTTGGGAGAATTACCTTACAATATTAAAACACTAAAATAAACTTATTTTTTATACAATTAGATAGGTGGGTTGCTTAGTGTGAGCTAGATCCTAGAAGTGAAAGCTTTCTAGGAGGCTGTCAATCCACCCAATTTAAACACTTAAGTTTGATGAATAACAGTGATATAATTTTATGAAATATTAAAAAGCTAAAAATAATAAAAATAATAATATAAAATTAATTAAGTAAATTAAATGTTTTACTAAGATGACCAAAATGAAGCAATTAGTTGGGATAATGCTAATGCTGAAAATTGGTCTAGTCAAAATGGTGATTTCTGGTTTGGTAAAATGGAAAGGGTCAAAGGGATAGATTATTTGTGTTTGGTAAATGGTTAAGGATGCACATAGACAAATATATATATGGTTAAATGGATCAAAGATGAAAAAGGAAGAATATGGTACATGGGGTGAAGGTGGAAACGGGTAAAAGAAGGTAAATGAGATGAAGCTAACAAAGAGGGTAAGGAGATAAAGGGATAAAAAGAAAAGAGAGAATAAGAGGTTAAGGGATGAGATTTATAGGTCAAGAAAGAATAGGAGAAAGGGAATAAAGGAATTGAAATCAAATAACTAAGATAGATAAAAGGAAATATTACCTTCCAAGCTTGAAGAAGAGTGTTGATGTTGATGATGGTTGATGATGATGGAATCCTACAACAATTTTGACAGAGCTTCATTGATTTTAATTCATTTCCTTCCTAGATTGTGATGAACTATAAAATTATGATGACCTCCAAGATAATAAACTTCACAAATCTTTAATTAAATATATATAACCAAAACTAACTTCTAACTTAACCTTTGGTGAAGGAGAGGGGTTATTTATAGCATTTGATGTTGGGAAACATACCAAAAAAGTGAAATAGTGAAATATGGTGCCATTTTTCATGTGGGGTGGATGAAAGGTCCAAGATGAGGTTGTATAAGATTCCATTTAGGTTGAGAAGTATTCCTCTTTGCCCATAAGTCCAACTTTGAATGGGGAGTTATACGCATGGGTTTGAATGAGGCTTAAAGACTTCTCCCCATCATTTATTGCTTTCACACAAGCACTTAAATGGGTGAAACACCAAATGTGGTTCCATTTTCCATGTGGGGGATGAAAATTCCGAGGTGAGGTTGGTAGGGATTCTCATTTTGGCTGGAGAGTCTCTAATTTGGGCTAAAAAGTCAAAAATGGGTGCCCTTTGTCTTTCCCAAAGTCTTAAAGAGGTAGATATCTCTTTTAAAGTCTAATTTCATGTGGGAATACAAAATATATATTAAATTATGAACCCTTAAGGGGAAATTATTCACATTTCAAGGTCAAAACTTTATGATCCTTAAATGAGGTCATTAAGCACTTTGGGAAAGGGTCCCAAGTGGGGTATGGTGTCCCACATCAAGCCATGTCACTTTCCATGTCACATGCCATGTCACTTACCATGTCAATTTTCCATTTCACATGCCATGTCACTTTCAATGTCATTTTTCATGTCATCATGAATAGTGATAGTGCGTCCCAGAGTGAATAGTGATGGTGAATAGTAATTTTGAAAAGTACTTTTAAATAGTTATTTTGAATAGTATTATATAACTAGAAGAATAATTATTGGTTAGGTTAAGAGTGGTTTTTTCAGGCTTAAAAAGGTTTAGTGGGTCTTTATGGGGTCTCAAGGTATTTAGTTATCAAAAACTACAAGTGTGTAGTTTTCTAGTGTCTACATTATACACAAACATGCCCCAATGCATGGCTTTATCATCAAGCATGTATATAGATTAAATAATACCTATTTGAATAACTCAAATATTTTATATTATTTTGTTTTAAATTAAGTTACAAAAATTATCATTTCATAATGACATTTTTTATGTATATCATTTTTATATAATCATAATTTTGAGACACACCTATTTCTTGAAGTGATAATAGATTCAAATGTATGAATGTATTTTGTTTAAGAAATTTGGAAATTTTTATAAATTTTAATTTATTAATCCCAAATGTTTTTTTAAAAATAATAACTCTTTGACACTCTAGTTGTCTTTTAGCTCTAGTATTGTGAATAATTTGTAAACTACCATAAAGGTATTAAATTTCTCCATGTAATTTGTCACTTATATCTATAGGTACATCAATTTTGGAGTATGATTTAAAAATCTTACTTTATTAATATATTCCAAATACTAATTTCTTCAACACATTCCTTGTATCTCATATAAGTATAATTGGGTCTTCTTTGACATCATCATGTTATCCAAGTATTTTTTCTATTTCTTAGCCAGTTAGAAGAGTTTATCTCCATTTTTTATATTCATGACCTTATATCATTTTTACATTTCAATTTATTTATTATTTTCACCTTAATGGCAGTATCCTCAAATTCTAAAGTAATTTTTTGGGTTATCAATTAAGAAAAATTGTTTCCTTTGAATATTTTCAGTTTATAGATGATGTATCTAAGGCTATGACAAAATAGGTTTAATATAAGAATAAAAATCAAGGGGTAAAGGGAAAGGGGAGGATATGATATAGTGAGGTGAGCTATAAGAATTTAAAATTCCAAATAAGTGGATGGGATATAATGAATGGATAATGGAAGAGTGTGAAATGAGGGGTTAAACATATTTTCCCTTGATAACTGGATTTAGTCAAATAATGTGAGTTTTTTACAATTTTCATAATATGGGATGAAACAAAAGTGTTTTTAGGCATGTATATTGTCAATTATGATAAAATATATCTTTCTAATGGTGGGTTTGAAAAAATATATAGGGAAAAAACATCCTTACATATTTTAGTTTAAAAAATGGAAGTTAAATCATTTAATATATTTATCGATATAGAGGAACTAGGTGAAGAAACACAAGGGTGTGTAATGGTAGCCTTTATTGGGATGGTGAAATAGTTTTCAATAGAATTATAAAAAACTATTTTAATAATAGAAACAGTATCAAATAGGGTATCCCCATGGATAATAGAGGAAATAGAAGTGTCTACCTTTCTTAATGAAGTAGTGGGGATAAATTTTATGTTCAAATCACCAACTAACCCATAAGAAATCATTAAAACATAAAAAACACTAGGCTAGTTGAATTAGGGACTATAGATGAAGAAGAATTTTGATGAAATTATATTTCATAACTGACGATGATTTATTCTTCAAAGTTCTATCCATATGGTATATGTTCAGTGTCAAGAGACTAAGGCAAATTTAGTGACCCTTGAAATTATGTTATATGTTGTTGACTATCCTTTGGTGTAAGTGATGGATCTAGATAAAAAAATTGAAATAACTTATAAAATCTAAGGAGTTTACTAAGACTAAGGTTCACTATATTATACTATAAGAGAATACTATGGATTTGTAGGCTTTGGAATAGGAAGTAATTGCCATATTATTCTCTTCAATTTATCATCTATCTCCATTAGGGATTTTTCCTTATCAAATTATTTCACCTTATTATCCAAAGTTAGATCCTAGTGGATTATTTGTGAAACTTACCATATACATTTGAGTATCCTTAGTTGTCTTATATACTTCCCTATCATCCTCTATATTGAGGAAATTTTGATCATGATTATACTTCTTAAGGGAGTAGGTGGCTGTAATTTTGCCCTGATGATATTTAAAATGATTTACATAACTTCCTCTAGGGTCCCAACATGTAAATTAAGTAGTTTATATGACATGTGAGATGAAAAAATTTACAATTAGGGCCATTGTTGAAATTGAGTCCTATCCAATTTTGAGTGGAAATTTATCAACAAAGGAAACCTTGTAATTCTTATAGTTTCCATGTTTATTATAGGTGATTTGAAAAATAATCCCATGTTATTCTCACTTTGTAGGGACATGTATTGGTAAGTTAAAATTTCCTATTGTATCTTTTTACACTCTTATGATTTTATGATCAGGGTAAAAATAGTAATCACCATATGCCTATGAATAACTCTTTGCTTCATTATATAACATATGGATTATATTTTCATTAATGGCCTAATACATAATTGGATAAAACTAATAAAATATATTTTTTATGTATTTTATAGATTTATGAATATTAAGTATTTCAAAATAATCACAAAATCTATTATCACTATGTGGTTTCCATATAGGTGATCATGGGAGGATCATTGTGGCACATATTGCATCCAGTAAATAGGGAAAAATATAATAACTACCAACATGCCTCACTTAGTAATATTTATGAACTAGATTAAATATGTTTAGTTATCCTAAGGAAGGAATTATTTGATGGTACATTATAATTTATTTCAAGGTCACCCAAACTTCATCTGCATGATCAATCAACTTAGCTCCAAATAACCTATTCATCAAAGCTACATCAATTATTACCCTTGGTATGAATTGGGAGATGAGAATAGATGTGACATTTATATTTTTGAAAAAATTCATATTGTTAATTTCCTATATATATAATGTATCCTTGACATCATGTGATTTAAAATAATATGTGGTGATTTTTTTGGTATATAAAACATCAGGTTTAGAAAAACACCAACTATATATGTAAATTCAACTTGGTTTTTTGGTGCATGTAATTTTTATTTTATGTGACTACCTATAGTGAAAATATTAAAGATCACATAAATACAAGGTAATATATCTAGTTTATTTTTTGCATTATACAATCTATTATTTTTATGGCCAACAATTTTTTTATGTATTCTTATTTATCAAGTGACAATTTTTCATCATTGTTGTATTATATAATTAATACATGCCTCACTTAGTAATATTTATGAACTAGATTAAATATGATTAGTTATCCTAAGGAAGGAATTGTTTGATGGTACATTATAATTTATTTCAAGGTCACCCAAACTTCATCTGCATGATGAATCAACTCAGCTCCAAATAACCTATTCATCAAAGCCACATCAATTCTTACCCTTGGTATGAATTGGGAGATGAGAATAGATGTGACATCTATATTTTTGAAAATATTCATATTGTTAATTTCCTAAATATATAATGTATCCCTGACATCATGTGATTTAAAATAATATGTGGTGAATTCTTGGTTATATAAAACATCATGTTAAAAAAAACACCAACTATATATGTAACCTCAACTTGGTTTTTTGGTGCATGTAATTTTTATTTTATGTGACTACCTATAGTGAAAATATTAAAGATCACATAAATACAAGGTAATATATCTAGTTTATTTTTTGCATTATACAATCTATTATTTTTATGGCCAACAAGACTTTTATGTATTCTTATTTATCAAGTGACAATTTTTCATCATTGTTGTATTATATAATTAATTTAATTACTCCATAATTTAATGAACAATGAATAAATTATATATAAATATTTTTAGAATTAGAGGTTGCATCCCTATACTCTCAATGTGCTCTATAGTAGAATAAATATGGGTTTTGTGTCTAGTCATGAGTTGACATTATAATTATTATTTATACGAAATAATTATAATATCAAAGGATTTAAAGGAAACCTAGAGCTCTAAATATTCAATTATTCAAGTGTTTTTATTTAAAATATCATTGGAATTAATTTGGGGGCATATGCATTTCACCCATAATGGCCAATCCAAAAGATGTAATGGCTAATACATGAGATATTTTATTCTCTTCAATGGTTTATGACAATTGTATTTCTATTTGAATATGATTTTTGACTTTTGATTTTTCATGAAATTTACTTGACATGTGTTGATTTATCATCTCCGTTTAGAATCTAGGTCACCCTTTTTATTTTTTTATTTTATTCAATGGTGACCCCAATATAGTATGTTTTAGGATTACATATCCTATTTGAAAATTTAAAAATTCCATATCTTAGAACATCTCAATCTCTAAATATAATATATTATGTTTTAGGATTACATATCCTACTTGAAAATTTCATTAAAAATCCCTAGCCATTGATCTCAATGTCTCAAATTTGAATTTAATCCGTTAAGTTATCCCTACCTACCTATATAGACAAGCTCTCCATCCTACTTCAACCAAATTGGAAATCCATCAAATTTATACTACCTTGCATCCACAAATCCTTCTTGCATCCATCCATAACCTTTATCAAGCTCACTCAATCATTTGGAAGCCATTATCAACACCAAGTAAGGAATCCAACATTTTAAAATTTGGGCATCAAACAATTCATTCACAATATTGAAGTGGAGGCATAAGGAGGTAAAGTGATGTTAAGAGTTTTCTTATTGTTCTAATTTCCTCTTTTATCCATTCTTATTAGTGTGTTTATGTTTTAGGTTTTTATTACTAAAATTAGTAGTATAGATTGAATCTAAAATTTAATGCACATTTTGACACCCGCGGTGGGTGTATTCCTCCTTTAATTAACATTATGAACCTTATGGAAGTGATTTTAGTGTTTTTTTGACAAAATGTACATTAATTTAAGGTTGGATTTTAAATTTTTGTCATGTATAGACAAATAGGTTTTACACTAGTATTAACAATATTGTAGTTGTGTTTTTGTAGACTGAGTAGTGATTTTATTAACTAATCACTAATGGTTAAAGTTTTTCTATTTTTTTTTGGTTTTTGACAAAACTTTAACTTTGCAAGTTACAATTTTGTCTTGTTAGTCACAATTTTGTCAGTTATATTCATGACTATGCAAAAGATAGTGCTTAGGGTAAATCTATAACCTATGTTTATTAACCCCCTTCTTGATGGAGGGGAATCCTATAAGGACCCAAAATTTGATTAATTTTTGTATCAAGATAGTCTATTAAGTGTCTCATATGTGTTAGTGGTCTTAATTAGTCCATATGTGGAGTCTAGATAGTCTAAAGGTACATGAGATTTGAATTTTGGCTTTTCTTGCCATAAAGCTTTATCTCAATATCTAAATGTTTGGGGAAGTTATAAGATGGTTTTGTATGTGCTTAACTAAATAATTATTATCTATTTATTATTTTATGTATATAAGGGTTGATAGGAAACATAAAACATGTGGTCAAAAGCTTTAAGTCATAAATCATTAGAATAACCATATGAGGCGATTTTAACGAATGGATTAGAGGTTGCAAGAATTAGTTAGGGTAGTTACCTTTGATATACAACATGTCATTTTGTATTATTAGTTAGTATTGGATATGTATTATATGAATCATGTGAATTAGACCCAAATAAACAATGAAAGATGATCTCAAAAGGTGAATAAGGGATTGGTAACCCTGTTCTATGGGTATACACAAATGTGATTGATAATTATGTGTATTTGATAAGATGATGTTTTTAAATATAATGTTTTTAATATTTAATATCCATTTGGAAACCATGATTTATAATAAATTTTTAATGATATATGTTTAGGTATGCTTATATTATCAAAATTTAAAGAGATAAAGAAAGGAAGAACCCTTATTTTATAGATTCCTCATACAGACCCCTGTTAGGTTCATAAAGATTGTTATTATCAATTGCATGTGTCTTTTGGATAATTAATTATTGAGGTAATTGTATCCTAATGTGTTTTGAAGATAATAGATGTTTTTTGTGAGGATTTTGTCCAAGGAATAAGAAAAAGAGACCTTATTCTAGAGTCTACAGAGGCAAACCCTTGCCTTTGTTATTTGATTTGATATAGACTGTGTAAACAATTTTGGATGAATATATGAATTTTCAATCTAATTACATGATTTTTTAATGATTTTTTTATGTATTTTAGTTCTTAAATATCAAAAAATAATAAGATCATCATTTTGAAAACTGGTTTTATAACCTTGATTGTTTTCCTATGTGTTTCAAGAACTATGATATGTATTATATGAATGTATAAGGGAATAGAGGTTTAAAAAAAATTATTTAACACTTGGATAAGTTTTTTTTATTCATTTCATGTTGTTATAGCCTTTTTTTTTTGCATAGAGAATGGTGTGTATTGTCAAGTTATGACACAGACTTGAAGAACATACATTTTCCTGCACACTCAACCATATTATGCTATAAAACCTTGATAATGGATTGAAAAAAGGAAACTAATGATTGGAGTATTTATTTTAGATAAAAAAATCAATATAATATTTCAAAGAACTTTGAAACTCATTGAAACATTCCGAAATTAATTTTCTTTGTGCTCAGGCTAAAATAGGGTTTCATGTGTAGGAGTTAGAACTATAAAAAGATTTAAAATCTGTATTAGAACTATTTTTAAGGTGACTCAAATAAATAACATGTTTATATCAGGTTTATAGACTTACATGTATGATTTTGAGAAGATTTAGAGGATTAGGCCTAGAAGAGACCTAATTCTTTAGGCCTAAAGAGGGAAAGTGAATGTAGGAAAAGAGATAGACCAAAAAAATTTATACATAGGTTTATTTTGATAGGGTTAATAATAAATTGGCTTTATAAACTAATAAATAATTATACCTTTTATGTACTATGAATTAATGCCTACAAAAGGGCTACCAAGGACTGACTTTAGTATATGTAGTGTTGTGCAATTGGGTGAATTGACACTTGAAGAGACTTGTAATTTGGGAAAAGAGTTGTAAAGGTCATAAAAAACTTGGATAAGGTCTAAGACCATTGAATACAGATAGTGAAAGTTAAACTATTGAGTGACTCTTAATTCAAGCAACCAAATTCATGTGTGAGTTTCTTAGAATAAGTCATATAGTAGGAAATATTTTGTATGCTCTACATCATTTTTGGTATTAGATCTAGTAAAGATTATTAGTGGATTGTGAAAAATAATAAAATCATGTGTTTTTAGGTGATTTTCAAGACAAGAAACCAAGAATAGTGTTCCTAGGAGAAAGTTAGTAGAGATGAAGATTTGGTCAAGAATATGATAGACCAAGTGACATAGTTGATTGTCCCATTGGTTATGAGGATGGAGGATATTAAGGATGCTCTAAAGGAGAGAGAATAATGAGAATTAATAGAGAGAGAATAATAAAATGGTAGGCATAAATTTTAGTTATTACCTTTTCAACTAAGAACAAATGATAGATAAAATGGAGAGGTGGTTTAATAAAGACCACAAATGAATGCAACAACAATTCAAGAAGGCATGGGAGTACAACACCATGCATGAGAGATTTGATAATTTTTAGATGGTAGATTAAAAATATATGAAGGTCATATGATAAGTGGAACAAGACATAGGTTTCACGGATAATGTTAGCATTTCCATAGAGATGGATATAGGGTAGTAGAGTGTCCATTGAATATTGGAAAAATTATGTAGCAAAAAAGTATAAGAGAAGTGAATGAAGAAAGAATACAAGAAATAAATGAGTCTTTACTCATGATAATAATATTATTGTATTAGAATAATCAAGTCAAAAAGTTATCCCAAATAATAAACTTATTTAAAACTAGGTGCAAAGCAAAAGGTAAGGTCTATAATTTAGTGAATGATGGAGGAAACACTAATAATATTAATTATTTAGAGATGGTGTAGAAATTGGGCTTGAAAAGGATACCAAATCCACAAACACACAAGGTTTCATGGGTTCAAAAGGGACATCAAATCCTATAAAGTGAGCAAAGTTGGGTTGAATTTCATGTAGGAGGATATAGAGATAAAGTATTGTGTGATATTTATTCCCATAGATTTTTATCATTTAATATTAGGAAGACCATGAAAATTTGATAATTAGAATATTCATGATGGTCAAGCCAATGAATACACCATCAAGAAACATGGAGAGATACATTATTGTCACATTAAGGGTGAAAAAGAAGGAAATTATGAGAGGATAATGCTGATGGCAATAAAACAATATTGGAGTAAAGCTATGGAAAGTTTGGGTTTGGTCAAGGCACCAAAGAGAGAAGAAAAGGTAAGTTGTCTTGAAATGGTTAGTATTAAGAGTTGTGATTCCTCAAAGATGGACATAAGAGATGATGAACCAGATTTTAAGGTGACAATAGAGGTCATCAAGAGGCAACAAGATATTAGTCTTCAAAATAAGGAAGATTTAGCACCTATGAGAATGCTCAAGAAAGAAGAAAGGAAAAACAAGAAGGGAAACCAAGCCTATGAAATAGCATACAATAAAATATTAATATAAATTGAAATTGAGATGGAAAATAGGTGGTTTTGGAATGACACCAAACAAGATAAGAATATGGGAAATGACATGTCCAAGAAAAAAAGCATAAGAGAGAGCCATGAAACCTAAAATTTTTGATACTAACCATATGTTTTGTGATGAAAGTATAGTTTAAAATCAAGAAGCCATTAACCAAAGTTTGGAACAAGTCAAGGAGAATAAAAAGATAGAGAAGAATGAGTATCCTATGGTGATTATGGTAGCCAAATAAGGAATGGTAGATAAACACAAAGGCTTGAGAAAGTATTGAATGAGAAAATAATGTCAATGAATTGGATAATATGAAATACGCCCATGAAATATAGTCAAGTGACTTCGAACATAACCATGTAAGAATAAAAAATCAGGGATATGAGATAGTGAAAATGAATACATAGTCCTTACATATATAGGAGATAGATAATAGTCATAGTGGTGTTACACAACAACAAACCAAGAGTCTACATAAGCGTGTGGCATGTAAGGACAAAGAATATGTACATAATTTCAAGTTGATAAAACAAGAAGCATTAATGAAAGAATAAGACTTCATATTTTCAAAACTATTTACTCATGGAAATAGGGATAAGATGAATCAATTTGTATGAGTAGTAGAATGGTATATACCTTCAAGGTAGGTAGAAGATAACAACATATATGTTTTACTTAACAACTTTGTCTTATGTGTAAGTATACTATTCAGGAAGATGAACTAAATAATGCCTAGTTGTGGGGCCTAAGAACATGTTCACCTATATGAGAGGAAAGTATAAGTATATAAATTTTATAAGGAGGTTCATTGCAGTCAGATAGGAGCATACACCAAGTGAATCAACAAACACTTATGGCAAACATTTCTTTTCAACTTGGAAATATGATGCAGAGGCATCATATAGTGACTTGAAAGTTGATTAATTTTTTCTTAAGATAGTTTATTAAGTGTCTCATATGTATTATAGGTACTAAATAGTCCATATGTGGAGTCTAGATAGTCTAAAGGTACATGATATTTGAATTCTATCTTTTCCCACGAAAAACATTATTTAAATGTTTATGGAAAGTTATAAGATGTCTTTATATGTGCTTAGATATATAATGATTATGTTAGGTATATAAGGTTTGATAGGAAACATAAAACATTTGGTCAAATGTTTTAAGTCATAAGTCATTTGAATAACCATAGGAGGTGGTTTTCAAGAATGGATTGGAGGTTGAAAGAATTAGTTAGGGTAATTATCTTTGATATAAAACATGTCATTTTGGATTATTAGTTAATATTAGATATGTACTAGATGAATAATTGGAATTAAAACCAAATAAATAATGAAAGGATGATCTCAAATGTTGAAGAAAGGATTGGTAACCTTCTTTTCTGGGTATACACAAATGTGATTGATAATTTTGTGCATTTGATAAGCTAATGTTTTGAAATCTAATGTTTGGAATCTTTAATATCCATTTTTAAATCATTATTTTTAATATATGTTGAAGGATATATCTTTAGGTATGATTGTATTAGTAAACTTCAAAGAGATAAAGGAAGGAAGAACCCCTATTTTACAGATTCCTCATATAGATCCCTATTAGGTTGATAAAGATTGTTATTATCAATTGTATGTGTTTTGTTGATAATGAATGACTATGTTAATTGTATCCTAATGTATTTGGAAGATATGGATTTTTTTTTGTGAATATTTTCTCCAATTAATAATAAAAAGACACCTTGTTCTAGAGTTTGCAAAGATAGACCCCTATCTATGTTGTTTGGTTGTCTATAGATTATGTAAATAATATTGGATAAATATATGTCTATTCAATAAAATTCCATGATTTTTAATGAGTTTTTACATTATTGAGTTCTTATATTTTATGAAAAAAGGAGATCATCATTTTGAAAATTATTTTTATAAACCATGTTATTTTCCTATGTGTTTCAAGAACTATGCTATAAAATATATGACTATACAAAGAAATTGAGGTTGAAATACATTTACAACAATTATAAAACACTTGGGTAAGTTTTTTGACTTCATTTCATTTTTTTATATCTTTTTGTTTTACATAGAGAATGGTGTGTGTTGTCAAGTTGTGACACAAGCCTGAAGAATATATATTTTCCTACACAATCAACCATATTTCATTATAAAACATTGAAATTGGATTGAAATGAGGAAACTAAGGCTTGTAAGAGTTAGTTGAGATCAATATAAAGGCATATAAGCTTTCACACAACCTTTAAACTCATTAAAATTTTCATAGAAGAATTTTCTTTACTCTTAGGTTAAAATAGGGTCATATAAGCCCTAAACTAGGGTTTGGTGTGTATAAGGAGTAAAAACCATAAAAAAGGATAAAAATTTATATTATAACTATTTTTAAGGTGACTCAATTAAATAACATGTTTCTAGTAGGTGTGCAGACTTACAAGTATAATTTTGAGAAGATTTAGTGGATGAGGCCTAGAAGAGACTTAATTCTTTAGGCCTAAAGAGGGAAAGTGAATGTAGGAGAAGAGATATAACACAAAAATTTATAAAAAAAATGTATTTTTAGAGGGATAACAATAAATTATCTTATGTAAAATCATAACTGACTATACCTTTTTCATGTTATGCATTAATGCCTATAAAAGGGCTACTAAGGATTGATTTTAGTGTATGTAGAGTTATGTAATTGGGTGAATTGACACTTGAAGATACTTTTAATTTGTGAAAAGAGTTTTAAATTTCATTAAAAACTTTTATAAGGTTTGATACCATTGAATATAGATAGTGCAATTGAAACTATTGAGTGACTATTAAGTCAAACAACCAAATTCAAGTGTGAGTGTGTTGGAATAAGGTATAGAATGAGAAATATTGTGTATGACTTGTATCACTTCTATAGGTATTTTTTTATCTATGTATATTTTTATATGTGTAGGTAAAATAACACTCAATGTGATATTAAGCTTTTGATACATCAAACTCAAAACTGTGACTTCGACAATCACAATTCCATACTCTTAATAGTGGTTTTGATAGGAAAAGTTGTGGATTTGTATAATTTAGGTTTGAATTAAACCTATTGATAATTAATTGACACCAAAATATTTTATAGACCCATATTATTCTATTTATATTGTCTGGGAAGGGTATTTTGGTCCTTAGTTATAGGAAGACGAGTTTTAAATTAAACCTTGACTATTTGACTGTTAGTCACAAGGTCATGACTCCAAGATTAGTGAATTTGACCTAGTAACTAAAATATTATTATCAATAGTAGTAGTGTTTTAATTATTCATAAAATTGGTAATAACTTATATTTTCTATTTATTGGATTACAAAGAGAAGGAACTCAAGTTTTATAGAGCAGGTTGTAAGTTTTTTTGAGCCAAGCTAAGGTTATTTCTATCATCTTGACCATTATTCAATCTAGTTATTTTGACTTAACCACCTACTTGAAAAAGGGTTATAATAGGATATTAACTATGTGTAGGTTTAACAGGGGGAAGAAGATGTCCAACACCAATATCAAATACCCTATCATAGACCTGTTTTAAGTTTTTACAGCAAAATTATGAGTCTCAAACTTGTGACTTTGTCTTGGTAGTTATGGTTTTGTCAATTGCAGTCATGAATTTATATTAATATAGTCAATAATATAGTCTAGGGTATTTATCTATAATTAGACATAAATAAATAATAACATTAGATTCTATAACATTTCTTTATTTCTAGTAGTATAGATCTATTTTAACCATTATAAGAAAACATTTACAAGTAAATTGTCATAATACAGTATTTGATATACATATTCATATTTTATACTTATGTAAGAACATTTTTAGGATAATTAATATTTAAATTAATCTAATCACCTATTTATATTAGACATTCAATCATAATTTATAATTATTCTATCTTTTAAAAAATGTAGATTCTGATTTTTAGTGAGTTGTGATTTTGTTTTATCAAGTAGCGATTTTGCCTAACTATTATAGTTTTGTAGGTTAACCATCATAGCTTACTAACCCTCTAAAAAATAACAACTCTTAATTTGTGATTTTTTTCTTGTGATTTTGTGTATTATGTCTATGATATTAATTTGTGTATTTGTGGTTTTCCAATGATTTACAGTTTCGTAAAAACATAGACTACTAATATTTTTTGGTGTAGGACCCATCAATAATAAGGCATACCAATTTGTTTTATAACACTTGTGCTTGTAGGAAGAGGTTCCCATAGTATATTATCTTAGTTTTTATTTTATATACATATTTTTGTGAAAATTTATTTTATTGTATATATATTGTTTGTGTGTGTGTCTATGTTGACATGTATACTTTTTTGTGCCCCTCACACATAGGTAATTACATGATAGGGAATTAATCCCCACACATAGCTTTAGTATATATGTGTTGTTGATATGGATTTCATCACCATGCACAAACCAAACTTCATGTTTTGGTGGATTATAAAAATTAGGAGAGATATCATTATGTGCTTAAGCATAATTAATCATAAAGGGTTATGTGGAGTGAGGGGTAGTTAAGGAGATCAGAGAACATCCTACATAGACTTGGGCTCCATTTTACCTTCATGTATATAGGGGATACACTTAGAACCCTTTGTGTATACCTAGATTAGGATCCTTCATCCATAATAGGTGTATCGCTATAGCAGTTAGTATTAGATTTGAAGTAGCCATTGAGTATGAGTACGGTTAAGAGGGTTCAATTGATATTATAATGGGTCAGTAGCCTACATCCTCACCTATTAATCAATTATATGATGTGGTAATTAGGTTACACACCCTTATTAGTTGATTAATTTATGATTTGTACTTACATGTGTTGTTTGAGTGTTGTGTAGAAACCCATATTATTTATAAGTTAAGTTGACCATACCTTTATTTTATATGTAACACCTTAGAAACATTTTAGGATAATACTAATAATCTCATCATTTCATCATACCACATCCTAATATTTCATCTACTCATCCACCTTACATTCTCCACCCATCTCATAATATATCATGTACCTATATTATCCCCCTTTTGCTACTTCTTATTCCATATATAACACCTATTTAATCCCCCTTTGTTTAGTCCTATATTTTACCTATCCCATAATCATTACATATCATACCATATTCTATCTAAAAATCTTACATCGAAAGTATCTATATTCATCTCATCATCTCCTATTCATTTTAATCCACTATACCCAAACCTTCCTGATCTTCTATCCATAGCTACTATCCACCCCACTTTACTCATCCCACAACACATTATCATATTAATCACAACTTCCAAATCCTTATTTAGTGTCTATATTATCTATACTTCCTCATCTCATTTTCACCCTATGTCGTTAGCATCCATTTTTATATATCTCATGTTAAGAAGTTTTAATCCTTCTTGTCTAATCCTACATCTACCACATACTCTACCCACCTAGTACATACCCTAATTTCCATCCTATATATCATATATCTTCCATCAAATACATCATATATCTTCCATCCCCCTTCCATATCATCACCTTTGAATACTATATTCCATCTTAAAATCAAGTTCTAGAGGTCACTTATCCTCCTCAATCATTATTTGTCACTTCCTACATCTCCTAAACTAGGTATAATCAATATACAAAGTGTTATAAGGTTCTAATCTAACACCCATCACTCATCTTTATCAAGTTCCTTCTTCACCTATAACCCATGAAATCATCTTTTTTCTAGTGAACAAGGTATTTTATCCCATCACTCTCCTTCATTCTTCCTCTATTGATTTCTAATGAGACTTTTTATTTTTATAATTCTTAGTCACCCCTTCCTCTTCTAAAAATTATCAAATTAATCTCTTTTGACCACTAGTAGCTTTGGTATCTATACAAAGGTAATATTTGAATACTTTCATTTCATCTATCACATCTCTCTTTCAAAATAGTTATTCACACCCATGCTCAACTTAGGTTTGGACAAGCCTCCAACCAATATAATAATAAATTTGGTCATATAGCTAATCCAACTTAGGAATATGATGATACCCATAGTGATATGCATACACCTAAGGAAGAGGATGAAAGATTTAACCCCTTCCATAATGATGATGTTAGGAACTTAATTGACTGTTATCTATATGAGAACCATGATCATGTCTTAACCCATGCCATTAAAATAGGGGGCACACTAAATTCTAATTTAGACCATACTCTCTTACATAATATAGTCCACCCTCCATCTTATATAAATACACCTTGTTATAATATACATGCTAATCAAATACACCAAGAAGGGGAAGGTGTGGACCATGGATTAATGGAATAATAATTCCCACCACCCCTTTATAATAATCGTATTGAGGCTAACTAAAGAAAAGCTATCATAAAAGATTGATTAGACCAATTAATATAAAAAATCAACCTCTTAATCCATAATCAATGTCTATCATCCCCTTGATAAAATAACACAAATATTTTTCTAATAGTAATAACACTATCAATAATACCAATAACACCAACAATACTCATAGCACCCATAATTCCCATAACACCTTATTCCCCAAAACAATCGAAATCAAATAACCAATCCTCTTGGGGACCCTTTATTTATACAATAATGGAGAGAGATAAATGATACCCTATATTAAATATACCCATGCCCATAAGCTCTCAAATATGAATATTTTTGTTCTTCACCTTTGGACATGAGTATATTGCAAATACCTTTCCCTTCACACTTTTAGGTGTAAAAAGTGGGAAAATATCAAGGGAAAGGAGATCCTAAAGACCATGTGAATTTTTTTTATGTTTCATGCCATGAGGTGGCTTATTAATATGCCTATTTCTTGAGAATTTTTCCTAAAAGTCTTATGAGACCCGCTTTAGAATGGTTTATGTATTTACCTAAAGGGTCAATATCTAGCTTCGAACAATTGATGAAACAAATAACCATAAATTTTAAATTTAATATTGAACATGACATCTCCATAATATAAATTTATAATACCAAAAAAATAAGTGGGGAGAGTTTGTCATAGTTTGGAAAGCCACTTGAGATGTACAGTGCTTGATAAAGAGTTGGATATAATATTTGTAGATAATATTAATGTTGAGCTCAAGTATCAGCTAGAGATATAGTGTAATAAGACTTTTTATTAAATAATATAGAAATGGATGAACATCAAAAAGACCCTTATTTAAAAAGGCACTATAAAATTATACTCTCGTAATGAGCACAACCCAAAGCAAGATAATTCTTTTTTAGGGAAAATAAAAGTCTTAAACAAAAATAAGAACATCATGAGAGATGGGGTGACTAATTTTAAATAACATCATGTACAAATATCTTTTAAAAATATCCACATGTAACAACCAAATTCCTCCTCCATCCGAGTTCCATGAGGTAAGCCAAATCTTTGGATAGGCAAGAGACCACTCAAAAGCTTGGGAGTACCAATTGAAATATTTTTAGATCAATTAATTACTACTAATATTATCACCCTACTTAAAATTAGACATGTGGATCATCAATAACCATCATGAAGATGAATTTTAAAAATACCACAAGGTTAAAGGACATGATATGGAAATATGTATGTAGCTTAAACACTACATTTAGGATTTGATCGAAAGGGGTGACATTGAAATAGAAGGTGATGATCTCCAAATCAATCAACAAATGTGTATATTGGAATCTACAAGGACCCATTCCCTAATGATGACCAAATAAATATGAGACCACCAAAAGACTAGGATTGGGCCTCTTCCTCTAATTACACAGACTACCACATCATGCCATACCACTATATCAATAATATTAAAATACACAACCTCCAAAAAACCAATCCACCTTCCTTTACCATTCTAAAAATTAATCATACCATTATTGATTGCATAGTCACCACTAGATTCAATAAAATCATAGTTCCTATGGCACCACCCAAAAATCCATCCACTTCATCTGTTACTCAAAATGGTAATGCTACTCATAGGGTTTTAAATTCTTTTTATAAGACTTATGGCATCATTCAATAGATTGAGAAAACTCCATCTCAAATATCATTAATGGATATTTTTAAAACATTTTATTTATATTAAGAAATAATTAACCAAGTCTTGAATAATCTCAAAGTCCTAGTGACTTGGATACTAACTAATTTGAAGCACTAGCAGGAAATCTATCCTTTTCATAATAGATTAATTTTAGTGCCTAGGATATGCCTCCTATTTACCCACACCATAATTATCCCCTATTCATTAAAGTGTCCATATCCCACCATTGTGTCTCTCAAGTTCTCATAGATGAAGGATAAATGCTAAATTTATGTAATTTGGACTTCTTGAAGAAACTGGGATATTCAGAAACATATTTGGGGCCTTCCTTAATAATGATCAAAGGATATGATGATAATGAGAGGCCATCTACTGGGATTATTTACCTTCCCATCATTATGGGTCTCATAGTGTCTCAAACATTGGGCCATGTTGTGGATGTAGATTTTCCTTATAATATGTTGCTTGGATGTCAATATATCTTTGAAATGCAAATTGTTCCATCCACTTTACATCAGTGTGTCAAATTTCCCCACACCAAAATGAAGGTTACCATTCCCAAAGTAATATATCATCTTCATAGATATCATATGAATCAATCCTCACCCTCCTATCCTTATCTCAGCATAGATAATTCCATCTTAAGTCTAATAGTGACCAAATACATCTCCCTTGATTAGCTTGAATTTACATATAATCCACTACCTAACATCACTTGTTTGAAGATCACATCCATAGGTTGTGGAAAATATGAATATACAACCTTATGAATTAGTGATTTACCTCTCTCTCCACATATATATGGGTCCCAAACCATGGGGAAGAGTAATCCCATCAAATACCAATTTGGACCAATGACCTTCTCAAACACTAGATTCCTATATGAAGAATGCATTAAAGATATGGATGATTGATGGCTTCTACTAGATGAAGAGGTCCTGATCTCCCTGGGAAAGAAATATCCCCATGTATATAATATGATGGATAATATGCATTATAAAGGGAAAGGATTGGGAAAATAAGAAAAAGGTAGAAGTGAACCCATAATGGTTTAATAATATCCAAAGTGTTTTGGCCTAGGGTACAAACCATATGATGATGACCTTAACAATATCATTATGGATTCTCTTTCAATCATGGATCTTGTTTTAATTTATTCATCAGGGAGTGATGGCCCATAGATCTTGTTTCCAAAAACCTTTTCCTTAATACCACCATTTCCACCATCAATATTTCTCTCTTCTACCCATCACTCATTGACTAGGATCCAAATCAAAAGCCTTATTTTGACACATTTTAAAATGATGAATTAATTTTCAAATATATAGGAGCTTAAGATTTTATGCCATCTAGTGATCACAAAAGGGTATTTTCCATAAATCTTTGTCAGTTTGCATACTTTGGAGAATAACAAGAAACCCATAATCATAGTGATGAAGAGAAATATGAAGATGAAGAGACTCCTAAAGAACTAGATGAACTCCCACATGTCTCATTTGAATCAGAAGAATACTTTGACATTGACACAAATATTTTAGATTATTTTTCTTCAAATATTATATAAATATTATTTCTCCCCTATTGGCAAGAAAAATGACCCTCTCTTATTGAGTATGTAATATAAGTCAACATTGGGATAGATCAATATCCCAAAATAATTAAATTGGGGGCATCTTTGACACCTTTATAATGTGAAGTCATCATCGAGTTGATAAAGGAATTTATTAACATATATGCATGGATTTATGTAAACATGCATATATTAGATCCCTCATTAGTGGTAAATCACTTTGATTTGCATCCCAATGCTAATCTGATCAAGCAAAAATTATGAAGATGCACCCTAAAGTGGCACTATTAGTCAAAGATGAGATACAAAAACTCTTGGAAGATGGTTTTATATGCCCTATAGATTATTCCGATTGGATTTATAATATTGTCCCTATGACTAAGTCATAATGTTGAATTTTAAGTTTTATAGATGTTTTAGATATAAATAAGGCATGTCCCAAGGATTACCTCCCCCTTCCAAATATCAACATGATCTTCAATTCTACTGTAGGATATGAAATGCTATCTCTCATGGATAGTTTCTCAAGATATAATCAGATTAAAATCACACATAAGGATTAGTAAAAAATATATTTTATCACTACATGGGGAACATTTTGATATAATGTCATGCCATTTGACTTAAAAATGCTGGCAAAACTTATCAAAAGGACATAATAGTCATTTACCATGACATGATGCACAACATAGTCAAGGATTATGTGTATGGCATTATGGGAAAGTCTCACTTGAGGTTTAAGCACCATGTTATTTTAAAAATATTATTTAAATGATATCAAGAATAAAAAGTTTAAATCCTACCTAATAAGTGTGTATTTGGTGTTACTTCAGGTTAGTTATTGGGATTTATAGTTTCTAGAAAAGGCATAGAATTAGACCCATCAAAAGTAAAAATGATAATATAAATGCCTCCACCTCATAATCTAAAGTAGCTCAGAAGTCTTTAGGGTAAACTACAAGCCATACATTATTTTATTTCTCATCTTGTAGATAAATTCCACTCCACCCGTGTTTTAAAGAAAGGGAATACCTTTAATTAGAATTAGGAGTGCCAAAAATATTTTAATAATCTCAAATAGTATTTGGCCAACCCACTTGTGTTATCACTACCTGTCTCAAGAAGACCCTTGATCCTATACATTTTAGAAACTCCATGTGCAATAGGTGGCCTCTTAGCACAACATAATGATCAAGGCAAGGAGTAAGATATTTAATATTTTAGTCTCACATTAATATATTATTATTTGAACTAATATCTAATTGAAAATACATGATTAGCCATGGTTTTTCCATCATAGAAGATTTGGCACTACATGCTAAATAATCAAGTCTAACTCATCACTAGGGTTGATCCCCTAAAATATTTATTATCTAAATCAACTATTAATGGTAGAATGGATAATTGGATCATGTTGTTTATTGAGTTTTACATTGAATATGTCAATAAATAGATCATAAAAGGATAAGTCATAGAAGATCAATTAGTTAAATCACCACTTGAAGTGATTGAGCCCTTGGTAGCAAACTTCCAAGATGAATCTATAATGAGTAATTTAAAATCAAGTAGTTGGAAATTGTATTTTTATGGCTCATTCACTACACATGGATAAAGGGAAGGAATCCTCCTCATCACCCATAAGCTAACCTTATCCAAAAATCCTTCCATCTTGGCTTTCCAAGCACTAACAAAATTTTAGAATATAAGGCTTTAATATTTGACCTTCGTCTATCGATTCAATGCAGTATCCAATATTTTCAAGTATTTCGTGACTCACAATTGCTCATAAAACAAGTCAATGATGAGTTATAAACCAAATATGAGAAGTTTATCCCTTATAAAAAGTTGTTTGATCAATTAAAATCAATTAAATCCATAACATTTGATCAAGTGTCATGATAGAGTAAAAAAAATAGCTAACTCCATGGCTACCATTGGTTCTATCATTAATCTCCTTAAAGATATTCTAGAAGTGAATTTTCTAATCAAACATCTAATTATTCCATCTCATTAATATATGGATCCTTTCCATGTTTCCACAATTAATGATCCTAATCTTCTTTGGTACCATGACATCTATAGGTACCTACATGACAACATCCTCCCTCTTAATCTTAACCACCACCAATGCAAAGCCTTTATTTATCACACCTCTCATTACACAATCCTTGTCATCATGATCTATCATAGGGGCTATGACGGGACTCTATTGAGGTGCCTAAAATTAGAAGAGGACTCTCATGAAATCAATGAGGTTCATGATGGTATATGTGGTGGGCACATCAGTGGAATTGACCTAGCCAAGAAAATCTTTCAAACCATATATTATTATCCAACCATGAAACTAGACTCTTAGTATGTGTGGAAATGAATTATCTATCATAAACATGGGAATCTCATTCCTTCACTCACATAGGAAATTTATCCCATTTAGATCCCATGGCCATTTTATATATGGGGCCTTGATTTAATAGGAAAGATTAATCCAACTTCATCAAATAGTCACAAGTTTATTATCACATCAATGAAATACTTTACTAAATGGCTAGAAGCAATTCCACTTACTTATATAATAGGCCTCCAAATCTCAAAATTTATCTTCAATCAAATCTTTTGTCACTTTGTCATATCCACCAGCATTATCTTAGATAATGGTAAATCATTCAAAAATCTAGAAGTTAAGGTCTTGTGTTGGAAGTATCACATCAAAAATCATTTTTTCTCACCCTATTATCCTTAGGGTAATGAACAAGCTAAGGATAACAAAAATACCCTCATCAAAATCTTAAATAAAATGGTCAATTAAGTAGGCAAAAATTGGCACCTATAACTATATCCAACTTTATGGTATTATCACAAAAGCATCCACACACCTATTAGGGCCACTCCATATGCCTTAGTTTATGGGACAGAATTAATCTTGGTAGTGGAAGTAGAGCTCCCCTCCATTATAATCTTCCTAAAGGACATCATCATAGATCATAATTATAGACAATAATTCCTATAAAAATTAGAATTTGTAAGTGAAAAATATCATAAGGCCCTTGATCACCTATGATCTTATCAAAATAGACTAAAGGGCCAATATCAAATAAAGATATAGTCCAGAGAATTTGAGGTTGGTGACCTAATCTTAAAGGAAAACCAAGAAAATACCAATGTAGATAGAGATAATAAGAATAACTTTAAAACTAATTGACTAGGGACTTATATAATCATTACCAAGTTTAGGTTAGGATCATATAAATTGGCAATGCTCGATGGAGAAGAGATTGATGATCCCATGAAAATCATGCATCTAAATCATTTATACGCTTGATTTTGAGGTCAAAATACCACCATTATTGAAAAATCGGGACCCTTCTATAAAATTTTGAAAATTTTATAACTTAAAATTGAGAATTCACTTGATCAGAGTGTCACTAGAATATTTTCACAATGCCTTTATTTGAAGATCATCCACACCTAGTTTGGTTAGCACATTTATACATGATATTAATTTGACCTTATCTAAAGCTTATAACTTTATATCTTCATGTTTTAGGTTATAACTCAAATGGAGTCTATTTGGAATGGGCAATACTTGGGGATCATGATTTTTATATCAATTTGGCCTTTTACTAGCCTTTGGTTTGTTGAAGATCAAATAGAAGACATCTTGAAACCCTCATTAAAATTACCCTAGATCAGGTCTCCTTTGAATCAAATTAAAATTTGGTGGGAATAATTTATGTGAGAATGATATATTATGCCATGAATTTAGTTCAAATTTTTTACTAAGGTTTAGTCATGTTTATTAACATGATAAAAACTTAGTCTAATTTTTTACTATGGTGGGTCTATTTATCTTCCTAAGCCCCTTTGGTTCCTTTTTATTTCCATATGGTCTAAATAACCATTGGTTCCATTTGTTATGTCTTATACTTTAGCTAAAAGCCTTGTCCAAAGACTTTATGCCATGCCTTTTTTATTATGTGCAAGGTCCGCTTTATCATGCTTAAAACTTAGCTTAAAATTAATATCATAATGTATTAATTCATGTTTACTAAAACTAAATAAAACCATATTACAAAATATTATTCTAATTTATTTATTTTCCTAAATGTTAACTTAAATATCATTTTCATTTGCAAGATCAATGGTCCACATTTTCTTAGGTGATCGAGATCAATAATGTAAGATTAAATTTGAATATTCAAATCCTCAACTTTATGATAAAGTTTAAAGACATTTCAAAGATATATGATGCATGTTTTATCATAAAATATTGATTCAAAAATGTGTATCAAGTCAAAAATTCAATGAAGACCTGGTATAAGTGAGAAAGTGACTAGTGTCAAAATATCAACAAAGAACACTTATTAGCCAATGGCATTTAACATGGTAGATCAAGATCTAATAAAACACATTTGATCAGGTTAAGATGATCAAATAGTAAATGATGAATGTTTAAAATTAAATAATCTCAAAGATTAACATGGAAATGACATGTGTCATAATCATGGGCCACAAATTAGAGAGAAAACATCTTTCAAAGATCAATAATTTGTAGATGAGAAAGTACACATTCAGATCAATGGTTCATAGAGTAGGAGGCATAATCAAGTGGTTGAAGATTGATGGGTCATGATTGATTCATATAAAAAAATCAATGTTGAAATTTCAAAAAATATCAAAGTGAACATAAAAGTTATAAGGGTCATAAACATGGGGAACACAACAAGTAGCCAATAACATTCAAGTTCTCATAATGGGATCGATAGTCTATGTTGTTTTGGGTAAGGATGATCTAATGGTGTGAGATCAAGGTATAATTTTCAAAAAGTAACAGTCACTTTTTTAAATATTAATGAACAATATGCCATGAAATTGCCAAAGGGATGCCACAGTGATGCCACATCAGAACCGCATAAATATAATATGCCAAGTAGAAGATCTTGTAAACTTGGGAAATATAAAGATGTAATCCAATTGGGATCTAGTCGTGATGCTAACAATTTTAACTAGTTTCCTCCATTAAATCACCTATAATACCTTTAAAAGTCCCTAAACACATATAAAATCCATAGTTTAGCCCTGTATTCACCATAATAAATCTAGAGAAGATAAATTATCATCTACGTAAGGGTAATTTGATCCAAAATTGAATTGTAGACCACTAGTGATAAATTTGAACAAATACATAACCAATTAAATATATCAAGGGACATAATAAAGGATTTGATCAATATCTTTATTGAATATCAAATCCCTAATTTCAAAGCAATTAGCCTAGCTCATATAAACATAGTCATGGGATTACTTATGGATGAGATCAAGGGTTTGAGCACCTGATCTAAGAAATTAGGAAACCTCCTTGGGGATGAAAAATATATTCAAGATGGGATGAATCACTTAATTATAACCATGATCATTAATCCTACTACACTTAGTTCCTTGGGCCTCATCTTTGATGAAGAGCAAAAGCCAAGGAAAGATTGGGATGGACAATAGTAGGAGCATGGACATGATCCTAACAATAGAAGGAAATATTATTGAATCCAATAACATCAAAGAGGATTTAGGAATAAATGATAGAGACCTTAGAATCCTAGTAGATCAATAAGATGAACTCTTCATGGAACTTCTTGTTAATTTGAAGCTAATTGATGAACACCATCAGAGAGAAATGAAGATCTTACAACAATAACAAGGGATTTCAATAGCATATAGGTCTCAAATATTAGTAAAATTAATAATATTCTTATTTTAGCTAAGCATTGTATATTTTGAAAATGGAATATTATTTTTCTAAATGCTTGTGTAGCTTGTAAAACACATTGCCTATAGATCAGTCTATTTGGGAAAGTCTAGTATATTTTAGAACTTTTTTAGAAAGGATAAATATCCTAACACTTATAATTGGATATATTTGACTAAAATACATCTTTGCATTTGATAAAATTATTATTTTCAATTCTAGAAAGGGAGGGAGTTAGTAGAGCTAAAATTACTTTGTAAACTTGGAGCAAGTAGTACAAGCAAGTATTTTGGTAAAGTTTATACAATATTTGTTTGCATTTTTATTATTGTGGCTTCTCTCTCACATGGTTTAATTTCCATATTTTAATTATTATTATATATTATTTATGTGGACCTTTAAATCCAATGTTGTTAACTTGAGTCAATGTTAGGTTAATTGAATGTTCTTAGGTTCATTTCATTTTTTATACTCTTCTTGCATTTGGGCTAATGTTTACTTGTAGGATTAAATCTTTAAAGTGAATATAGTTATTATTTTCATTATTTCACACTATCCTTAGATGTTTTATTGATGTGTGATAGGATTTGAGTGTATGATAATTCATGTCATGTTAAGTGCATGTCTAGATGAAATTTAAACTTTATCATGATGTTTGAAATGAAAATCCATGATATGTTTCTTCTCTGCCCTTCCCTTCATGTTTATCCTTTTTAATAAATTTAATATAGTTTAATTTTCATTAAAAATATCCATATTATATTAGATTTTGATTATAATTCATTTTTCTTAGCACATGATACTTCATATTTTACATAGATTAGTTATTTGCCCATGGTGGCTCCCAACCACCAAATTAATATAAATTTGTGAAATAGTTCACTTGTTTTACCTCTATTCCATCAATAAATAACAATATTATCATAAAATATAACTCATACATTTAATTATCATTAATTTATAAATTATAAGTGTTTCTTAAACACTTTGGGTACCTGATATATATATTCAGGTATCAATAGGATGGGCTTCACTAGAGCTAGAAGGAGGGCATAGTTAGATCTTTGTAGATTTGAAGTATTTTTATTAATTCTTATGAATTATGTTCAAATATTGGTGTAATATTTTCACAATTGTGTCATTATTTTCTTAATTGTGTAAATATCATTGATATTTATGGTTTTAGACAAATCTTTGTGCTTTTTTTGGACAAAGATTGACATTCTTTGAAGTTATATGTTTTATTATGATAAAGATGGCTTAATATCTATTACTTAAATAGGTTTGAGATTAGTAATATTTTTTTTAATCAAATATTGATATATCCTTTGCAAATTTTAGTTTATTTGAGATTAAACCTATAAACATAAATCATACTTATGTGTTTGGATACATATTTGAAGTAACATAGTTAAAAATTGTTGTCCTTTGTCATAGTTTATATAAATATTTTAAAAAATTTCTTAATGTGAGAGTTTGATCATTATTACCTAAAAACATAAGTTTGACACATCATATTTCAAACAGGATTTAAAGCTCATAAGATGGAATTATAAAGAATAAAGACAAGGTCATGTTTGGAGACTAAGGAACCTCTACTTTCAATATAAGTTCTTAAGAGATCTAGGGGAGACAAAGGTAAGCAAAAACATTCAAATTATTTTCCAACTTCACTTATTCAAGGTACTCCTATGTTTGATTCCTATCAAGGTATGACTTGGCTAAGTGGTTCTTCAATCATTGTGCCAGGTATGGTACATGACCTTCCTTGTAATCCTAAAAAGTATTTACCAACATTTAGTCATAGTGGAATTATAACCATTGAAGAACATATTAATATTTTCAAAGCTACTTTAGGATTGGTGATTTTTATCTCATGAAGATGTATCATGTAGACTATGCCCTTTTAATTTCAAATATTTTGTAACATTTAATCCTAGTGGAATTATAACCATTTAAGAACATATTAAGAGTTTCAAAGCTACTTTAAGATTGGTGAATGTGAATCATGAATATGTATCATGTAGACTATGCCCTTTTAATTTCAAATATGTTGCATGTGAATGGTTTCTCAACCTTCTTAAAAACTCCATTATCATTTGGGTTGATTTTAACAATGTTTTCATTGATAAATTTGGTAAAATCATTAGTCCTTGTGTCTTGTACTAACAATTCACCATAGTGAAAAGAGATGAAAATGAAACCATAAGAGACTTCAATGCTAGATTCTAGAAGATATTTATTAGGAATATATCTCCTTATAGATTACATGAGGATTTATATTTATAAATCTATAAGGATGTCTTAGATCCCATGACTTTTATGTTTATAAAGAGTGTTGTTGGGCTCATGAATACATTATATTTATCTTATATTGAGGTTGTGATCATTACTTACTAGATGCAACCCCGAGGATGATTGGAATACTCCATTATTAATTTCAATCCACATTTACCTTTTTTGAATGTTATTCCCAATGCTAATGAAAATGTTCCTACCCTGACCAAACTACCTTTAAGTCATGCACATCCTACTCAAAACCTAATATTTTTGACCAATGCTTCTAATGGATCTCATCCATAGGATCAAAAATATTTAATTCCTACAATTAATGCTAATAATCAAATTCATAATTATGAGGCACTAAAAAATGAGAGTGACTCTATCTTTAAAATGGTTCAAAAGCTTAGCACCAACATTCTTTAGTTACAAAAGTAAGTAGGCAATACTGGAGAGAGATCTAGTATGAATTTATCCTTTCAAAGTATCAATAGGTCCAATAATGGATTTTATAATGATACTTACCACAATAATAATAAAAATGATCCATTTACTAGCAATAATGTGCCTAATATAAATCTTTTTGATGTTTCTTTACCTGACTATTGTATAGTTCATTGAACTTATAAGCATGGGAAAATAGATTGTATTGAATTTTATAATGCTTTTGAAGCTTTTTAAAAAGAGTTAGATACTTTTGAATTTGTCCCTAATAATGATTATGATGTAGGTACATCTATTTATTTAAGGTCATCTATATCATCTAATTTAACTGTCATGGTGGAGACATTTGAGTTCCCTTTCCAAGAGGACAATGAGCATGAGGATATTCTTGAAGAGATTCATGATTTTTAGAAATTTATAGAAATATCCTCTGAGAAATAGGGAGTAAAATCAAATATTGACCACTTTAACTCCTCCAAATAACTTTGACACTCATCCTAATACAAACTTAGACAATAATCTAGAGCCTCCTAAGGGAAGTACTTCTAAGAATAATATAGATTTAATATTTTGGAGGACATGAAAAATAATAAGGATAACATCACATTGCATGAGTTGACACATATTACTAAATAAAGGGATTTTTGTTAAAGTCCTTTAGTAAAAAACCTACTAAACCACAAAAGATTGGAAATTCCAATGTTGTAATACATAAGAAAAAATCAAATGTCCCACATTTCTTGTTAACAATCAAAATATTTGGTAATAACTTGCATAATTATTTGTTATATTTAGGTGAATCTACAAACATCATGCCTATAGGTATTTATGATAAACTTGGTTTGACTCCAATTAAATTTGATAGAGTTATAACTCAGTTAGATAAGTCAAGAGTTAAATTAATTACTGAGTTGTTAAATGTTTACATGCAGATTGCCTCATATCTAAGGATCCAATAGTTCATTGGTATCCAAGGGGTGGACATCTCTAATGATTATGGGATGTTGTTCAATATAGAATAGACTAGGATTTTTAATGGTTATATGTCAATATATTCTTCACATATGTGGTTTCCTTGGGAGGGAGTCCCCAACCAAATCAAGATATAAAAAATGACTAAAATGAAGCACATGATCATCAAGTACAATGTTATCAATGATAAGATTAATATGGTAGACTTTGATTCATAAGTGTAAACTCTTGAGAATTATAAGGTATGTGACTCTAAAGTTTCTCACATTGTGCTTGGACTTTGTAAACTACATTCTTATGGTGTTACGTGTAATTCTCAATCTAGAGTAGGAATTTTTATAACTAACCCTATTGGTAAAGAATATCATGCTTCTTATAAAATTTAGTTTCCTTACACTAAAAATCTTGTAGAATATGAATATTTAATATTAGGAAAGCAACTAGTCATAAAGTATAAATTTAAAGAATTACTAGTATATGGTGACTCATAGCTAGTGGTTAATCATGTAAAAATTAATCACCAATGCATGTTGTCATATCTTAAAAGATATAAGTTTAGAGTCTGGGATTTGATTGAATATTTTGATGTTTTTAACATTATTTACATCTCTAGGGAAGAGAACAAGGCTAATAATGAACTTGAATTAATACATGCCAATCTTATGCCAAGCCAAGACTCTCAAAACTTTAGTATTGAGTTGGTTTCATACCCTTCAATCCCTAATAATGTAAACTAGCTATAGGTATTTAGTGATGACCAAAAGATCCTAGACTTCATGAATAACTCAAGATAATTTGAAGTTCATGTCATAGATGAAGTCAATGAGAATAATCTTGAAATTTTTGGCAATCTTGATGATAAGGTCATTTAGTTTAATGAAAATAAGATCCCCAAAGGCATGATTTCCTTAGAGACACTATTTGACATAGATATATTAATTGAGCCTGTCAAGATTCCCAAAGTAAGTGGGAAATATTATAATGCAATTGATCTTAGAATTTAAGGTTAAATTCATATGGTTAATATTAGTATAACCAATGTAAGAATTGAGTATAAAAGTGCAAAACAATTGCTAACCAAATATAAATATGTCATAGCATGGTCCTATGATGACCTACATGTATTTTATCCAAAGGTCATAACACATACCATACCTTTAAAGGAAAATTACAAACCTTTCAGACAAAAGTAGAGACCTATCAACCCAATATTAGAACTATTGATGTATAAAGATGTCAATAATCTCTTGGATGTTAGGATTATGTTTCCCATTAGGTATTCCACTTGGGTAGATAACTTAGTACCAATCAAGAAGAAAAATGGTGATATCAAACTATGCATTGATTTCAAGAATTTAAATAGATCATCTAAAAAATATAACTATCCTTTTCCTTCTCTTGACCAAGTGATCCAAATTATATCTAGTTTTGCTATGATGTCCTTTCTTGATGGGTTTTTAGGGTATAATTAGGTGCTAGTGAACCAAGAAGATAGGATGAAAACTACATTTACTACTAAGTGGGGAACCTTTGCCTACAAAATAATGCCATTTAGAATTATAAATGTAGGAGCCAATTTTCAAAGGGTTATAGATCATGCTCTTCAAGGTCTTGAAGGTAAGTTAATTATCATATACATGGATGATCTGACTATCTTTTCTAAAAATAGGGAGGATTATATTATGCACCTACAATAGGTATTTGAATGATGCAGAAGGTATGGGATTTATCTTAACCCAAAGAAAAGTATTTTATTTATTACTAAGGGAAAATTATTAGGACATGTTATCACTAAGGAGGGAATCTCTATTGACCCTGATAGATTAGATGCAATAT
This sequence comes from Torreya grandis, assembly GCA_037957365.1. Classification (NCBI taxonomy): domain Eukaryota; kingdom Viridiplantae; phylum Streptophyta; class Pinopsida; order Cupressales; family Taxaceae; genus Torreya; species Torreya grandis. Next base: position 1,181,471 of record JARHVA010002454.1, read on the forward strand.
TGAATATAGAGCTACCTAATAGTAGGAAGGAATTGAAGTCATTCTTTATTAAAATAAACATTTTAAGAAAGTTCATTTCTAGTTTTGAAAAAGTTATGAATCCACTAAATTATATGCTAAATACTAATTTAAAAATAACATGGAATGAAGAGACCAAGAAGGATTTAAAAAACATCAAAGAGGTAATTAGACAAGCCCTAGTCTTGATAAGTTTAGACATTACTAAATATTTTTATCATTACTCCTTTTCTTTAGGTCATACAATTATTACAATTCTAACTTAGAAGATAGATGGATGTGACCATCTAGTATATTTTATGATCACTAACATTAAAAATGTTGAGTTAAACTACTATTTGATTGACAAACAAACATGTTATTTGGTCAAGGTAGTGAAAAGTTTTAGGAATTATATTCTTAGGAATAAGGTGCTTACAATCCTACTAGATCCTACCACTAAGCTCATTCTAAGTCAAAATGAGCTAGGAGAAAGGAGAGGTAAGTAGATGTATGTGCTCCAAGAATGTGACATTGAGATGAAGACTACCAAATCGGTAATGTTTCAAGGTTTAATTTAGTTGATTGCCAATACTAATCCCAAGATGAGTATTATATAGGTAGAGTAACAAAGTTTAAAACCCAATGATTAGTATGATCCCACTGTCCACTTCTTAATCAATGGTTATTGTCTTAAAACATTAAGTAAATAACAAAGAAGAGATCTAAGGATCAAGACAACCCATATCTTAATCAAAGATGGGGTGTTTTATAGAAATAACTTTGAAGGCCTCTACTTGAAATGTGTCTCCAAGAGTGAAGTAACTGAGATCATGAACAACTTCCATGAAAATCTAGGAAGTGGACATCCATCTAGAAGGAAAGCAACACATAAGGTGTTAAGGTATATTTATTATTGTTGATGATTAAAATTGTGTTGTTTCTAACACCAACAATGGGAAGTTTCAAGAATGTGGGACTTGCAACCTGAAACAACCTCCAGATTTTAAGGAAGCTAGCTCTTCTTTATATCAAGTGTGTAATGGGAAAAGGGATAGGAATTAAATAGAAACACAAGTGCAATGAAAGAAAATCTAACTATGGAGATGCGCCTGAATTTAATTCGACCCTCAATTCTGAGCATAGTGAATCTATATGTAAAATTCAATTACATTAAAGAGTGAACAAGGCATGATCAATGTAAAAGATGAAAAATAATAGAAACAGAGGCTCACAACTTAGAGTAATTTTGCAGTGACACAAAAAAATATCAATAAAGGCACAGAACTCAGTCTTCTTATTAATCTTCTAGTCACATAAAAGGCACAAAAACATGCACAGTTACATAAAATTTATAACTCAAGAAAATATAACAAAGGAAAATGATATTCCTAATCACAAATTTAAAAAGTCTAAAAACTCTTGACAATAATCTCTCATAAAAAATTCTCTCTATCTTCTGATCTTCCTTCTGGTGATCTCTGTACCCCTATTTATAACATTGGATTAGCTCTAGATTGTCTGCACATTCCCAATCTAACAACCTAACTAAACTCTAACTAAACTAGAAGTGTCTAACATAGGATATTTCTTGGATCTAAAATGTTCTATCCTCCTACAAGTTCATTGGTTAAAATAGATACCCAGGATGCTTCCCACTTTCAAATGGGAGAGGACACTTAGTTGATTCCCTTACTCTACTTGAAAACCTTATTATTATTTAGGAGGCACCATAAAATGACACTTGGCATATTCGATATCACTTACTTAAGTCACATGACACTTTTCATGTAACTTATACTCTTTTTATGTCTTTGCTCAAGAGTGTTCTACCTTTGACATCTGTCACAGTCTGCTTCTTCAAAATTTTAACAACCTATAAAAAATGGCACCCATAACATTTCTCACTTGAGCAACTTCAAAAAGGGAATAGGGATAGGTGGCACTTTTTACACATATTTAACAAGGGACATGTGGTGATCTTTACTACTTTTAGCTATCTTTTGAGAATCTTGCACAAGGTGACACGTGGCGGTCTCCACATCACTCTATCTCTACTATAGAAACATTCAGGTCTCATTTCATATTTACATGAACGGTGCCACTTGGTGTGTTTTGCTTGCCTCAAATACAAAACCTAGGACCCACCATAGTCTTTACTTATTGGTGAAAAAAAGTGAAGATATTTTAGATGTTGACATGTGACGGCTTCCACTTCCTTTAGCTATGGGTACGTGGTGGCTTCCGTTGCTTTTAGAAAAGCATATTGAAACCTTTCATAGTTTCCACTTGGCACCTTCCACTTGATCCTAATAAAATCTTATGAAAATAAGCTTTCAAAATGTATAATAAAAATGAGATGTGGATGCTGACACTTGATGCGCTTCACTGAGTTACTATGGGACACATGGCACATTATGACCAACTTATAGAAAGTATGAAATGTGCCTCAATCAGTGACACTTGGTAGCTTCCACTTGATTTTTACACTTAAACAAAATTGAGGCAAAAATAAATTTGAACCCGTGCTCTAAGTCAAAACTTCACTGTCTCGAACCAAAGTGTGTAGGGAAATTTTTTTGGATCATGCAATTGAAAATCAAAATAAAATGTAGAGTATTTTTTAATCTACAATTATTGGCAACCCCAAGGACTTTTGAGTCTACTCAAAAAGAAACCACAACTCCCACATGATTAAATGTGACAAAAATCACAACTTCAGTAAAGTTTTTTGATAAGTAGACCACTCATCATCTGATAATCCCTACTTATTTTATAGTTCATTAAAGGCTAAATCAAGGTTGATGATATCTTTATGTGAAAAATTCTACAAAATATGAACTGTAGCCTTCAATTTAAATTCAATATATGAAATGGGAATCAAAAGAGCTTATACTTTAGGCACTGATGAATCATCCCTTAAACCCTAAAAATCTACCTGATCATTCTACCTGCCTAACAACAATGGTTTAATTTCATCAATCATCAACACAGTGTTGTCATCAAGAAAAGGGGAAAGAAGACCTAATTGCACTAGGTCTTCAATGTTTTATTTCATTTTGTTTATTCCTTCTTTCATCAAATCTAGAAGCTCTCTACAATTGATTATTGTGGAGTTTCAATTGAGAACCTGATTAACTCATTTAGCAGTGATCATTCTGTCATTAATCCCTACTACTGACAACATTCTGTCAGTTGCATCATATAGCTTTTGCAACATCATTTGGGAGTCCAACACTCTCACAAAGACAGTGGATAGAGTGTCTTCTACTGAAGTCTCTACCTTTTTGAATAATTTATGTGCATTTAGCAGAAAGGTTAGAGAATGTATGAGCTGAGTAATCTCCTGAGAGATTCTTTTCCATATTGATTCATAAAGCTCCTTAACCAGATTCAACACCCTTACATTCTTTGGCCTATTAGCCAACTCAAGTGTCAATTATTCTTCCCTTTGTCGCTTATCTTGAAGTTGGGTCTATATAGATGCGGTATTATTCTACTCATTCAACAGCTTTTGTTGAAGTTGAGTAACTTGTAGCAGGCTTTCCTCACATTTTTCGTAAAATGCTGCCTTTTCCCACCTTAAGTTTGTCACTACATCCTTCACCTACATCAGCCCTATTTTCAAAGAATCATTTTGGGCCTAAATAGCCTGGTGAGTCTGAATAAAAACAATATCTTGCAACTATTTATTAAGACTCTCTATTTCAATATTCTTAGTATTGATCTCTGTGGTCAAACTACTACAGTTTGCCTTTTCTTTGGCCAGATCAACCTCCATCTTCTATATCTTCCTTGATATTTTCAAATAATCTTTAGGTACTATAGAAGTAGATTCATTTATCAGCTCAACCCTATCTTGTGGTCTAAAAAGGGACATGTCTATAGCCACTACATTCATTGTGTAATCTTCTGGCTGCAACTGCTCGTTTGGCTTAACTATATTTGGTGATAAATGGGTCACCATCAGTTGCTACTAGATTGGGTCAAATTGTGACCTCAAATGTGGTGTAGCTAAGGATTTATTATCTTTTATTCTCTTTTTCTCCATTTGGGCTTCCCTTGCCTTTCTAGTAGCATTTGCTTGAGTTTGGAAGGTAGAAGGAGAGGCAATGTGCTCACCCACAAAAGGATAACCTTGTGGCAATCCATATGGAATAGCCAATTGTTGGATATGGGAAATATAAGGAGGTAATTTCATGGGAATAAAGGGGGAAAAGTGAGGCAATGATATATCTTGAGTATGGATAGATGGGGAAAAATGAGAAATGGGCACAATGGAGGTGGTAGGGGATGTCATTTGGCTAGATGGAATCATCATCCCTATAGGAGAAGAAAGAGATTGAGAAGGAGGAGGATAAATAATACTTACCTGATGAGCAACTGGGGTACTCTATGGTTTGTGTTTTAAGGGTTCTACCCTCTCTTCTGAATCCAGTTGGAACCTCAGCCTCTTATGTTTCCTTGGCGTTTCTTCTTCTAGTTGTGCTCCCTTCTCCTCAATATTTACCACTACTACTAGTGGTGCTTATGTAGAACTGGGAATCTCAAGGAATGACACTAATGGAGAAGCTTTTAGTGGTCAAGATACCACACTCTTTTATTATTCTATGGTATTAGGAGATTGGGGCCAAACAATTATAGCGACTGCTGCTAAATTTTACACTGGGGCTTATGATGTTTGACTGTATTCTACTCTAGATTTTAGCTCACCACCCTGTGTCTATAAATTACTTGTAGCAGGGTTAGACATAAGAGACAGATGACATTCATCCCAGAGTTCTTCCCATTTCTCATCTGAATCCACATTTCCAAAAGAGTGGGTTGTCTCACAAATCTCCTGCCTATATTTCTAATAGGATTCTATTTTTTCAGTGTTTCAGTCTTTATGCTTTAATGCTCTTCTTAAACCAAAAGTCATTCTAATTTTAGGGTCAAAATCCCTTTTATTAACATAAATTTTTTCCCATGGTCTATTTTATTGAAGGGGAAAATCTGTTAATTCAACATAAAACTCAGGAATATCTTCCCTAGGATTTTTCCTATTTTCCCAAAAGGGGCAGCCCTCATGTGTAATTATGGTAGCAATGCTATTAGTCCTAATCCATGAAGCTATGAAACCATTTGGGTCATATACCCATTTATCTTCAATTAAAGGAAACCCAGGAAGGCTAGCTTTCTAAGCAACACAATCTCAACATCTCTAGCCTCTAGTGCCATGTTGTTTGTCATCCATGGGACATCATACATTTTCCTCTTCTTCTTCCCAGATCCATACTCATTATCTACCATAGACACCTACCTGGTGACCTCTAAGAATGCTAGCCTAAGGGTCAAAATCTTAGGTAGAAACACTGGTTCTCCACTAAAACAATGGACTTTAATAATAGTATGATGGGATCCAAAAAAGTAATCACAACGGATAGGGAAATTGGTCATAAGGTTTGATACACTTGGAAACAGTCTATTTATAATTGGTTCTAGGCTCAGATGACAAAAAGTAGGGGCAACAAAAAGTTCCCAAAATTCGTATGGGTCCCTAGTTTTGGATAAGATATGTGTCCATATAGACACGGGAGTGGTTCTATGTAAATCAAAGCTTGGGTCATACATGTTTAGATGCATGTATTAGGAAAAGATACTAGAATTTTGATACAACATAAGGTGAAACAAATAAGAGGAATACCTAAAAATCCCTTTCAATATGAACTGGGCAAGTTGTTCCACCATTGAATATGTAATCTACTCAGAGAAATCAAGCTGATACTCTTGAGCCTTGTCAATAATTTTCAATCTAAATAGGATAGCCATTTGTTCTTCATAGATGGTTATATCATCCTTCATTCTAAAAATAAAAGCCATCATGGAAAGTGCATCTTGACTAGCTTGGGCAAATTATGCTCTTGTTGTTGGTAGTGTTGGCACAGTAGTATCATCATCACCTAATTGCAACTCTAATTTTAGAAACCTCAATTGAGTATTGATGTTTTCCCATGTTTTCTACATCTTGGCAATGGTGGGAAACATGGCTATTTTGTCATGGTACAGGGCCAACATATCTTTGATAGCCTTTGGCATAATTTTCACTTTGAATGGACCCTATTGTATTATATTTAAAGGTGCATGAAACAATTTGGCACACATTTCAACCAAGTCAGGGCATGGATGCACACTTGGGACAATGAATTATGCCAGTTGGGGATTCCATATCCTCATTGTGAATGTCTCGTATTATCCCACCTTGGCCCTCTAAAGACACCTTTGATGTGCTATTTCTCTAAGAGTTTTGCTACTAGTTCTTTGAAGAATTAGGTCCATGATTCCATCTGCATAATCTTTTACCTTTGTTGGGTCATTTGCTTGACCAACTTTAGGGACTCTAGTCTGTGGGTAGGTCTGTAATGGTTATGTAGGGGCTAAAGTATATGATTTGGTTGTAAGAAACTTGTCAATGGATTCATAAATCCCAACTCCTTGTTGTAAAGACTATGCTCCCTCCATATCTATATCTATTATTGAAAATAATGAACTGTGGTAATAGGTATGAATCTTTTGCAATAAGGAAGCACTTTCACTTAAATAGGTTTGTTATGAGCTGAAAATGCAAGTAACAAGGGTTTTCTAGTAGACGCAGGAATGTTTGAGACACTGTAAGATTTAAATCTTGCTATGAGGTATTTATTAACCCATCAAGTCTCAAAATGGCATTAAACCTAGATAACCATTAGCAAATCTTACTAAATCTTCATGGAATAGTGAGTTAGACACATCATGCAAGTGGCTGTGCAAGGTACCTTGGGGAATTTAAGATTTGGGAAATATTTAAAGTGTCGGGAGTTTTTGAAAATTTTGAAAAAGACTCTGAGCTTTGGATACATGTTCAAAGAACACTTATTTAAAAGAAAGATTGAGAAAGAAAAAATGGGAAAACAAAGCAACTGAGAAAGGGAAACTATCTAATTATAATACATTAGAGACACAGTTTAACTGAAATGCTTCAAGTAGATCCCATTCACAAGAATCTCTTAAAGTTCACCTTCCATTATTTCCAGCTCAAAAAAATTCTTCTATTTACATGCTCAAATTTTATAGGGGCCACTCCATAAGGCTTCAAATTTAGTATGTTGACCCGGCTTGGTAGCTCTTACATCCCATTTCAAAATAATTGAGCCTACTTTGAAATGGGGATTTGAAGTCCTTTTATCAAAGTAGTCTTTAATTATTTTCTAATGCTTAATTAATTAATCATGTGCCACATCTCTCCTTTCCTAAACTTCTAAAATTTTAGCAAGTCTAACCTACATGGGACCATTTTCCTCAATTTCAATCTATTTTATCTGTTGGAGAGAAATAATTTCCAAGCTTAGAGGTATTACAATAGGCTTGCCATATACCAATTCATATGGGGACATTTTGTCACCTACTTAGGTGTAATTATATCAACGCATAGTGCTATATTCAACACTTTATGCCAGTCTTTGTGATGATCAACCCCTATTCTCTTGATGAGTCTAATCAGATTCTTATTAGCTGATTTTTGCCAAACCATTACCTTGAGGGTAATAAATAGAGGAAGTTTTCAGATATATTCCATGTTTTAATGCAAATTCAGATACTTTAGACCCTAAAAATTCTTTAGCATTATCTGAAATTATGGTTTGAGGAGCCCCAAAGTGAGTAGTGATACTCCCTAAAAAGTCTAGGATCACATTTTATGTTGCTTCTTTAAGTGCCACTACCTCAGTCCATCTAGTGAAATAATCTATGGCAGTTAAAATCCATTTGTGACCCATACTAGACACTAGATTTATCATTCCAATGAAGTCAAGACCCCATTGACCAAAAGGGTCATCAACAATTATAGGACTAAGAGGCATTGTTGCATTCCTCCTCATCCCTACATAATATTGACAAGATTGACATTTTTTAACCAGTTGATAATAGTCTATAAATAAATTAGGCCATAAATAACCTACCTCACTTATCTTTATGGCTATGGTCTTTGCAGAAAAATGTCCACCTGAGACTCCATGATGCATTTCATGCAGTATTTTCTTAGCCTCATCCTTCTCTATGCATCTTAAAAGTTTGCCATCAGAATTTCTTCTGAAAAGAACTTGTCCAATTGAAACAAAATGGACCCCTTGCATCCTATAGTATCTTTTTTTGTTTTGAGGGATTTCTTTTAGGTAAATCCCATATTTCATAAAATGAATCCTATTTGTGACCCAGGAGTTCTGATCAACCTCTTGTATCCTCAATACAGTTTCATTTTCCATTTCTGAATCTATTTCCACATGTATCATCTTTTCAAGCTCTTGAGTCATATATTGGCATAACCCCCTACCTCTGTCTAACTTAGTGGGTTTGACCTCTACATCATACTCAAGGATCTTTGTTATCTAGTTTTCTCTTTTTTAAGTAATTTCACCCTCCATAATGTATTCTCTGACACTTGGGTGAGCCACAAGTATCAGAATCTTACTTCTTCATACTATATGCTTGAATTTCTTGAGGGCTTTTACCATAGCATATGCTTGATTTTCAACAAAGTTGTATCTGGTTTCATATTCCCTAAGATTCCTTGAGAAAAATCCTATTGGATGTTCTCCCTCCTATTTATCATCTTTCTGTGTTAGAACAACAACAATACTAAGCTCTCCTCCATAGACATACATTACAAAAGGCTTAGAAAAGTCTGGGTTTCTAAGTACTGGGGCTGTTGAAATTACTTTCTTGACCTCTTCGAAGGCTTGACTTCCTTTTGTAGTCCACTTGAAAATCATGTCTTTTTTCAACAAGAGTGTCACTAGTCTTACTAAGCCTGCAAAGTCAGATATGAACTGATTGACAAAATTAATCTTCCCCAAGAAAGATTGAATTGCTTTCTTATTTACTGGAAGAAGTAAATTCATTATAGCTGCAACTCTCTCTAGATCTATGGAGACTCTTTCTTTAGATATTATATGTCCCAATAATTTACCTTGAGGTATGTCAAAGATGCATTTCTTAGGATTCAAGGATATTCTAAATTTTTGACATTTCTTAAAAATAGATTCTAAATGATCAAAATGATCAACAACATTCTTGGAGAAAATAGTAAGATCATCAAGATAAATCAAAATGATTTTATTTATAAGTTCCCCAAATGCTACATCCATAGCTCTTTGAAACGTGCCTCTAGCATTTCATAGGCCAAATGGCATCTTAGCATATGCAAATGTTCCCCATTTGGTAGTTAAAATATTCTTATATTGGTCTTCATCAGCCAACCAAATCCGATTGTATCTAGAGAAACCATCTAGCAAGGAAAATCTCTCTGATCCATCCACAGTCTGTAAAATTTGTTCCATAGATGACAAGGGATAGTGATCTTTCAGAAATGCTCTATTCAAGTCTCTGAAATCTACTAGAGTCTTATGTCACCATTCTTTTTCCTGACTGGTACTAGATTTGACACCTAGGTTGAGTGCTTAATTGGAAAAAATATTTTTGAATCTAAAAGTTTCTGCAACTCATCTACCATTATAGATTCAATCCTTGGATTTAATGGCCTCTGCTTCTATCTGACTGGCTTAGATCCTTCAATCAGTTCTATTGTGTGCTGAATGACGTCTCTATTATATCCATGAAGGTCTTCATAGCTCTAGGCTATGACTCTTTCATATCTTTTTCACAAGTCAATTAGTCTTTCTCTTTCCTCTTGAGTTGCAAAATTTCCAATTTTTAATTTTCTCCCTTCACTCACCTCTATTTTAGAATAATCTACTTTGTTTACCTAGAACCTTTTCTTCTCTAAGCCTACATCTTCTAGATCAAATAGGTTTTCTAAAGTGATTAAGCCTTTGGGAATCTTATTATTCTTTAATTGTATAATTTGATCCCCATATGCCTCTTCAATTTTTGGTTACAATTGATCAACAAACTCCCCTAATTGTTGCAAGAATGAGAGTACCTGAGAATCATTTTCAAATACTTGCCAATTCTCATCATTGTCTAGGATAGTTGGCCTTATTATAACCTTTACTAACTCATTGTTAACCAATAGGCTAGTTACTAGATCAAACTGTAAGCCAATCTATGCCATCCTATCAGCTTCAAAATTTTGGATTCTTAGAACTACTTCAATATTAAAATATTCAAAATCTTCTATTAAGTCCCAAATTCTATGTCTATAGGATCTCATCCTTAAATTTTTGGCTATTGCCTTTTCTATAATTTGCTTCACCACTAATTCTAAATCTCCTTTTAATATTAAATTCTTTACTCCCTTTTTCTTCGCTAAAGTGACCCCATGAACTAAGGATTCATATTTAGCATCATTATTGGTACAATAAAATTGGAAATGAATAGATCTCAAAATTTTCTCGTCATTTAGAGCAACAAGACAAATTCCTGCTTCAACACCACTTTTACTTCTAGCCCCATCAAAATTTAAGGTCTAGATTTCTGAATCTTTTTTAGATTCTTGAGTTATTGGTGTCTCTTCCCTTAAAACATTTGGGATTTCATGATTTTCATCAAAAATTACATAAGTACCCAGACCAGTAGAGTCATAATTTCCACATGGATCACTATGCATCATAGCTAACAAATGGTTATTTTACTCTTCTTGGTCATGTTCAATCTAGTCACCCAACTCTTCAACAAAAACCCTTTCTTATTTATTTAACATAGCATGATCCACCTCTAATTTTGATGTTGGTTCATTGGTGATGTGATCCTTTGATAGTGGTTCAAATAGAATTTTCATCTTTGAACCATATTTGGTTCTTAGGATGAGGTGAGACCAATCAAGGGACATATATCCTCCTATTTTAGCTATAAAGTCTCTGGATAAACATAAACCAAAAGTAGGAGGTATATCTATGACTACTACATCTTGATTGACAATTATTTTGGAACAAGTATATAATTTCAATGGGCCTTGTTTAATTCTCCCTATTATTTGTACTAATTTGCCATCTAGCTGCATAACTCCTTTAGTAAGTGGTTTATACTTTATTTTTAAAGCATCAACTATTTGCTTAGGCATTACTTTAGTACTAGCCCCTGAATCTATCAATGCATTATGCAAGAGTTTCTTTCCAACTATCAGAGTCAAATAGAAAGGCTCTGGTTTGGATTTACTTACCTCTACTGCATTGTTCAAAAAGGCTATTGTCTTCAGAGGAATTATGTCCTTGATTTTTTCTCTATCAATAAGTCCTTTGGTGCCATTATGTTTAGGCATTACTTGGCCTTGTAGAGCTTCTTGTAACAACGTATTTTGTTTAGGAATAACCAATATGTCCCATATTAATACTTGTGTTGGAGTCCTCTTTAGCTGTTCCACCATGTTGATTGGTCCTAATGCTTGAGTTCTTGGAAAATAATGATACCTTGCTTTTTCTTGAACTTGTATAGGAATCACTTAGTTTTTGCACTGGCTAAGGCACATTCTATCTAACAGTTGTGTTTCTTTGACCTTGAAATGGAGGATTCTCAATAACTTGATTATTTTCAACTTTAGGCTGTTCCATCATTCTTCTCTTTGATCTAGTATAATAGTCTGATTGCACCACTGGTTTCTTGGAAGTAGAAGCTTCATTCAAGAATATTGATTCTTCATCTTTAACCCATGAAAACAAAGCATGTTCAGGGGCTATTTATTTTTATTATTGCAAAGACATCCCTTGCATCTGAGCCATCAGGACTAAATTTTACATACCAGGAGACTAATAAGTTTGTGCATCTGAAGTACTAGAAAATTGTCCATCCATTCTTCTTTGCTCTGCTACCTTTTGTTGTAGATTACCCATGGGAAAATCTCTAGGTGTATGAGCATTATTACAAGGGAAACACCAGGCATTGGTGCTATCTACATAATTATTTTTCCCTACAACAATCTCCCTATTTAGATTTGGGGGAACAGTCTATGAGGGTGTAGGGACTGCAAATAATTGGTTTGTTGGCTGAGGGTTATTTTTCCTTTGATGACCTTGATATTAGTTTGGCTGTGATGGAAATCTATTTCCTTGATAGCCTTGATATTGAGGTCTGGGGTAAGGATTCTATTATCTCTTTATGTTAATTAACTCATTAGAAAATGTCCTTAAGATATTCTTGATATCATCCATCTCAAATGAATGGGTAGGGACAAGTTATTTAGCAAGTGGTTGAGGATATTTATACATAGACATATGTGGGGCTATGGAATTAGGGGATTCTTGAGGTAATGGCAAGGTAATATCTAGAAACATTGGCATGGGAGGCCTTGGGGGAAACTTTCCAGCATCTATTAAATTATTTTCAACTCTGATTGCATAGTCATAAGCTTCTAGCAGAGTCTAACCTCCAAGTGACTGAATCATAATTGATATATCTAAATTTAAAGCCTTAAGATAAAACACTATAGCCATACCTGGTAATGGCCTTACTATATCAGGAATCCTTTCCCAAGTCTTTTGAAATCTTGAATTAAAGTTAGTCATTGCTTCTTGTGGTGCTCTTTGAATAGTAATCAATTATTGAAAAAAAGAAGATTTATCACCCTTTTCTTCAAATCTTTCAAAGAAAAGATCTCCAAGCTGATCCCATGTAGATTTGTATTTGGAGTCAAGGATCGGTACCATTCTAGAGCCTTCCCTTTAAAAGAAGCTACTAATAATCTTATAGCCACATTTTGTTGTGTGACCACATGTATAACACAAACATCAAATACATCTTGAAGATGTTTTTTAGGTGTTTTAAAATCTTACCCATTGAATTTGGGTGGAGACTTCAAGGCATTTACTGGAATAGGGTCCCAAGTGGTTAGTGGTATTGGTAGAATCAAAGGAATACCAGTGTTCCAACTTGCATAATTCCTTGGGGGTATAGGAGCTCCCATATTTACTCTTGGTATTGGTATAAACTAATTAATTCTTCATCTCAAACTAGTTATCAAAGGTAGAAAAAGAATACTTAGATTTACAGTAGATTGAGATCTTGTCACTAGTCCACAACTCTGACTCCTTGTAGCTCTCTGGTTCATACGGTCTTGAAAGAAACTTCAAGATGGTGTCCCACTGGTCTGCCAAAAATTGTTGATGATTAAAATTATGCTATTTCTAACACCAACAATGGGAAGTTTTAGGAATTTGGGACTTACAACCTGAAACAACCTCCATATTTTAAAGAAGCTGGATCTTCTTTATATCAAGTGTGTAATGGGAAAAAGGGATAGGAATTAAACAGAAACACAAGTGCAATGAAAGAAAATCTAATTATGGTGATGCACCTGAATTTAATTCGACACTTAATTCTGAGCACAATGAAGTTATATGTAAGATTCAATTACATTAAAGAGAGAACAAGGCATGATCAATGTAAAAGATGAAAAATAATAGAAACAAAGGCTCACAACTTAGACTAATTTTGTAGTGACACAGAAAAATATCAAAAAAGGCATAGAAATCAGTCTTCTTATTAATCTTTCAGTCACATAAAAGGCACATAAACATGCACAGTTACATAAAATTTCTATCTCAAGAATAATAGAACAAAGGCAAATGATATTCCTGATCACAGCTAAAAAAAGTCTAAAAACTCTTGACAATAATCTCTCACCAAAAATTATCTCTATCTTCTGATCTTCCTTTTGGTGATCTCTGCACCCCTATTTATAACATTGGATTAGCTCTAGATTGTCTACACATTCCCAATCTAATAGCTTAACTAAACTATAACTGAACTGGAAGTGTCTAACACAGGATATTTCTTAGATCTAAAATGTTTTGTCTTTCTGCAAGTTCATTGGCTAAAATAGATACCCAGGATGCTTCCCACTTTCAAATGGGAGAGGACACTTGGCTGATTCCCTTACTCTACTTTAAAACCTTCTTATTATTTAGGAGGCACCAGAAAATGACACTTGGCATATTCCGTAGCACTTATCGAAGGCACACGACACTTTTCACATAACTTATACTCTTTTTGTGTCTTTGCTCAGGAGTGTTCTACCTTTGACATCTATCGTAGTCTACTTCTTCAAAATTTTAACAACCTATAGAAAATGGGACCCACAACATTTCTCACCCATGTAACTTCAAAAAGGGAGCAGGGACATGTGGTGATCTCTACTACTTTTAACTATATTTTGAGAATCTTGTGCAAGGTGACACTTCGTGGTCTCCACATCACTTTGTCTCTACTATAAAAACATTTAGGTCTCATTTCATATTTACATGGATGGCGACACTTGGCAGCTTTTGCTTGACTCAAAAACAAAACCCAGGACCCACCACAGTCTTTACTTATTGATGAAACGAAGTGAAGATATTTCAGATGTTGACACATGAAAACTTTTACTTCCTTCAACTAGGGGTATGTGGCAGCTTCCATTGCTTTTAGAAAAGAATATTGAAACCTTCCATAGTTGCCACTTGGCACCTTTTGCTTGATCATGATAAAATATTATTGAAAAGAAGCTTTTGAAATGTATAAGAAACATGAGATGCAGATGTCGACACTTGTTGCACTCTACTGAGTTACTATGGGACATGTGGCACATTCTGACCAACTTATAGAAAGTATGAAATTTGCCTCAGTCAGTGACACTTGGTAGCTTCTGCTTAATTTTTACACTTAGACGAAATTTAGGCAAAAATAAATTCAAGCCTGTGCTCTGAGTCAAAACTTCACTTTCTCAAACCAAAGTGTGTAGGGACAAAATTTTGGATCACGCAACTAAAAATCAAAATAAAATGTAGAGTATTTTTACTCTACAATTATCAACCTATAATCCTAAAATATGCTCATAATAATGTGAGTAAATTCCACTCATGTGAAGTCTTCAATACTAAAGATCCTAAGGTAACCATGCCATTAAATCTAGTCATGATTGATATACATTTTGCATAATGGGGGTTAGACTTTATGGGGATCATCAACCCCAATTCCTTAGATGGTCACAAGTATGTTATAACTATTACTAACAATTACACAATATGGACTAAAATAGTGGCAACAAAGAGGTGTAAGACTAAATAAGAGATCATATTCTTGGAAGAGAATATATGCACAAGGTTTGACACACTAGTAAAAATAGTTTGTGATAATGGATCTAATTTTATATCCATTGATATGAATGAATGAGTATATGATAACAACATCATTCTCAAGTTCTCATCAAACCATTATCCTCAAGGTAATGGAGTATCAAAATTAATGGATAAGAAATTGATGAAGTCTATAAATAAGTATGCAACTAATAAACCTAGAACATGACACAAGATATTTAAGTATGCCCTTTGGGAATATAGGAATAGAGTGAAATAAGCTCTCAAGACATCACCATTCCTCTTAGTTTATGGTCAGGAACCCATCTTCCCCATCACCCTCAAGCTACTAACATATATGTTGATGTAAGAGTACATGGAAGATGATCGTGAATTTATAATTTCAAGGTTACTTGATGGTTTAACAATTTTAGGAATATTGGAGTTTTATTCTTAATTTATTTAATGGTATGCATTACTTAAATTAGTAAATAATATTTGGATAATTAAGATAGTTATTTGTATAATTTGAATGAAATTTAAAACTTTCTAAAAATAGTAATAAAATAGGAGAAATATAACTTAGCTTAAATAGGACTAAGATGACTAAGACAAAATATGGTATGAGCTATGTAGGATGGGAAAATATCACAAATTAGGATCTAGCTTTCATTGAACAAAAGGATAGGAGTACCAAAAATAAGACACTTTGGGGTCTGGTGATATAGTCTAAGACCTGTCACTATTGTCGAAACTAGTCATAAGGATCTAATTTTTTTGATTTTTATCCATTGTCCCTATATTATTCTACTTATGAAATTTTAAGTATTGACTATCAATGAAGCTCCTTGTAGAGATGATTTAATCTCTAACCCTAGATCTTAATTATGCTTGACCTTGAATAAAAACTTTGATAAATTTTGAGGGTCAATGTGTATAAGATGCACTGAATGTGTATCCATACCCCTTATGTGGGCATGCTACCTACATAATAATACTCTAAAGAAGGATCAAGCCATATTTAGTTCTCCCACTTAATGTGATTTGTGCAATAGTGTAATGAATATGCAAAAAGTGCTAAACTAGGTGTGCTTGAGGTGGCTAGAGATTGGTGTGAAGGTTTGAATATGTTGTTGGTTGTATTAGATGGTTATATATAGAGAATAGGGAAGCTTGACTTAGTGATTTTTTCTTGTATTCTTTTTTACTTTGGAAATTGTTCTCAACCAGCTTCTAAATAAACTTTGAATGGGATTTTATAGAGACCTATTGGTCATGGGTTAGATTAATTCATGCTATGATAAAATAATGAAGAATAGGAATTAGGATAAAATGGTCATTTGGGCTCAAAATGTGATTGGAAAAGAGAAATGGAAATGGGACACCCTAGGGTCCAACATTATAGTCCATCTTGGGTTTTATTGTCTTGAGGGTACAAGACCTAGGGGATGGATTTGTCACAGGAAAAGTATCCTGGCTAAGCTAGAATCAGGTCTCAAAAGTCTAAAAATGATTAGGAATAATTAAAAAGGTAGATAGAAGGGTAATGAGAGCATGATAGAGGTACCTATGGTTTATTTATCACAACCACACTCAAGCTACCATATTTCACATTTTATATGACTATATTTGTCTCCATTTATTCTAGTGATATAGAAAAGCAAAATAATAGGATAAAGGAAAAATAGAAAGTGAACCTAAACTTACTTGAAAGGGTGAAGCTCATGAAGTTTTGTAATGCTAGGTGTGCATAGAGAGAACACATTGTGGAGTGTAAATTTAAAAGATAAAACAAAGATTAGATCATTTCTTAATATATATACTATATCTAAAATAAGAATGTATAAAATATGGATAAGAGAGAGAGGAAGATAAAGGAAAAAATACACCTCACTAGGTACGTGAACCAATACAAAACCTATTGTGATGTTGAGTGATGCTAGGTATGTGTTGAATGATGTTTTACCAAGTGTAATATTGTGAATGGAATTTAGTTCTCAATTCCCCAAGAGTGGTTCAAGAATATAAAGGTTGGCCCTTTGGCTCCATCATCACCCACTAAGTGAAGCTATTTGATCATGTATGCACTAATTTATGTTTGGACCGTGTGTCCAATCCATCTAAGTAGGTGGATCAAGAATACAAAGGCTAACTATACCTTTGGTTCCATCATTTCCCCATGAAGTGAAGCTATAAATTGATACCAGTATGAAATGTGTGTTATATGAGATGTCTCTTGAAGCCCATGAATATACTATAATTTAAAAATGTGACATGGTTAGCCAAATGTGTGTTGGAAACTAGGCCACTAATGGCTTGTATGAAAGCCACTTCAAAACTAAAAACTAGGATTATATGGAAGCCACTCAAGAATGTGGAGGTTAGGTTTATATGAAATCCACTCTGAAATAATGCCAACCACCTATAGATGGAGTAAGGCATGCAACTACTGAGAATGCCTAGGTAATATGTTGAACATAGAAAGAAAAGAAGACTAATGTGTCATGCATATTTCCATTAATCACTATTGTTTATAACATGGATTATGATATAAAAGTTATACCAAATACCCAATCTGAAACTATAAGTGAGAGCCATCATGTCATGAATGATTTCCCCTATATCTTGATTTTATAAGAAAAAATGTACTAAAATTGCTAAATTTGAACTGGTCTATATGTATAAAATTTTAGTTGAGCTTACCTTTGTGCTTATTTCTAGAAATTCTAGGTTTTTTTTTTTGGATAGGAACACCAAAAATAGGACATCCTAGTGTCTAACACTATTGTCCATGTCCAACGCTATTTTCTTGAGCTAAAACTAAAGACTGTTCTAAAATTTTTATTATTTTTTTGGTTTGTTCTACCTACTTTCACCTCTAATTATTTTTTTAAGTGTTCTAAAAACTAATTTTTTGACTAGTAAAAGCTCTGATCTCTATGATAAAACCCCTATTTATTTCCCCCTCTTTTGAGGATAGGAATGAAGACCCTACTATGACTAGTCTTAGAAGAAAGAGCTCTATAAGTGTGCTATGATATGAAATACATGATATAGTAATGATAATCAACAAAATGTCTCAAGATATATCATAGTTTTTATTGGATATTTTTATATCAACAAGGGTATACCTTGATAGATATAATAATGTAAGAGCATATGCAATGTAATCAATTTAAAACACAAATGTTAGTTGTTAGTTTTCATGGAGGTATGGAGCATGATGTCCATCATGGCATCTAAGAAATCAAGAGAATGCATGATGTAGGTCATGGCATTGTAAATAGTGACAATCAAACAAGGAATAAGAACACAAGGGAAGAATCAAAAAGCATACAAGAGTGGCCAAGGAGATAAGAAAACAAGGGACATGGGCACATGTCACTCAAACTAGAAATCAAGCATACTAGGCATGTTAAAATACCACATACACATACAAATGAAACAATCAAGGTTGACATAAAGACCATAGGCATATAGAAGAGTACAAGCAAAGGACATTGGGAAATGTCCTAAGGCACACACAAGAATAAAAGAAAAGGACATTGGCAAATGTCCTAAGGCACATATAGTAGACAAAATAGGAAATAATAAATGAAATCACATCTAGCTATTTAAACCAAGAAATTAAGTCATGTAAATACTATAAATACAATTGCATCTAACTACTCAGAGCAAGAAATGAAAGTATGCAAGACAGGTAGTACAAGACTAGGTATATGCTAAGAAATATACGAGTGTTATATATTAGTGAGTGTTAATAGAGTAATATATGTAATATAGTAAATAATATATGTCATTATGATAACTAGAGTGTGTGGTGTAGTAATGGCATAACCTATATGGTGTAGTCATGTGAAAGATGCCCCTAGTAGGTAGATATATCTATGTATGTCTCACATGTATAAGTAGGATGCCCCATCAATGGGTAGAGTGAATCAATCAAGGATTTAGATGTTACTACACACACTAAAAGAAGATTAAGTGAAGCATGGTAATGTAGATAAATTAACAAACAATAGCATAGAACAATAGAATGTAATTCTAGTATGGTAGTAGAAATACAAAGCATGGATAATGCATACAATTGAATTGTTTTTGTATTTTGAAATTTTGTATTATTTTTTAATTTTGAGTTATTTGAATATTTTTGAATTTTTGACATATTTAAATGTTTTTTATATTTTTAGCTATGTATAATCAATCATAAAAAGACTATGTACAAAAAAAACTAAAACACTATTTACAAGTAAGGTTAAGGAGAGATGATACTAATCGATGAGTCTCATGGGAGACTCCCTATCATGGTATCCTATATCAAAGAGATGGATTGTGTGTGAAAATGAAGCATGATGGAAGGGTTAAGACTATGGATTTGAAAGCTATATATACTATAAATGCTCTAAAATATTTGAAGTAAAAACTAACTATGTGGTCCCCCTGTTACTCCAAGAAGTAGATACAACTATAGGGATTTTTAGTACCCATCTGGTATTATGATAATCTCTTGAACCATGTTCTCTATGTGTAGAGGCATGAGACCTTGATGATACTACTCTGGGTGTGACCACTATAGCTAGAGACTATATAGAATTTTGAAACTATGATTTCTCTAAAAAAGACCTCTATGGAAGTGTATGAACTCTCTATGCTAGTGATGGAGGTGTAGACTGTGTCTAAATCTAAACTAGGTGAAGAACTAAAATTTGTGGAGAAATTAAAACTAGTGGAAAAATTGAAACTGGTGATTGTAAAATAGTAGATGGATCTAAATTAGGGATTGGTAATTCATATGGAACTCATCCAACTATAACAACCTGATTAACATGAATGAATTTTAGACATCAAGGAACTGTAGAAGATACTGCTCAAAGTTTTTGAATCCATGGGTGACCAATTAACATATCAAAAACTCTTTCACTAGGAAAAATAGTTAATGGTGTGGCCACATTTTTTGGACCAACCTATAGAGGAAGTATAATCTCACCTAATGAACTCTATATGTGCCCATTGAATCCATTGATGTAATATCCTACATTAAATATCCCAAATGCTACAATAATGTCATAGTGCAAATGTTTACACTAGATCCATTTTTTAGAAGAACACTATGAATATGATGATTATAAATGTAAGCTCTGATAAAGAGTGCATGATAATTTGAATCATCCTCAACTATCTCCTACTATGAGAAGAAGATGGAAGTTCTAGCTAAAAATCTAGATTTATACACACTAATCATATTGCTCAAATGATGTGACTCAACTGAAGGTGCTTGGTATGTAACCAATGGAATATGTGCATGATATGTATGGTGAACACCTGATGTATCTCCTAACTCTTGTTTAGAATGTTGTGGGAAAATCTCTAAAAATATGTTCAAATCCTTATCATGTGTTTGCTTTGCCTAAGGAAGCTAAACTAAAGTGTTAAGATCAATAATGTTATCATCTATCAAGTATTGTATCTTGAGTTTCAAACTGATTCATATATTTGTTGTGTGGCCTAGTGCCCTGTGAAAATTGAAAAATGCATTTTGATCATATCCCCATGGAAGAGGCTTTGTTGTATCAACTTCCCAAATAAGAGGGAGAGATATGATATTACATTTCAATAACTATTGTAAAACTCTGGCTAGAGAAACTGGTGGATTGGAAAAAGTTTACCAAAGAAGTGTAGATAAAACCACTCATTGAGGAGGCTCTAAAGCCATACTAACTATAGATTGATTCTTAATCTTGATATCATTGACCTTTATTTCATATGGTACATTACTATAACTATTGTTTATTATTTATAATATTCTCATGTACTTGAGTTTTTCCATTGAAATTAGTTTGACTTCCCTTTCCTTTAGTGTACGACATAACTCAATAAAGAAAGAGAATCTTTCGGACATTATTGAGTAATGTAAGGCTGGTAGAAGACTTTATTTGAAGATATCGTGTAACTCTTGATTGGCCATGGGGCTAGTCATCCTAGTCAAGATAGTCATATATCAAATAAAATAATCTATGAGATGTTCATTTGACATTCATTTTTGTTATGGAAATTGGGCATAGGAAACCTTATCACCAATGTCAAGGCTGAAATGACCTAATAACATATCATCTAAAGGATTGAATGCATTGATCGACTTATTTAGTAGACTATAGAACCATTGTAAATCATAATCCCTTATAATCTATGAAAATAGCTTGGTTAATAGCCAATCATTTGGCATAGCTTCCAAGCATGCTACATGAAAATATCTCAAGTGTGTCTCTATATCACCCTTGCCATCATATAGAGTAAGATTGGGTTGAACAAAATATTTTGGCAAGGGTGTCAAAGCAATATTACATTAAAATAGTGTATGAAGTATAGGAAAAAAATCTTAGGCCTATATAGGTCTAAAGGCACCTTGTTATAGATGTAGAACCTTCGATTAAAGATATTTTATCACTTGCACAAGGGATTCCACATCAAGAGACAAAGATGTGCTAGCTACAGTTGGTAGTGGCATAGAGGAAGATTAGATTGTTAGAGGTGTTGTTGAGACATAGCTTCCCTCATAGTGTCATTTGTAACTAGTTTCTCTATGGTTTTAAAATATTGACCATTGTTAACTTTATATTGTTCTTATTGTAGTATTTTAAACATGTCATCTTTCATATTAGGATGTTTAGTCAAAAGTTCTTGAAGTTCCCTCTTATAAATTTCATCAAAACTTGTGTATTAAGCTATTGTTAAAGTAGGAAAACAAATTCAAAATTGATTGATTGTTTTTTCAATAATTTGTAATAAGCACAATGCTATGGAAGGAATGTACTTATTAAATGAAATGTAAAGTCCTAAAAATAGTGAACTAAAAGGTGCATGAAAAGGATACAAAACTTTGAAGCATGTAAGGTCATACCTCAAAAAGTAATGAGACCTAGTAGATGCATATAATATTTTAAAATTGATATATTCTAAACATACCAAGGATTTTTAAAATTTAAGGTGAATTTTTTATTTAAATATGTAAGAAAAAAATTATAAATATAACTGAAAATTCTTGATTTGAAAGGACCTAGTGTATGCAACTAGGTTTTGGAAGAAAAATAAAAATTTAAAATTACCATATAATTTTAAAATTTTATGCTAATTTATAATTTAAATATGCAGGTAAAAAATAAAAAAAATTATTTGAAAATTCTTGATTTGAAAGGACCTAGTGTATGTAACAAGGGTTTGGAAAAAAATGATTTTTAAAAATTACTGTGGAATTTTAAAATTTAAATTAAATTTTTGATTTAAATAGGTAAGTAAAAAATAAATAAATAAATGTAAAAATGAGCAAGGAATTTACCATATGTTTTATAGGGTTTTGATGCACAAACGAAGTAAGTTAGGTTCACCAAATGATTTAATTTTTTTGGGAATACTAGAGTTTTATTCCTAATTTAGTTACTAGTCTAAGTTAATTAAATTAGTAAATAATATTAGGATAATTAAGCTACTAATCTGTATAAATTTATTATAATTTAAACCTTTCTAAAAATAGTAATAAAATAGGATAAATATAACTTAGCTTAAGCAAGATTGAGACCACTGAGATAGAAGCTAGTACTGGTTATGCAAGACTGAGACACTATCATAAATAAGGATCTAGTTTTAATTCAGTGAATGGAAGCACCCAAAATAGGACACTTCATGGTCTAGCACTGTATTTTAGGTCCTACCACTATTGTCCAAACTAGTCATAAAGATCTAATTTTTTTGGGTTTCATCCATTGTCCATGTATTAGTCCACGTGTGAAATTTCAAGTCTTGACTATTGATGAAACTCATTGTAGAAATGATCAAATCTCTTACCCTACATCTTCCTTGTGCTTGAAATTGAATAAAAATTTTAAGAAAGAGGGAGGATTAGTGTCTGTAAGATGCATTGAATGTGTATCTACACCCCTTGTGTGGGCATAATGCCTACATACCAATACTTTGAAGAGGGATCAAGTCATATGTAGTTATTCCACTTGATGTGCTTTGTGAAATATTGTAATGAAGATGCAAAAAATTCTAAACTGGGTGTAGTTGAGGTGGATAGGGACTAGTTTTAGGGTTTGAATATGTTGGTGGCTATATTGGATGGATGTATACAAAGAATAGGGAAGTTTGACTTAGTGGTTTTTCTTGTATTCTTACTTGAGTTTGAAATAATTTCTAACCCCCTTATAAATAAACTTTGATTGGGATTTTATAGATATCTATTGGTCATGGGTTAGATGCATTTGTGTTAGGATGACATAATGAAGAAGAATTATTGGGAGAAAATGGTCATCTATAATCAAAAAGTGATTGGACAAGAGCTCTAAAAATGGGACACCCTAGGGTCCAATGCTATAGTCTAAATTAGGTGTTATTTCCCTAAGGTTACAAGACCTAGGGGATGTATTTTTCATGGGAAAAGTAGTGTGGTTGAGTTGGAATCATGTCTTAAAAGTCTATAAATGATTGGGAATTAGAAACAAGGTGGATAGAATGGTCATGAGAGTATGTAAGAGGGACCTATGGGTTGGGTGTCACAAGCCACACTCAAGCTATCAATTTTCACATTTTATATAACTACACTTTACATTATTCATATGGAAGATGCAAGAGAAGAGGCTTTTGCCAATTTTAGTAGGCACTAAACCATAGTGAAAAGGTGGTTTGATAAGCATTAAAGGATAAATGTGTTTATTCAAGGAGACTTATTAATTATTTGGGACAAGGCATTTGAGCCTAAAGGTAAACATGAAAAGTTCACACCTTTGTGGATAGGTCCCTATTAGATTGCTAAGAAACTTAGAGATAACACATTTAAGCTGAAAGACTTACAAGGAGCAGAGTTAATACTTTCCACCAATGGGTAGTACCTTAAGCACTAATTATCTATTATCCCTCTTGATGTCTTCATGGAGTAAATTGTAAGACTAGTTAGAGTTAGTATAGATAGGCTAGGTTATTTTCTTTCTATTCTTTCCTTCTTGTCCCTTGTTTGTATATATGTGTTTGATTATTTATTTTATTTCTATTTGGTTTGTTTACTTTCTTTTATTTGTTTCTCACTTCTAATAAGTCCTTTTGGATAGCCTTAATCTCAAATCTCACCCAATTTCTCAAAAAATCTACAATTTAGGAATGTAAATATAACTCCTCGGCATTGGTTGATCATGGATTGTTGAAATATGAGCTTAATGCTATGGTTTGGAGAAACTAGTAAAGACTAATGGATAAGTTAATTATTCCCTAAGATTTTAAACCTTGTTTTTATCTAAGCATGGTCTTAAGAAGGATTTCACATGTAGGGTGAAAGCTTAGACTATTGGGACATAATCATGTTTACACTTAACAAACATTATTGTCTAAGACAAAGTTTGCAACTAAAGATGATTGTCTAAAGATCAAATATTTGACCAAATCCCTAAACTTGGATAACTTTGTTCTTAACTTTCTATAGAAAGCCAAAATGACCTAAAAAATATAAAAATAAGAGATTATTTCTAAAATTTAAAAGCTTTCAAGGCACAGGTGATTCTAGTAATATCCACTAGGGCTATGAACACCTATCTGGAAGTGGAACAAGGACTTGAGTGGATCCAAAGGAATCTCTATCAGTGATATAAACACCTAGTTAGTAGTAGAACAATGCCCAATTTTTCCCTAAGCTAAAGCATGGCTCTTAATGGATATATAAATATTCTATAATTCAATGTTAATGGTTAAAGTCATGAAATTTAGAAGTTGTTCCCTAAATCCCAAGGCAAAAAATAAGTGAAATCAAAACACACACACACAACATGACTAGGTCTTGATGTTTGATCCTAATTATACATGTGCAAATCGTGTTTCAACCATATATAGATCTAAATAATGGTGAATGATCAAGTGAAATAACTAACCTAACTAGTTGTCTAAACCAAAGTTTCTGAATTCTAACATATTACTATGTTCTCCTAGAAGTCTTCATTTGTTGAGGTCAACATGCCCCCATTATTGAAAAATAAGGACCCTTGTGTTAAATTATACAAATTTTATACCTTAAAATTGAAAATTTACTTGATCAAAGTGTTAGTAGCACATTTATACAGTGTCTTTATTTGAATATCATCCACACCTAGTCTGGTTAGCATATTTGTACATGACTTTGGTTTGCCCTTATCTAAAGTTAATAGCATTAGATCTTCATGTTTTAGGTTATATCTCTAATGGAGTCCATTTGGAATGGGTAAAGCCTAAGAATCATTATTTTTATATCAATTTATCCTTTTACTAGCCTTTGGTTGGTTGAAGACATCCTGAAACCCTCATTCAAATTACCCTAGCTCAAGTCCCCTTTGAATAAAATTCAAATTTGGTAGGAACAATTTACATGGGAATGATATATTATGCCATGGACTTAGTTCAATTTTTATACTGAGGTTTAGTCATGTTTATTAACACGACCAAATCTTAGACTAAATTTTTATCATGTTTGGTCCCTTTATTTTCTAGATCCCCCCTTGGTCCCTTTTTATTTTCGCATGGTCTAACTAACTACTAGGTCCCTTTATTATGTCTTATACATTAGTTAAAATCCTTTTCTTAAGACTTTATTCCATGCCTTTTTTTATTATGTATGGGTTCCCCTTTATTATTCATAAAGCTTAGCTTACAATGCTTATCCTAAGATCTTGATTTGTGTTTATTAACATGAAATAAAACCAAAGTCCAAAACATTATATTAAGTTATTTACTTTATAGATCACTAAATGAAATATAATTTTCATCCATAATATCAATATTCCACATTTACTCAAGTGATCGAGATCAATGGTGCAAGATTAGAGTTGAAAAGTCAAATCCCCATCCCTAACTTAAAGTTCAATCACCTTTCAAAGATTGACAATGTGCATTTGCTCAGACAAGATTAATCAGATGGTGCATGTTGAGTAAAAACTGAAATGGATACCTAAGACAAGTGAAAAAGTGACAAGTGTCACAATCTTAGCTAAACAACACTTAGTAACCAATAGTGTTTGACTCGGTAAATCAAAATCCAACAGATCATGTTTAATTTGGCAAAGATGATCAGATGATGTGTGATGAATGTTGAAAAGTCAAGAATATTAAAGAATAATGTGGAGATAACTTTTGGCATATTCATGGGCTATAAATTAAAGAGAGCATATTTTCAAGATTGATGGTACGTAGATGAGCATACACATTAATATGAACGGTCCATGAAGCAGGAGGCATAATCAAGAAATTCAAAATCAATGGAGTGAGATTGATAAAGGCAATGAGATCAATGGAATGGGATCAATGTTTAAATTTCAATAGAGATCAGAGAGAATGTAGAAGTGATAAGTTTCATAACCATGGGGAACATAGCAAGTATCCAATAGTATTTGAGTTCTCAGATCGATATTGATTACCCATGTTGATCTAGGCAAGGATGATCTAATGGTGTGAGATCAAGGTAGAATTTTGAAAAGGAAGCAATCATTTTTAAAAAAATATTAATGAGAAAAATGTGATGAAATTCCATAGAGATGCCACATCGAATCCATGTAAGTATAATATTCCAAGTAGAAGATCTTGTAGACCTAAGAAATGCAAGGATGAAATCCAATTGGGATAAAAGTCACCAAGCTCACTGTTTAAACTAATTATCAGTATGTAAGTGCTTATTATACCTTCAAAAATCCCTAAGCACATAAAAAATCCCTAGTTCAACCATGTACTCACTATAATCAAACTAAATAAGCTAAATTATCATCTATGTAAGGGTAATTTGATCTAGAATTAAACTATAGATAAATAGTGATCAATTTGAATAAATCCACAACCAATGGTATAGATCAAGGGAAAAAATAAAATATTTGATCAATATCTTGTTTAAAGATCAAATCCCTAGTTTTAAAACAATTATCTTGGCTCATCTAAACATTATCATGGGATTGCTTATGGATAAGATAAAGGGTTTGAGCACCTGGTATAATAATTTGAAAAACCTCCTTGAAGATGATAAATAACTTAAATACATGATAGAACACATAATTGGAACCATGATCACTAATCCTACTATACATAGTTCCCTAGGCCCCATCCCTAATGAAGAGAACAAGCCAAGGAAAGATTGGGATGAATAAAATTAAGATCATGGACATGATCCTAGTAGTAGAAGAAAATATTATTGAATCTAAGAGAATCAAAGAGGCTTTAGGAAGAAATGACAAAGATCTTAGAGGCCTAAAAAACCAAGAAGATGAACTCTTCATGGAACCTATTGTTAATTTGAAGCTAATTGATGACAAAATTAGAGAGCAATGAATACCTTATAACAACAATGGAATTTAGTAGTACAAGGGTCCTAAAGATTAGTCAAATTAATAATATTCTTCATGTATCTAAGAATTGCATATTTTTTAAATTGAATATTATTTTTATAAAGGCATGTGAAGCTTGTAAAACATATTATCTATAGATCAGTCCATTAGGGAAAGTATAGTGTATTCTATAACATTTGTAGAAATGATATATATCTTAACACTTGTACTTCTATAATTGGATATGATTGATTGACATAATTCCTTCCATTCTATAAAAAGAGTACTGTCAATTGTAAAAAGGGAGGGAGTTCTTAGAACTAAAATTACTTAGTAAACTTAGAGCAAGTAGTACAAGCAAGTAATTCTACAAAGTTTGTCCAATATTTGTCTATATGTTTGCTATCATGGGTTCTCTCTCACTTGGTTTAATTTCAATATTTTAATTATTCTTATCAATTCTTGATGTGCAACATTGAATTCAAAATTGTTAACTTGTGCCATTTCTAGGTCAATTGAAATTTCTTAGGTTCATTTCATTTTCTTTACTCTTCTTGTATTTGGTATAATGTTTTTTGCTTGCAAGATTAAATATATAAAGTGAATCTAGTTACTATTTGCAATATTTCACACTATCATTAGATGTTTCCCTGATGTGTGATAGGATTTGAGACTATGCTACTTGATTTTATACATTATTTAAGTGCATGTCTAGATGAAATTTTGAAATTTGTCGTGATGTTTGGAATGAATATCAACAACATGTTTCTTCTCTATCCTACCCTTTCTATTGTTCTTTTTTAATCAGTTCACTCTATTTTAATTGTCATTTTAAATATCCATCTTATATTAGTTATTGGATTAGATTTTGTTCATAATTTACTACTATTAGCACATGATACTTCATATTTTACATAGATTATTTATTTGGCCATGGTGTCTCCCAATCACTAAATTAATATAAATTTGTGAAAAAAATCACTTATTCTACCTCTATTCCATCAATAGATAATAGTATTATCATAACCTATAAATCATGCATTAAATCCTTAGGAATTCAAAAATGAGATGTTTTTCTTAAACACTCTAGGCACATGTGATACATATTTAGGCATCAACACTTAAGAAGGCTCTATTATCCTCCATATATGAGTCCCCACTCCTAGTGGCATCCTAAATCCACTTCATCCACCTATAACATCTCCTCAATAGTCTAATAGTAACAAATAATCCATCCAATGGTGAAAACTAGTTCTCTAACACCTTGGGCAAGTACCATGATGAAAATTGACTTCTAGCATCATGGTAAAAATAACTCTAAACCTGCTCTTAACAAGTGGGCATCCATAATAGGTTCTTTTATAGAAATAGGGACAAATACTTCAATATAATAAAGTGGCCATGACTTATTGAGTAATGAGAATATTTTTTGGTGTGTTATTTTGAAATAACGTATCTATATTTCAAAATATATACATATCCCCAAGCCACATCACATCCTTACCACTACTCCCCATCCTATCACCCCATCAAAAATATTCTTTCAAAAGTGTGTCTCCTTTCACCCTCAAGATAAAATCCCATCCTTATTTGTCCCTTGTTATCCCTATGACCATCATTCACACTTTCCAACTAATGACATCATTATGGATGGTCATAAAAACATAAATTCATTTTATAGGATTTTGGAATATATTATGACACTGATTCCCAAGGAATCATCTTCACCCCATTCATGATTATCTTTGAATCTAGTTGGAATCTTATATTGACATGAAATCACCTTTGGGGCATAACATACCCTATATGCATAAATGCATCGTTATCATTTGTACATAATCATTTTTCAACTCATAATCATTTTTTATCTCATTGTCGATAATTATCCTACAATCACACTATTATCCATTATTAAGTTGTTAATAATATTATTTTTTGATTGTTATGATTATCTTATGTAACTATATTATCTTGTGTATGGTGGTATTGTTTTGTGTGCTTATGCGCATGTACATATTATTGTTTTGATTATTTATTCATGTTTATAAATTTTGTGGGAACAATGATTCTCTAAGTGACCCTAACAATGTTTACTTGGGGAATGGTCAATTATTAAACAAAGTTCCCATTTCACATAACCATTCCTATGTGCCTTTTTCTTAACATGTCATTGGTACATGTCTCAATGGGGAAAAATAAAAATGGATTATACAAATTTTAATGGCTTCCAAAATCATTACCCATTTTATTCCCCTTAATCCTATCCCTTATCCTATCCATATCATCCCCACCCCCATCCAACCTAACTCTATCCTAACCAAAAGCCTTACCATATCCCATCACATCACTACCTTACCTCTAAGGCACAAGAGGATTCCTACCATAGCAAGCAAGATAATAACCAAAATGGGGATTAATCTTTCATTACCACATTCACCAAACATGGCATAAATCATCACAACATATTCATTTATTACATCACATATATCTCACAGATAAAAAATATAATCAACTCCTTACATGTATATCATTAACTAAATCATAAATCCATAAACATATAAATCCATCTCATACAACATAATCTAAAATAAACAACATATCTCATATTCACTACATATAACATCATAAATATGAATCAACCCATCATATAAACAAATATCTAACCACATCAATTCCAACCCAATCTATCACAATAAATCATACGTAGTTTAAATCATATACCCATCACATCATAATCAAACTCCATCACAAATAATCTAATCACAATAACATCACATCATCATCACATAAAAATATATGTACTACATCAACAATAATGCCAATAATCATATGTCAATATATACACACCCATCATTATGACATCACACACAGATGTGTGTGTGTGTGTGTGTGTGTATAATAAAATCTACAAGTCCACATGGAATCCATGTCAAAAAAATATATAGAATAATGTGGGCCCATGGGGAAGGAATGAACTATAATAAAAAATCCTCAATACATCCATACAAATATAAATTATGGATGTGACCCTAGTGTCCCTGGTGGTCTTCATGTTCCCTTGGAAGGTTGATGTATTAACTGACATGAGCTAGCAGAAAATGAAGCTACACATCCTTTAAGAGGAACCACTACCTCGTATAGAGTCCTATAATACTATGTCTCTTGAGTCAACTATATAATGTTCTTCATCATGCTCACCATTCCCCACTCACTAATAGCCTAACCTCCCTCATCTTTGGCCCTCTCATATACCTCTAACTCCCTAGTCATAGTCTAGATACGTGGCTACATTTATGAAATATGCCCATACAAATTTATGATCTGGGCATCCAAACTTTGAATCTGACCCTGTAATGTCATTATTTATACCTACACCACATTCAACTATGTTTTCACCATAGTCAACTATGCTTTTGATCTTGTAATTTAGGCCTAGGATTGATTTAAATACCAATCTCTCTATAATACCAAGCCTTGTAATGTGATAACCTACCCCTATACATGTTCTAACTACTCACATCTCTATGCAATTGTAATATGTAACTAACCCTTTAACTAATCTCTCTCTTGTGTGAGCCCATTAATATTAGATAAACAATATTATATCTCCCCCTATAATCTAATAAGTAGGGACCTCTCACCCTTTGATAATGGTGGTTATAAAGGTCCCATACCATCTCTACCACCATTACCACCCACTTACCTCCTAGCCTGCACCTATGGTTATACCTATGCTTGGGCCTAAGGACTTATGTGTCCTTTTATAACCAAATAATAACCATCTCCCCTATCCACATCTATGGAACCATGCCAATCTTGGCCATCATAGCTATCTCAAGTAGGCACCTTACTCATCCTCCTCTATATCCTAGCCTATGCTTGAAGAAATCTGATAACTCCTCACCAAACCACAACTATGAGGCATGTCAATCTGATCAAAATACTAGATCTCCACCATGTTTTGTAAGCATACATCATAGTGGGATCCCTAATAGTTATATATTATTCCCACTTTACTAGGGTAATGTTATCGTTATATGTGTGTGCATTAGCCCTATATATTGGCCTCCCCCAGTAAGGCCTCTCCCATTCACTTTGTTCAAACAAGTGCTCTACTCTAGGCACTTATTGAATAAAACCAAACTAATAATGAACACTATCAATATTATATCTCTCAATGAATAGATCCCTATGGCCTATCAGGGAACACTTGTTGAGCATGTATTGTGTCACCAACTCATCATCCCATCTAAACTAGAATCTTCTATATGGCATCTAAATGATGTGCTCTAATAATAGGTTATCAAAAGCATCCCTATATAATCTCATCTCACCTACATGTTCTCACTATACTCCTAATAATATATACTAACCAAATACCATGGGTTGATATGGCTAGCATACTACAATTGTCCCAAAAGTCCACTAGATCATAATGTGCTCCTATCATCAGATCTAAAGTCTCAATGATTGTCCCAAACTACCATATCCTCTATATGCACCCAGATTTATATTTTTGTATAGGTGTACTAAACAATAGGTCCCTAAGTAAAAAAATTGAAATGCTACACCATATCTACCATCACATCCCCTAGGCTTAGATGAAACCACTAGCTACTCTTATCCAGTAAGAAATTTCCCATAATAAGAGATATAAAAAATATGGTTAATCTATCAATGGTACCTTCCATCGAGCATTAGTCAATGTCAAACCATCTCTCATATACCCCTACTTGTAATGTCTTAGTTATTAATTATAGTGTCTGAGCTAAAGTACATGACTACCATTATATCTGATCCCCTCACATTGATAGATGGAATATCCTATAATCATCCTCTAAAGTCACCTATGGAAAAGTGAACCATGATGGTCTTTGAGTGTCAGCACTATACTAATTATATAATAAGGGCATGAAAAATTTGTATCATGGGCATTATTTACATGTCATGTAAGCCCACTAGCTTTAATACCCCAAACTCCACCTCTATGAACAAATGCATCTAATGTTATAAGACATGCCACCAAGATCATGATGCCATAATTCCTAGATTCTCTTACACCAATCAACATCCCCATATCACTATATCTCTCATAAATCACCTCACCTCTCATAGATTACCAACACTTATATTCTCAAACAACCCATCCTACCTATCATAATCACTCTCTATCCTACCTTACAGCCTAAACTTGTACCCCTAACTCTAAGACCATCCATCTTTCCCTCCAAATAACTCACATAACTAACCAATCCATATTAAATCCTCTTCTAATTACTTATCCCATTACCATCCCTCCACCCTACCTATCTATCTAAACCACCTAACCATCTAATAGATCCCACTAGATAACTAATTCAACACCCCTTAACCACATCCCTAACAACCCCCTACTCATCTAGCATATCCTACTAAATATCAAACCATTTCACTTTATAACCCAAAAAAAAATACTTAACCACTCCCACATCCTATCCCCTCTTTACAACATAACTATTTTTGCTAACCATGATAAAATCATGACTTATGAGCATGCCCATACTAGAGATATTTACATAATCATGATTCATAAGAGATTTTTATTAAACCTCATGGTTCAATAAAACCATAACTTGCCTTTTGTGGTTTTGAAAAATTTATAAACCCTAATTTATAGTTTTGAAAAATAATGATTCCATAGTTATGGCATTACAACATTACAACTCTGTACTCATGGATTTTTAAAACTATGGATTACCCCTTCAATACCACCAGTAGTGGCAATAAAATCATGACTAAGGGAAAAACCAAAAGTCATGGTTTTACCAAAACAACTTGGCCATCATCTCTACTTGCCAAAAATCCCTCCAAAAATCCTAAAAAACTAACAAAAATTCACAAAAATACTGAGCTAAGGTTTCATTACTCACTATAAGTTCAACATCGACTACTCTCTACTACTCTTAGACTCTCTCATTATGATGGGGAGCTTGGGGTAGTTGTTCCATGGTTTTGCATCAAAAATCCAATCACTAAAATTCAAAATATGCAAATGACCTAAATTTCACCCTTTTATCCAATATGACCACCCTACACACCTAACAACCTATTGCTAACACTAAATATGTCCAATCTTATCCAATTACCCAATTATCCTAATCTAATCAAATATAATTATCTCTAACATCATCTAAGGCATGGAGTAGCCAACCCCTTATCATCCACTTTATCATCCTTTAGAACTACATCATCTTAAGGTCTTTGAGGACTATGTAGGTAGCATTTGGTCTTGATTTTATGCCTAGCGATAGTTGAACCGCCATTTATCTCTCATCACCATCCCATCCCAAGATTATTCACTCAATAATCACATGTTTATTTTAACACTATTAATCTTGTGAAAATTATCTCTCTATCATCGATCAATAATCCTCATCACTATTATCCATTTTTTCGACTTCCCTATCATGTGTCCTTGCTACAAGATTTATCAATGGCTTGAACCCATCCTATTTAAATTAATATCATCTCATCAATCAAAATACTTTATATATGTTCATCATTTTTATATAACCCATCAAAACTGAGCTACTTTTTACCCTTATCATTTGGGGAATATTCAACCATAGGTATGTCTTTGGGCATCCCAACCCCATTTTACCATCCTGATCTTATCCCACCCTAGGGTTTTTGTTTGAATGACCATATGGGTTAGTTCTCCTTACATGCTCTCTCATAGGGGCATCATACCCTACCAAATCCTAACACCACTTAACATCATAATATCTTATTTGAAATACCATTACTCATTTCACTTCATGCCACTCTCAATTCCCTTTCAAAGAGGGGCAAAATGTATGCACTAAATTATGCTTGCCTCGCTAATTATTCTAATTATGCTAATTCTTTTCAATTTATTCTAATTCTCATATTCCTTTATAAATTAGCTAATATCATAATAACCCCTATCCCATTCATATATCCTATAAACCCTAATCAATCACAAATATCAATTAATTCCTTCATTAAACCCCTAATAGAACCTATTACCCACCAACCTACTCCCTAAGTCAACTAGCCAATTTAAAATTATAAAATAATCTACCTATCTAACCATCACCCTATTCTAGCCTCTTCTAAACCCCTAAACCCTATGGTATATTTCTATAATTGAAGGATTATAGAAAAATTCCCCATTTTAACCCCCTTCTTTAGAATTTTCTATTCTTAGATATCTCCATGGAATTAAAAATTTCATGGAAAATCCCTAGCCATTGATCTTAATGGCTCAAATTCTAATTTTAGCCATGGATTCCTCCCTCCATGCCTATTTGACCATTTTTTACCTCTTCCTTCAAATCAACTTGTAAATCCATAAAATTACTGCTACCTTGCATTCAAAAATCATTCGTGCATCCATCCATAACCATTATCAAGCTCACTCAATCATTTGAAAGCCATTATCAACAATAAGTAAGCAATCCAACATTTTTTAATTTAGGAATGAAACAACCCATTCAAAATATTAGAGTGGAGACATAAGGAGGTAAATTTATGTTAAGAGTGTTCTTATTGTGCCGATTTGTTCTTCTATCCATTCCTATTAGTGTGTTTAAATTTTAGGTTTTTATTAATAAAATTAGTAATATAGTTTGAATCTAAAATTTAGTGAACAATTTTACCAATATCAAATGTTTTGAGTACATGGGTGTGAAATATTGATAAATGAGACATAATGTATTATATTAAAATTATCATGAACATTTGTAGATAAGAGTCTTGGACAATAATGTTTTAGGTTATGAGATTGAAACACATGGTATCTTTTCTTATTATTGCATTGTTACAAACTTTTATAGTCAAGACATTTTAAAATTTTATCTATGAGGGTATGAGGTATAGATACATTAACTAAAGAAAAATAAAATGTGGCGATTTCTCATAATTTCTTAGAATTTTAATGAATTAAAATTGGTAAACAAAGTGCGAATATGTAAGAATGAAACATGAAGAAATGTAGGTTAGTCATTTTTAACAAGGCTTTGTGAAACTTGGGATCAAATGGACCATATAATAGGCTTCACTCATCTACGAATAACTATGGCTAAACACTAAACATATATTGATATCCATATAAGTGTTAAAATTTAACACATAGGTTTTCTAGACAAATAGAATATACAAACAGACATTCTTAGATAAATTATCATCAATCTTATGTAAAATCCATTAAACCATTGTTAGCATGATATGAGTTTAAGATAAAGTATTATAAAGTGAATTTGACTAAAAATTATTAGGATTTCATATTATTTAAAACCTTAATATCATAGTGTATATTTTTAAAAATGTTAATAAACAAGTGGATTTTCATTTGATTTAGAAATATAGGTTTGTTTGTCAACATGTAGTCATATCAAAAGAAGAGTTAATTGTATCACGCCATTGATCATGATAACATCAAGTAATATAATTTAATCATGTGGAAAATGTGTCATCATAGTAATTTATATATTAATCAATTAATGTTTATAATAAATGGAATATAGGGAATGTAAGTGTCATGTATAGATAATTGTTATGAAATATAAGTGTAAACAAATAAGACTACAAAGTGATAAGTGTAGGATATAAATCATGTCTTTAATTTTTAGATATGGGTAAAAGTGTGGGTTTAAAGGATCCCATAACCTAGTACAAAAGAGAAAGATAAAACAATGAAGATCTAATCGAATAAAAAATAACTATAACCTATAGCCCATAAGCAACCAAAAATACAACCAGTATCAAGAATATTTTAGCAAAATATCACCCCAAGATCAATAAAAAAATATAACTAAGTACAAAAGCATCCAAGTTTCATGAAATTACTCTTATATCTAGTCTTAAATAATGGAACCATGGATATCATCTTTGTGTTCATTATATCTTGTTTTACTATTTTTATTATTGTCTCTTGTATGTTTTCTTGGTCCATCATGGTTTCCCTCAATGACATTTTTATTGATCTTATCTAGTAATTTATTGGTACTCATTACTTTGGTATTTATAACTTTCTTCCCATACTATTTGTCCTACCCTAATCTGACTTAAAACTTTTTGGCTTTAGATTTAACTTTGGCTTGTTATTTCTTGATAATATCTTGAAATTATGAGTTCAAAACATTAGTGGGCTTGTTCTTAATATTGAGACTTTTAACCTTATCCTTAGTTTTAAATTCATCAACTCACCTTAAACATTCTTATATTTAGATGAAAAGGTATTTTAAAAGGTTCCTATGAAATATAATGTTCTCCTCTAACTTACCCAATATAGCCTTAACTTTTTCAACATTGTTATTGGTACATTAATCAAGGTAATGTGCATATATTAGGTACACATTCCTCATAGAAGCTATGGGTGAAATATTTTTATTCTATGGATTCTCCAACTCTAAATTATCATCAACTAATGACTTACCATCACCATCCTATTTATGATAAAACACCCCCTATTCTTAGAATGGGGACCCTCCTTTCTTAAATTTTAAATTACCCTAGATGCATAGCATAGTAAAATGTTTGACTACATAAGGATTTGATCTAATCTACCATTACTTGTGATTCTACAATCTCTGGTTAGTTATTCATTTTTTTCAATAATGAATGAAACTTATAAATATTTATATTATTAAAAATTCTTCTTCAAGTTTATTTAACAATGGATTATTAACCATGGATGATTTTATGGTATATAGATAGGTTTTTGCTAAGGAAGTACAACCTAGATCTCTAATGGACATGAATATGAAATTTTATAAGATCTCATTGAACTAACATGATGTTGTGTTTAAATCATTTGGATATGAATTTCTATGTTTAAACTTGTATAAATTCACTTATGACAAATAATGACATATTTGAAAATCTAACTTAAGTTTCTCACTTGATATCATAGGATGTTAAATTTAAAGCCACAGTTTGTGATGCTTTATTGGACATCAAAATTTGGACTATGAATTTAAGGGACAAGTGTCCACCTCATTGATATTAAAAATACCTTAGATATTTATCACATCTTTCACAAGACACCTAGAGAAAATATATGAAATTTGTGAGCTACATGGCATCATCTAAAGAGTTCATGAAGGAGCTAGCCATTGGAATTCAAATCTTAGGGATATGTGTCATGATATTAACCCTTGTGAGTGAGACCATTCAATATAATATACCACACATCTCCCATAAATCCCACTATAATCTAAAATCCCATAAGATGCCACCATGTGTCTCAAGAATGACCAACCAAAACTGAATAACCTTCCAAAGTGACACAAGTTCCCTTCAAGTTCATATAAGATCAATGCATGCCCACACTATGTTTCATCTATCTAAAGCTCATGAAATATTATAAGGTAGACATCTTGGGAGCACTCAATACATCTGATCAAGGATCGATGGCATATAGTTGTTTTAAGGCTCCTTTTGAGAATGACACTTGGCATAATAATGAATAAAATCCCATGAAAATGATGCATGTCCACTTTCGGCCTACACAATGATGTCACATATCATTACAATTAAGTTTAATTCAAATATCCATGAGATCACCTATGAGAGGGACATGTGTCTCCACCTAAGTCACATGATTAGTGTGAATTTGCTAACAGTTGTCCAAAATCCTTCCAAGGGAGACACATGGTAAGGCAAAATTGTAATTGCCTTTTGACAGAGCCACATGGCAAAGAAAATATCTAATTATTCATGAGAGTGATGCATGACACTCCCATGACTAATCAAAAATATAATAAACTACCCAAGAGATCACCATAAATTGAAATATGTCACATGGAAAGATGTAGATAAGTCATCATGCTAAGCTATATTCTAAGAATCCTTAAGGAAATCAAAAGGTATGACATAATCAAACTTCAAGTCAACTAAGTAGCTTATTAATATTCAAACCCCACAAGTACCAAGCTAGATCCAAGATGGTATCACATGTGAAATGGTGGAAATATTTATCTTTAAAGTTAAAATTGACAAAAAAATTAAAGGTGAATTAAATCTAAATTTAAACTCTGGTGCACTTAATTGCCAAAATAAATAGCTT
Organism: Torreya grandis; assembly: GCA_037957365.1. Classification (NCBI taxonomy): domain Eukaryota; kingdom Viridiplantae; phylum Streptophyta; class Pinopsida; order Cupressales; family Taxaceae; genus Torreya; species Torreya grandis. The sequence goes on from JARHVA010002454.1 coordinate 1,219,876, forward strand.
AAAGTTATTTCAAACATATGCAAAGTTGATAAGATCACCATTAATATGGCACAAACCAAAATCATCATCAAATTTGAATTAATTAGAGTATTTTTTAAAAAGGCTACTAAAAAAAACTAATTCTATTTGAATTTTAATTTATATGCATTTATTCTCTCTATTTTTAGCACTCTCTCAAGTCAACAAAGCTCAAGTTGTTTGTAAACTGCACTCTACAATGCCATTCTTGAAGCTTGATAGTTGCATAAAGATACTATAAATACATTTATTTCTACCCAAAACATTGAAATATATGCCAAAATTATGCCCTTCCACTCTGGATAAGAGTATTTCCTTTGATAATGATGACTTCCTATTCCAGTATGGTACTTTAATTATTTTCAAAGACATGAAATTCATTCTTTAAGCCATAACATCTATAAACCTATATTATAGTATCATATACTTAAATATATAGTTATATATGGATATTAAGGAATATGATACAATACCTCATATAATTCAATTAGCCTCAGACATCATCACCATCAATACTACCAGTCTCCATAAGGTTGTAGACAAGCCAAAGGTCATGAAATGTACTCACCTAGTATATGGGATCTTTAAGAGGTTGAGATATGAGAAAGAAATACTCAAATCAGAGTCTCAAAGGCTCCTTATTTCATTCATAATAGGACCCAAATTTGAGATGTACTATTAACTACCTTTGCCATAAATATATATAACTAGGCCATCATTGATATCTAGTACCAGGCACACTCCCCAGAGAAGGTCTTGGCTACATGGGTGACTAACCCAACTAGATTTTTTATCATGAATGACTAAGGGAATATGATTATTCAACAATTTAGAAAAGGGATTCAAGATTTGAATCACTCTCCTCAACAGAATATTTATCAATCCACATATTGTCTACATGGACATAAAGACTCTTTCACTATTGCAGATAATCTTAGACAATCAATAGATTCCCCCACTTGGGGAGATCATCAAAAATAACCTGGTATATGCTATGAATGACACTTATAATAATGGTGTCCCATTATTCATGATGATTTACTTATTGGATTCCATTTACATTATTTCACAACTAGGTCAAAATTCATGGTCCTTTGAGTGATAGGAGGTTATGCCTTAGTTATTCTCTACAATGCACATTCATCTCTTTAGATGCAATATTAAAATAATTACATAAATATTCTATCAAATTGTCTATAAATTAATCACTAAGTGTGATATTCCAAGGTTTTCCTTAGAGGTTAGATAGACCTTGAGAGACATGGGTAGCTACTAGCTATACCCAAATTGCATAGTCATTAGAATAGAGGGTGTGATGGTGGCTCCTCTCAGATTACCAAGGTATGTGCTAATAAAGTTGGTTGAGAAAAATATCAATTAAAAAATACTACATGGAGTTGATGGAGTATTTAAAAATAATAATAAGACAACGACCCACAAGGTTTAATACAAACTAGGGAGGAATCATATAATAAAGTGGCATGATTTTATTATAGCTAAAAGGCATAAGGACTCATACATATTACCTAAACATGATTTCAGGGCATGGGAACCCAATACTGTCATTTCCAATCACCTTTTCAAATTCAATAAATATGTGTAAATGGAGTGCAAGCATCCAGAATAAGTTCATGAATGTATATATAGGGATGCTATGAATCTCTCTTCCAACTTCTATGCCCAAATTGGGCTTAAGGCAACAAAAGACTGTTTTTAAGTTTTAACAATTTACTAAGGTTGAAAATAGTTTCAACCATTTCCCCCTAATTTTCTCAACAATCTAACAATAACTTTTCACCTTTTTACTTTCACTTTTTGATAATTACATTTACCTTGAAGGTGAAATTTTGAAATCTCACAATTTGGAGGGAAAACCAAAATTTGAATTTTTACACTAGAATTTGAAACTTTTGTAGATGCTCCTGCATCATACTCTCCTTCTAGAAAAGATTTGAACCTTAGTTCAAATGAGATGCTTCCTCTTCAATTTAGTCTTCACTTGTATACCTAGATTCCAAGGTCTTCTTGTCAATGCCAATGCCGCTGTTTGTCTTTGATATTCTTTGTCCTTCAGCTTCTTGCTTTTCTTCCTCTTCTGGTATGTTCTTCACCTCATCTCTTTCTCAGCTGTCATCTCCCACTTCCATGCTTCTTCATCTTCATACATATCTTCTAGATCTTCTTGTTGTTCTTCTTGTTTCGTGAGCTTCTCTAATGACTCATGTATGTCATTCACTTTAGCAACCTTCATACCTGCATACAAAACATTTAAAGCCACCTTAGAATCAAAATCTTTAGGCCATAAAGCCTCTTGGCTGCCTCCATTTTTATGCTCCTTGATCAAAACTGTTTCGACCTCTTTGCTTTGCTCTTGTATTGTCTCGCTCTTTCCAATGGTGTCTTCACCATGGCTTGTACCTTCTTGTATCTCTCTTGAGTGACAAACAGCTGCTCCAACATCTTCAATTCTTCCTTTAGTGAGATCTCATCTATCTCACCATCTTCATCAAACTTGGGTCCTTCTTTCTTAAGGATTACTTGTCCTTCACCTCTTATCTCTTCTTTTCTTAGCTTGTCTTCACATAAATCAATTTCTTCATCAATATACTCATCAAATACAATAGAAACACTATTACCTTGTGTCTCCTTGCTCTTTTCAAACATGTGAACTGATTTCACATCTTCACTTTCATCATCCATTCGTTTGGAATTCTCTCTTTGATGAATATTAGTTTTCATAGACATTTTACATTCTTCATTTTCCATAAACATATCATTAAATGATTCAAACAAATCATTATCCCATTCATTGCAAACAATTGACTTACCTTTTATATTTGTATCCTCATGCTCCACCTCATTATTCTTTGAGAAGTTTTCTTTCTCACCTTTAGCCATCCATACCTTCTTCATAACTTTAGGACGACACTTATTCAATTCACCAACCAATTTCTGCTCTTTGACATTTTCATGTTGTCTTGCTTGATGGCTGGCCTTGCTCACTTTGCATTCTACCTCTTCCTTATTGCTTTGTATTTGCTTCTTGCTTGAGTCATCATCTTGATTGAACTTTGTGTCTTTCATTACATTTTCTGATCCCTTAAGCCATTTTGGTATCACATAGCCATGGTCTATTTCTGGATTTGAAGGCTTGTTATTAATCTTCTTCATCTCCATCTGTACAGCAGTAGTCTTACTCTTATATGCACTTGAAAAATCAGAATTTGAACTTATTTTTACCTTTTCAATGGCTTGATGTTTAGCCATACTCTTCCTCATAGTTTCCTTACTTGCATTTACTTTCCTTCGGTGTGTTTCCTTCTTTTGTTCTATTGGAATGTTTTTCAAGTCATCATAGTATTCTATACCTTCTTGTTCAACAACTGTTCCATAATTAAGTGGATGAGAAAAATCAATACTATAATTCACCTTTACCTCCTTGATGGGCTGCTTCATGGTTTCCTTCATTTTCATGGCTTATTTGATTGCACTATCCTCTTTTGTGCATAGTTTTTCACTTGCTTCTTTAAGGTACTCCATGGCATCATGGAATTCATCTTCATCTTCTATCTCTCTTACTTGTATGGGTTCTTCAACACCTCCATTATGCATTAACCAATGCATCTCTTCTTCTTTATCAACAACAAACTCACTTCTCTCTCTTGCACCAATCTTTTCATTCTTCAAGGCCCTTCTCTTGACCTTCATAAGGTTTCTCATACCTACATTTACCCACTCAAAAACAACATTAGATATAAAAACAAGAGACCATAATGTCTCCATGAGTGCTCTCTTCATCCACACTCTCATCTTCTCAAGTGCTCTTCCTGGCACTTCATCTTTTCTCTCTTCTTTACTCTTGTTCTCCTCAATGAGAACCTTCTTTTCCACTTCTTTCTCTTACTGCTCACTTGGAAACCTTTGTATACTCTTGCCTCTATGGGCTTCTCTATTCATGGCAATCTTCTTTTTCCTTCTCCTCTTCACTAGGAGATCAATTAGCCACTTCATCCTCTTCCTCATTGGCCATACCCATGCTTGCTTATCCATTTGCATACAAGACTCATATTCATCTTTAACCTTAGCTAACTCTCTCTTCAAATTAGAAATCTCTTTATCAAGTATAAAACTACCCATACCTTTGATGCTTGCTTTCTTCTTGGTGCCCTCCTGTACCTTCCTGCTCTGTAGTGCCTTCAACAACACTTCCATCTCTGAGATCTTCACCCAAGTCTTTTCCACCTTGGTCTCTTGATCCCTTGTCTCACCCAAGCCTTTTCCTTGACTGGTCTTTTGACAATCTCCTTGATCTCACCTAGGCCTTTTGCATCCTAGTCTTTTGACCCTTTTCTCAATCCTACAGCAACTTGTTATACATTACTTCAACAAATACAAATCATAAATCCAAGCTTACCTTGCTTTGGATCTTCTTCTTGAGCATTCACTTTCTCTCTTAATTTTTAGCTCTCCAAGCTTCAAACTCCATCCTTTACCTCACCCAAGTCTATTTCACCTTAGTCTTTTGGCAAATTATCCAAGCTTCTTCTTGGATCTTCACTAAGCCTTCCTTGGCTTCTTCTCTTCTTAAGCCTCAATGGCTTGGCTGCCTTGAACTTGAAACTTCTTCACTTGATTGTTTCTCAACACAATAAACTTCAAATCAAATATCAAAATTATTCATACCTTTTCTCCCCAGGGTCTTCTAGTGCTTGTCCTGTTGATCCTCTTGCCAAATCATATAAAAACTCATTAGAAATCATAACCAACAACAAGTTACCAATTCCCAAGAGCTTCAAGCTCTGATACCAAATGATGAAAAACAAACCTTGGTCTATTCTGATACAACCCTCACCTAAGTCAAACTTCTTAACTTGCCATAATCAAATTCAATATAACAGTTGCCTATACATTGCAATATACACCCCACACACATTCTGTCCTATAATTTTCATGGTTTGTGATGCCCTACTCACCAAAGTTTTATAAAATTGCAGACTGCAGCAATTGTAGGCTCCAAAATCAAGACTATTTGGAATTTTTCCATGTAGGGTGCACAGTCATCAAGATGGCATGCATACAATAGAAAAACTACAAAAGATGGAACTGTAAAAGTAAGTATTGCTCTGCAAGACTCAGAAGTTGCACATTATAATCATGTGCTCATTACAATATCATCTAATACGAAATCAGTCTAAAATGGAGTAACTGATCTCTTACTTGTTTTCAGACAATGTTTTATCTCCAGAAGCTTGAACATGTAGATCTGGTATAATTTCCCAATTCTCACTTTTTCTCTCCCAACTTGATCACCTTGGATGTGCTCTAATTCTGCTATCTATGCCCTTTAATGAAAGTTGTTTCCCTATGGCTCGTGTGAAAGCATCCTCTTAATGGATTCTTCTTTGTTTTTCTTTCTTTTCAAGAATCTCTCTTCCAACTTCTATGCCCAAATTGGGCTTAAGGCAACAAAAGACTATTTTTAAGTTTTAACAATTTACTAAGGTTGAAAATAGTTTCAACCATTTCCCCCTAATTTTCTCAATAATCTAACAATCACTTTTCACCTTTTACTTTCACTTTTTGATAATTACATTTACCTTGAAGGTGAAATTTTGAAATCTCACAATTTGGAGGGAAAACCAAAATTTGAATTTTTACACTAGGATTTGAAACTTTTGTAGATGCTCCTGCATCACTATTACTACTATCATACCTCATGATGCCCTTAGATCATAGGCTCTTATGGATTGGTATCCACATTTTGAATTTTTGGGGTAGTTAACTCTTCATCATGGACATACTTGGTGAGTTCAATAATTTGAATATTAGAATCCTCTTTCCTAAGTCACTTTTTTATTTTAGTTAAGTATTAAATCTTTTTTATGGTCTCACATGGCACAACAACCCCCATTCTTCATGAAAAGGTTCCCATCTCACCCAAGAGTAACACTAGCTTGACACATGTCATCATGGCAATCCTTAGGAAGGAAAGGAGTTATTTTATAAATCAAAGGCACATCATTGGATAATGAAGTAATGGGTGGGAACCACTATGAATTTATAATTAAAAGGAAGTGAAATTTCCATGTGGTGTCATAATGCTTATCTAAGGTAGGTTTCTTCTTATTAGAACTTAAAACAACACCATTGGTTGAGGGAAGTGTGCCCCATTTACAAAAATAACTCTAGAGGTAGCTTGGAGAAGAGACACACATCACCATCACATTTATTCTAATAATAATGGGAATCATGAGGCATTGAGGTTGTGTAATAGCTATGATTTGAAGACTAGCTACACTCATGAGCCAAAGTTTTCCCTTTCCATTGTAATGGTCTCATCTTGAGCATGAGTGTCAGGTTTTATGTGTCATTTACTCATAAGGAAATTATGCCTATATATATTATGGGATTTTTTATTTCAAATGGTGGTTATGTTTTTTTAATAGTTTTGTTTTTATGATTGTTATCATAGAACAACCACTCTAATAGTTTTAGTTTATGAATATAAATAGCAGGATTTCTTTTCCATTTCAAGACTTTAGTAGGTAACCCTCACAAGAAGGATTTAATATTCTATATTATGCCTTTGGGACTTTATATATTTTGTTATGTACCTAATAATGAAGAGGATGTCGTGTTTTATCTCAATTTATGTGGAACCTATTACTATATGTTATTTATATTATCTACTTCTAAAGTGTTGGATCTTGTTCACATTATAGGATTGAAATCATGAACATGCTCTTTTAAATCATCTGTAATGTTTTAATGGTTCAAGATATTTTATGCAATATTAGGGATAAATACATTAATAATCATAGTGCATCAACTTAGTTAAGTTTATTTCAATTTTATTTGCATTTTCCTTCTCACCCTTTTCATCTCTAATTAATTTGAAGAGCCGACTTCTTAAAATCTTGAAGGTAACTTTACATATCACAATTCAATCCCACATATATAAAGATTCTGATAGGGTTTTGTTTGATGAGAGTGAAATTTTTAGTCATAAATAGTTCCCTTTTATGACATGCTCTATGTGATAGTCTACCTAAGTAGAAGTCAGGGTATATGAGCTAGAAACCCATCACAAGGTCATAAACAATATAGAATCCAAGATTACTACTACCACCTCTAATAGTGGTAACTCATAAAAGGACTTTAGGGTCTATCATGACATGAAAACCAGAAAAAATATCTATCCTAAAACTTCCAAGGAACTTTATATCATGAAATAGTGGTATCCCAATCATTCCTCTAATTACCCCAACTACTTGGGATCCTATTCCTACTAATGCCTTGAAGACACTCCCTAGATTCATAGGGGAGGATTTGAGAATTATAATGGAACATCTTCAAGATGTCACCAATGTTTTCACTATGCTTTATGTTAGATCAAAACATAGTATTAAGGCTACTAACCACCTCTTTCAAAAGGGGAGATCTTGACTGGTATCAGTCATTACTGCCTAACTCCATCACCACCTGGGATGAACTAAGAAATAGATTCTTAAATTAATTAAATGATAAAGGAGACTAATCATCTCTTCTATAATAGTTAATCACCATTAAAATTGTCCCACAAGATCCTATCATTGACTTTAATACCAAGTTTGATAGGACTGAATAAAGAATCTCAATAGTAACTTGACCACCAATAGTTATGGATATCATATTTTACCTTAAATAATTAAACTCAAACATAGTAGTTATGATTTAGTCCCTTAGAGGCTAAACACTACTAAATGCATATTAGTTAGCTATCATATCAAATAATAATTTGATAAATTCCAAGAAACTCCCTTATGGCCATTGATATCCATGCTCCTAGAACTATCAGTTCTACTATAACAAAAAGTCTCAATCACCTCACAAGCATCACCTTATATATATGTATATACATCTAATTAAAAAAGAACATCCTCTTCATCCATGATATCTAAAGATATGAATGACATGAAGAGAATCTTTTAGAAATTCTGTAATGAGATCATAAACCTCAAGAGGTAGTAAGTTATGCCCCTGAAGCCCCCTTACCATAACTACCAAAATGTAAGAGTACCATATTAGAATAACTAGTTCTAGGGAGGGTAGAAGATAAATCACTAAGTGTGACCTATAAATTAGATTGTATTAGTTCCTAATCCTTTGCAAATGGTGATGCTAAACTCAAATAGAGAATTGGACACTAGCAAAAAAAAACTTGGTAGATGGCTCAAATTTATTGTGTTTCTCATGTAATAATTTTCATGCACCCTAAAAATACCCAAGAGGTGATCTACAAGACAAGTTTATTAGTCATAAAGATAAGGGAACACACTTGATTTAGCTCCTTATGGATACCAATACCTAGGCATTGAAAATGCTATCTAAATGCCTCAAATGCAAGTAATATCCTTGGATAAAAAAATAGGAGATAGTCTGAGATCATGCTCTTTTCCCTTGGATGGAAGGTGAAGATGTAGTTTATGCAAGAAAGGTCCCCATGATGAAATACCAACAAGTATAATTGGATTACTACACCTAATCTAAAAAACCCACTAAAACCCTAAAAGTTTTTTCAGAAAATAACTTATAATAAAAGTTTAGTACCTAAACCATCACCCTCAACATATCAAAAGTAGATCAAAATAATGAATAAAAAGATAAAGGACCTTAAATTCCAACCTCAAGGGCCATTTAATGTAGTGTAACAACTAAAGAAGGCCCTATCTAATATTTCTCTTTGGGATGTATTGTTTATCTTTGAGTAGAAATCTCTACTATGAGAGGCATTATAAGAACAAGAGAACCTTGTATGACGCAAACTGTATATAAAGCTAACACAAATTAGGGAAAAGGAAGCTAAAAACAATGTGAAACCTCATGAATCATTTACATTTATAAACTTCAAAGTGGGTTATGTAAAATAAAACCCACCCCATTTTATTTAACTCTCATTATGAGAAAAAGTTGTTGCAAATTCTATGATTGATTCTAGTGTAATTACAACATTAATGCCAAAATAGATTATGGATGCATTAAAACTTCAATATGAACCTTTGGATAAAGGGATAATATAATGAGATGGTAATAAAGTTTAGGACATAAGTGTTATCAAGGCCCTTCCCCTAACTTTGTATTCTTGTTTTAATATCATAGTCTCTTAAGAAGTTGTGGTGATAGATATTTTGCAAGTCTTTGGGTTGTGTTTGTCAAGATATTTCATAGCCAATATAGGTGGATACTTATCTTTGGATTGGTCTCAATTAATCCTAAGGACTAGAAATATCTCAAAAATAAAATCATTGTGTAAGATACTACATCTAAAGCACATAGTTGATGATGTTATGATAAACTTCTAATCAGTGCCCATTTCTTTTTCCAAGAAAGAGATGTATCATGTATAAATGCTTAAGAAAGAGTGGTAGACAATAGGAGGTTGAAGGATGAAGTCCTCATTAATGAATTCATGGAGAATGATCCTTTTTCAACAATTAATTCCAACAACATCAAAACCTATGTAATCTATGATGGAGATCAGGTCATCCTTAAAGTCATGAAGAAAAAGGAGGATTAGAGCAAGGAACAAGAAAATGAGTCTAAATTTTGTAATTTACATTTTGATGGTGTGAAATGCAAAATTGGATTTGGAGCTAGTATCTAATTAATTTCTCTATCTAAAAAATAGACCCTTAGGACCTTTTGCTTCTAATTTATCTACACAAATAATGAATTAGAGTACAAATCCCTAGTTCCTGGCCTCAACCTTACTAAGCACATGAGAATGAAATAATTAATGGTGTTAAAAGATTCCAAACTTATAGTAAGGCAAGTGAAATGAGTTTCATCTATAAATAATGTTTTCTTGAGGTATTACCACCATAAAATATGATATCTGATTGAATTTTTTGAAGCATTCAATATAAAAGTCATTCCTAGTTCCATGAATGCTTAGGAAGATATAATGGAAGTAATTGGCTCCCAATTTGATACCATACTTGATTTTATAACCAACAAAAAAGTGGTGTAAGTAATTATCAAGCCCATTATCCCTACTAATGATGAAAATTGATAGGTATTTGAGAGTGATGCCCAAATTTTTATGTTTCTTTAGTAGCCTTATGAGTTTGTTGAGTAGTTATACCCACATATTTAAGAAGCCTATAAGGATTATATCATGTAATTAAAGTCCAATAAACTTACAAAGGGATTGATCACCCTAAAGAATCGATTTTATTCTACTGATGCAATAAATGAAAGTGGAATTTTTTCATATAAAAAGGTGACTACTCCAAGCTTGATGTATGAGATGGAAGAAAATTGAAAGTGGGGAAAGATGTTTCCCAAAGGGATAAGAATAAATTGGTGTGATTGAGGAATTTGACTCAAGAGAGGATGGTTAATATCATGCTAGTTTCAAAATTAAAACAAAATGAAAAAACACACTAACTAGCATAACATATCTATGCCTAGAAACTAGGGAGAGATTACTTAAAAAACATGAATAAAACACACACTAAAATTCAAAAGAAACCCTCTTTTAGCTTCCTTGGATGCTCCAAAATAATTGTTGTAGTGGCTTGCTCAGCATATGCTCATGAAGTCTTCATCAAAGGAGGCTTGGCTATCTCCTCTCCTCTTTGGAACCTTGTGGCTTTGGCTTGGATTGGATTGGATCAATTTAGCATGGTAACACTAATTTTAATAGCTTTTTGAATCATTTGTGCATTATAACTTTGCATTATCAGGACATAGAAATGATGTTCATGGCCTCCCTATTTATAGATTTTTTCAAATGGTTAGAATCAACTTGAATCATCCATCTCAAGATTGAGATTTTTGGATAAGGATTAATCCAATTATGTTATTAAAATTCATAAATAGGATCATCAATATTTTGGATAAATAAGCAATTAATAGGTAGGAGAGGCATGAATCCTGATATTTGTGGTATTTATGGCCTAGGGATGTCTTCCCAAGAAATGAGGTCACCTGATGATGCAAATATTAAATATTAATTTCAAAAAATAAGTATTCAAAAAGTTTCCATGGAATTATTAATTAGGCTCTAATTTGGTTTAATTATCTCTTAAGCATGATTAATCACTTTGTGTAAAAATTACTCAAATTGATTAGAATGCCTTGTTATTGGTCTAAAATTTGACTAGATTGGAATTGGAAGTCAATTTTAGATGTATTAGATCCATTATCCAATTTAGGATGTTATCAACATAAAATAACAAAGGCACGCATCTCATGTAAGATATTTTATAGAAAAGAGCAATCCATAGCACCCAGGTGCAAAATGAGCATTTTGACTTGAAATGATCTAATCAAAGTTAGCTAGCCCATAAATTGCATTACCTCATTTAATGATACTCCAGCAAAAATTGACACTTGACTATATCAATTTCAACTCATTTAATGCATTTTAGTGTTTTAAGCCAAATTGTGCACTTTGGGTGGAAATTGGTTAAAAGCCTAGTTGGAGGTTATCGGTGGCTAGATTTAGGTGTCTATAGTTTGCCCCTATTTGGGAAGGTGTTACAAACTATAGGGAAATCAATGTATTATTAAATAATGAGAAAAGGCTTGTATGCCAAAAAACTATGATGGTTGAAGAACAAATATCTAAATGGTGTTGGGAATCCTATGATGATGCCCCCTTAAGGGAGTGGTCATCACATTTGTTGATGGATGGTCCCTCGAAAGAAACAAAAAGAAAGGTGGAATTAAACCATGGTTGAGATTAATCCAAATGAGAAAATGATTGCATGCATTGATGTTAAAAAATATATTAACTTTCCTAAAGTTGGTTATAATCAAGAATAAAAGTCAAAATAATGATTTACCCATAGGCAATTATAATCAACAAGAGGACCTAAATTGGATAAAGATGATGGTGCCCTAGTTAGGGTTGATTAGCAAGAATGACTCAAGGATATAACTTGGAATGCATATTAAGGATGATAAGGTGAAAAGTGATGAAAGAGATGGATAAAAGAATAAGATTGATCATTAAAAATTATTTAGTTATACCTACTAATGAGGATATGCTCATCCTTATTAGTAATGATACAAATAGAATGGCCAATGGGTTAATTTGATTAAAGGTGGGATGGAAGGATTTTCCAAGGTGCCAAGGAGAAAATTCTACAAATCCATTTATTATAGACCTTCTTGATGATTTTTGTAGTATTATGTGATGGTAGGCATCATGATAGAACAACATAAAAACTTGGACAAAATATGCATAAGGAATGACTCTCAATATATAATAAAGACTCAAAAATAATGCATTAATGATAAATACCATGATAACAATGTTAACATATGAATATGGATAGACTCAAGAATAATGCACTAGAGGAATCACTGAATGAATGCATATAGACCAAGTCAAGGTAAAAATGCTAAAATCAAACAAACAGGCAAGTGAGAAAAAAAATAAACAAATAAAAAACCAAACAACCTGAAATAAATAAATAAACAAAAGCCTAAAAATAAAAGAAAAACAAAGCATCTTAATAATGACCATGCACCAGTAGGGTAGATCGAGGATAAATGACTAGGCTTAAATAGGATAAATATTTTGGGATTTTGAAATTTTGTGAATATTTTTTTTTCATTTTTAGGTAGTTTAACTTGTTAGATAATGATAAGATACCTGCTCACAAAATGGTGAGAGCATTTGGCTTAGGTTGCTCATAAAATGGTGAGAGTGTATGGAATGTGGGATTGAGATGACCTCAACATGAATTGATCATGACCAAAATGGTCCTAAAATGACCTCAAGTCATAGTAATTCCATCCACATAAAAGGTAGTGAAAAACCAACTAGGTCCCAACAAGTTCTCAAATTTAGCATATGACCAGTCAAAAGAAAATAGTAATGGCAAGGTGATATGGCAATTCATGATAAACAAGTTTTTCCCCTAGTTTTCCCATAGGTAGTTATAACTAGGTTAAAATGACATAGGACAATGACACTAATTTTCCCATAGGTGATTATAATTAGTAGCAAGACTGGTGAAACATTGATTTGCCCATAGGCAATTATAATCAGGCTCACATATATAAAGTTGATAGAATGAAAGATATCATGCTAGATCAACTATCACACTACTTTAAAATAATATCATTATAAACATGAATTTCATAAGATTTGAAACCTGATCAAAATCCCTTCATAAAATGTGTGGGAAGAACCAAATTAAACAAGATCAAAATAGGATTGGGTAGGATGACTAAATTAGGCTTTCATATAGATATAAATGGAATGATAGGATGGATAAAATGGTAAGAAAGATGCCCTCAAGTGATGGGGTAAATATAAAGATACATGATAATGGAAAAATGATATGTAATAATGGTAATGTCATTGAAATGAAATGGCATGGTACTTGTTCTTGGCTTGGGTGTGGTTTTTGATTCTATTGTTCCTGATGATGGGGAGATGCATGTCCTAATCAACAAATGATATAAATAGGATACTTGAACATGTTAATTTCTAGCCCATACCTTGTCTAAATAACTACTTTGTCAATAACTACCTATATATTGTGATTTTGAGAATGTTGTTATGATCTTCATTGGTCATTGATTTTGATTCCTTCAAGCATTGAGATAAGTTATCTTTAAAGCCTTTGTAAAGGAAAGTGTGCCCATGGATGGTAAACAAGGACACATAATAGATAGTAGGTTTGATTGTGAAATAGAATGGAAGATGATAATGGAATGCATAATAATGGGAAAACAAATGAAAATCAGAACTTTTGGTCACATTTAATGTTGTTGATGTCAAATTTGACATAATTTTGGTTGTGGTGGGGCTGAAAACTTATTCTCTCAATAGGACGACCAATTTTTTCTATTGTTTGATCTTGAGAGTGGCTACCATCTAATTAGGCTGTAGATTAGAAGTTATTTTGATTTGATCTTTTATTTTGTCTTCATCAAGTAGTGAAGAACTTTTGTGCTCAGCTATTGGTACCTTAAAGAGGTTTTCACCAATGAAGTTTTCTTGATTGTCCCATAGTGGCTTCAATCAAGTTTCACTAAGGAATGTTGAATTTTGAATTTAATTATATTATAGCACCTCTAAAAATGTTTCATTAGAATATGTTGAGTTCTAACTTTGATTATCCTCTAGTATCTCCAAAAAGGTTTCACTAGGAGAGTGTTCTTTTCCTATATGAATGTGGTCTTGGCCTCCTTGCGCTTCTTCAACTACTATGTCACCATGGATGGAGTTCAACAAAGTGTGATTATATCGATCCCAATTGACACTCATGGGAGATGGAATTCCAATGACATGGGTATTTTGGTTGATGATAATGGATTGTGGAATGGTAATGGAATGGGGAGAGGCTGCACAATCCTCATAGAATATACTAGAATAACTTGTGTCAAATCTAAAGAACTCATTCTCAAATATTATATAAGGATCACAAATGTATACAAATTAATTTTCAAGGCATTCATAATCAATGTTGTAATAGCCATGAACATAGTCTTCTTCTAAATCTAATTTTAACTCAAGGGACTCTGAATCTAATATTGATACTGATGTTGATTCAAATTCTAATGGTAAATTTGATGTCAGTTTAAGAATAAAACCTGACTCTAACTTTGATTCTTCATTTCATAGGTACTTTGTTATAATGATGTCTTGTTGAATGTTTGGTATTAGACAAGTAATGACTTGTGATGGCATAATGGACTCCACAAAGACTGGTTTGTTAGAGTGGGACTCCTCTAGGATGGGAAAAAGGTCAAGAGATAACTCCTTAGAGACAAGATTATTAATAGGAGGCTCTTGAAAAATAAGAACATGGTTGAGGTAATTATTTGCCTAAAGGTGGTTATAATCATTAAGAAGTGACTCAACAAAGAATAGCTCATTAGTGTGAGATTCCTTGACAACTAGTATAGGATCAATAGGAAATTTATCATAGGTTGACTTATTATAAATATTTATTTTTAAAAAAAATCTTGGATTGGTTCATTTTCTTGGCTTTGGTTTCCAATGAGTTGGACATTGCCATTTTTGAACACTGCTTGGTTTTTTAATGATTGGGTCGGTTGAGGTTTGGTTGGGATTATTTATGGATGAGGAAAGAATTGTGGTTGGATAATGGTAGGGCCTTAGGGAGAATGATTTCTCACATGAGCCAAAGGATGAAGTCCTAAAATGGGAACAATAGGGTATTGTGGGGATTGATTTCCCACACAAGTCAAAGGACTAGGGCCTAAAATGATGAAGGGGCATTGTAGAGCTTGATTTATCATATAATTTAAAGGATGAGGTCTCAGTATGGGAATGGTGCAATGTTGTGGTACTATAATAGAAATGGTACTATGTGGTGGAGCCTGATTACTCTCATAAGCCAAATTATCTACGTCTACCTCATAAACCATATCATCATAGTTGTGTGTTGGCTCATAAATTGGTTCTTAATTGTGTTCCACATACTAATTATTGTAAAGAGGGTATGGATCTATATCCCAATAAAAATTATCTATAGTTGGGTCTTCAAAGTCCTCCTCACAAGCCTCTTCATACAAATCAAGGTCTTGAGTTCGATCATAAGTTGATTCATGACTTTGTTCCCATGAATGATTATTATGAGGTAGATATAAATCTACCTCAAAAACCATATTATTATCATTGGGGTCTTGACTAGAGACATAAAATTAATTTTGTGCATCCATTCTATCATAATTTAGATTATACATGACTCCACCATAGGTGTAGCTAGACAAATCCACCTAAATGATGAAATAATCATCAAAAATAAAAAGCCTTAGAGTTTTACAAACTCCAAAAAAACTATGTCTAAAGGACAAATGGTTTAAATTTATTCTAACATGGTCGAAAGGGTGGAGTTGTATCTCTAATGAGGTTTAAAGGTGGAGTTATGTCTTAAAAATGATTTGTGCTAAGACTTGGCATAAAATAGTCTAATTTAAAATGTCATACACAAAAAAGGTCAAGCATCTAAATAAAAAATGGCATGTCAAAGGTCTAGGTCAAAGTGTTCCAAACAAGGTCTAAAATATGAAAGGGAAAAGTTGGGTTACTAGGTCTTTCATCCAAATGTAGAGTCAAAAGCTAGGATCAAACAAACAGGCATATGCTAGGACTTTTGGCCAAATAATGTCAAAATCTATACTTCAAACAAAGGAAAATGTGATTTGATTTAATCTAACAAATTTGAAAACAACTTTGACATAAATCTAGTACAAAGAATCAAACACAAACATGATCACTTGGTATAAGGCTTAATACAAAAAGGCTCTTTGAATAAAGACTGTATTTTCCTAAATAAAGGCATAAACAATGATAAGGATAGGTACTGAATAAACAAACCATCAATAGTTTTCAAATTTGGGTAATCGATTAATCAAAGTTATGCAACCCAAAAGCGAAAGATCTATGTATCAACCCCATGAATTAAGGCCTAAATAGAAATCAATTAATGATTAAATCCAAACCTAACAAGGCTAATTGAAAATTCAACATTGAAAATTAATATTTGACCAAACAAGATAGAAAAGATTGGATAACATGATAGCACAAGACAAAGATCCAAATGGTATACATGACATGGTTTGAAATAATGGTTTTCAATATTAGTGAAATAAGTCTTGAAACAAATTTTGCAGCCTAACATCATAAGCATGCTCAAGTGATATGATTAATGTTATGTTTCAAAGACTCAAAGGAAAAATGGTTTGACATGATTTTAGGAAGCATAACACTACCCTCTACAACTAAAATTGATACATACATAATTAGGTTTTTTTTAAAAAATCAAGGCACAAGTGTGGTGTAAAATAGTTAGCATAATTCCTCTTTAGACAAAAGAGTGACATATAAACAAACTGGTTTTGACATGGTTTATAAACAAACAATCAAGTTTTAGTCTCAAAACATACAAAGCAAAAATGACCAAAATACACTAAGTATAATCATCTAAATCTTAGTAATGGTATGGAAATGTGGGGTTGACTAAAATAGCAAGATTTTGAACATTTCTAGGGGAATAAATTGTACAATGAATTTCATGTCAAATGATGCAAAATTCAAGCATAGAAGTTAGGTCACCACAACATTGGCTAGTTGTAAAAAGGTCTAGTCCTTTTTATAACCACTACATCCTACTATTTACTCAGTGTAATAAAATGTCCAAATGTAGATACATCTCTTATGCAACTCAGAAGGAGTAAGTGAAGTCAATGTCAGGAGATGAAACACCGGGTCAAAGTTTGCTTAAAGAAATCATGGGAGGTAATGATGTCACCCTCTAAATCCAATTTTACATGATATAAAGAAAGCATAAAATAAAGTCGTTAGGGTTGTTGTCAAACTCACCCAATACTTTTGCAAGTTTTTATGGAGTGCTTTAGACGATGTTCTTTCTATGCCTTAGACTATGCAATTTGTAAATAAGGAAAGCACTTTTAATTCTAAGGGTTCCCTAAATGGGAAAAATGGAAGAGAGTACATGCAACAGCCTTTTATTTTGTGAAAATAAAGTTCCAATTGAAATAATGAAAACAAAATTTATAAGTGTATTCAATTTTAAGCCCAAATGAAAGATTTGGTGGTGTTCATTTGACCCCTTGGTCTTAATATTGTGAGCTTTGAAAGCCTAAATTATGAAAACATTCACTGAATCCCCTCAATTTTTCATTAAGAACAAAAACAATATTCCTAATTCATTTTAAAATCATGCCAAATATGTCTTAATAACATGGTTTAACAAGTTCCAAGTCCCCTGGTTACCTGTCTACCCTTAAGGGATCAAAATAGAGTCCATATGACCCCAAACCAAACATTTTAAAATTAACTATTAATTGTTGGGTTTGTGTTTTTAATGAAAAAATAGTGACCAATGTTAGTTATACTAACCAATAAAAATTACACTTACTAACCAATGATGTTTATACTAACTGATAATGGTTATACCTATTGGTTGAATATTTTGTCGATCAACATACTGATAAACAAAATAGGTCTGATCAGCCAAAGTAGGAAGATTGGTCATCCAAATGTGTAGGTTTACGACATCAAAAGGGGACTAATCTCTCCTCTCATCAAGGGGAGGTTCCTTATAGATATGCTATATATATAAACAGAAAATAATACTCAAGGGTAGGATAAACCATCCATCTCTCTTTGTTTAGAGATGATGCATGGAAATCAAAGGAAAAAACTCAAGGGAAATGATAGAAAGCACTCATATTATTTTAGAAGTAATATTTATCAAACCACAAGAATACTCCTAGTAGTAAAAGCAAAATCTAACCAAGGATGTAATAACCAGTAAATTGAGATGTAGCACAAAGTCTCCACCTGAATTGCCCAAGAGTGAGATACGAAGGACAATGAGGGCAAAAAGTCATCCCAAGGTGCTTTACATATAAATGAAAAGAAAATACACTAAAGGAAATTATGGGGGCACAAAGTCTCTCCACAGTTGACTTCAAGACACCTTCCTGACTACTTTCACTAATTCTGCTTGTTGAATTAAAGGAATAGAAAATATATTAAGGAAAAAGACATAAGAATAGTTTCCCCAACAAAAAATATATCATAGCACAAAGTCTAAAAAATCACTTGCTTTCTTATTCCAATAAAAAAATATGATCAACAATCTGAGCTCAAAGTCTCAGTAATGCCTTTCAATTTGGGCAGAGTTTCATTTTTGATTGTCAAAAAAAAGATGCATTTATAATAAAAGAGAGTCCCTTATATAGCCTCTTCAAGAAGGACTCGGGAAAAATAACACATCATGTTACATTGAAATTTATTAAGGAGATAGGCTGGAATTTAGGGGCATCTACCCATTTGTTTTTCTCAATGAAGAGAAACAAGTCACGCTATGGAAATTTTGCAACTTTCAATGTCCACTTGGCAATCTGATCCATCTTCATCATTCCTCCTTTTTTGGTTAATTAAATCAAGTCCTTGATTCAATTTGATACTCTATTCCTTAATTGCTTTCTACTAGTCTTGGCCTTAAAGCCTTTGAATGCATTCAGGACCATAGATTTAAATCTACAAGGATCAACAGATATTTTATGAGCTTTGAAATGGACGTTCACACACCTGTCAATATGCTTTCAATGGCTAGTTCACTGTTCTAGAATTTGACATCTTCAGGCACGTCACCCCTTGGTCTTTCTTTGGATTTCCTATTTTGCATCCTCCCAAAGGGAAGGTGACCCTTCAACTTTGAGAAGTGTCTCTTAATTTGGTAGCTGAGAGTCCCTTGCAAGGGCACCTACCCTTCGGGGTCCTTCAGTGGCTTTTTCTTTGTAGTCTTTTGCATACATTCCTGTGGACTCTTTCCCCCAACTTTCTTTGTGGACATTTTCCCTAGGCTTTTTCTTTGGGAATTTTCTCACAGGAAAAAAGTCCACAGACAATTTCCCACAAGCAAAAGTCTACAATAATTTGTTTTGTCTTTGGCCTTCAAAAATTCCTTTGGGCTTTCCTTCTGCAGCTTTGTCAAATTCCTTTGGACTTTTTGTCTGAAGGAATTCCTTCAGACAAAAATTCTAAAGGAATTATGCCTTAGTCTTTTTCCCAAAGGAAATCCCTTTGTCTTTCGGCTACCTTAAACAAAATTCTGAAAGAATTTACCTTTACAGCTTCCTAAGGGTTCTTTTATCAACCAAGTACCCTCCATAAGGGCACTTGTCCTTTGGGAGGCTCTTTTAAACTTTTACATTGAACCACTCCTTTGAACCAACTATTGAACCAAACTTTGAACCAATATTTGAACCAAAATGGTTCAAGTTGATGAACCCTTTTGATTGAACCAAAAGCCATTGAACCATTTGATGAACCCTTTGAGTGAACCGAAGCATTGAACTACTTGGTTGAACCAACCGTTGAACCAACTTTGGTTCAACAATTCAATGGTTCATTCCCTTTGATTTGGCTAAGTCCTTTTGATCCTCATTGAACCAAATGTGTTGAACCTATTGAACCTTAAACCCGATGAAAATTTGAACCAAAGTGGTTCAATGGTTCAAGCCTTAGAAACTTGTTGAACCTTGATTGAACTTGCTTGTAGAAGCCTTTGAACTTGGAAGTGGTTGAACTCTTGCTGCTGATGTTGAACCTTTAAACTTGTTGAGCCTGTTAAACCAAAATGGTTCAAGGTTAAACGGTTCAGTCTTTGCTTATAAGGTTACCAATGAAATATTTTGGTTGAACTTGGTTATTGAACCGACTTTGAAATTGCCTAAGTGTTGAAAACTTACTTCTTTCCTACATAGTCTATATAAATCACCTTGTGAAACCCATTGAACTTGATCTGCAGAGTCTGTACATTTTCTTTTCCTATAGAGTCCATAGATTTCTCTTCTTACAGAGTCTGTATATTTAAGCCTACTAAGTCCATAGATTTCCTTCTTGTAGAGTTCATAGATTCAAGCCTCCAGAGTCCGTCGATTTCCTTCCTATAGAGTTCATAGATTCAAGCCTGCAGAGTCCATAGATTCTAGCCTACAGAGTCCGTAGATTTTTGAGAATATTGAAAAATGAGAAATTTGAATGCCTAGGACAAATTTCAAAAAGGGAAGAGATAATTTTGGTCTATAGGACCAAAATAGTTCAAATGTTGTCCCAAAACTGAGTGATATTTTTGGGGGATAACAACTGGATCCAATTGGGGAACTTATATCAATTGTAAAAAAGAATTGAAGGGAGTAGAAACCAGAATATCTAGTGCCTTGAAGTATGCCATTGGGCTATGGAGTCAAGGTACCTAGAAATGGAAGGCATAAAAAAAGGAAACAAACAAAACAAAACAAAATTAAAAACTATACAAATATACTACATATGTATAGATACAACGATCTGATACTTCAAGAGTTGAAGAGTTTCAGATGCTGCTTCCTGAGAGACAGTGAAAATAGTGTGCCATCTTGGTAAACTAGAAAGAAGACATTTTGTCTCCAGAAACGGTGATGGGTGAATGGAACTCTCTACCAGGAAACCAATTTTTTGCATCTTCCTCTTGGATTTTTCTTCTTTTTGCCCCATGACAAAATGTGGTATTCAATTTGAAAGCCATAACTCCCTGATTTCTTAGCAAAGGGTTCCTTTGCCTAATCTTTATTTGTAGTAGCATGGTCCATTACCATAATTGGTTATTCTTCTGGTTCAGTCCAGCACATGATTGGATTGTCCACATCAAACTCCTGATAAATTATCAGCTTAGCATTTCCTTTGATATGAAGGAGTTTGATCTCTTCATCTTGAGTAATCTTCAATCCAAGAAATAGAGAGTCACATCTAGCTATGTTGTTGGTGTTTCTAAATTGCAAATTGCATGAAGGAAGAATAGCTCCTTGAGGAGATATCAACATAGTCCTGACTCCATTATTGGTGGAAGAATTTCTACCATTAGATTCCAGGATCTAAGCATCATCAAAAGTTGATCTCCTATCAAATTTATCTTCATTAGAGATGGAATATCTTTCCTTATTTGTACTACACTCTACCAATTCTCCTAATGTCTTGTTTGGATCAATTCCTAGATTTTCAACTATAGGAATTTCATCTGTAGAAACATGAACATTCTCTATGGTTAAGAAATAATTACCCCTGCCTGAAGACTCAAACAGAATATGTGCTGCAGGGGTCGATGTTTGGGTGACCACATATTTTGCCTCCTTTTCAGGGAGCAATCTCATCATTACACATTTGATAGAGATTCTTGCCTTAGTCAGGTCCATGCTTAATTATCCTCCTATGTCATCACAAAAATTTCATCCCAGCAAATGCCATAAGATGTTGGGACATCAGCCACCAAGATAGTCATCTTGATTCTCTTGTCTGGAGAGGCTACAAATGTAAATTACGCATCTTTGATTTGCCCCAGTAGTGGTACTTTCTTATTCTCCATGGAGAAACATCTCCCAAATGTCTTGGTCATTGTGAGGCCTAGAGACTCAGCTAATTTAACAGGCATGACATTGTCAGATGCCCTAGAATCAATGATGCAATTGTTGAGTTGATAACCATTTATCAATAAGGAAACATATAAAGGTTCTATTTTCCTAAGGGAAATTAGAGGAGTAATGAAAAGATTATTTGGAATGGGCATGTTCTTTGGGGAATCAGGAATTATTTTCTTAACCTCTTGTCTTGCAGGGATGGTTTGGTTCTTTAGACATTGGACTAACTTATCCAATTGATCAGGATTGGACTACAAATATTCAAATTCAGACACTTGTATTTTGGTCTTCTTGACATGATCAATTATATCAAATGGCTGAATTAGACTAGGAACAAAGGAAAACATTTCAACCTTTTGGGTTTTAGGAGGGATGGGAGGAGGGCTAGTTTACGAAATCGAAGTAGAAGGTGAAGGTGAAATTGATGTACTTAAATTTTGGGTGATTACCAAATCCTTTGACTAGAAAGGCAAAGTGGTTCCATGCTTAGCAATTGTAATTGATGGTTAAGGTTGCTCCTCTATCTTCTTTTTATCAGCTTGTTAGACTGATTGGTTCTTGGACCTGGTAAACACTGCATATGATCCATCAATAGCTTCTCCTTTGATTGTGGGTTCATCCTGGTATTTTAGGAAACCAATGTGGGATTCACCAAATAATTCTTCATTATTTTATTTAAGGATATCAGTGTCATTTTCTTGATTTGATTCAGGATGGAAAGAGAACTCTGATTTTGTTTCAAGATATCCCATTGTTAAATTAGTTAGAGGAGCTTCTAGGGCAAGTTTCCCTTGTGGGGGAGGAAGATGATCTAGCTTCCCTTGATTCTTGGCAGCATTGCCTTGATATGACTAATTTGGAAATGTCCTTCTTGGCATATATCTATATGAAGGAGTAGAAGACATTCCTTGCACCATTTGTCTTTTCAAGGCTACTAGTTTATTTGCTAGATTTTGCACCATTGGATTAGTGGTGACCGTAGATGAATACTCAAAAGATGATGAGGGTCTATTTCCATTTGGATCTCTTCTTATCTTCCCTACTAAGATGAGATCATCTTCTACTTTAGTGGCCAAAAGTTGAGCTGCAACAGGATCTATTTGACCAGCACGTCTCAAAAGAAAACTTACTTCAGGTAACTGAGAATTAATGAAAAGCATTTGATATTCTTAGTTGTATGTTGAGAAATTATAAGAATTATGTTCCTTAGTTTTTCAAATTTGGCTATGAAGTCTCTCATTGGTTCATGAGGTTCTTTCTTCATCTGTATAAATTGAGCCAAAAGTGCATGTGCATCTTTTACAGGTTTGAATCTAGCTTCAAACTTAACTTTGAGGGTATTCCAATCAGTTACTTATAGAGCATGTAGATGATAAAACCAATCTACAGAAGCACCTTGTAATGTTTATACAAATAACTTGATTGCTACATCTTCAAATTCTACTCCAATTATGCCATAGGCTATGCTAAAGGCTATAATGTGTTCATCAGGATGAACTTTCCCATCACCATAGAATTTAGGGAAATTCTTCCTTGAACCATGTGGAAGCTCATGTAGAGGTGGAGTAAGATTGAGAGGACCAAGAACATTACCCCAGGGGCCTTGAACTACCATTATAAGATTATGAAAATGAGGAATAAAAAATCTCAGAGGGGTAATTATTGGCAAAGCTTTATCAACAATAGAAGTAGATACTTCATTTAGCAATGGAGATCTGACTTTAGTAAGAGGAAAGTTCTTGGTTCATTGGAGATGAGATGGTGAAGGAAACAAATCAAAATCACTTCGCTATACCAACTCGAATATAGGGTCAACAATACCTTTAGCCCTTTGGCTTTGTGTATACCTTGAATTTGCCAAATTGTCAAACAAAAATGGAAAAGAATTAACCTTGCTTCAGTTTGAAGCTTGAGGCTTTAAACTATGCACTCTTTCCTAGCAACTCTAGTTTTTGTAGACTAGATAAAATAACAGAGGTGGAGGAAGATGGAAAGGCTATAAATGGATAATGGGTAAGACATGAAACAGATTCACCAGAGTCTATAATGGATAAGGGTGATAATGATAATGGGTAAGACACAGGTGATGTTTCAATCTGAAACTTGAGATTCCAAATTGCACAAAATTATGTATATCCCCAGTGGAGTTTCCAAAAACTATTGGTTGAATATTTTGTCGATCAGTATACTGATAAACAAAATAGGTCTGATCAGCCAAAGTAGGAAGATTGGTCATCCAAATGTGTAGGTTTACCACATCAAAAGGGGACTAATCTTTCCTCTCATCAAGGGGAGGTTCCCTATAGATATGCTATATATATATATATATAAATAGAAAATAATACTCAAGGGTAGGATAAACCATCCATCTCTCTTTCTTCAGAGATGATGCGTGTAAATCAAAGGAAAAAACTCAAGGGAAATGACAGAAAGCACTCCTCTTCTTTCAGAAGTACTATTTAGCAAACCACAAGAATACTCCTAGTAGTAAAAGCAAAATCTAACCAAGGACGTAATAACTAGAAAATTGAGATGTTGCATACAAGTCTCCACCTGAATTGCCCAAGAGTGAGATACGAAGGACAATGAGGGCACAAAGTCATCCCAAGGTCCTTTACATAGAAATGAAAATAAAACACACTAAAGGCAATTATGGGGGCACAAAGTCTCTCCAAATTTGACTTTAGGACACCTTCCTAACTACTTTAACTAATTTTATTTATTAAATTAAAGGAATAGAAAATATATTAAGGAAAAAGACATAAGAATAGTTTCCCCAACAACAAAGATATCACAGCATAAAGTCTAAAAAATCACTTGATTTCTTATTCCAATAACAAAATATGATCAACAATCTGAGCTCAAAGTCTCAGTAATGCCTTTCAATTTGGGTAGAGTTTCATTTCTGATTGTTAGAAAAAAGATGCATTTACAATAAAAGAGAGTCCCTTATATAACCTCTTCAAGAAGGACTTGGGAACAATAACACATCATGTTACATTAAAATTTATTAGGGAGATAGGCTGGAATTTAGGGGCATCTACCCATTTATTTTTCTCAATGTAGAGAAACAAGTCATGCTATTGAAATTTTGCAACTTTCAATGTCCACCTGGTGATCTAATCCTTCTTCATCATTCCTCCTTTTCTGGTTAATTAAATCGGGTCCTTGATTCAATCTGATACTCTATTCCTTAATCACTTTTTGTTGGTCTTGGCCTTAGATCCTTTGAATGCATTTGGGACTGTAGATTTAAATCTACAAGGATCAATGACTATTTTATGAGCTTTGAAATTGACATTCATGCACTCATCAATATGCTTTCAATGGCTAGTTCACTATTCTAGAATTTAACGTCTTCGAGCGCGTCACCCCTTGGTCTTTCTTTGGCTTTTCTATTTTTCATCCTTCTAAAGGGAAGGTGACCCTTCAGCTTTGAAAAGTGTCTTTTAATTTGGCATTCGAGAGTCCCCCACAAGGGCACCTGCCCTTCGGGGTCCTTTGGTGGCTTTTTCTTTGGAGTCTTTTGCAGACATTCCCGCAGACTTTTTCCTCGGGCTTTCTCCATGGACATTTTCCCTGAGCTTTTTCTATGAGAATTTTCTCATGGGCAAAAAGTCCATAGACAATTTCCTGTAGACAAAATTCTGCAAGAATTTGTTTTGTGTTTGGCCTTCAAAAATTCCTTTAGGCTTTCCTCCTGCAGCTTTGTCAAATTCCTTCAGACTTTTTGTCTGAAGGAATTCCTTTAGACAAAAAGTTTGAAGGAATTATGCCTTAGTCTTTTTCCCGAAGGAAATCCCTTTGCCTTTTATCTTCCTTAAACAAAATTTTGAAATAATTTACCTTTGCAGCTTCCGAAGGGTGATTTTATCGACCAAGTACCCTTCACAAGGGCACTTGTCCTTCGGGAGGCTCTTTTAAACTTTTGCATTGAACCGCTCCTTTGAACCAACCGTTGAACCAAGCTTTAAACTAAGATTTGAAAAAAAATGTTTTAAGTTGATGAACCCTTTTGATTGAACCAAAAGCCATTGAACCATTTGATGAACCCTTTGAGTGAACTGAAGCATTGAACTGCTTGGTTGAACCAACCATTGAACCAACTTTGGTTCAACGATTCAATAGGTCGTTCCCTTTGATTTGGCTAAGTCTTTTTGATCTTCATTTAACCAAATGCATTGAACCTATTGAACCTTAAACCCATTAAACCTTTGAACCAAAGTGGTTCAATGGTTCAATGGTTCAAGCCTCAAAAACTTATTGAACCTTGATTGAACCTGCTTGTAGAAGCCTTTGAACTTGGAAGCGGTTGAACTCTTGCTAATGATGTTGAACCTTTGAACTTGTTAATCCTGTTGAAACAAAATGGTTCAAGGTTCAATGGTTCAATCCTTGCTTAGAAGCTTGCTGATGAACTCTTTTGGTTGAACTTGGTTATTGAACTAACTTTAAAATCACCTAAGTGTTGAAAACTTACTTCTTTCCTGCATAGTCCATATAAATCACCCTTTGAAACCCATTGAACTTGATCTACAGAGTCCATAGATTTTCTTTTCCTATATAATTCATAGATTTCTCTTCCTCCATAGTCCATAGATTTAAGCCTGTTGAGTCTATAGATTTCCTTCTTGCAAAGTCTGTAGATTCAAGCCTGTAGAGTCTGTAGATTTCCTTCCTAAAGAATCTGTAGATTCAAGCCTACAGAGTCTATAGATTCTAGCCTGTACAGTCCGTAAATTTTTGAGAAGCTTGAAAAATGAGAAATTTGAATGCCTAAGACAAATTTCGAAAAGGGAAGAGAGAATTTTGGTTTGTAGGACCAATATAGTTCAAATGTTGTCCCAAAAATGAGTGATATTACTGGGGGACAACAATACCAACATTGACTAACGATGGCTATGCCAACTGATGATGGTTACTATGTAAACCTATGACAAATAAAAATGGAAAAATAAAGCTATAAAATCAAATTTCAAGAGTTTTAATGATCCAAATGAATATTTTAAAGTTGCATAATGATATTCTTCATGTGTGGGATGTGTATGGTCCCATTAGGCATGCCATTATGTGATCCAATAATTTGATCAAGAGAGGATGGTTAGTATCATGTTAGTTTCAAAATGAAAACAAAATGAAAGAAAATAACTAGAATAACATCTCTAGATCTAGAAACTAGGGAGATATTAATTAACAAAAATGAATAAAACACACAACTAAAATGCAAACAAAATCCTCTTTTACCTTCCTTTGATGCTCCAAAATGCTTGTTGTAGTGGCTTGCTCAGCTTGTGCTCAAAATTCTTCATTAAAGGAGGCTTGGCTATCTCCTCTTCTCCTTGACACCTTGTGGATTTAGCTTAGCTTGGAATGAAATCAATTTGTCATGGTAAAACTAATTGAAATAGATTATGGAATCATTTTTACATTATAACTTTGCATTGTCAAGACTAAAAAATGATGTTCATGGCCTCTCTATTTATATATATTTTTAAATGCCTAAAATCAACCTAAACCATCCATATCAAGATTGACATGTGTGTCTAAGGATTAATAAAATTATGTAATTAAAATACATAAATAAACTCATCAATATTTG
This sequence comes from Torreya grandis, assembly GCA_037957365.1. Lineage (NCBI taxonomy): Eukaryota > Viridiplantae > Streptophyta > Pinopsida > Cupressales > Taxaceae > Torreya > Torreya grandis. The sequence continues at coordinate 1,247,453 of JARHVA010002454.1, forward strand.
GGATAAAGGAGCAATTAAGAGGCATAAGGGACATTGATGAGTCATGGGAGGCATGATTCTTAATATTTATGGCCTAGGGATGTCTTCTCAAGAAATGAGGTCACCTGATGATGTAGATATTCAATATTCATTTCCAAAAATAATTAATCAACAAGTTTCCATGGAAATCTTAATTAATCTCTAATTTGGTTTACTTAGCTCTTAAGCATGATTAAGCACTTTGTGCACAAATTACTCAAATTGGTCAGAATGCCTTGTTATTGGTCCAAAATTTGATCGAATTGGAATTGGAAGTCAATTTCATATGCATTGGATCCATTATCCCATTTAGGATGTTATCAATATCAAATAATAAAGGCACACATCTCATGCAAGATATTTGATAGAAAAGATCAATCTAGAGCATGCAAGTGCAAAATTGGCATTTAGACTTGAAATGATTTGATCAAAGTTAGTTAGCCCATAAATTGCATTTCACTATTTAATGATAATATAGCCAAAATCAGCACTTTAATATATCAATTTCAACTAATTTAATGCATTTTAGTGTTTTAAAGCCAAATTGTGCACTTTGGGTAGAAATTGGTCAAAAACCTAGTTGGAGGTTTTTGATGGCCAGATTTAGGCGTCTATAATTAGTGTCTTTTTAAAATAGTTATGAAGGGGTTATGGCCTATAAATATGATGACTTGAATGGATATGACTATGAGTTGATCTACCACATCATAGATCTAGTCAAAGAATCCAAACTAGTTTACCAAAATCAAAGGCTAGTAAACCTAAATATTGAGTCTCTCATGGCTCAAAAACTGAGGAAAGTGATTAAATTAAGGATTATATACCCAATCAAGATTTCAAATTGGTTATCTAACCTAGTTTTAGTAATAAAAATTAATGGAGAAATTAGGCTATGAGTAGACTTCAAAGACCTGAATAAAGCATCTATGAAAGATCATTACCCCCTTCCTTCAATGGAAGATATCCTCCAAATAATAGCAGGTGTAGAAATGTTCTCTCTACTAGATGGGTTATCAAGATATAACTAGGTATGGGTTAATGAGAAGAATAAACATAAAACAACTTTCACTACAAGTGGGGGACCTTTGCCTATGTGAAAATGTCATTTAGCCTCTTTAATATAGGCATAATTTATAGTAGGTTATGGTTATAGCCTTTAAAGGCTTGATTAATAAAATAATCCTCATATATCTATATGATCTAACAATGTTCTCCAAGAAAAGGGAAGATCATTTTGACCATTTGGATAATATTTTCTAAAAGTGCCAAGTATTTGGGGTGTCTATTAACCCTAAAAAAATGTAACTTTGACATTTCACAAGGCAAGATGATAGGATATGTTATATCCAAATAAGTTATCCCTATTAATCTAGATAGATTGAAGGCCATCAGGGACTAAAACATACCCATTAATAAGAAAGGAGTCCAATCTTTCCTAGGGAAGATAAATTTCATTATCTAAGTCACATCTAAATTTATAGGGATAGTTAGGCCAATCATATTGATGCTAAATAAAGACCAATATTTCAAATAGACCACTAAAGGGAGATCAAAATTTCAAAATATCAAGGAAGTGATATCCACTACTCACATGCTAGTCAATCCCAACTTCTCTAAATATTTTATCATATATGTTTATGGTAGCGAACATAGCTTAGTAGTTGTGCTAACTCAAAAAGAAGATGAAGGTAAGAGTGAGCATCTTGTTGCTTTATTTTCAATAACCCTATGTGGATATGAGACTAAGTATAACTTTGTTGAGAAGAATGATTTCACCATCATTAAAGGTCTTAAGAGATTCAAAGACTTAGTGGTAGAGAGAAAGATAATGATACATGTGGTACATCCTAGCATCAAAGAGTACATCATGCAAGGAGAAATCACCAAAAAGAGATCCAAGTTGATCATTAAGATCATATAATATGACATCAAGGTCAATCAAACTAAGGTGATTTAAGGAAAAGGACTTTACTAGTATTTGGCCTAATGCACTAACACCTTGACAGGTGAGCAGGATGTACCAAGAATAATTTTAGTGAGTTAGTATGAAACTGATGGGACCTAGGTCGATGATAGAATCCACTTTATGAATTATTTTTGATATGCAAAAAGCCTCCCCATACACAAAATGATATTTTAAACTTTTCAAGGGGATAGTTATACAGTAGTCCATGGAGTCCTATTTAAAAGGAACTTGGATAGGGAACTTATCTGATGCATCAATGGCCATCAAGTAGGAAAGATCTTATGAGACATGTATTTTTTAACCTCTACGTGACCATTTCTCAACAAAAATAATCATAACCAACATCATTCATGTAGGATGCTACTAGCTAACCATGTTTTCAAATTATCATCATGCAGTGACAAAATGTTAACAATGCCAATTTTTTACTAGAAAGTGAAAGAATCTGACCATGCTAATGAACTTGATTGTGATGGATGATCCTTTTGCATAATGGGGATTAGATATAATTGGTATGATCAATCCAATTTATAAAATAGAGCATAATTTTATACTCATGGCATGGATTACTTGATAGGATAGATCAAAGTAACCCCTTTTAAAGAGGTGACTAAAAATGTGATCCTTAACTTCCTAGAGGAATTAGTATCAAGGTTAGGCCCTCCTAAAATATTATATTTGAAAATAAAAAGGCTTTCCTTGATTCAAATATTTTAGAATTTGTGCTTAGAAATAACATTTTCCTTGAAATTTCATCCAACTACTACTCACAAGGGAATTGTTTGGTTGAATCAACCAAAAATAACCTCATAAGATTAATCAAGAGGATTGGTAATGACCAATAGAGGGAGTGTCATAATCATCTAAAAATAGATTTGTTGGCTGATCAAATCACCCATAAGTAGATTCTAAAAATTCCCTTGTATGAATTAGTATATGGGAAAGAGGTGGTCATACCCATTTCAATGGAAATTTCCACTTTACAAATGTTGAAAGTTTTCAAAATAGTGGAAAATGGAGTAATGGAGGTCAGGTTAGTAGAATTAATCAAGCTCTAAGAAGCAAGAGAACAAGCTAGGAATGCTAAGATTAGTTGATAATGGGTAGTCAAAAGATGGAATGATAAGAAGACATCTAACCTAGGCTTTAATTCAAGAGACCTAGTTTTAAAATATGATGAAAGGGATGTGAACCCAAGTCAACATGCTAAGTTTGATTCCCTATGGAGAGGACCCTTCCACATCATCAGTAATAGGTAGGGTAATGAATTTGAGTTGGTGGATGAATAAGGTAATATCTTAGATATTCTAGTTAATTGAATCCATTTAAAGTACTTCAATTGATTTATCAGCTTCACATTATATATAGTTAGTTAATTTCCCTCTTTTGTTGTTGTTTCTTTTCAAAAATAAGTGTTATTATCACAAGTTTATACTATACCATTTTTAGATTTCCACACATTATCTCTCCATTTTTTTATAATACTCTCTGATATAAAGTTGTCTACCCCACTCCCCCTACCATTAATGTTTATTTTTACCCAATTGCATGACCTCCCATAAATATCATCACAAATATCTTATGAGATGTTTCTCAAGCATGTGTGCCACCCTTAACATTTATGGGCATCCAAATTCAAAAAGGCTACATGATTATTGATATAGGTGTGTTAGAATATAAATATTCCCCTTCTTGAGTGAATAAAACATTTAAAATCCTTAATAATTCTAAGATAATTGAGTAGAGAGTACTGAGTGAAGAATTGAGCAAAGAATCAAGTGAAAAATTGAGCAGAGAATTGTGCCAAGAATTTAATGAAGAAGCTAGTATCTATTGTCTTCCCAAAGTAAAGAGAATATTATTTTAAGAGAGTTATAATATTGATACTTATATATCCTCATCTAGTTAAGGGTACCCTAGAAAGTAAAGAAATCATAGATTAGGTGGTCACAAAGACCTCCCCTCATAATTTATGAGTAAGTCATATTATTCTACCCCTACACAAATGGATTCCTTAGTAACAAATGTTAAAAGTATTGCCAAGGGATGTTGTAGGGACCCCACACTAGTCCTTGACTATGCACATGGGATATTTGATCCCAAATTGACCAAAAACACAAAAAAATTGAGGGAGGATGCCCACACCTACATGACCATATAGGTTCAAAATAATGACTTTGAATCATTTGGTTTTAGGATTTGGAGCTTCAAATTGGATCAATAAATGGTAAATCTCATGCACCCATGCCTATAGATCATTTACTTATGTTTACAGTTACACCATTGGCATTATCATATGCAATCACTTGAATTTGGACATTAGTGTTGATGTAGTAAGGGAGATGCTTCATCTCCATACTGACCCCAACACAGACATCTATGATATGGAGAGATTACATAATGTATGGGACACTCATGTACAAAAGCTAAAGCTCCTAAATTTATCTCTCTATAGTGATTGCATGGAAGTGCCACCTTTGGCCATCACTCTCATAAGATTTGTAACATAATATATGAGAAAATACCTCTCTATGCTAGCGTTCATCTTTAAAATTGACTTGGATACCAATGTCCATGACTTTCAATTGGGTGTAGTCTTCCACTTGAATATGGTGAGTAGGGATAATGCCTAAAGAATGGAATTTAAAGATTCCATCATTGACACCATTCATAATTAGTTAGAGATATTTTGGCCTAAATTACCCTTAGTTATTCTTATTTCCTCCACTTGATCCTATACCAAATCTTCCATTTCTTTTTGTTGTACTTCACCATTAATGCAACCAAGATGGGGGTGTATCCCCAATGATGATTCCAATATCTATGTGGACCCACATCCTATCAATCATGTAGGATTATCATGAGTTTGCAGAGTGCTTCCTATCTCTAGTCTTGATTGACATTAACCAAGAAGCTATCACCTTCATAATGATGGACTGTTAGAGAGTGTGGATCACTATCTAAAAAATTCTAGTCAACTAGTTCTTTAGATCCCATTTTACATTCATAAAAGTCCATGGATTCAAGGAGGAGCTATTCTATCTTCTATTCCAACTCATAGATAGGACCTTGTCCATAGAGCTATACCACTAGCTTGATGTGGTGGATTTTGTGTATGGCACATGCCAAAAAAAGATGGACCTTTATGACATACCCTTTTCAAGAGGTACCATTATAATTATGATGAGGTTGTAGGAGCATTTAATTATGCTCAAAATGACAAAATTAGGCCTAAACTAAATCAACAATTAGTAGAATTATAACTTGATTGACCATATAACCACTTTGAAGACCATTGCCTCCTTCGTCCATGAGCCCTAACCATACTTGAAAGAGAAGAAGTCACCAATGGAGGATGATATCAGTAACTATGTGGAGTTTTATAAGATTCCCTTAGACACCCACCTATCATGGGAGTTTTTTAATAAACCAATTTAGGATTTTATCCCATGAAGATTATGACCAAGGTCCTAAGAGTGTCACTTATCTAGAGAGGCTGGAGTAAGGAGAATATGGAATATTATTGGAATTATAGGTTATAGATTGAATAAACAGAGTTAACATTTGAAGATCTAGACTCTAACAAGCATTTTGAGAGCCTATAGGATGAACACCATGAGGAAGAAGCTTGGGAAGAATAAGAGGTTTCAATCAAATAAGATGAGGAGGATACCCCCTTAGGGAAGGAGGAGGAATTTTTTGTTATTTAGAGACCTACATCTTATCCCCCTCCTCTTTATACAACTCCATAACAATAGTTGTAGGCCATTCTATGTCAACCTAAATCTTGGTCATCTTAACATGGATCTGAAGAGAAATCTTCTATCCCCCTCATAAAACCAAATTAAAGAAGGTATGATTTTGTGATCATCTTCTTTCTACTTCTTCATTTTTTACTTTACCTTTGCCTTCAAATATTTACACCATGCTTTCACTAGTTACAACCGTACATCTAATCACCTCACTTTTAATGATTTTAAATCCTCCACATTCATCCACCAAAAGCACATCTATCATGGTGAAATCACTCTCTACCACTATGCATAGCCTTCCAGCTTTATCACCTTCCACATTAAACCTCCACCAACTCATCCCCAGGGAAACATCATCCACTAATTCATAGTATCGAGTGAGCATTCCTTTTAGATTGCCATAAGGATCCATATTTATGGGTTAATTAGTTCAGTCATAGGAATAGTTATACCAATAGTTGGAGATTGCAATAAAATCTTGAGAGGATTGGGCAGAGAAGAGAAGAGAAGAGGAAAAATGGCCAAGGCTCTAACAACACCTCACATGTGGTCATTATTTTACCCTACATAATAATCCCTAATTATTTAACATATGATGATAATATTAATCAAGCCCCAAGAATGTATGTAATGAAAGTATTACTCAATACATGTCATTAGTGTTAACCTCAACTAAGACAAACCACATAATAGGGTTGAATTGATGGAAGAAACCTAGAATTCCATCACCATAGACTATCTCAAGGTAAGTCATCAATTGGAGGAGGAAAAACTCACAAGATTTGAAACTACCATTAAACACATAAATGAAGAGGCTAAGGCCAAAGATGTGGAGGTCACCAAGATGAGTTATAACCTATAAAGTCATGTCACATTTGAGAAATTCTAATTAGAAGCTAATCAAAGGTCCTAGATGTACATCTAGGTAGTAGAATTTAAGGCCAAAATTGATGGCCTCAAGAATGAAAAGGTGTCTATAGAAAATAATCTACACAAAAAATAAATAGAGATCATGAAGTCACATAAGAGTCTATTGGACTCTATAAACACATAGCACTAGATGTAATAATAGATAAAACAAGAGTACTTGACAAATAACCAAGAGATTTAATAGTTGAAGAATGACCTCACCACCCACTCTCAGACTGTAGGTATCCTCGTAATGTTCTAATAATTATACATTTCATATTAGGAGAGAATGAAAAAGATGGCCTCAAATAGTGCTTGGGTTCATCTTGGACTCACAATGGCTAAGTAGATAAGTGAGCAGCTCTATGGATCAAGTTCTTACATTCATATCCCCTAAGGTTAAAGAATTACAACTTCTATTATAAAAGCTATATATTATAGTGGATGGGAGGCTGCAGGTAGTAAGGGTGGATAATAGAAGGTAGGCAATGGTAAAGGTTAATGATCTCTTAAGATACAAGACAACATTAAAATACAATGCATTTTTGAATTTATTAGAGAAAGTGGTATGGGACATGAAGAGGCATATCAAGTAGCTAGTCTAGTTAGGACTCCCTTCCCCATTCCTCATAAATAACATGGTCCTTTTAGAGGATAAAATAAAATAAATTCTATTCATAAATCATAATGACTAGACCATATTTTTATGACTATGGGTCAAGCAATAAGCATCTCTAAAGTGGAGACCATTTTACATCCTCTTGCCCAGCTTGAATTTTAAATACATGCAATAATTAAGGGTTTAGGAAAAATATCCTTCAAGAAGATAATTGATTTGGGTAAAGCCTTTAAGCTTTTGAAAAATAATACTCATCCCATTGAGTAAGAGTGGATGCCATTGAAGGTGGATATTTAAAATTTATTAGTTTTATGGGCCTTCCCTTTTTTTTATGTTTTACTTCGACTAGTCTGAGAAACTAGAAATTTTTGTGTTCTTCCATTCGTAGGAGGATTCCCTTGCAAGTCACTAGGAACTATGGATAATAATCCATGTTTTAAAGTTTTGGGGTAGTTATATTTTCATCACGGATGTGTTTGGTGAGTTTAGTGATTTGAATATCAACCTCATATTTCCTAGGTCCCATTTTTTTATGACTCTTTTTGCTAGTGCCATGTGGTACCTTAACACTCATTCTTCATAAAAAGGTTCCCAACTTGCCTAGGAGTAATTCCAGCTTGACACATGCCATCACAATGTTCCTTAATAAGTAAGGGAGTTCTTTTTTAATGTAAAGGCATGCCATTGGATAATGAAGTAATTGGTAGAGATTATGTAGCTATAATGAAAAGTAAGTGAACCTACCATGTGGGAACCCCACACTCATTCTTTACAAAAGATTTCTTGACTTCCCTAAGAGTAGTTCCAACACACCACATGCCATCATGGTGCTACTCAAGAGCAAAGGTTTATTTTTTCATATTTTTTAATCATGTTATTGGACAATGAAGTTATAAATGGGACCCAGTACGTAGTTACAATTAAAAGGAATCAAACATTCCACATGGTATCATGGCACTTATCCAAGGTAGGTTTACTCTTATCAGAGCTTTAATAAGTGCCATTAGTTGAGGGAAATGTGCCCCATTTTCAATAATAATTATAGAGACAACTTGGAGAAGAGACACACATCACCATCGCACTTATTCTAAACATCATGGGAATCATGACACATTGAGGTTGTGTAGTATCTAGGATTTAAAGATTAGATGCACTCATGATCCAAATAATCCCCTTTCAATTTTAATAGTCTCATCATGAACATGAGTACTAGGTTCTAGGTGTCATTTCCTCATGATGCCATTATGCTTATATATATTCTGAGCTTCTTTTTTTTTATGGGGGTGCTGGTTATTTTATAATTTTGTTTTTATGAGTATTATCAGAGAATAACCAATGTAATAGTTTTAGTTTATGAATAGAAATAACATTATTTGTTGGCTTCCATTTTAAGACCTTAGTAAGTACCCGTCATGGGAAGGATTTAATATTCTATACTATGCCTTTAGGCCTTTATGTATTTTTATTCTCCACCCAACAATGAAAAGGATGTGGTGTTCTATGTCAATTTAGGTAGAACTTGTTACTATCTATTGTTTCTATTCTCTACTTCTATAGTTTTGGATTTTGTTCATATTTTAAGATTTAAATAATGCACATGCTCTTTTAAATCATTTATAATGTTTAAAAGTTTCAAGCTATTTTATGTAATATTAGGGATAAATACGTTAAGAATTATGGCACATCACCTTAGTTAAGTTTATTTTATTTTTATTTACATTTTCCTTCTTACCCTTTTTACCTCCAATTAATTTGAAGATCTATCTTCTAAAATCATAGAGGTCACTTTATAGATCACAATTCAATCCCATATTTGTAAATCTTTCCATAGGGTATTGTTTAATGAGAACAAAAGTTTTAGGCATCAACAACTCCTACTATAAGTACTTCCCCATTTCCTTTAATATCATCAACTATTGTAACTACCACTAACCAATCTTGAATGGATAGTAGCATGATCCAAGATAGTAATTATTTTAGATTTACCTTTCCCCATTTTTTTTCTCATACCACTAGAAATGTCACTTCTTCCCAAGAAACCACAATAAGTACTTCACTTTTTATTGGTTCCTATATGACTATGACACCATTAAAACCCATTTAAAAATAATTCACCTTTAAAAATCCACTCAATATTATTACAACTACTAAGGTGAGTGTGACTTCAAAATTGCATTCATTCATTCCATACATGGGTCCTACAAGATTTTTATTTGACACACTTGGGAAAATAGTTCCAATGAAGTTGCACATTATTGCTACATCCCTAGCCTCTACCTCTACCCAAACACCTCCATTACATCTACCTCTAATAAACACAACACCTACTGCTACCCCAAATTGGGCCAGAGACATTGTATAAGTATCTAGGCAAGAGAGACCTCAGGTGGTCCTCTCTACACCTCAAGTAGGGATGAGATTTGATGCTATCATAGGAAAAATGAAGAGAGTAGTGAGGAGCTACATGGAGTAGCCATAGTCTAACTCATTTGTGTCCTATGAAAGTGAATATTCCCTTTTTACTTTTACAAGGAAGAGGAAAACTAACCCTAAAGAAGTGGATGAATATACAAAGGACCATGTGTCCATAGTCCAAACCCAGGCTGAGTCCACAGTAGCCTTGATGAAGTGGATGAAACAAAAGCTAAAAAGGTTTAAAAAATAAACTTCTTATGATGACATAAGTAACTAAAACTCAAATACCAAATGTTTTTATCAATGTCTTCAACTTGTACAAAGTCATGAAGAGAAGACAAGAAGATTGGACTCTATTATCAATGCAGTCATCAAATTTAACTAGAAACTTACACTCTATGATGCCAAGTTAGAAAAATATACTAGAGCTCTAAGTATTAATAATTTCCTAGACCTCAAGGTTTTACCACTTAAGGATATCATTCTTGCATAGACCATCCTAATGAATAGGAGAAGGATATTTAAGAGGTGGTTGGATCAGATCAAGGATATAGCTACATCCTTAGAGAATATTGAATTCAAGATTTCCCTCTTATTGAAAGATGTCATGGTTAGTAGGGTGACTAAACCTAATGTAACGTTCATGGATGACCAATAATTTAGGGTTCAAATGAAGATGTTTGTTGCCAAGTTCTAGCAAGAATTTACCAATGGAAAGATAGATATTGGCATAATGAGTATTGTGGATTTTACCAACCAAAGGCTTGAGAAAGTAGAGGCCATTGAAGAAGTAATGATGCCCATATTTTTAAAACATGATAGTCTCATTTAAGAGATTCCTATTCTATTTCAGCCCATGATCCTAGACTTTGGCCAAATTGATGAGGATTATTTGGCATACATATAGGTTTAGACATAATAAGAGGAAAAGAAGAAACAAAAGTAGAAATAGTAAGCTAGACAACATCCTCTTTTAAGACCTTAGTGAATATTCTGTTTGTTTTAAAATTTTGATTTAATAATATTCCATTTTATATGGTATTTTGGCCACTTAGTGGTATTTATGCATCTTTTATGGGCCTACTTAAACTTGGATAGGCAATTTTAAATCCTATAAATAGGAGTATTCCCTCTCATTGTAAAATCAAGAAAATTTATTACAAGAATTAATGAAAAAATGCTAAGAATTTGAGAGTTTGTCTGAAGTGATTTATTGCATGTGTTATATTATTTCTATTTCTCATGCTTATATAGAATTAATGGTTTCCTTTCTGCTTACTAATCTGGTAATTATATCAATATATGCATATGTTAGTTTGAGTTTGACACTAGGTTGACAAATTTGATAGTATATTTTCTCTATTTTCATCTTATTTTCAATTAAATATGCTTGTGAAATTTAATGTGGATAAGTAATCTTTATGCAACATATGCTTTTAGATATATGCATTTCCTTTCCTTTGAATCCTCAATTGCATTCATTTAGATTAGATTATTATGCTAGGGCTAGTGAATGTTAGTTTCATGTGTTGTTATCATATAAGTTACAATAGTTGTCATCTTTGATCATCTAAAGCAAAATCTCTTTTCTACTTTACCTTACTTACGTTCAGATCCACCATATGAATCACCTTAGCTTAGATAATTCTATAAATATTCATGGTTTGTTTATATTTTGGTTAATAATTGGTAAATATTAGAACAATTTCACATAGAATAACGTGAAATATAGTGTCACTATGTAATATTTATTGTCCCTAAAGTAGGGTTTGATTTCATACTTATAAGTGGTGACCATATATCTACTATTTATTCTATTTCTAGTAGTATTTGTTTAAATAACCCAAGCCTCGAGTCCTCTAGGACATAAAATTGAGGTCATTACTTTCCCCACATTTCCTAGTGACACAGAGAGCACATTAAGTTCATCAATAGGAAAGGATAATATGGTGTTAGAAGGAGGTCCTCTATGTAATTAATTTCATGCATCTTTGTAAAATTGTAGTATACTTTATTAAATATATGTTTAATTGTTTCAAAGTATGAAAATATTGTTAAAGAACACTAAAGATATACATTAGTTATGTGAATCTTTGAGTTATTTATAGGAATTTTTGCATTATCTAAATAATTTCATCAAATTTGGTGTTAATTTATGGAAATTTGGTAAATAACTTATATATTAGTGAAATTTTATGCAAATGTCAATTTTGGTACCTCATTTATACTAGATCTGGGCATTTTAGATCATAGTTTCTCTAAGTTTCTTAAGATTAAGTGAACATTTGCATATCTTTGTGTCTAAAAATGTTTTGAAGTGCTCAAATGCTTTTAAGTTGTTTAAATAAGCATGGAAATTCTTGGAAATACTAATATTAAACTATCTTTGCAAGCTAACATGCAAGATTAACAATATTTATGCAAGTGTTAAAAACTTTGAGGTTTGGAGGATTCAATCTTCAAAGATCAAGGTAAATATTCTTGATATGAAGGTTTTCTATAAAAGGGTGGCTGATATTTGTGATATTTTGATGATTTTTTATATATATTTGAAGTTTTTTTCTCATAGTACCCATTCTATATCTTGGAGTTGTCTAAGATTAGAACCAGATCCCTATTTGAACCTAGGGTCACTTTAACATCCCTAAAAACTCATAAGAAAGATAGAGAAAACAAAGGTAGCATAGGAGGTCTAGGACCTAGCCAAATTCCCCATGTAACCAAAATTTGAAATGCCTTTTACTATTCATGGCATATTTAGTTGGTTCATCCATAAATATCCCTAGAGCTATGTATGATCTACCAAGGAATCCAAATAAATATTTTTCTCTTTACCCCCACTGGTAGAGTAACCGTTAAAGAGAATATAAATTCTTTTAAGGCATATTTGAAGTTTCTTAACTAATCCATGAGGATGTTATTAATGCTTATTTTTCTTTACATTCTAAGACACACCCTATGATTGGTTCCTAAACTTGTTAGAAGATTCCATCATAAGATGGGGTTAGTTCAATGATACTTTGATTGGCTAGTTTGGTAGGTTAGTAATCTCGAGAGTTGTGTACCAATAGTTCACCACCCTCAAAAGGGATACAAAGGAACCAATTATAACATTCAATGTAAGGTTCTAAAATATGTATACCCTAATGTCCCCACCATATAATTTGATATATGATTTGGCTTTAAAAATATACAAGAGTGCCTTTGATCTAATTATAGTTATCTTCCTAAGAAGAGCTTGAATATTGACACGTTTATTTTAGAATATGTTAAAGTCATCCATATTGATGATCAAATTCACCCATAAGGACATGGTGCCTTTGTTATAACAAATAATGACATAATGAGGCCTAATATAAATGTCAAACCCAACATGCATAAGAATATGATTGCATTAAACCAACTATCAGTGATCAACTAGTAGATAGGATTACTCAACCAAGCAAATGTTGGAGCATATCCCTATAATAATGTTAATTAGGCACTAGTGCTTGTTAACAACACCATGTTCAAACTATAACCCAAAAATAACTCAATTCCTCCAAATGGATAGTTAGATTCAATACAAAGAACTATTCAAAAACTTGCTAATGATTTCTTGGATCTCAATAAAAAGATGAGAAATACTAGTGAGATTCCCAATAAAAATTATAATTTCTAGATATATAACTGACCTTTAAATAATCCTAACAATAATAGAAATACACCTTTGAGAAATTTTCTTGAGATTAACATTTTTGAGTTAGCATTACCCAATTGGTGTTGAGTAAACAATACCACTAGACATTGAGAACTAGACTATGTTGAGTTTTGTCATGCATTTGAAGCCATTTAGAGCCAAATGGAGGGATTCAAAATGAATCCCATTGATCAAAGTAATGCTAAAGGTTCTAAAAATAAAAATGATGCTTCTAAATCCTTATAAACATTCTTCATGGTTGAGACCTATGATTTTCCTAGCCAAGATGAAAATGAACCTTAAGATAATGTCAAGGAAATACATGCTTTCCAACAATACTAGAGGAGTAACTATGCCTTGAGAAGTGAAATTTAGAACCCACCGCTAATAAGTTCCACTCCACTTAATAAATTAGATACGTCCCCTAATGGTAGGAAAAGTAATAATCCTCCACCCCTTAAAGGTATGGAAAGTAATCCAATAAACAAAAGATCCCTATACATCAATGATGGGTGGATACAACATAGTAAAGGATATCAATAAAATCAAGGCAAACATAACATTGTATGAGCTTACTCAAATCACCAAACAATGTGATTTTCTATTGAAATCATTAAATTAAAAACCAAGCTCTAGCAAAGTTAAACAGGCTCATGTAAATGTAGTAATGTATAAGAGTAAGCATGAAGCTCCACCATTTCTATTGACTTTAAGAATCTTTGATAAGAATATTCATAGTTGCTTTCTTGATTTGGTGTTTCAACTAATATTATGCCTTTAATAATCTATAGAAAATTGGGATTGAACTTAGTCAAATCAGAGAAGGTAGTAGTGTAATTGGAAAAATCAAAAGTGAAAGTGGTGGGCAAATTATTAAATATTCACATGCAGCTCACCCATGAATCTTGAATCCAATAGTTCAACAACATCCAAGTCATTGACATACCATAATTTTACAAGTTTTTATTGAGCCATGATTGGACTAAATCCCTAAATGGATATATGCCCACTAATTATTCCCATATGTGGCTCACTTGGCATGAAATTCCCAATCATATCAGGGTTGATCAGAAACCTAAAATGAAATATACGTTCATAGAATATAATGCCAAGAATGTTAAGGTAAATTACTAATCATATGACTTAGGTTTTTAAACTTTGGAAACCACTAAATTTTTTATAAATGATAAGGAAAAATAAGAAAGAAAAGGTCTAATGGACATTGAACTTTCATGGTGTGGGAGCTAAGCAAAGTTATGGCATTGGAATTATTCTTACAAATCCCAAAAAAAATAGTATATAGATTATTATAGATTAAAATTAATTTGTACTAATAATTTAGTAGAATAAGGATCTCTTATTTTGGGACTTCAATTTTTAGTTAAACATAAAGAAAAATAATTGTTAGTCTATGGTGCTTCATAACTAATTGTTAACCAATTCAACAGTATATATCAGTGTAAGCTTTCCTTTTTAGGAAAGTATAAATTTAGAGATTGGTATTTAATTGAATATTTTGACTCATTTAATGTTATTTCCTTGCCCAGGGAAGAGAACTGATTGACAAATACTCTAGCTTTAGTAACAATAAACCTAGTTCCTCAAGAACCTTTGAATTTATAGGAGTTTACTATCGAAATAATTTCATGCCCTTTTGTGCTAGACAACATCAATCAATTTCAAGTTTTTTATGATGATAATCTATAATATTGGCTTCATGTATAATTTTAGTGTATTCAAATCCCAAATTATTGATGAACAAGATGAAATTTATGTACAAAATTTAGAAGATAAGGAAGATGGAGTGATCCCACTTAAAGAGAACTGAATACCCTAGGGCATGATATCCTTGAAAAGTATGTTTGACCAAGATAAACAAAGAACTTAAGATAAATAACCCAAGGTGAGAATAAAAGACTATAATCAAGTTAACTTATGAAGTATTGAGAACAAGAAAAGTGTTAACATTGGTTTAGTCTAGACCAATGAAGAGTTGAAGGAAGCCACTACCTTTTTAACCAAGTTCAAGGATGTCATTGCATGGTCATATGATTGTCTTAAGATATTTGTCACTAGTGTGATTACTGACACTATCCCCTTGAAGGAGGCCTGTGACCTTTTAGGCAAAGACAAAGACTACTGAATCTAATGCTAGAACCTCTTATTTATGAAGAAGTGAAGAAATTTTTAGATGAAAGGATAATCTTTCCCATAAGAAACTTGACATGGGTTTCCAATCTTGTGATAGTTTGAAAGAATGGAGAAATTAGACTATGTGTTAATTTCAAAAAATTGAATAGATCCCCAAATAAGGGCAATTAACCCTTGTTATCTTTGGATGAGCTCATTCAAATGGTGAGTGGGTATAGAATGATGTCATTTTTTGATGGTTTATCAGCCTATAATGAAGTCCTAGTTAATAATAATGACAAAATGAAAACCACCTTCACCACTAAATAGGGAACATTTTCCTACAGGAAAATTCCATTTAGATTGACTAATGTAGGAGAAAATTTTCAGTGAGCAATGGACCATATTTTCCAAGGATTGATCAGTAAGTGAATCATTATTTACATGGATTATCTAATTTTTTTTTCTAAAAATAGAGGTGATCACATGATGCATTTGGAACAAGTGTTGGAGAAGTGTAAAAGGTATGGCATTTATTTAAAACCCAATAAAATTATCTCTTGTGTAACTAAAGGTAATCTTCTAGGAGCTATAATCACTCAGGAAGGTATAACTATTGAACTTGATAAGATAAATGCAATTTCAAAGGTAGAAGTCCCTAACTGTAAAAAAAATGAAATACTTCTTTGGTAAGTTTTTTTTGAAAAATAAAATTTATCTTTGGTTTTCTAGATATTGTAAGACCACTTGATGCGATGCTAAAAAAAGATGCAAAGATAGAATGGACTGCTAAAGTAAAGAAGTATTTTCAAGACATTAATGATGCTATTTTTCAATCTCTTTTTTTTAATAAATTCTTGATTTTATCAAGGACTTTTATACTCTTTTTCTTCTAATCACACTATTGTCATTATTTTAATGTAGAAAGAGGATGACAAAGATAATCACATAGCCTTCATGATCACTAATTTTAAGAATGTAGAACCTAACTATCCTATTCTAGATAAACAAGCTTACACACTAGTGAAGGCTATCAAGAATTTTAGACAATACATCTTGAGGAATAAGATGTATACCATAGTGTCTAATATAATTATCAAGTTGATTCTAGGATAAAATGAACTTGGAGAATTAAGAGGGAACTAGATGACCAAAATCCAAGAATATGACATAAAAATAAAATATTCTAAATTAGTTAGAGGCTAAGGCCTGATTTAATTTATTTTAAATATTGATCCATGTATTGGCATTTTTTAGGTTGAATTAGGTCACGTACCTAGTGGAGATTGGTACAAAGATATTATTCACTATTTGTTGTAAGGAGTGTGTCTTCCACACCTTAAAAGAGAGTATAAAAGAGCCCTTAGGCTGAGATCATCTCATTTTATGATCAAAAGGGGTGTCTTAGATAGAAATAAATATGAGGGGATCTATCTAAGGTGTGTTTCTAGAATCGAAGCCATGGAAATCATGGATAATATCCATGATAAACTAGGAAGTGGTCACCCTTATAGGCATACCAAAACACACAAGATATTAAGAGTAGGATACTATTGGCCAACCATATTCAAAGATGCCTATGCTCATGTATGAACATTCCATCAATTTCAAGTGTTTAATTGATGAGAGATAAAGGAATCCATGGATTTTCAACCAGTGATTGAATGGAAGCCATTTGCATAATGGGGCCTCAACTTCATAGGAGTGATCAATCCTAACTCCTCAGCTAGACATAAATTTATACTCACTACCATGGATTATTACACTAGTTAGACTGAAGCAGTAGCCACCAATAATAGAAGAGTAATTGATGTTAGGAAATTCCTAGAAGAAAACACCATTACTTGGTTTAGAATGCCCCTATATTTAGTATTTGATAATGGCCTAGCCTTTGCACCAACCAAATTCATTGAGTAGGTATATGACAATCAAATAGTCATCAAGTTTACTCCAAACTAATACCCTCAGGGTAATGGATTTTCAAAATCTACCAACAAAAACTTGATGAATGACATCAATAAGTTTACATAAAATAAACTAAGAGAATGGTATTCCTTACTAAAGTATGATTTATGGGTAGACAAAATAAGATAAAAACATGCACTCAAGGCATCCCCATTCCTACTAGTCTATGGAAAGCAACCTATTTTATCCATCACACTAAAGTTTCCCACTTATGAGTTCATGGCTGAGTACATGGAAGATTGTGAGAGAGTACAATATAGAATACTCAACATCATCCAAATGGAAGATGCCAGAGATGAAGCATTGAATAATTTTAGAAAGTATTAAGATGTCTTTAAGGGATGGTTCAACAAAAGATCCAAAGTTAAAGAATTTATCATATCAGACTTAGTCTTATTATGGGATAAGGCCCATAAGAATAAAGGACAACATGAAAATTTCACTCCTCTCTAGATTGGACCATATCAAGTGTTAAAAATACTAGGCAAAAATACAATCAAATTGAAGGACCTATAAGGGAATGACTTATCATTTCTAGTCAATGGGCAATACATGAAACCTTATTTCTATATCATTCTATCACAAACTCTAGAAGGATAGTAAGCTTGTTTAGAGTTAGAATAGGTAGGATTCGATTAGTTTCCTTTCCACTTTACTTTCTTGTTGTTTTCTTTCTCACTTTCCTAATTTGATTTCCTATTGTGTGATTTCTCGCTTTCTACTTTCTATTTGCTTTATGTTGTGTGTTGTAGCTTAGTAATAAGTCCTCTAGACAAAAATTCATTTACTCAATTTATGTTAATATGATCTTCATAATGCGAAAAAGGGATTGTTGGTTTTAAACATTGTCCATTAAAATTTTGGAAACATCTAGCAGTGTTTTGATTTAGAAAATTTGGGTAGGGTTAATTTGAAGTTGGTTTTTTCTTGAAAATCCTAATCCATTTTAAGCTTGTAATATAGTTTAGATGAATGGACAATTTATTGAGCTAGAGTTTGAATATGTGTGGTACATCATACTATCACTTAAATTCACCAAGTGAATTTATAGGTAAGAACTTGATATCAAAAATTGAATTTCATCCAAACTATATCTTGACAAAATCTTTGCACCTAGATAATTTTGGTCCTAACCATTCTAGTTTATGAATACATGTATAAAAAAATAAAAAATGATGCAGCAATAAAGTGAAATCATACAATAGCTTCACATTACATGAATGGTCATTTATGCAACATATACAAGGCTATGGATGAATGGTTTGTAGTGATCAAAGACTAAAGTGGAGCCAACAATATCTTTGTTAGGGCTATGGATGCCTAGTTGGTAGAAGAGCAATGACCAAGCCATCCCTAAATAAGCAAAGAATAAATATATAAAATATAAATAATGCTTAAGTCATTTCATGTCTGATGTCTGAAATATTTAAATTTATCATTTCTAAACCCAATGGCAATGGTTAATGAACCTTAAAACACACACATAGTATGATTGTTTACAAGGTTTAAACTCTATTTCTAGCTTGTGGGATTTCATTAGTTTTGATAATGATTGAAGATCATAATAAGGTAACTAATTTTTGATTCATATTTGAATATAAAATGTGGATTATAACATATTGAAATGTTTCCCCATATAGGTTTAAATTTTTTAATGATCAACTACCCCTTATTCCGAGAATGGGGACCCTCCTTTCTTCAATTTTAAAATTGCCTAAGATGCCTAGCCTAGTAAAACATTTGACTGCATATGGATTTGATTTAATCTACCATTACTTGTGATTTTGTAGTTTTTGGTTAGTTATTCATTTTTTAAATAATTATTAACACTTATAAATATTTATATTATTTCAAAGTCTTCTTCAAGTTTATTTAGCAATGGATTATTAATCATGGATGATTTAATAGTATGCAGACATGTTTTCACTTGGGAGTATGACCTAGATCTCTAATGGACATGGATGTGAACTTTGATAAGATATCATTGAACTAACATGATTTTATTTTTACATCATTTGGTTATGAATTTATATGTTTAAACTTATTTAATTTGATTATGATTAAAAATGACATCTTTGGAAAGCTAACTTAAGTTTCTCACTTAACCATGTAGATGTCAAATTTAAATCTATAGTTTGAGGTGCCTCATGAAATGTCAAAGTTTTGACTATGAATTTAAGGAATAGGTGTCCACCTCATTGTGATTCTTAATGTCTTATATATTTATTTCATCTCATGCAAGACACCTCGAGTAAATCTATGAAATCCATGAGTTATGTGGCATCATATGAAGAGCTCATGAAGGAGCTAGCCATTATAATTCAAATACCAAGACTACATGTCATGATCTTATCCCTTGCAATTAATCCCATTTGATCTTATCCACCATGCATCCCCAACACATCCCACTACAATCCAAAAGCCTATGAGATGCCACTGCTGTCTCAAGCATAACCAACTAGACCCAAACAATGTTATGAAATGATGTGTGTTCCCTTTAGGTTCATTAAAGATCAATGTGTGTCTACATCATGTTTCATCCATCTAAATATCATGAAATATTGAGAGGTAGACATATAAGAGTTCCTAAGATAAGTGATCAAATATTGATGATATACAACTATTTTAGTCTCCTTCTAAGAATGACAATTGGTAGAAGAATGAAAAAAATCCTACAAGAATTATGTGTGTCTACTTTGGGCCCATGTTATGATTTCACAAGTCATTCCTATGAATCTACATTCTAAGATCCATGAGATCACCTCTGAGAGGGATGCATGTCTCCACTTGAGCCATGTGATTAGTACCAAGTTACTGATGGTTGTCCAAAATCCTTCTATGGAAGACACATAGTAAGGCAAAGTCATGATTACCTTTTTAGAGAGCCACTTGGAAAAGAAAAGCTTTGATTAACTTTGAAAGCAACACATGGTGCTCCTTGACCAATAAAAATTAAAAGGCACCACCAAAGATCTCACCAAAAATTGAAATATGCCATTTGCAAATATACAAATGAGTCATCATGCTAAGCTACATTCCAATAATCCATGAGGCAATCAAAATGTGCCATGTGTTTGGACATTGAGTTGACTAAGTAGTTTAGTCATATTCAAGCCCCATGAGTACCATGTTAGATCTAAGGTGGAAACCACATGTAAAATGGTGGAAATATTTATCTTTAAATATAAAATTTATGGAAAATCAAAGGTTATTTAAATATTAATTTGATATTTGGTGTAATTAATTACCAAAATCAGTAGCGTAATGTTGTTTCAAATGTATACAAAGTTGACAAGCTCACCATTAATATGGTATGAACCAGAATCACCATAAATTTTGCATTAATCATGGTGATATTTTAGGAGGATACTATTATAACTTGTATTTTCCCCCTTGAGTAGATTTATCATCTATCCTTATCCAAGTGGGACAATTAAATCATCTCACAAGTTGTGGGTAACCAATACATGAGATGAATCTCTAAAAGGGCTAGTTCCCTTAATACACTCTTTAAAACACTTTCTTACTTATCAATTCTGCATGAAAAGGGTTAAGAATAAAAAAATAAAAAAGCTAAAATGTGATGCACCAATAATTATTTTCCTCTTATTGACTAAACTTATACTACTTAGAGAAAATTAAATCTTATTTCACACTTAACTCATAACTCAAGATAGATCGTTACATCAATGCTTCATATGCTAGGTTCAAGAGGTATATTGATGTTTATGAGGTATAATGATGATATTTTGGAGAATAAAATAATAAAACACTTATAAACTCTTGTAAACTAAGAAAAAACACTAACAAAGACCTGTAACAATTACTTTTCTACATACATAGTAGACAATCAAAGACAACATGCTAGAAAAGGCAATCTTTAACTAGACAAGATCAAAAAGATTGCAACAAGACTCAATTATGTAGCATGTAAGTCAGAGAATTCACTTTATTATTACTTCAAGGGAAATTTTAATATAAAAATGGATAGGGTTTCACCATTAACCAATGGAGGCTACCCCTAAGAACTCAAAAAGTCACTACTTATAGCATTTGAGAGAGAAATGAGAAGAGAGAAATCCAAAAGTCACTTAGACACTTATCATTATAATATTATGAGATACATGTGTATAATAATGAAATATGAGATATAAAATTCAAGGTATGGTAGGATAAATGTCTCTTCAAACTATGCAACTCATGAAATGTGGCATTCAACTCCTCTTTCTGCATAAGAAAACTATCTTCATCATCTAGCTCTATTGGAATGTCCCAAAACTAACTATGGATATATCTAATGGTTTAAATAAGAGTAATTAGTTATTTACATTATTTTCCATGTATTTTATGCATTCTTAACCATCTGGATTCCTCTAGAAATGAGCCATCACTACCTATAGTGAAAGAAACTCCCTATTTCACACACCTTGCAGACTTGAACTCCAAAAAGGCTTTATTTTCCCATGAAAATACATATAATGGTGTTAATGACATGTTTGAAGTCCATAAATGGCCTTAGAGGCATTAGTCACACATTAAAATAAGCTTACATGAAGTTTTTCAATCTTCTCACTATCATGTTCACTATACTAGTTTGACTGGCTAAGATGGAGATACTTGTAGGAACACTTAAGATATTTTATGTAGTATTTAATTTTAATAATTAGTTTTAATAAGTCCTAATATCACTCCAAAAGTTTATTTATCATCTTGAAAGTCCCTATAACTTATAGAATGCATAAAATATTCAAAGAAAGCAATTTTTTACCCTATCCATACAAGTAGGGTAGCACAAACATTGATGAGGAAGAGCCCTAAATAGTCTCATGAAACCTAAATCAACTTTCATGGTTATTTAATCCCACTTGGGTATCCCTCTATCCTCATTTTCTCAGTTGGGTAGCTATCCAAGGGTTTACAAGGACTTTTGGTCTTTTAGGCTCTTAATATTAGTTCATAAAGCTATGATGTTATAACTAAAAATAAATTTCACAAGAGTGATGTTAAAAACCCTTGTTAACCCCTCGAAACTTCTTGGATCTCCATGCATAGTTCCAAAGAATATGTGATCATTTCAAGTTTTTTTATCAAGGTTTAACCTTCATTTCATATACCCTTGAGTTGTCCCTAAGCTCAAAAGTACATTCCTTATGATTTTTATATAAGGTGTAAAAGTTAAAAAAATTTAAATGACCCCAAAAACATGATATAATAGGTTATAATTCCCACCCAAGGCTAGAAATGGCATTGACTCCCCATTTGGGTACTAGGGTTAAACCCTACCTAATAGTCCTAACTGCAACCTTGAGGTTTTAGACCTCCTTATTGGACTTTTCCCTTATATTATTAGTTTTCCATGTTTATTTAGGTGTTTTAAAACTTTCCACACCTTATTACAAGGTTCAACTATCTCCTGGTTCATCTCTTTATCCCTATTTCTCATAAATGTAGGCTTTTCTCACAAAAGGGAGTGCCCTGTATTTGAGAAAAAATAGAGGGCATTTTCCATATTTGTCTAAATAAAAAAAGTTGGAGGGGATTATCTAATTTTTAAATACATTCTACGCAAAAATTCATCCCTGGTTTATATCATTTTACCTTCCAACTCTCTCAAATTTCAATATAGACTTGGAAGGGCAGACTATTTGTAAGATTTTTTATTATGGACTATTTATTGTTTGTTTTGGAGGGGTACTTTTAGGATGTTTTATGTGATTTAATATTGAAAAAAAAAATTAATATCACCCTCAAGTCCCTTAGGATCATTTAATACTTGTTTGGGTTCATATGGAATCATTCTTATGATATACTAACACTCAGACCTCACTCCTCAGCCTACTTTTACCTATAGTCAACTATAGTTAATTATATTAGAGAAAGTAGAGGCCTATGGGTGAGAAGTCATCTTGGGAAAATTTTCACCTTAAAATTGTCTCTTTTGACCACTTGTAATCATATTTCATAAATAAACATTGATATTTCCATGTTTAAGCCTCTATCATGGACTATGTGCTCCTATAGTTTGTTGTAGGTGAGTATTTTTGCATGATAGGATACCTATAGGTGTGTATGGGAATTAAAACACCAAATATAATATTATTTTGAAAATCATTTAGAACATAAATTCCACTTTAACTATTTTTAATCATTCATTCATGGTGGCATGGTCTAAGTTTGTAACCTTGGGTGGAGTGGTCTCTTCGGGTTCAAAACTATAGATGATACTAACTGAGTTTAGTGCATAAAAGTATAACTTTGGTCTTATCTAGAAATAAAACTATATGAATAAGTCACTTTCTTATTTTTTCAATTTGGACTCCTATGTGGAGACTAAAATACATAGTCACTTAGATGAACCAAGAGTCTATGTAAGCTTGTTATAAGATATCCACAAAATGACTCAGACCTCTATTTTCGCCTTTTAGGGAAAATGTCCCTAAACTTAGTCATCACATATTTTAAGGTGGTTTACAATTATATTTGTCAAATTTAAACTTAAAATAGGTCTTCCTTGATCATTCATACATACTAGGACTCTAAAAAAGGTTTTACCATACTCTAGCTTCCCTGTATAAATACCTTCATTACTTTGTGGTGCCACCTATAGGTGGGCATTTTCACATATAGGCAGTGGGTATAAATTTAGATAATATGTGAGATATATATTCTTATGATCAATTAAATTACCTCACCAAGTGTTCAAATGCATGTTTGTCAATATGGGGATCTTGAGACAAGTTTCAAAACCTCTATTCCAATGTGATATCCTTATGAAAACGCTTGTTATAGAACAAACAATGGTAGCTAGTGGCTGGTTTTGTGGTGTATGAACTTGAAACCAATATTTATTCCTATTAAAAAATTCAAATGGAATATATTAATCTCTTTATGACCTTAACAAGTTGATATACTTTCATTACAACTCCATGAACAATCTAGACAAGCTTCACACATTTGATTGCCATTGAAATTGGCTAAAGAGATAACTACAATCATGAAAAAATTACAAGTTTGATCAAATATTGATGTGATGAAACCAAAAAATGAAGGGGGAAATAATTATGGAATTAAGAAATGGGAAACATCATATTGCATTCACATTATAACTTTGTAGAGAACCAAACATTATGCAAATAAGCAAACCTTGACTGAGACTTCATATTTTGACACCTTTTTGTAATAGGAGATGAATTACCTATAAAAACACCATGAAAAATGAAACCAATCATGGAAATAATTTAAGGATATATCTAACATAATTTTTAATCTACATCACTAACTGGATTATATAGACTTATCCAAACTAGAGAAAAACCTATAGGGTATAGGAAACATTGAGCAAAAAAACATAGTCAACTTGTTAGGGATGATTCATAAAGAACAATTGACCAATATTTGAAAACTTATTATGGAAATTAATATATATTATCCTATTACCACCTCCTAAAGGTGTTTTACCTGAGACCTATCTAATTATCCATACTAAGTATAAACCTATTATATGGTTCTATGTATCTAGAAATGTGAAGAAGGAGCAGAATGGTTTTGGAACTTTTTTGGAAATTTCAAATCCTTTCAATTGTTTATATTAGTTTTAATAAGATTAAGAGTCATATCAAAACCTTATCCCATGTGTCACACTCTCTTATGGGTCATAGAAGTGCCAAACTCCTTTTTTAGTTGATTTCTTTATTTTTAGTTATATAAGCTACAAGTTTCAGATGGGACTGACATTATTGATAGGGAATATAACTTCTTGTAAATTTTAAAGTAAACTAGGACACTTGAACACCTTTAAAATCATTCCACTTACATTTATGACCCCTAAATGGCTACTAAGTGACTCAAAATGACATATAAACTAATCAAATCATGACTAAAGCCAACAAGGCATTAAATTACATCAAATAGACTATAAAATATTATATGAAAAATTATTAGACCCCAAAAACATATAGAGATTGATTTTTTACCTATAAGGGTCCAAATTTGACCTTTATGGTCAAATTTGGTCAATAAAATGGTGACTCATAAGGTTAGTATACATGTTATACTAAATATTAGTCCCCTTATCATATCCATGGGTTAATGGATTCAATGAATTATTGAATAAAACTAGTAATGAATTTCATAAAACACACATAAAATAGCAACACCACACCAAAAAACAAAAAAAATGCAAGACACCAACAAAGATCACACATGTGCATAAGTGCTTAGGAAAAAAATAAAAACATCTATGTAAAAGGATAGAGGAGGACCTTATTAATAATTTTTAAGATAGATCCCATTGTCTAGGATATAAATATCCTCTCTATCTAACCTTGAGAGTTTGAAACCATTTTGTTGCTTGCATTGAGTGATGACATAAGGGCCACTCCACAAAGCATCAGACATTGTGTGTTTTCTAGGATCAACCCTATGTTTATCCCAATTTAGAACTATGTATCCTTCTTAGAATATTATTGGCATGGATTTCTTATAAAATCATCTCTTTTTTTAATCTTGGTTAGATCTCATAGTTTTCATAGCTTGATCCCTTATTTATTCAAGCTCCATCAACTCACATAATCTAACCTCTATGCTTTCATTTTCTATCAACTCCAACTGGTATGTGAGATCTAAAGTTGGTAATTCAAGTGAAATAGGAAATCTATCATCTCTTCCACAAACAAGTGTATATGGTGAGTTTCCAATGGATCTCTTATGGGTGATTCTAATAACCCAAGGAGCTATCTTTAGTTTAGAATGTGAAGTTCTTTGGTTTTCCTCCATTATTCTCTTAATAGTGTTAATTAGATTCTTATTAGTGGACTCAACTAGTCCATTACCTTGTGTATAATTTTGGAGGAAGTAATAAGATAAATACCATGTTTTAAATCCCACTCACTTATTTTCATTACAAGGAAAACCAATGTAATGTCTAAAATTATTGTTGAAGTAGCCCCAAATCTTGTCACTATGCCTTCACAAAAGTATAAAACTAAACTTTAATTTGCTTCCTTAATATCTATATCCTCCAACCATCTTGTAAAGTAATATGTGGTAGCTAACACACACATGTGACTAGAACTATAAGGTGGGTTTATTAAGCCTATGAAATCTAGACTTCATTGCATAAAAGGTTGGTCTACTTGTATTGGATGAAGAGGTAAGGCTAAAATATTTTACTTCCCATAAAATAGAGCACATTTTTAACATTTCCTTACCCAAGCATTAGTATCTTTAAACAAACTAGGCCAAAAATAACCATATCTCATAATCTTGGTAGCTTGGGTCTTTGGAGCAAAGTGACCACCTACTAGTCCATCATGAAAATCAAACAAAATATTCTCAACTTGATTTGATTCAATACAAATCAATAGTACACTTGAGAATTATTTCCTAAACAATACTCCATCAACAATTACATAAGGAATATATTTTAATTTGAATTACCTTCTTTTGGATCTATTTAAACCTTGTGGACACTCAATGATTTGAAGAAAATTGATCATTTCTTGTGTCAAACCCCTCATTGGTAAAGATGAATCTGAAGTAGGGTGTTCACATAATCCCTTCCCTTTCACTATCTTGGTGGTCTTGATTTCTAAATCATACTCCATTACTTTTGTAATCCAACCAAGTAATTTTTCATTTAAATATCTACTCAAAAGGAGGTATTTGACATTGGGATGAGGTATAAATGTATGAATATTTTTTTTAGATATCATGTGCCTAAACTTATTTATACTTATAACAACTTAAAGAAATTGATTATCTAGATAGGTGTACCTTACCTCATAGTCTTCCAATCCTTGAATAAAAAATGCAGTAAGATGCTTCAAGTTTTATTCATTTGATTGAGTGAGCATGGAAGATATTACTTATTCATTTCCAAAAGTATAAAGTATTAAATCATTTGATAAATTAGGATTTGGATATTGAGTAATAGTTTACTTGATCTCTTAAAAACTCTCTTTCCTTCTCCTTATCCAAGTAAACACTTCATCTTTCCTTATAATAAAGGTTAGAGGCTTGACTAAATTAAAATAATTAAGAATAAAACTCCTTATGAAAATGAATTTTCCAAAGAATATTTGAAAAACTTTCTTGTGTTTGGGTAAAGTCAATGCCAAGATTGCACTCACCCTCTAAGTATCTATGGATAGACATTTATTTGAAACAATGTGTCCCAAAAGTTTTCCTTCATAAACAAAAAACACACACTTCTTTGGATTAATAGAGATTATAAACTCTCTACACTTATAAAAAATAATCCTAATATGATTTAAGTGATCCTTTTCATCCTTGGAGAAGACCATGATATCATCAAGGTATAACAACACTATATCATTTATTAGACCTTGAAAATCTATATCCATTGCACATTAGAAGGTTGACCTAGCATTAGACAAACCAAAAGGAATTTTAATATAAGCATATGTTCCCCATTTAGTGGTAAATGCTATCTTGTATTGATCTCCTTCCTTTACCAAAATCCAATTATACCATGAATATACATCAAGGAGTGAGAACCATTCACTCCCTACCACAATTTTTAAAATTTTCTCCATGGAAGGAAGATGATAATGGTCCTTCAAAGAAACTCTATTCAAATCTCTAAATTCAACACATAACCTAATCTCCCCATTCTTCTTCCTTATGGGGACTAAGTTTTCTAACCAAGATGAATGTATAATAGGAAAAATGATCTTAGACTCAATCAACTTTGTAAGTTTCTTTCTCATAAGAGGCTCAATATTAGGATTGATTGGCCTTTGCCTTTGCTTGATAGGATTAGAATTCTCATTTAAATCTATTGTATGTTGAGTTGGATTTGGATCAAAACCTTTTAAATCACTATATTCCCATGCAAATATATCAAAAAATTCTTTGCATAATTCATTGAAAACATATTTTTCTTCTCTAGTACATACCTTACCAAGAGAAAGCAACTTATCTTTGAAGATTTGTACTCCCTCATAGATTTCTTGTTTAGTATACATGCTTACCTTGTCCTTGTTTAACTAGTCATCATCATTGAAAATATTTTCAAGTGTGACTAAGCATTTAGGGAGATTTTTTAATCTATCCTTTATATTGATTCTATAAATTGGACTTGTTTTTTTATGAAAACTCAACATCCTCTTATAAAAAAAGAGATATTTTATGGTCACTATGAAATAATTTCCAATTAGTGACATTATTAGGTATAGAGGGCCTGACAATCACTTTGATATGAGGTTGTTTCTTGTAATCTCTTATCTCTTTTGGAATATCAAATTGAGATCCAATGGTTGCCAACATATCAATGTGTTTTTAATCTCCTCTTGGTATAGATTGAATGTTGAAAGATTGGAAATATTGTAAAATATCCCACACTCTATTCTTATAGGATTTAAGAAAAGAGTTCTTAGTCATATTTTGACCTCTTACTTAATTCATAATCAACTCACTATCACCATAAACTTGTAACTCCTTCACACCTATTTTTCTATCCCACTCAAGACCATAAATGAGGCCTCATATTCTACTCCATTACAACTATAACTGAAGTAGAATCTAAAATTAGAGTAATACCTTTTCTTGGATGGAGATACTAACATTGATCCACCATCTAATCCAACCTTTCTTCTTGATCCATAAAAATAGAGTGGCCATAGACCATCCATAGTCTCATTTGGATTCATTAAATTTGGAGTGAAAGATCCTTATTCATGAATACAATACACCCTAAGATAATAATCTTATATGAATCTATAAGGATCTAGATGTATGTCAGAAAGTCCTTAAAGAAAATAATTTAGAGATTGATCCATGTGGAGTTATTCCTCATCAATAATATAAAAATTTACATTTGAAACTTTAGGCATGTATGGATCTAAATTATTTTGATAAATAGGTTTTGATTCAATTGTTACCTTGGTATCATACCTTGTTTTGAAAACCATGTATTACCAACTTTCTACCAAGTATCCACCTATCTTGGTTGTAAACTCTCTTAATAAATAGAGAGAAAATTATGGGGTTAAATATACAATAACCACATCATGATAGATGAATAAATTAGTACAAGCATGTAAATTTAATTTCAAATCCTTGACCCTTCCACTATCTTTTTTGGTGACCCATCCAACTGTAAAACTCCTTTAGCCATCGGTTCATACTTGAGGCCTATTTTATCACTATGTATTTAGGAATGATTGGGGTACTAAACCCAATATATATGATAAAATTTTGAACTAAAAAATAATAAATGATAAATGATAGATAAAAAGGAGGAGTCTTATCAATTTTCTTTAACTGTCCATCAATGGGCTAAGTTCCATTCACCAAAACAACATTTTTTGCCTTTGTTAATCTAACTAGTTTACTTAGTCCAAGAAATTCATTTTGGAGAATATCCTTTTGTAAAAATATTATCAATGAGTCCCATAATTAAATATTCATGTGTGACTTCTTTATTTTATCCATAACATTGATACAAGGATTATTCATCTTGAATGGCTCTTTGGAAACACTAATACCTTGTGGTGTAGCATGTAAAGATGGATGTGTAGGAGCTGGTCTCGAATTATAAAATTTCTAATTTTCATATACCTTAGGAGCTTAGTTTGACCCACATACCATTGTAGGTGATGTAGGAGTTGAAAGAGGTCCTTTATTTTCCCTTGTGCCTCTTTAATATCCCTTTTCTTAGATCTAGTGTTAGAGGATACACTAGCATTCACATTGTTTGAACTTTCAAATTGATTTATGGCACAAAATTCTTCCTATAAATGATTCATAAGATTATAATCAGGTTTTTTTTTCCATTTTATATTCCATTTTTTATTGGTACCCTAAAATTGGGAACTTGAGGTGCTTGACTGCTTTGCATTGTCATGGCTTGACTAGGCATTTGATTGGCATATGCAACTTGGCGTTGATTTTGGTTATAGGAAGGATATTATGGTTATTATTGGACAAGATTATTTTGAATAAGAGAAATATATCTATAATATGATATTAAATTAGGATTAAAACTTTGGTAGGGTCTAGCTTGAGTTATTTGACCTTGTCCCAGAGAATTACCTTGAAAAGGAGGTATACTTACTTGTCCAAATTGATTGTAATGTTGATAAGGCCTATAATTTTGGGATTATTGTCTTTTGAGAGAAAAAAAATCATTACTATCACTTTAAAACAAACTCTTGAATTCATTAATCTCATTTGTAGGGACAAGGTTAGACTCCTCTTGGCTATTAGGAAAAGGATCCAAGGTAGGTAATGCAATTTGACTATTAGGATACAAATTAAGAAATAATGGCTTCAATGGTAAAAGATCAATATATACCACTTGAACAAGAAAATTATTAGAATTCATAGGTATCTGATAGGCACCAAGTAGTGTATTCCCACCCATAGATTAGATCATTATGGCTACATCACTATTCAATGCTTTTAGGTAATACAAGAAGCCATAATTTGGAGTGGGTCTCACAAGGGATGGGTCCTATCCCATGTATTTTGAAATATAGAGTTAAAATATTGTATGAAATCTTGAGGATCCCTCTTGATAGTAGTCAATTACTCAACTAATGACAAATAATTACTATTATCTTCAAACCTCTTAGATACTAGATTTCCTAGTTCATCCCATGAAGTGATGGAAGTATGAGGTAGAGTTCCATACCAATCTAAAGCTTTCCCTTTGATATATAATGAAAATATCCTAATGGCTAAATTATATTGAGTTATATTATGGATATAGAATAAATTTGACATGTTTTTAATGTGCTCAATGGGAGTAATAGGACCTTCTCCACTTAAACATGGAACACTCTTAATGGTTGCTTCAGAAATTTGGTCATATTGGTCAAGATTCAAATGAGATGATCTAGTGAAGGCTGAAAAAGGCATATTTATAGCCATATTGGAATGTAGATTATGAGTATTAGTGGTTGAAATAAATAACATACTTCTACTTGGTTTTTTAAAAGAAAACTCCATTAAATAAGGATAAGTATTCACAAATCTCAACCTTTTGACAAAATAACAATGTAATTACAAAAACTCAAAAGGTATACCTTTATCAGTAGACCTAGTGGTCACCTTTGGCATGGAAAAATAAGGACTTATTAGTAACTAATGATTTGAAAACTTAGTAGAGTCACCAAGTACTAAGTATGGATGTTATTACAACTCTAAATATGCCAAGATCAACACCAATCTTGGACAACCTTTTAGGACTTACAATCTTATTGAGCATACCAAAAACTATTGTCATTTGGATTTACACCATTTTAGGATATGTCTCATCTCTCCTCATCAAAGTGGCACAATTGAAGCATCTCACAAGCTATGGGCAACCAAAGGTTGAGATTAATTTATAAAAGGGATAGTCCATTGATGCACTATTTGAAACACTTTGTTACTTATAAAATTTGCATGAAAAGGGTTAAGAACAAAAAACTAAAAAATTTAAAAGGTGATGCACCAATAAGGCTTTTACTCCTATTGATTAAACTTATAATATTTAGAGCTAATCAAAGCTTCTTTCACACATAACTCACAACTCAAGATAGATTTTTACATCAATGCTTAATATCCTAGGTTCAAGAGGCATATTGATTTTTATGAGGGATAATGATGATATTTTGGAGAATACAATCATCAACCACTTCTAAAACTATCATACAGTAAAAAAGAACACTAATAAAGACCAAAACTATTACTTTTCTACACACTTGGTGGAAAATCAAAGACAACATGCTGGAAAAGACTACATTTTACTAGATAATTAGGTGAATGACATGTTTCAATGCCATCCATGTCCTTAGAATCATTAGACACACCTTAGAAGTAGCTTACTTGAAGTTTTTCACCCTTCTCACTATCATGTTGACTATGTTAGTTTGAATAAATGAGATGGAGCTACTTGTTAGAACACTTAAGATATTTTTTGTATTATGTAATGGTAATAGTGAGTTGTAATAAGTCCTAATATCACTCCCAAATTTTATTTCTCATATTTAAAGTCCATATAACCTACACAATGCACAAAATAGTCAAAAAAATCAAATATTTACCCTATCTATATAGGTAGGGTAGCAAAAAATTTGATGAGGAGCCCTAAAAAGTCTTGTGAAACCTAAATCAACTTTAATGGTTATTTAATCCCACTTGGGTAGTCCTATATCCTCATTTTCTTATTCGGGTCTTTATCCAAGGGTTTGCAAGCATTTTAATTCTTTTAGGCTCTTAAGATTTGTTTATAAGTATATGATGTTAGAAATAGAAAAAAATTTCACAAGAGTGATGATCAATACCCTTTTTAACCACTAAAAACTTATTGGATCTCAATGCAAAGTGACAAAGGATATGTGAACATTCAAAGTTGTTTTATCGAGTTTTATCCTTCATTATGTATACCCTTGAGTTGTCCCTGAGCTCAAAAGTGTATTTATTATGCTTTATTTTTAAGGTGAAATATTTAAAACATATGAAATTACCTTAAAATCATTATACAATAGGTTATAACTCCCACCCAATGCTATAAATTACATTGTCCCCCATTTGGGTGCTAGGCTTAAACCCTACCTAATAGTCCTGACTGCAAATATGAGGGTTTAGTCCTCATTATTAGACTTATCCCTTATATTATTGGTTTTTCATGTTTATATAAGTGTTTTTCAACATTCAACATCTTATTACAAGGTTCACATAGCTGTTGGTCCAACTCTTTATCCCTCTTTCTCAGAAATGCAGGTTTTATTCACAAAGGGAGTACTCTCTATCTGAGACAAACTAGAGGACATTTCCCCTATTTGTCTAAAAACCAAAATTTAGAGGGGATTATCCAAGTTTTAAATACCTTATATCAAAAAATAATCCCTTCATCATATCATTTGACCTTCCAACTCTCTCAAATTCCAAGATATACTATAGAAGGGCAGATTATGTGCAAGATTTTTTGATATGGACTATGTATTAATTATATTAGAGGGGTAATTTTAGGTTAATTTCCATGATTTAAGATTAATAATTTTTTTTAAAACCATACTATAGTACCTTAGGATCATTTTTTGCTTGTTTTGGCCCATTTTAAATCATCCTTATGTTATACTAACACTCAGACCTCACTCCTCAACCTACTATTATCTACTATCAACTATAGTTGACTATATTAGAGAAACTAGAGGCCTGTGGGAAAGAAGTCATCTTGGGACATGTTACACATTAAATTGGAACCTATTTACCACTTGGAATCATCTATCATAAATAAACATTGATATTTCCATGTTTAAGCCTCTATCATGGATTGTGTGTTCCTATAGTCAGTTGTAGGTGAGTATTTTTTCATGATGGGACACTTATAGGTGTGTATGTGACTTAAAAAACCACATATAATATTATTTTGATGATAATTTAGATAATAAATTCCATTTTAAATATTTTTAATCATTCAATCATGATGTTATGGTATAGTTTTGAAACTTTGGCTGAAGAGGTCTCTTTGGGTTCAAAACTGTAGATGATACTATGTTTAGTTCATAAAAGTGTAACTTTGGGCTTCTATAAAAAGAAAAATAGATGACAAAATCACTTCCTTATTTTATAAATTTGGACTCCTATCTGGAGAAAACAAGACATAGTCACTTAGATTCATGAAGAATCTTTTTAACCTTATTATAGGATATCCAAAAAATGGCTCAAACCTTTGTTTTCACCTTTTAGGGAAAATGTCACTGAACTTAGTCATCCCATCTTTCAAGGTGTTTTACACTTATATTTTTCAATTTGACACTTATAATATGTCTACCATTATCATTACTACAAAATAAGACTCAATATAAGGTTTTACCATGATCCATCTTTCCCATACAAATACCTTCATGACTCTATGATGCCACCTATAAGTGGACATTTTCACATACAGGAGTGGGTAAAAATTTGGATAGTAAGTGAGATATATATGATTATTATCAATTAAAGGTCCTAAAAAAGTGTTAAATTTCATGTTTTTCAATATGGGGATATTGAGACAAGTTTCAAAACCTTTGTTCCAACATGATATCCTCTTCAAAACACTTGTTACAGAGCAAGCAGTGGTAGTTAGTGGCTAGTTTGTGTGGTGCATGAACATGAAACCAATATTTTATCCTATTAAAACATTGAAAGGGAATATATTAATATTATAATGACCTAAAAAAAATTATATACTTGCATTACAACTCCATGAACAAGATAGCCAATCTTTTCACATGTGACTGTCATTGAAATTGGTAAAATAGTTGAATGTGAACATGATAAAAATGCAAGTTTGATAAAAAAAGCCTGATGTGATGAAACAAAATATGCAAGGGGGAAATAATTATATAATTAAGAAATGAGAAACATCATATTATATTCACATGAGACCTTTTAAGAAAACTAAACATTCTACAAACAAGGAAACTTTGACTAAGATTTCACATGGTAACACCTTCCTGTAACATGAGATGACTTGCCTATCAAAACACCATGAAACATGAAATAAATAATGGAGATAACTTGAGGAGATAGAAAACATAATCTATAATCAACATCACTATTTGGATTGTATGGACTTATCCAAATTAGAGAAAAACCTAGAGGGTGCAGGAATAGTGAACAAAAAATCATAATCAACTCGCTAGAGATGATTCATAAATAATAGTTGACCAATATTTGAACACTTATTATAAATATGAAGATAACTGAGTGTAATACCACCTCCTAAATTTATTTGACCTAGGATGTCTGCAAATAACCATACTAAGCACAAATACATTGATTGGTACTATGTGTCTAGAAAGGTGAAGAAGGAGCATAATGGTTTTGGAAATTTCTATCACTTAAAAAGATTTTCAAGTGCTGATATGAGTATGAGGAAGATTAATATTCATCTCAAAACCTTCTCTCATGTTTCAAACTCTCTTATGGGCTATATAAGTGCCAAAATCCTCTTTTTTAGTTGATTTCTTAATTTTTAGTTAGATAACCTATAAGTTTCATATGGGACTAACATTATTAATATGGAATATAACTTATTGGATATTTGAAAGGAAACTAGGACACTTAGACACCTTTAAAACTATACCAATTACATTTATGACCCTTAAATGGCTACTAAGTGACTCAAAATGACATATAAACTAATAAAACCATGACAAAGGCTAACAAGACATTAAATTATATCAAATAGACTATAAAATACCCTATGAAAAAACATTAGACCCTTAAAACATTTAAAGATCAAGTTTTTACCTATAGGGGTCCCAATTTGACTTGTAGGGTTAAATTTGGTCAACAACTACCTAACAAAGCTATTGATATTTTCATTTCAAGTTATATGAATTTAATATATATTGTTGGTACTCTCCCAAGTCAAGAAAGCTCAATATATGTTCAAACTACTCTCTAGATTTCCATTATTGAAGCTGTATAGTTGTAGAAGGATACAAGAAGGACATTGATTTCTTTGCATAACATTGAAAGAGATGGCATAAGTATGTCCCTCCACTCTGAGTAAGATCACTAACCTTGGGAATGATGTATTCCTATTATAGTATTGTACTTTAGTTGTTTTCAAAGACACATAATTCATTATTAAAGCCATAAAATTTGGTGACCTATATTATAATAGTATATACTTCAATGTAGAGATAATTAGGGATGTTGAGGAAGATGAGATAATGCCTCATATGTTAGGGTGTGGAGCTAAAATCTTCACCAAGGAGCATACTAAACAGGTTCGGGTCTACACAGATGCCGGCGTCGGTCAGGAGAGACCGACGTCGGTCAGTTGCAGTTGCAGAGGCGCCAACGTCGGTAGTAGGGTTGGCCGGCGACGATCACAGGCGAATAGGTAGGAACCGACGTCGGTTACCTGTGTGTCCAAAAAGCGATTTTCGAGGACAGAAGTGAGTGTTTGCATGATGAGTTTGAGTTGTAGACTCAAGCTCGCATCTCTATTATTGGCAATATTATTTTTAGAGCCCTTGTTCAAGTGGCTTAACTATTTGTTGTAAGAGCATGCTCAAGTTTCCTATTTCTATATGTAGGAAAGATCTTCTTAGCTTAGTGAGTGGAATAGTATGAGTAGAACATTGTGAATGTTTGAAGGACAGTACTGAGTTGCATCAATCCAGGTTGTTGGATTTGATTGTACTTGAGAGAGAGAGCTCTTGAGGAATAGAGATCTAGTGAGAGATCTTGTGTGCATCTAAGAGAGGTGTGGAAGAACGAAGTTTCTTCAATTGTATTCCTATTGTAAAGAGTTTTAATACAAGTTTTCAGGGTGTTTTCTTGTATATCTTGTTCTGTGCTATTTATCATTCCAGTTGCTTATCTATCTGATTTATTTTTGCATTTATTGATTTCACAAGTGTAATCCATTGTTGGTTGATCCCCAACAAGTGGTATCAGAGCTCAGGTTCACTAACAGGTGGCTCAGATCTGTGTAGTGTGTTTGGATTACAGGTTGCTCACAGGGGTTTCTGCAGGGATTTCTGTTTGAGTGGGAGAAGCAATGGCAGAAGAAAGTAAGTTGAGAATGGAAAAGTTTAATGGCAAGAACTATCAACACTGGAGAATGCAGATAGAGGACTATCTGTATCAGAAAGATCTTTACTTACCGTTAGGTGGGATAGCAAAGAAGCCCAAGGACATGGAGGATGAAGAATGGGAAGTTCTTGACAGAAAGGCTCTGGGGTCTATAAGACTGAGTCTGGCCTCCACTGTGATATCTAATTTGTCACAGGCTAAAACTACGGTAGAGTTAATGACTACGTTAGCAAATTTGTATGAAAAACCCTCAGCTTCAAATAAGGTATATTTAATGAAGCAGTTATTTAATTTGCATATGCAAGAAGGTGGATCTATTTCTAATCACCTGAATGATTTCTATGGTATTGTTAATCAGTTAAGTTCAGTCAATATTGTATTTGAAGATGAAATAAAAGCTCTTTTAATATTATGTTCTTTGCCTGAAAGCTGGCATGGCTTGGTAATGGCAGTTTCTAATACTGCTTCTGCTTCAAATATTTTAAAAGTAGAGGATGTGGTTAGTGTTATCTTGAATGAGGAAATTTGTAGGAAAAGCACAGAAGAGACATCTGGGAATGCTTTAAATCTCGAGAGCAGGGGAAGGCAAAAAGAAAAGAGCAAGAGGAGATCAAGATCTAAGTCTAAGGGAAGAGGCAGATCCAAATCCAGGAATGGCAGAAGGCCACAATGTTGGAACTGTGGAAAGTTGGGGCACATAAGTAGAGATTACTGGTCAAAGCCTAAGGAGGAGAATCAGCACGAAGGAAAGGAAGAGGCAAAGGTTGCAGGTATTGCACAGGATGCTCTTATTTTCTCTTTGCATAATAATATAAAATCTTGGGTATTAGATTCTGGTGCATCTTTCCATGCTACCCCTAACAGAGAATATTTCAGTGACTATATCCATGGAGATTTTGGAATAGTGTACTTAGGGGATGATGAGCCTTGTAAGATTATTGGAAAAGGTAAAGTGCAGCTGAAGATGAAGAATGGCAACACATGGGTGTTGAGAGATGTGATGCATGTTCCTAGTTTGAATAGAAATTTGATTTCTGCAGGTAAGCTAGGTGATGAGGGTTGTACAGTAACTCTCACAGCAGATTCTTGGAAGGTGACCAAGGGTGCACTTGTTATGGCCAGAGGTAAGAGAGAAGGTACTCTCTATTTGTGTAATTGTGTTACTAACAAATCTCCTTCCATTTTATCTACTTCAGATGTGGATGCTAAATTGTGGCACTCAAGGCTTGGCCACATGAGTGAGAAGGGGATGTCAATTCTTAAGTCTAAAGGTATGCTTTCAGATTTGAAAAGTATGGATCTAGAATTTTGTGAGCATTGTGTATTTGGAAAATAGAAAAGGGTTAGTTTTCTCAAGACTGGGTCTACTAAGAAAAGGCAGAAGTTGCAGCTTGTTCACACAGACGTGTGGGGACCAGCTCAGGTAGCCTCTATTGGCGGATCACGGTACTATGTTACATTCATAGATGATGCCACAAGAAAGGTAT
The DNA here is from genome assembly GCA_037957365.1 of Torreya grandis. Classification (NCBI taxonomy): domain Eukaryota; kingdom Viridiplantae; phylum Streptophyta; class Pinopsida; order Cupressales; family Taxaceae; genus Torreya; species Torreya grandis. The sequence goes on from JARHVA010002454.1 coordinate 1,285,944, forward strand.
GGATCTACTATATTAAAAAGAAATCTGATGTTTTTGAGACTTTTAAGATTTGGAAAGCCATGGTTGAGAATGAAACAGGCAGAAGATTAAAGTGCTTGAGATCTGATAATGGTGGTGAGTTCTGCAGTCTTAAGTTTAACTGGTATTGTTACACACATGGAATCTATAGGCAAAGAATGGTTCTAAGGACACCTTAGAAAAATGGTATTGCTGAAAGGATGAACAGAACTATCATGGAGCATGCAAGATGTATGAGATTGCATGCAGGGTTGCCCTTAGAGTTTTGGGTAGAAGCAGTTGACACCGCAGTGTACCTGATTAACAGAGGACCCTCTATAGCTCTGGATGGTGGAATTCCAGAAGAGGCATGGATAGGTAAAAAGGTAGATCTCTCATATCTCAAAGTTTTTGGTTGTGAAGCCTTTGTGCACATAGATAAGGAAAATAGAAAGAAGCTTGATGCTAAGTCTATGAGGTGCACATTTATTGGCTATGGCTCAGATGATTTTGGTTTCAGATTTTGGAATCTAGGAACTAACAAGGTAATTAGGAGCCGTGATGTTGTTTTCAATGAAAGAGTGATGTACAGTGATCAGATAAGGAAGCTGGATCAATCTGGGCAGAGCAATGGTGAATTGGATGAAGTAATGGTCCAAAATGAGCTTGCAGGAAAAAGAAATAATCACTTACAGGAAAACATAGAGACTGACGTCAGTAGGTTAGGAACTGGCATCGGTAGTACAGGAACCGATGTCGGTCATACAGAGACTGACGTCGGCAGACTAGGCACCGGCGTCAGCCAGGAAGAACCGGCATCGGCCAGTAACAGGTCTACAGGTGGCCGAGGTCGGTCACTGTCAAAAAATTTGGGTGGACAGCGTGCTGAAAACGAGTCCAAGACACCCATCAGGAGGTCTGAAAGGGCAAGTAAGCCTCCAATTAGATATTCTCCTTCCTTATATTATTTATTTCTAACTGATGGTGGAGAACCAGAGAGTTTTGAAGAAGCACTACAGGTGAAGTCCAAGAGTAAGTGGGAGCATGGCATGGTTGAGGAGATGGAGTCCTTAAGAGAGAACCAAACATGGGATTTGGTTGAATTGCCAGCTGGTAAGAGAACACTGAAGAACAGATGGACCTATAGGTTGAAAGAAGGTGAGGATGGACAGATGAGATATAAGGCCAGATTGGTTGTAAAAGGATTTGCACAAAAGCCAGGTATTGACTTTGGTGAGATTTTTTCTCCTGTTGTTAAGATGACTTCTATAAAGGTTGTATTGTCTTTGGTTGCTTTTGAGGATTTGCATCTTGAGCAGCTAGATGTTAAGACAACATTTCTTCATGGAGATTTGGATGAGGAAATTTACATGGAACAGCCAGAAGGTTTTGAGGTCAAGGGTAAGGAGAAGTTGGTGTGCAGGTTAAAGAAAAGCTTGTATGGCCTCAAGCAAGCTCCTAGGCAATGGTATTTGAAATTTGACAGGTTTATGACTGAGCATGGCTACAGTAGATGTCAATCTGACCATTGTGTATATTTTAAGAGATTTGATAATGGTAGATATATTATTCTATTGTTGTATGTAGATGATATGCTGGTTGCAGGATCTCACATGCAGGATATCTCTGAGCTTAAGGTGAAATTAGCTCAAACGTTTGCTATGAAGGATTTGGGAGCAGCTAAGAAAATCCTTGGCATGAGCATTAAGAGGGACAGGAAAAATCACAGGTTGATATTGTCTCAGGAGGATTATGTGGACAAGGTGTTGAAACGGTTCAATATGTAGGATGCTAAACCGGTAAGCACACCTTTGGCTGGACATTTTAAGTTGAGTAAAGAACAATGTCCTAATTCACATGATGAGGTAGAGTACATGAGTAAGGTTCCATATTCTTCCGCAGTAGGAAGTTTGATGTATGCAATGGTGTGTACTAGACCGGATATTGCCCAAGCAGTGGGAGTAGTAAGTAAGTATATGGCCAATCCAGGAAAGGAACATTGGAAAGTAGTTCAATGGATCCTTAGATATCTGAGAGGAACCAGCAGTAGACACTTGTGCTATGGAGGTTCAGATACTTCTCTACATGGCTATGTAGATTCAGATATGGTAGGTGATTTGGATGGCAGGAGGAGCACCATAGGTTATGTTTTTACTATAGGTGGGACGGTGGTTAGCTGGATATCTAAGTTGAAGAAGGTTGTAGCCTTGTCAACTACAGAAGCGGAGTATATTGCAGCCACAGAAGCTAGCAAGGAGATGATATGGATGACACGGTTCATGGAAGAGCTTGGAAGGGAGCATGGGAGTTGCAGATTGTATAGTGACAGTCAGAGTGCAATCCATTTGGCTAAGAACTTAGTTTTTTACTCAAGAACCAAGCACATACAGCTAAGGTACCACTTCATATGGCAGGTATTGGAAGATGGTGAGTTGAAGCTGGAGAAAATCCATACAGACAAGAATCCTGCTGATATGCTAACTAAGCCAGTTACAAAGGAGAAGTTGAATCTTCATTCAACTTCTATTGGTCTTCATGATTGAGTTGAAGATGGAGGAGCTAGAAGATGTTGCTGTATAGGTACTGGTGCAGCTGGTTTATCTCCAAGTGGGAGATTTTTAGGGTGTGGAGCTAAAAGCTTCACCAAGGAGCATACTAAACAGGTTCGGGTCTACACAGACGCCGGCATCAGTCAGGAGCAACCGACGTCGGTCAGTTGCAATTGCAGAGGCGCCGACATCGGCAGTAGGGTCAGCCGGCGACGGTCACAGGCGAACAGGCAGGAACTGACGTCGGTTACCTGTGTGTCTAAAAAGCAATTTTTGAGGACAGAAGCGAGTGTTTTCATGATGAGTTTGAGTTGTAGACTCAAGCTCACGTCTCTATTATTGGCAATATTATTTTTAGAGCCCTTGTTTAGGTGGCTTAACTATTTGTTGTAAGAGCATGCTCAAGTTTCCTATTTCTATATGTAGGAAAGATCTTCTTAGCTTAGTGAGTGGAATAGTATGAGTAGAACATTGTGAATGTTTGAAGGACAGTACTGAGTTGCATCAATCCAGGTTGTTGGATTTGATTGTACTTGAGAGAGAGCTCTTGAGGAATAGAGATCTAGTGAGAGATCTTGTGTGCATCTGAGAGAGGTGTGGAAGAATGAAGTTTCTTCAATTGTATTCCTATTGTAAAGAGTTTTAATACAAGTTTTCAGGGTGTTTTCTTGTATATCTTGTTCTGTGCTATTTATCATTCCAGTTGCTTATCTATCTGATTTATTTCCGCGTTTATTGCTTTCACAAGTGTAATCCATTGTTGGTTGATCCCCAACATCATATATTTAAATTAGACTTATACATCCTTTCCATCAATGATATCAATCTATACAAGGATGAAGCTAAACTAGAGGTCATGCCATACCCTGACCTAGTTAATAAGATATTTAGGAGGTTGAGATGTAATGATGGACTACTCAAATCAGTGTCTCAAGGGTTCCCTATCAGCCTCATAGCAAGACCTATCTCTGATAAGTAATATGACCTACCTTCACCACAAATAGACTATAACTAAGTTTTCATTAATAAATGGTATGATGTGCACTCCCCAAAGAATGTCTTAGCTACATGGGTGACTGACCCAACTAGAGTTCTCATGTATGACTAAGGGAGCCTACCTATTCATAAATTCAATAAGGGAGTTAGGAGTGGCTTCACTCAACTTAGTATAATATTTGGAAGTATAAATATTGGCTGTATGGAGATAAGGAATCTTCCACTACAACAAATAATCTTGGAGTATCAATAGATTCCCCCACTTGGGGATATCATCAACAACCTGGTATTTATTATGAATGACACTTGTAATAATGGTGCCCCATTTATCATGATGAGTTACTTGTTTGATGCCATTTGTATAACTACACAACTAGGTCAAAATCGATAGTCCCTTGAGCAATAAGAGGTTATGCCTCGGATATTATCTATAATGCATATTCATCACTTTAGACATAACATTATAATAATTTTAGAATAATTATATCCAATTTTCTATAAATAAATAATTGACTGTGATATTCCAAGGGTTCCCCTAGAGGTTAGACAAACCTTGAGAGGAATGGTTAGCTAATGGATATACCCAGATTACATAGTCATTAAAATAGAGGGAGTGATGGTGCCTCCTCTTAGATTACCAAGGTATGTGTCAATGAAATTGGATAAGGAAGAGATGGATTATCTAATTATATATGTAGTTGATGGAGTCATAAAAAATAAGAAGGTAACTACCCATAAGGTTCCATACAAATTGGGGAGGACCAAAATAACCAAGTGGTATGATGTTATTGTAGTTACACGGCATAAAGACTCAAACATATTACCTAAATATGATTTCAAGGCATGGGACCCCAATAATGTCATTTCCAAGAAATTTTTAAAATTTGAGAAAGATGTGACAATGGAGTACAAACATCAAGATGAAGTGCATGAATCGATATACAAGGTTTTATGGATGATGAGGTGGTAATAAATAATGCAACAAAGAATAATATTGAACTAGAGATGAGATTAGATAGAGAGAAGGGAAAGGAAGATAATGTAAAGTCTCAACCACCACTAACTCATGGGAGCACGTAAGATGTTGATTATGAGGAGGGACAAGAATAAGAGGAAGACGACATCATTCTTCTTATTAAGAACATGCCATGCAAACATCCATTTCTTGTCACTTCAAGTGAATAGATCCTACCTCCAATCTTTGAGCAAGGAGGATCTAGAATCCAACTAGGCCCCTCCCAATGGTCTATATTGATCTATGCATCTACCATGGATGATTCTCTCTAAATATTAGATCAATCTAACCCTAATTTCATTGATCTTGAAGAATTACAATAAAGCATTGAGCTCTTAATAGAATAAGTACAAGCACTAGCTGGCAAGAACATCAAAAAAGTCTACAAGAGGAAGAAAGAGCCCAAACCCACCATGAGGGGGGAAATAACCCCTCCATTAGCTCATCAAGTAAATACTACTACCATCATACCTTTGTATTCCTTTGGATCATAGGATCCCATTGTAAGTACTTCCCCATTGCCTTTAATGCCATTGACTAATGTAACTACCACTACCCAATCCTATATGGATACTAGCATGAGCCAAGTTAGTACTTCCTTTAAATTCACATTTCCCCATTTTATTAACCATTCCATTAAAAATGTCACTTTTTCCTAGATAACCATAATAAGTGCCTCAGTTTTTATTGGTTCCCTTATGCCTTTGAGGTCATTAGAATCTATTTCAAGGTAATTCACCTTTAAAAATCCACTCAATATTATTATAGATGCTAAGGTGAGTATGCCTTTAAATTTACATTCATTCATTCTTGACATGGGTCTTGTAAGGTCTTTATTTGACACACTTAGGAAAATAGACCCAAAGAACTTTCAAATTCTTGATACAGACCTAGTCTCTGCCTCTACCCAAACACCTCCATTACATCCACCCATAATAAAGCCAACACCTACTATTAACCCAAACTGGGTCAAATACATTATATAGGTATCAAGATAAGAGAGACCTCAGGTGGTCCTTTATGCACCTCAAGTTAGGATGAGATTTGATGCTACCATAAGCATAATGAAGAGGGTAGTGATAAAGTAGGTGGAGTATCCATAATATAGCTCAATTTTGTACCATGAAATTAAAGAGTCCCTCTTCACTTTGACAAGGAAGAGAAAATCTATCCCTAGAGAAGTCGATTAATATGTAGGGGACCCTATATCCATAGTCTAAGCCCAGGCTGAGTCCACAATAACCATGATGAAGGGGATGCAATAAGAGCTAAAAAGGTTGAAAGAATAGACACTAACTATAGTGGTATAAGGAATTACAATTCAAATAATAGACATTTTTATTAATGTCTTCAACTTGTACAAAGTCATGAAGAGAATATATGAAGATTGGACCCTACAGTTTAATGTGGTCATTAGATTTGACCAAAAAACTTGCACTATCTAATTTCAAGTTGGTAAACTTGGCTAGAGTGTAAGGAATAATAAATTCCTAGACCTTAAGGTTTTACTACTTGAGTATATCATTCCTACATAGACCATCTTGATTAATAAGACAAGTATATTGAAGAGATGGTTATATTAAGTCAAGGATGTAGCTACATCCTTGGAAAAGATTGATTTTAATATTTTCCTCTTTTTGAAAGATGCCATGGTCACTATTGTGACCAAATATGATGACACCTTCATGGATGAACAAGAATTCAAGTCCCATATGAAGGTGTTTATTGCCAAGTTCTAATAGGACTTTGCCAATATAGAGACAACTACTGACGTAATGATAATTATGGTTTTTTCCAACCAAAGGCTGGAGAAAGTAGAGGCCATTGAAGAAGCATTTAGGCCCATACTTTTAGAACACGGTAGGACCATTTAATAGATACTTGATCTATTTCAGCCCATGATCCTAGAATTTGGCCAAATTGATTAGGATTACTTGGCATGTGTAGAGGTTTGGATAGAAGAAGAGTTAGATAAGAAACAAAGGTAGCAACAACAATCTAGCCAATAGCCTCCTTTAGGACCTTAGGGAATATTCCCCTTTATCTTGCAAATTTGAATTAAGAGTGTTCCATTATATATGGTATTTTATCCACTTGGTGGTATTTTGGTGTCTTTCATGGGCCCACTTAAACTTGTATAAGCAAATTTGAAGCCTATAAATAGGGTTATTCAACCTCATTATAAAATTGGGAATAATTATTATAATAATTAATGCAAAAATGCCAAGAATTTGAGAGTTTTTTTGAATTGATTTATTTTGTGTTATATGATTTCTATTTCTCATGATTATAGAGAATTAATGGTTTCCTTTTTTCTTGCTAATCTAGAAATTATATCAATATATGCATCTGTTAGTTTGATTTTGACACTAGGCTAACAAATCTTATAGTATATTTTCTCTATTTTTATCATATTTGTAAGTAAATGTTCTTATGAAATTTACTATGGATGATTAATCCTTTTGAAACATACACTTTTACATATATTCATTTCCTTTCCTTTGAAGCTTCAACTGTATTCATTTAGCTTTGATTATTATGATAGGGCTGGTGAATGTTAATTTCATGTGTTATTATCATAGAAGTTATAAGAATTGTCATATTTGATCATCTAAAGCAAACTCTCTCTATACCTTACCCTAGTTACATTTGGATCCACTATATGAATCACCTTAGCTTAGGTATTTCTATAAATATTCATGGTTTGTTTATATTTTGGGAAATAATCAGCAAATATTAAAATAGTTTCACATAGATTAACATGAAATATAGTTTTGTTGTGTAATATATATTATCCCTACAACATGATCTACTTTTAGACTTATTATTTCTGACCATATCTATACTATTTTTGTTATTTAGAATAGTAGATATATAAACAAATCAATCCCTAAGTCTTCCAAGACTTAAAATTGAGTTCAATATTGTCCCCCAATTCCCTGGTGACATAGGGATAAAATTAATTAAATCAACACATCCTAAGGACAATTATTCCTTCCCATATCATGCTCACCCTTTGCCCTATTATTTTTGAATTTTTTGGCTACATGGGATAGAGTTTTTTCTTCCTCACCCTCATCTTCCCCCCTCTATATTTCATTATCCCCATAGGGGTCTAAATCACTTCTTAACCCTTGCTATTCCCCAATTGATCTAAAAAGGAAATCAATAATGGGATAGCTCATTTGAATTATTATGTAAATGAAGGATTGGTGTATTATTATCTTATCCTCAATTTAATCAAGTTCATCAAGTAAAAGTGTTAGTGTAACACATAAGTCCAAGAGATAAATATAAGGTGTATAGAATGTTAAAAACAACAAGGCCAAGGGCCACATTCATAGGGACATAAAAATGTTTAAAAAAAGGGACATGAATTATTTCATATGAAACAATATCAAGGACCACACACAATTTTAAAACATAAATTAGCTTATCATGTAAATAAATAACATCAATGGATCATATAACAAGGAATAACATCTATGCCATTCATATATATTAATGTCACATCATAATATAATGGTATATAATGTATGATTATGTAATAAATGATTAATTAACAAATAATATGTAATAAATATAGGTGTATAAACATCTTACAAAGGTAATATAAATATATAACCTATAATAATGAAACCTATGGAATAATATTACCCTAATATCAGCATGGGCACTAGGTAGAGGGAAATCCAACATTTTTAAGTCCATGAGTAGCATTCACAAAACTCAGATAATGTGAAATGCATGTGTGTATGTAAATAATATGTCATCTACCAAAAATGTTAAAAGTAACATATGAAAGTAGTGTAAACTAGCAATCATGTCATGCTCAAGGCTTGATTTTTGATTTTTTTAGTATTTGAATGATTTTTTATTTTATGATTTTTTTATACTTTTGAAATATTTGAATTTTTGGCTTATGATTATGAAATAAATTGATTTCCATTGGGATTTAAGTTGACATATATTATATTTTCCTTGATATTATATGATTGCTTTGCTTCTTATTTTGGTTCTGATTATTCAAATTATGTATTATTTTTCATCTCTAAAGATTATGCGATTCTATGGAAAGAATCACCATCATGTAAAATTGTTATTATTATTATTTTACCTAAAAAATTAAGATGTTGATTTGTATAATCTACTATATATTGAATTTATTTTAATTATTTATATCCTAATATAAAGGATACTCTATATTTAGAATGCATGACCAATATGCATGTGTTGACCAATTTTGGGCTATATGAAACTTGTAAAATGATATATTTAAGGGGTCTTGTTAAGTGTGTGATATTATATAACTTTGAAATGTCATGTTAAAATTATTGTAAACTGATAACACTGTATATGTCATGTTTCTGTTATCATAAACAAAACTATTTTTATAGTATTCACCTTCGATAAATATGGTCATAGTCAATTTATTTTGTTGAGGACACTTTCTCATCATTGTTATTGAATATGGAACCTTTATGGAGATATATATAGGTTTTTTCATTAGTGACATGAAATATTTATAATGCCTTCATCTTATATTTATGAATTTATTTTTTAAATGCTTTATAATTATCTATGTCATGTTGCATGATTTAATGATAACCAAAATATGCCTTTCCTTCTTTGTGTGAAAGTTATCCCACAACTAGATGTCAAGTAGATAGTAGTGTGATATGATAATGATTAAATAGTAACTAAAATTCTAATCTTGGTGTATCCTAAACATTAATTATTTAGAATTGTGTCATAGTCTTATAATTTATCATCTCCATATTATTGTTCCATATTTATCCAAGGATTTATTTTATTTAATGTTGGTTGTGATTGGTATGTGTTTTTATTTAAAATACTCTTCACATTGAGGATATTATAAGTATCTCTCATTATTTTCTTTCCTTTCCCCCATAATATTACATGTCAATAGTTTTTTATGATTTATCATTATTTTTTATATGTGAATCATCTCTATATGTTCCAAATCCAACATACATGAATAGGGTATGAAATTATTATTATTATAAAGGATTTAATTTTAAATGTTGTAAATGATCATATATCATATGTTCCATGATTATATCTTCATCAACACTATCTAAATAGATTATAACTATGACATCTTGATGTTCTAAGTTCACAAGTAAAGGAAGATCAAGATTATGCTATGGTTACTTTATATTAACTTGTGATTCCTATTATGCAACTACTTGGTATGTTATAATTAGTTACTTATAATTTTATGTACTTTATTATCTAACCTCATGTGTGTGCATCTATGTTATTTTAATTGGTTGTGATAAGGCAATACTTGTGTCATTAGCTAACTACTACTATGATTTATATTCATTGTTATATTAGGTTGTTTTAAAATATCTAAATGTATCCTCATCTACTAGTTATAAATAGGAATAGCCTTCATGTATATACTTGATGCATATATGTGATTTTTATGGTACTTATTCCATAGCATGTATCCATGGTTGAACCAAAATCAAGTTTTAATCTTAGGAATTAAATGAAAAGTGGTAGGTACTATCCTAGAACCTAGTACCACATCTAATGAAATGGATCTAATTATTTGATGGGGAGTATTATCAAATATATTTATGCTATATTATGAAAAATTTGTAATTGAAGAGTGTACTCATATTAATATAAACAAACAATGATACAACATTATTAATACAAAACAATGGGTTGAAAAGGTCACACCCCATAGTCAAAGTCATATCAAGGTAATAAACTCTCATGAAATGGGAAATTATAATAGAGGATCAGTAATTACAACACCAAAAAAAGTCACATCAAATTGAGACAAGTGCATGACAACCAAAAAAGGTGCACATAAGAATCCAATAAATTAAATAAAAAATTTAAGTTGTATTAAAGAAAATGGTGGACAAAGGAGGAATTGAAAGAGGATAATCCTACATCTTGTCTTCTCATCACCATTAAGTATTGTGTATTAATACATAGGTAAGGGATCCCACCATCATTTTGATATAGATTATAATTTTATTCATTGTGATAATCAAGTGAGATATTAAGCCTAGACACATATACTTTTATTACAGTCGAGGGACCCAATCCTTTATATCACCTCTTCCTGTATTATTTCTTATAGATGAATCACACTGGTGAGACAAGTAGCAAGGGGACACTAAGGAGGAAAGAGGCTCTGAAATTTGTTTGTATAATGTTGATGGTGTATACCATGCCCTCTCCCATGAGGGGGATACTAGAGATATGAAAGATTTAGAAGCTCATGGCTAATCACACATGGGGAATTACCATAATGATAAATCAAATGATAGATATGATTAAGTTCTAGCTAAACTTTATCAATCTAACTATGAATCTAGAGGATAACATTATAAATGATATTAAAAAAATGCATTCCATTTCCTCATGATTAAATCAATCATAATTTATAGCTTTCCATATTTGAAAAATAATATTAGCATAATAAAATTGCCAAAATCTATTGCATCTTAAAAGAAGGAAGGTGGAATACCCCAACACATCCATCTTCCACATAAAAAAATACATATTGAAAAGTTGAAAGTGTGTATGAAGCCAATGCCACATACACTAGGCATGGGAGTAGAACCTTAAAATATGTTTAATTATATTAGGTTGATGACATTATAAGAAAATGGGATTTGAAACCCCCATGTTCTTAATCCTATCACCAACAAGTAAACCCTAATAAAGAATACACCAAAGGAAATGGTCCTTTTTAGGCTCAATGGGATCAACCCACAAGGTGGTAAATATGCTAGACCATACCACATGGGTGGCTCGAAGGTTCCATTAGTGATTGAGACTATCATCTTGAATATGCTAAAGAGCAAATATATTATACCATAAACATAGATATTATAGATTAAAAGGAGTGGTTGTAGGTCAATTATGATATTTACACTAGAGATTTAGGGAGTTAGCTCAAATCTTATAAACATAATCATTAGGTATGGAGCCTTGAATCTTTGTAATAGACTCAACATCTACATTATTTAAGTTAAATTTGTTCTAGACCAGATGCCATGGAAGCTAAGAGAAGATCGATTTACAAAATAAATCCCTAATTTTCATAGCTTTTTTAAAAAACATTAATATCTTGATCAAAGGGACCAATACAAAGGTAACACTATGAAAATTAAATGTGGGAGATCACTAAATATAATGTTGATACCCAATATCTTTAATAAGGAAGTGTTATAAATATTTAATATAAAACTATTATCTACCAACACATGTTTGACCAAATAATTTTGTACTTGAATGAATAATGTCAATATTTTATATATTATGTGTCGTGTGGGTAAGTAATATTTTAAAAAAGTAACAACTTTTTTGTTGTCCTTGAATACATTTATAATGGAATCAAATGATGTAAGTTGTGTGTAATTAGGTAAAGTGATTTCTTACAATGCCTTGCATAATATATATTTGTAGACCACTAGTATTTTGATTAATTCAAACATATAAATATTAGCATGGGAAATATTTAGTTTATAAACAATGTCATACTATTTAGGTTTACATTAGGTGGAGGAGTTTGAGGAGAAACATGCTGAATACCTTCATTCTTCCACACATGACAAGGCACCCTAAATTGTCTATTGTTAAGAACATGGACAAGAGAATCTAAAATAAGTTGTGGGTGAAAAATGGGAGTGGAATGGTATTTATTACAAACTTTATGTCTTTGGTGATGATAAAAAAAATGTGTCATGCATGCCATTTTTCATCTAGTAGTAACAATAGGCATCTTAGATTAGAAGAAGGCTTGGGATTGTTTATTGGTATCATATTAGTTAATTTATGTTTGATCCTTGTTACCCATTTTATTTTAAAATTTATCCAAATAATATAAACTATCCATGTATAAAAATATGAAAATATAAACTTCATTGCTCATGTTAACTAGTAATGTTAATTTAACATGGTCATGATTAATGTTTATTATTAGGGAAAATAAAAAAATTAGGTATGAAAATAAAATCATAAGGATGAAATATTCAACCTTGGAAAGATAAAACCTTATGGGTAATTATGGGGTGTTAAAGTTTTTGATATGTGTATGGGTTCACTAATATGTTCTACAGTAATTTAGATTAATTATTGAGATTAATTTAATTAGGATAGAACTTTGAAATATAATTTAGTTCAATAGATATTGAATTCAAGCATACATATGAATATAAAATATTAAGATTGATTATTATCATTTGAAAATAGAATTTGATACATATATAAAGTAATAAAGATATCATGATACTTATAATTTTTGGTATACTATCTAATTATGATTATATTTTGAAAGTGAAAAATGGGATAATCAAGCATGTGGTTTGTTTAGTTTTAGAACTAATTCTCTCTTTGAGATAGTAATTTCTATAGCAGCATTCCAATATCACAAAACAATAATAAATTTATAGTTAGTATTTATCTACATGTAATCATGGCATAATAACTTTATATCCACCTACAAATATATCTTCTTACTTTGTGTTTATGATCCTAAACCCTAATGATGTGCACAACTCTAGAAATCAGCACACTTTGATTTGAATTCCTAGGTGTGATTATGATGGATATAAAATTAAATGTTTTAGGAAAGTGTAATTAATTTATCTAATCTCAATCACCCATGGCTGATGATTAACTAATTTCTATGTATCTAATACTCTAAGGATGGAAATCATGACACGTGTACTTCTGAAACCTAGCGTGATTGTGTAATTCTACTCCTTCACAATATATATGTAGAAAATAATGTGTATTTGTTACTTTAAAATTATTTATTTTAATGATATTTTTAGTGCTTTAGATTTATATTGTGATTCCCTAAAGTGACAAGTTTGAAAATTGGGATTAATATGATATATTTATTTAGTGTTTAATAGTGTATAGATGTATAGTAGTTTAATGCCAAGTAAATTTTGATTGAGACATTGATATATATATATATATATATATATATATATATATATATATATATATATATATATATATATATATATAAAATTAAATGTTTTGTGAAGGAGCAGAATTACACAATCACGCTAGGTTTCAGAATTACACGTGTCTTGATTTCCATCCTTAGAGTATTAGATACATAGAAATTAGTTAATCATTAGCCATGGGTGATTGAGATTAGCTAAATTAATTACACTTTCCCAAAACATTTAATTTTATATATATATATATATATATATATATATATATATATATATATATATATATATATATATATAAAATTAAATGTTTTGGGAAAGTGTAATTAATTTAGCTAATCTCAATCACCCATGGCTAATGATTAACTAATTTCTATGTATCTAATACTCTAAGGATGGAAATCAAGACACGTGTAATTCTGAAACCTAGCGTGATTGTGTAATTCTGCTCCTTCACAATATATATGTAGATAATAATGTGTATTTGTTAATTTAAAAATATTTATTTTAATGATATTTTTAGTGCTTTAGATTTATATTTTGATGCCCTATAGTGGCAAGTTTGAAAATTGGGATTAATATGATAGATTTATTTAGTGTTTAATAGTGTATAGATGTATAGTAGTTTAATGCCAAGTACATTTTGATTGAGACATTGATATATATATATATATATATATATATATATATATATATATATATATATATATATATATATATTTCATAATACCACAAAATTTATAGATTGATGGGATCAACCTAAAGATGGGTTTGATTTTATATAAAATTTGTTCCTAGAAGTGAGTTAATAATGACCAGATAAGGTCAATATGGTCAGTGAGCATGCTTCAGTTATATTAGATTATCTTATATATAAGTATAAAAATACCTTTATTATATATAATAGGTATTTATAATATATAGTAAATAAGGATAAAAAAGATAATAATACAAAATTAATATTAAGATCCAAGCATCACTCAAGCCAAGGCTCATTAAATCTAATTCACTTTGATATTGTCATCCCATTTCAATCTCTCTAAATTTAAATTAAGTCAATGGAGGGTATTATATTACATGTAATTTAATAATAACTCATAGGTAGGATGAGGTTTTAAAACTCTCACTTTTTCTATTACATCCACATGCTCACAAAATTATGTAGGGGCATGATTTTTTACTTACAAGGTATGTAGTTTACATTGATACCTCACTGATTGGCTGAATCCATAATTTTTTATTTTTTTGAAGTGTGAGTTATGTTAAGGAGGATATTAAAATATTATATATATTTACCCATAATATATGAAAAATAAATTTACATGTGTAAAAAAAATGTGACAATGCACATGTTTGAAAAAACCAAATTGTGAAACCCTAATAGGATAAACATAGTCACAACTAAGCAAATGTGGCCATAATCAAATAATCACGATGTAAAGGTTTGTATATAATGGCTATGTGTTTTTCTTAGTGTTTGAATATATCCTAAATCATCATAAATTTTCCATATTTTTGGAGTATTCTATATAAAATCTATATATTTCATCCACATTCTCAAATTTACAAAACAAAAAAATGCATGATCATCCCTTGCCCCTTTTTCATTTGAATTTCTTAGTTCACTTTAATTTATTTAATTTGGAATTATTTATCACCTAATAATGTTATACAGATATAAATTATGTATGTTTAATCATGTATTCTTATTTTTGTTCAGTTTTAATGAATTTATTCCTTATTTTTCTTTAAACCATTATTATATTAAAAACAACCAAAGATAAAATAAGAAACATATATGCCCAATTTTCTAGGTGAGGGATGTTCCTTCATATCAAACATATTAAAATAAAAGTATTAATTAAAAAATGTATAAAATATATAGTAAAAAAATATTTTAAATAATTGAAAACACATTTTTAAACACATGTATGTAAGTGTAGAAAGATTTTATAATGTAAAATTGAATAGTAATATGAAATGAATACAATTAAGCAACAACTAAAGTTTGAAAAGTTAGAGTGTGAAAATAAAGGGAGAAAGTGATATTTACAAATAATATCCCATAAATATGGACACATAATATGCTCTAATTTACCAAAAATCAAAAATATGGACAAAATATAGTAAAAAATGTATCAAATATAATAACCTCAATGTGGCAAAGATGTATGTAAGATATTAGGAGAAATCCAAGCATAATACAAGAAATGTATGATTAATAGAAACATAGGTGTATTGTGATGTAATTAATATGACTAATAAAATTATATGGGGAAACATCCAAAACCTTACAATAAGAATATAATTCATAATGTGATGATCAAATACTCACCATTACCACCTTTATATACCCTACTTATGTTATGTAGACTACCTAGGGTCACCCTATGTTTTAACATAATTTAGATTAATAAGTGAGATCAATATAATTAATATAAAAAAATTAATTGTGATTTATATCAATAGATGTGGAATTCAATCATACATATGAATTTAAAATATTGTTATTTTTATTTTGACTTGACAATGGCATATGCTAATTATAGAAAGTACTAAAAAGATCATGATACTTAGGTTTTTTGTTGACTATCTAACTATGATTATATTTAAGAAGTAAAAGTTAGGGATAAATAGGCATATGGTTTGATTGGTTTATGAAATGACTCACTATTTATGATAGGTCAATTTTACAAGATCAAGTTAACATCTTGAGTTTATACGAACCTACTAGTTCATAGTGACCTGCATAGCATTAGGGCATAATGACTATATGACCATCTAAAAAGTTCTCTATTTTATTTATATTTATGATCCTAAACCATTATCATGCACATAAATACATAAATCATTATAATTATGGAAGTGTAATGGCATGAAGTGACCCAATCATCCACATTTGATGATTGACCACTATCTATGTATCAAATATTCAAAGTAGGAATATAAAGATAGATTATTATTAGAAGTAGTGTGAATTCATAGTTATTCTTCTTCACTATATGTATGTAGCTAATGACATGGTTTTGGTACTTTACAATGTTTTTTTAACTTATATTTTGAGTGATTCATACTTGGCTTGTGACTTATCCTAGAAATAGGTTTGAAAATTGGAAATAATAGGGAATATTTAATTAGGGTACAATAGTTTACAAATGTATAACATATGTGTCAGGTCCATTTTTAATGAGACCTTGATTTTTTTATATGTGGATCTAATTGAATAGTTTTCATGGAATTGACATGATAATTTGATAAGAGGACCCAATGGATAGGTTGATTTCTAAAAATATCCATTTTTAGGAGAGAATTGGTACTAACAAGATTAGGTCAATATCAACTAATGTACTAATTGTATCTATTAGAATTGATCTATGTATATTCAAACTAAATTAATAATTAGGAGATGTCTTTATAATATATTTAATAGGTTTGAAATAGAAATTAAGAATATTTCACAAACATAATTTTTTTATATACACAATCCAAAAAAATTAAAAGAACAAAGTTCACCTAGAATTTAGCACAAAAACATGTAATGAGATCCATAATTGTGTTACAACCAATACAAGAACTAGACCATGTGTATAACCCATCAATGACTTCATTACGAAGCCTTTTTAACCACCTAGTATTTAGATATAAGTGGGTTAGTGTGGTATTACACACTCACCTCTATCCATTTACTATGTTTTGGCCTTCCGAATAGAGTCATTACCAACTTATGCCCTTATTGGAGTACCTATATAGGCTATAGAACAACCAATACCTCAAGGGTAGTTTCAAAAATGTTCATAAAACTATTGTAGAGTATGATCAAATTCAATAGAATAATAATAATAATAATAATAATAATAATAATAATAATAATAATAATAATAATAATAATAATAATAATAATAAACTTAATTAAGTATGATTTACCAAATCACAAGAAAAAAATAAATATCAAGAGAAAATGACTATTTCCAAAAGCAATGCAAAGAAGTTTAATACCTTTTTATTTTATATAAAAAATGACACATGAAGTTTGACATAACTAATATAATAAGTATATAAGATTCAATGGGTGTTTCTACAACCATGTTTATATTATGCTTAGGAGCATCTTTAAAATTAATAACTAAGGTACAAGCTAATGATAAACATGCCAAATAATTCCATAAGACTTAAGTTATATTTACATTTTCCCCTAGTACCAACATAAATGCATCGAGAGTTGAACAACTATATATATAGTCTCATGGAATAAATGTACATATGTTAAGTCTTCTTTAAATATTGTTCTTAAATATTTATCCATTAACTTAAATCCATGATTTTAGCCTAAATGTTTACTGTATTGATTACTTGACGTTTAGAGAATACTTAATATTTAATTCCATGATAGATTCTTATAATAATAATAGTAATAATAAAATTTCATAACATATTTTACCATATTTTGATAAGAACTACTTATTAAAAATATTTAATTATATATTCAAAACACAGAGTAATTGTTACTCAAACACAAAATGCTTTAGCTAGGAATAACCATATCCATTTTAAAATTTCCAATCAAGTATATTGTTTCTAGTTTAGCTTCATCATATGCATAATATTAACTTGATCTTAATGAATATTAATTATAATTAAATAATTTATGAGTTACCTATACAGTTCATGGCACATAATAGTGATTAGTAATTTAAAAGTGAAAAGATTATCTTCTAGGAGACTTTATTTAAAATATGTGTACATATTAATCACTTAACTAATTATCACATATTTTTAATTATCACACATTCCATTAAGTTGTTACAACTCTTCTCATAAATATTAAATTGAATACAAACCATTCAATTTTCTAGTTAAATTACGAGGATTTCAATAAAATAAAACATATAGTTATATTCCAAGTATTTAATGAAGTCTCAACACTCTCATTAATTAACCCATGTCAAACATAGGTTTTATAATAGTTCATTTAAATATAAATTTAAACTTAAACAAATTACCTCTTTACAATAGATATCAACAAGTAATCATATTCAAAGAGTAGTGTTGCTTAGAATATACAAACATATGATTACAAATAAATCATGAAACACAACTTTAATATAATAAAATTATGTTCAATTATTTATACTCTATGTAAGAAAATAATCATGCCATACTCAATCTATCTTTTACAATTGAGTTAAAACACTATTATTTGCATATTTAAATAACCAAGTAATTTCTAACTAGTGAATAATAAGTATATCCCCAAATACATGAATACATCTATTGATCATGAGTTAACATAAAATTGATGCTATATAATAACTCAAGATGATACAAAATTATAATAAAAATTCTCAAACTACTTAATCCAATTAAGTGTTTAGCTATAGGTATATGATAAAGAACTCATATTTATATTCTTATTTCAAAATATTAATGAAAAAATGTAGATTTATATCAAACTAGTAATACCAAATTACTCAATTAATCAAATGATCAGCAATGATTATATCATGAATTAAACTTAAATGATACTATTACATTACTTTGTATTAAATACAACTATGATGAATAACATGAATTATAATCATAAGAATTATATAACAATTTTAATTCATTTACAACCAAATATTATAACTTGAAGTAAGAAGAAATGAATCCAATAATTACATGCAATCCAAAGAATCTAAACCTACTTCACCATTCCTAATAAGACTAACCACAAGTGGCCTTATACTTCCCCAACCATTAATTGGATATGGATCAAGAAAGTAGAGAAAGGATTATGAAACAAATTGATCTTGACAACATTCAAACAAAAACCAACCATAAATTAAAAAAAAATGCGTAAACCAACCCACCAAAATCCATTAACTTGGTACTTGATTATGAATATAGATATCCTTTCTAACTTCTCTATTTATGGGCCATATTCTATTCTAGAATATAATATGGCTCATAAATCTATATGCCATAACTTACGTGGCAATTGTCTTCAAGTACTAACTTAATATATATTTAAAAGTTAAAAACTAAACTCATAAAAAGAAGATAACAATATTAGCCAATTAATAATTAATAAATTAAAATTATGTAAAGCTACAGGTCACATTATTGACCAAAATGGACTTTACCAAACATAGTGAAAACTTAAATTTCAAATGTAATGATTTATAAAATCATAATAAATAAAATAACCAACAAACCAATTATCTCAAATATAAGTCAATGTAATCATGAAATGATAATAATTTCAATTATCACTTCTAGAATTAATCCACTAATTTAACATGATGCCACAAACCTGAGTCATACTAATAGTGACCAAGCATTTCAATAAAAGTCAAACAGTTGTGTAAACATAATAATATAATAGTAATAATATGTTATTTTTGTACCATCCCCTATAATCATTTCAAACCCTATGGGGACTCCATATGTTGTTTCTCCCATTTTTGGCCATGGTTTGAAATAACCACTAGATTTTTTCAAAACATTAATTATTAAACTTGAATGTACTGAGGTTAGGGTTTCTACAATAATAAACCAAATAAAAAACCCAAATTTTCTTATAACTAAGACATGACTATCATGGATTGAAAAATAACAATGACTCAGTCAACATAACCCTTTTGATCCATTAAATAAAATAAATTCATTAACAAGGAGATAACCATAATGACTTTAATAAAACAACCTGATCGAGGGTTTTGACTAACATACAAATCATGCATAGTCAAAAATAACCTAGATATAGGTTTTAAATAATAAAATAAAAATTATCAACACCCAACACATTTAAATAATCCATAGCCTAAAATTATTTCACAATGGAACAAACACCCATTCCAAAAACCAAAAATATATACACAGTGTGTAAACAACCACCCACAGCCATTATTCACAAAATAGCCAAAATAGCTAGAAATAAAATATTGTAAGTGCTCAACAAAACCATGGCTAAGCCATTTATGGACACCATGTTCAAAAACAACAAAACAAAATAATAAATAAATGGCCCTAATTTGGGTTTTACCCATAAAAAAACAATGTAGTAACTGATGATAACATTATAGTTAAAGCCCTAACTTATCTTTCCATTCAAACTCCATTTACAAAATCAACACAAATTTTTAAATCCACCAATTACTTGGTTGATGGATGTCAACCACAAAATAATTTTTGTTATCTTATAACCTCCAAGTTCTATTCCAAACTAGCACTTAAAATCATGTATGCATTCAAACAAAATATTTGAAGAATAAATACAAGATTAAACCCTAAATAACTCTCCACAACTCTTGCATGGCCATTAAGATAAATGCATCAAACTATAGTTTTAACTCCTAAAAAATCTCATGAAAAATTTTATTACATTCCCCTTAGCTACCATGCCAAAAATTTTGGTAGAGATTCCCAAAGGCTTCAAACTCTTTAATATTGAGTCTAAAGGAAATGTAATAAAACCTAAAAACACAAAGAATCATCTCTATCCATCATACATGGTAAATTGAGCCAATTCGATGACCCGTAAGTCATTGGGATAAACAAAATATGATTTAAATAATTACCAATGCCCTTATCTGAGTTAAATAAACTAATAATCACCCCCAATCCAAACCTTGGCTTAACAAGCATGCCAATGAAATAAACAAAGAAAGGACAATCAAACAATGCTAAAACCCTATTACTCAAGACACCAACATAAATCAGATAGGGTGTATCCTTAATCACCCACAATCAAATATGGTTGTTTTGACACATTAAGTCAAACAACACTAAGACAAATGAGAGAATAAATAAGATGTCAAAAAAAAAACAATTTCTAGAACACAAAATCAATTATGTCACTAAATTAGACTATTAAAGTCGACAAGCATTGAGTCAAATAAAACATAAGAAACTAGAATGATGTAAAATAAAAAATCAATAAGAAGACAATAATTGCCATGTAATTACAACTCAATCAATGATAATGTAAAAATTGGTAACATCAAATAAAATGATGTTTGTATAAACATAAAAATTGACTCATATCAACTAAGAATGAAATCTATCATAGAATGAAAACACATTAGTTCAATTACAAAAAAAAGACTAAATCATCAATACTAACAATCTCAAACTTTACGTCAGAATTTACTATTTTGTTTATCCATATTATTTATTCATGTTTCCCTATTGCTCAAGTACCTATACCTGTACTAAATAAATAGATTATCAACACCATTAGGACATCTAATTATAATAATAAAAATTTAAATAATACATCAAACTAAATAATGAATCAAATGTTGTAATGAAAATTTAATCCATAATCATCTCAACAGTTATACTAAATACATATTAATGTAGATCAAAAATTATAATACCATAATAAAGTAACAAAAAATGTCTTAAATAATCCATAACTAGTCGATAGCAACATAAATGAATTAAATGTAGGTCAATTAGGGACATGACATCATCCCCCACTTGGAAAAGAGTCATCCCAATTATCAAAATAGAAAAGGATAATGTTTCTTGAAAAGACTCTCATCTTCCCAAGTAGCACTTATTTTTTATAAAGGATCTCATTGAACAAACACTTAGGAAATCTCATGATTCTTGAATTTAACGTTGCAATGGTCTACAATATTTATTATATCCAACTGCATCTTTTCATCTTATTAAAGATGAAGTTAAGTCCAATCTGAAACATGAGATAGATTAGGAATATACTTTATGAACAAAGAAACATGAAACACATTTTAAATCTGAGACAAGGATGGTGAAAGGACTCACCAATAGGCGACATGACTAATTTAATCCAAAATTTCAAAGGGTCCTATAATCTAAGGAGTTAGTTTGGAAGACTTTCCAAATTTATCTAAGCTTTTATATGATCTAACATGTATAAAAACCTAATCTAACATTTGGAATTCATGTGGTGTCCTTTTCAAATCAACATAAATATTTTTACTATTAGAGGTAGCCTTTACATTCTACCTTATAATTTCCATTTGTTTATCATAATCTTACAAAACATTAGGACCAACAATGGTCCTATTTTCTAAACTTTTCTAGTGAAGTAAATTTCTACATTTATGTAAATACAAAGCTTTGAAAGGAGACATTCTAATCACTGAATGGTATGAATTTTATAATAAAATTCAACCAAGTGTAAATAATTTTCCCATTTACCTTGTTAATCCATAACATACATTTTTAACATGTATTATACAACTTAATTTAATCTTTCTATCTTACCATTTGTTTCAAGGTGATAAGATGAACTAAAATTTTATATTGTATAAAAATTAGTATTTAGAGTTTATGAAAACCTTTAAGTAAGAAGTTTATCTCGACCTAAAAAATAACTTCAAGTATACCATGAATTTTTACTACCTATTTCATAAACTATGATGTAAACATAGATGCATCATCAATTAAGTTTCCAATAATGAAATGACCAAATTTTGTAAATTTATCTATTACAACCAAAATAGTATCATGTTTTCTTTTAGATTTTGGAAAACTAGCTATGAAATCCAATGAAATCATAGGACACTTACCTCATGGTAAATCATGAGGGTAAAACAATCCTCTTAAATGGTAATGTTCATCTTTTACATGATAACATTCTAAACATCTTGACATAAACTTAGTAACTCCATGGTTCATTACAAGATAATAATATAGCCTTTCTAATTCATGGGCCATCTTCATGACACCTAGATGATCAAAATGAGGTACTTCATGCACTTATTTTAGAAAAATAATCCATAAGCCATAGAACTCAAGTACATGAAATCTATTTTTATGTTTGATTAAATCATCAAAATCAACAAAAAAATAAAAAAATATTTTCAAAAGGATTGTCATCCAAATTTGTACTTACATATCAGAAAAACTTATTAGATTGATATTATTCCAATAATTCATTTTTAAATTTATTATGGAGAATATATAAGGTAGTGATATACATGCATCTATTCAGTGCATCAACAACATAATTCTCCTTACCTTTAACATATGAAATATTCATATCAACATTACTAAAAAATTATAGACATCTATGATAGAACACATTTAGATCATCTTAGGAAAATAAATATTCAAGGATGTGATGATCAAATTTTATCTCAAAATACTTACCCAACAAAAAGTGTTTCAATTTTTTCAAAGCATGAACAATGGTAGAAAGCTCAAGGTCATGATTGGTTTAATTATTCTCATGGTCCTTTATTTTTTGTGAATCATAAGCCATAATTAAATTCTCCTAAGTTAATATTCCACCTAAGCCTTCTCTAGATGCATCAACCCATATTTCAAAACTTCTATTTAGATTTGATACAAGTACAAGATTCGAAGTCAACAACTCTTTAAGATTCAGGAAAGCTTGTTCACATTTAGAAGTCCACAAAAAAAATTTAACCTTGCACTGTAAGAAAATTATTGGGGTAACCACCTTTAAAAAAATGTCAAAAAATATTCTATAATAATCATCCATCCCATAAAACTATGTATGTCATGTACATTTTTAGGATCAGACCACTCTTGATATAATATGATCCAAAAACTACATCTCAAATTGAAAGAAAGCACATTTAGATAGATTACCAAACAATTTGTGTTGCCTTAAAATTTGCAACACTAAGCACGTATGTTTTTCATGTTCAACTACATTATTAGAATATATCATTGATCCTTAGTTGGTGATATCCTAATCTCAAGTCTATACTTGAAAAGATAGTTGTGTCCTTCATTTGATCAAATAGATCATCTATCTTTGGAAATGTATAATGATTCTTAATGATAACCTTGTTAAGATGCAATAGTCAACACATAATCACAAGGTTTTATCCTTATATTTCATAAATACCATTGGTACCCCCCAAGGTGAGATGTTTGGACTATTACTATCATTTTATTTGTTGTTCTTATAGTTGAGATTTTAGCTCTTTCAAATATGTTGCATTCATATGATAAGGTACTTTATATGCAGGGAACATGCCTATAGTTATTTTAATAAAAAAATAAAATTCACATTTAGCAGGAAACCCAAATAATTTATCTATAAAAACATCCAAAAATTCTTGAAAAAATGGATATTACTCAAATGTCATTATTGTTTCAAGTGTAGTTTCTTGAATAAAAATACTATATAACTTATAACCTTTATATACTACTTTCTTCATAAATACATCTAATATTATCTTATGTACTTTTTATGTTAGCAACCATTGAATTTCTACAAGATTTCCCAACTCATTATAGTAATACACCATTTTGATACAATAGTTCAAACTGGATTTATGTTCTTGAAACTAATCCATCCCTAAGTTAATAACAAAAGATGTGAGACCATCTAAAAATAAATTATCTTGGGTTTGAAAAACACCTAAGTCTAGGATTACTCCCTTAAGACACTCAATAATTGGTACTCTTTTACTCAAGCCAAATACAACATCCCAAGCATCCTTCAAAGTCATCAAATTCAAATTATAACATGTTACTAACTTGAGATCCATAAAACTATATTTTTTTCTAAATCAAACAAAATTAAAACATAAATATTATTTATTTTTCCTCTACTTTCAATAGGTGTTGCTTGGAAGTCAATGTTTCTATTATCCATAGCTTCATGCACTCTACGATTAATTGATTGGACAAATTTCAACTTAGGATAATTTCTATGGTAGTGGTTATCTCCATAATCTGAGCATACTAAAGTTCTTTTTAACATCACATGAATAATATTGGCTCTAGTAGTAGGCATATTTTGACTACCTTGAGTCAAATTCCAATTGAAATTAGTAGTATTAGAAGAATTTGGATTTTTCAAATTCTTATTCTACCCTTGAAATATATTAAAACCACTTGTACTCCTTGAAAATATGTGGTTAGAATCATATTTCTTAATATTCATAGGAAAAGGAGACATATTTTGACTCTTATATTGCTATCTATTCTATTTAAAATCTTGTCTTGCCTTTAGATGAGACATCTCTTTTACTTCTTCCTTATGACAAGATTTAATAACCATAGTTAAAGTCTTAGGATTGGTCATATTTACATCATACATTAATATTTATTTCAACACCAACTTAAACTTAGTGTCTTTAGTCTCTTCGTCATGCATGTAGTTAATATGATGCAACAAATTTAAAAACTTGTTTTCATACTCAGTCATAGTCATATTCTCTTATTTTAGTAGCCATAAATTAGTGGTTTTATGTTCCTTAAATTTGAAAGTAAGATACCTTTTTCTAAATTACCTTTCAAAGGTAGGCTTGGTATGTCATTGGCTACTAACCCTCTAATGTGCATAGATGGTTCTACCAAAGAGTTATATCTCCTACTAAATGATATTTTACTACTATTTCCTTCACATTAGAGGATATGTTATGCAAATTAAAATACTTTTGTAGGTGTACTAACCATATATCATCTACATCACTTGATTCCTCACCTAAAATTTTTATTAGAAGTAACTCAGCTCGTTAATGATGTTATCAACCATATTACCAAGGTTATTTTGAAGTTCTAGTTCATCAATTTGACTTTCATCTCTATTTGGAATTTATTTAGCTGAAACACCTTCTAAATTTTTCAACCTATCTAGTTTACTTTGAGGCAAATTTAATGCAGTCAAAATTCCAATAAAAAAATACCTCTGGTTAACATTATGATTATTTTCCTCATAATTAAGGGCTTCAACTTTATTATCAACATTATTATGAGGTGGTTCCTCTCTCTTAGTAATATTGGCCCTATGATCTTGACATCTTCCTCTACCTAGGTTAAGTTTTTGTTAGGTTATTATCTACTATTATAGATGTTGTTCTCTCCATCTTATGGTGAAGAAATCAATAACTCAATTGATATTAACAAGAAAATATTTACCAAAGTTCCCTAGAGTATTAAATCATGCATTCATACCAATATGCCACAACCATAGATTTTTTTCTATACACATAATCTAAATAAAATAATGGAACAAGGTTTACCTAGAGTTTAATAAAAAAAAACATAATGAGATCCATAACTATGTTCTAGCCAGCATAGGAACTAGACCAAATGCATAACCCATCAACAACTTCTTTAGGAAGCCTTTTTAACCACCAATTATTTACATAAAAGTGGGCCAGTGTGATCCTAACCACTCAGGTTTATCTATGTACTATGTTGTTATAATCCCAATGGATTCATTAATGAATTATGCCCTTAACTGAGTACATGTACAAGCTATAAAATAAATAATACCTCAAGGGTAGTTTTATCAAAGTTCAATAAACATTGTTAAATTAAGATCATATTGAACAAAATAATCATCATGCTAAGCTTGTTTAAGTGTTATTTACCAAATCAAAAGTAATAGATAGAGATCAAAGGGAAAATTACTATCTCAAAAATTAATTCAAATCATTTGATTACCTTTTCATTTCATAGGTAAAATGGCACATGAAGTTTGACACAACTATTGTAGAAAGTATGAAAGATTCATGGGATGTTTCAACAACCATGACTAATTTAGATTTACATTTGTCATGACAAACATGTCAAATAATTCAATAAGAATTAATTTATATTTATATTTTCCCCTGGTACTAACATAAATGCCTTGAGAGTTAAAAAATTATATACAATCTTATGGGCTAAATGTACTTATGTTAAGTCTTACTTAAATCTTGTTATTAAATATTTATCCATTAACTTAAATCAATGATTTTAGCCTAAACATTTATTGTATTGCATACTTGAATATTAGAGCTTAATTAATCTTTAATTACAAGATATATTTTTATAATAACAATAAAATTTCATAACTTCTTTTACCATTTTTGGATAAGAAATGGTTATTAAAAATATTCAATGGTCTATTTCAACCATGGAGCATTTGTTCCTCAAACACAAAATCCTTTAGATAGGAATAGCCATATCCCTTTTGAAATTTACAATGAAGTATATTATTACCAATTTACCTTCAACATATGTATAAGATTAATTTAATTTTAATGAATATTAATTATAATGAATCAATTTAGGAGCTTCCCGTACATTCCATGGCATCTAATAGTGCTTAATAATTTAAAAGTGAAAAGATTATCTTCTTGAAAACTTTATTTAAAATATGTGTAGATATTAATTTCTTGAGTAATTATCCTATATTTTTCATTATCACACATTCCATTAAGTTATTTCAACTCTTCACCTAAATACTAAGCCTAATTCAATCCATTCAATTTACAAATTAAATTATAAGGATTTCAATAAACTAAAATGCATAGATATAGTCCAAGTCTTTATTCAAGTATCAATACTCCCATTAGTTAATCCATGCCACACATAGGTTTTATAATATACAAGGATTTAAAATTTTCATTTAAATATAAATTTCAACTTCACCAAAGTACCACATTTTAGTGGATATTAGAAGTAATGATATTTAAAGAATAATGTCACGTAGCTTATACAAACTTATAATTATAAATAAATCATACAATGTAGATTTAACATACTAATATTATGTTCAATTTCTTATACTCTATGTAATAAAATAATCATTCCATAATCAAAGTATATTTTACAACTGAATTGAAACACTATTATTTGCATATTCAAACAACCAAGTAATTTATTAATCACAAACTAGTGAATTATAAGTACAACCCTAAAGACATGAATACATTTAGTGATCATGAGTCAACATAAAATATGTGTTATATAACAACTCAATATGCCACAAAATTATAATAAAAAATATCAAACTACTTAATCCAATTAAGTGTTTAGCTACTATTACAAGGTAAATAAATCAAATCTATATTCTTCTATCAAAGTATTTATGAACAAATGTAAATTCATAATAAACTATATAATATATTACTCAATTATTAAAATTATCAACTATGATTATATCATGAATTAAACATACATGATCATATTCTATCAATCTGTATTGAATACAACTATGAAAAATAACATGAATTATAGTCATAATAATTATATAACAATTTTAATTCATTTAAAGCCAATTGTTATAAATTGAAATAAGAATAAATGAATCCAATCATCACATGTAATGCAATGAAATTAAACCTAGCTCTTCAACCCCAATGAGCCCAATGATAAGTGGTCCTAGATCACCCCAACCATCTATTGGATATAGATTAGGGAAATAGAGAAATAGTAGATGAAGGATTATGAAACAAAATCAGGTTGAAAACATTCAAATAATAACAAACCAAAAAAATGAAACACGTAAACTAACCCAACAAGATCCATTAGCTTGGTACCTTATTAGGACTACATCTCTCTTTTTGATCTTATCAATTTATGGGCCATATTCTATTCTAAAATATAATATGGCTCATAAATATATATGATATAAGCTACGTGGAATTCATCTTCATGTACTAACTTAATATACATTTATGATTTAAAAATTAAACTCGTAAAAAGAAGATAATAATATCATCCTATTAATAATTAATAAATTAAACTTACATAAAGCTACATGTCACATTATTTACCTAAATGGACTTTACCAAACATATAAAAATCTTAAATGTCAACTTTAATAATTTATAAAATTATAATAAATAAAATAACTAAAAAATAATGATATCAAATATAAGTCAATGTAATCATGGAATGATAATAATTTCCATTATCATTTCGAGAATTAATCCACTAATTCAACATGATTTCATAAACTTGATTCAAACTAATAATGACCAACTAATTCAATAAGAGTTAAGAACTCATGCAAACATAATGAAATAATAATAATAATAATAATAATAATAATAATGTATTTTTCCCATAATCTCATGAAATCCTTTCAAACCATGGGGACTCCATATGTCCTTTCCACCATTTTTGCCATGATTCAAAATAACTATCAAGATTTTTTTTAAACATTAATTCTTAAACATACTATGCCTAGGTTAGGGTTTCTAAAATAATAAACCAAATCAAAAACCAAAATTTACTTATAACCTAGTTGTAGTCATAAGGGATTTCAAAATAATAATTAATTAGTCAACATAGCCAAACTAAGACATTAAATAAAATGTAGTCATTAACAAGGTTGTATATGTAATGGATTTAATAAAACAAAAATAAAAACCTAGTCAAGATTTTGACTAATATACAAATCATGCATAGTCAAGAATAATCCATCTATGGGTTTTAAATAACAAAACTAAAATTATCAACACATATCCCATTTAAAGAAGCTTTAGCCTAAAACAAATTCATAGTGGAACAAACATCCATTCCAAAAACCAATAATTTATATGCAATGGGTAAATAACCACCCACATCTATTATGAATAAAATAGCCAAAATAACCAGTAAAAAAATACTATACTTTCTCAAAAAACTATGTTCAAGCCATTCATTTACACCATGTTCAAAACCAACATAAATAAAAAACCAAAGCTATGGCCCTAGTTAGGGTTTTACCCATAAAAAACTGATGTATCAACAAATGATAGCATTTATGGCTAAATCCCTAACTTATCTTACCATTAAAAATACATTTGTAAAATCAACTCATAATTTTAATAACATCACATGATTGATGGAAGTCAATCATAGAAGAATTTCTCCTCTTCTAACCTCCAATTTCTATGGTAAACCAATACTCCAAATCCTATATGCATTCAAACAATGTAGTTAAAGAATAAGTAAAAGAACAAACCTCAAAAAACTCTCCACAAATCTTGCATGAACATCAAGATAAATGCATCTAACTATAGTTACAACTCCTAAAAATCCTCATGCAACACTGTAATACATTCCCCTTGGCTTCCATGCCAATTTTTTTGATATAGTTTCCCAAAGCCTTTAAGCTATCCAATATTGAGTCCAAATGAAACATAATAAAACCTAAAAACCCAAAGAATAATCTCAACCCTTCATGCATGGTATATTTGAGCCAATTCCATGACCCCTAAGTCATTTAGATAAAAAAAACATAATTCAAATAATTACCAATTCCCCCATGTGGGTTGAATAACCTAACCATTTACTCTAAGCCAAATCTTGTTTTAACAAACTTTTGAATGAATTAAACAAAATAAATTCCATCAAACAATTCTTAAACCTTAGTGCTGAAGCCACCAACATAAAGCAAATAGGGTGTGTCATTAATCACTTACACTTGAATATGGTTATTTTGAAACATTAATTCAAAAAACACTAAGATAAATGAGAGATTAAATAAGACGTAAACAAATAAAATAACTATTAAAACACATGATTAATTATGTGACTAAAATATATTGTCAACGTCGATAAACATGGAGTCAAAGAACATATAATAAATCAGAACGACACCAAATGATAATATCAATAAAAAGATAACAATCACCAATTAGTTAAAACTCAATCAATGATTATATTAAAATAGGTAACATCAAATAAAATGGCATTTTCACAAATGTAAAGACTAACACATATCAACTAATAATAAAATTGATCATAAAATGATAACACAAAAGTTAAATTATAAAAACATAATGACTAAATCATCAATGCCAATAAGCTAAAACATTATGTTAGAATTCATTGTTTCATTTATCCATATTATTTCATGTTTCCCTACTCCTTAGGTTTGAACACAACCTAGCTCAAGTACATATCCCTGTAGTCAATAAATAGATTATCAGTAGCATCTAGATATTTAAGTATAATAAATGAAATAATAAAATTTAAATAATAAATTAAAATTAATAAATAATCATTACACATTAATCGATAATATCAAATTTTGTAATGAAAATTTAAGATATAATTCTCTTAGTAATTATAATAAAAAAATTTCAATGTAGATCAGATAACTGTAATACCATAGTAAATCAATAAAATATGTCTCAAATAGTCTACAACTAGTCTATAACAACATAAATGAATTAAATGTAGGTCACTTAGGTCATGACATAATCTTATAGGTTTATAAAAAAGGGTAAGTTTCAATCATAATATAACATTCAAGTTGAGAGAATGTTGTATTAGGACCTTGTTTACGTGATCAAGTGATGCATCATAAATGTGTCTCAATATTATAATTTTTAATTACTAAAGATTAAATTTTAGTATCTAAAAAATCCTTGTTTTATTTTAGCATTGTAATTACTAGAGTAAAAGGATAAAATATACTTGAGTGTTTACATCACACTTTTAATTTTGGAGATATTTTAAAATGTACAACTTTTCTCCTTGAAAACAAACAATGAAAATGATATAGTCAATGTCCATATGTGAAACCTTAAATCTAATATTGATTTTTTTTTTTTTTTTTTTTTTAAGAGAAAGTAAGTAGTAAACATGTTTTTGAGTAAGCCACGTTTCCATGTATATTTTTATATATTATGTTTTGTTGTTGAAGCATTAGAAAATTGTTATTCCTTTTTTAAGCATAGAGAGAGTTGGGTTTTTTCCCCAAATTTGTGTATATATGCATGATCTTGTGTTGGGAAGGAAACATGACTAAACCCTCATGGATGTGGGTAAAATTATGTAATGTACAAACCTAGATAAATATGTATGAAAGAGAGACAACCATTAGGATAGGTTCACTAAAGAAATAGCTAAATAGGTTAATGAGAGAACCATTAAGCCAAGTTCACTCAAATAAAATGAATCAGTCACTATAGATGGCTTATAGATTAAATGTTTGATTCCATTTCAATATTTTTTTCTCCATCTAAAAAAAAAATCATGATCAATATAGAATGAAAATTTTTCATGCATCCATCATGAATTCATTTTTGATTTTGTAGTTTTAATTAATAAATAATAGAATGAATGATTGAAAAATAATGGATAGTGTCCATACCCACATCATGACCCCAAATCTGATAAGTGTCAAATGAAATGAAAAACTTTTTTCACTAAACTATAAAATGTGTCATTGTGTGTGTGCATGGACTATTATCATATCCCACATATTTGAAATGTTTATGTGGAGACCTAAAATTAATGTTTATAAAAAATATTATGCATATGCCCATGTGTATGCACCTAATTGTATAATATGTGCTCAAATGTATTTAAAGTTAATGTATATGCATGACATATGCCCCTATAATTTATATCAATATACCAAAATATGTCATGTATTTTAACCATCAGAATCTCTAAAATTTCTAAAATCTATATTATGATTTGAATTTCTATATGTGGATTCTTATATTTATATGATAAGATCACTACAATGCTCCCCTTTTGATATGACAGATGTACCTTGTAAGTCACTCACCTCAAAATAATAGTTAACTTTATCATTTCATGTATAAATATAACATTATGTAATATCATTTGACCATGTGGAGAATATGTCATCATATTAATGGTTATATCAATCGAAACATGTATGTAACATATGGAATGCAAGGCATGTACATGCCATGTCTAGTTATATTTATCAACGAAGCAAGTAGTATATGTGTGTATACATACAAATTTACTTTCTCCTCTATCACTAATAATTTAATCTATTAATATTATCTTAATCTATAATCCATCTGAATGTCCTATGAATAACCCCTCTTATTTACTAGTCTTATATTTCATACATTCTTCATATCACCTAATAACCTTACCCCTCAATTCACATTAATTAATTCTTATATTATCATCATATTTATTACTAATCCTCACTTATCCATTATTTTTTAAATTTTAATTCCAATCCCACCTACAAAATATTTCTCCTAAAAATCAACAAATAATCTCCTTATAATCATATTAATGGATTCTATAGTATTATACTCTCTGGAAAACCCCACACTCTTCCTCCTTTAGAATCCTTGAAGGAATTTTATTTTCCTTCAAAATTATCTCCATTACTATATAAAATAATGCACTCCACCATGAAAAATCAAAGATAAACGTAAATTTGAAATCCTTAATGTCAACAAGAGATTCATTGACAAATCCTTCATGCTCTCATCTTGTCAAAAAAATAAAGACAAGCCATACTAGCATGTTGTCCAGGTATTAAGTCATAAGACAATCCAACATTTGAGATATAAATTAAAATCATTTTGTCAATTAGGGGCACATAATTTTCATTTGGAGGTAAAATTCATTTTAAGATTAAGATACATTTGGATTTATTTCAATTTTTATTGTCATATAAGTTACTTACCTTGCCCAATCATGAATATTTAGTTGTAATTTGGATTTATTTTGTAGTTATTTGGCATGATGGAATTATCATTTTGTATTTGAATCTTAATTATAAATTTTACATATAAATGGTCACCATGGTGAGACTAATCCTCCCATAAATTGTTGTTTTGAGATTTGATGTGATTAAAAGAACTTTTAGAACCATTTTGGATGAAGAATTGATGGATAAGACTTTAAATTTTGTGTGATTTTCATTTATATAACTTGATGTAAATTCATGTTATGGATAAGTGAGATCACTATCTAGAAAAAAAAAATTGTATTTGAAAACCACAACATCATCTCCAAACACCAGGCTTGACTGTCATGGTGTAGGTTAACTACCAAGTTAACTATTAAACCATTTGAAAATTTGTAATTTTTGATCCATGAGTTTTTTCTCATTAAACATGATCTCATTAATTTTTGGCATGTATTTGTCTCTATCTATGTAAGAAGAAAACTCATATCTAGATGACCATAATATTGAATTATGTAAATGTTGAATTATGACTTGAAACACAATTTCATGTTGTTCTGGTATTTTGTTAGTAGATTTGTGAACTCAAAGCTACAAAAATGTGACATCATATACTTAACCATGACATTTTTGAGGTATAATTTTTCTATTTTTTATTTTTCTATTTATTTCAATCTCACATATTTTTTTCTATGATTTTTTAAAATATAAGTATGACATTTAATCTTGTGTCCATGATTTTATATTTAGCCTATTTTCTATATAACTTGTCTCTATAATGAATTCACATATGTGAATCTATGACTACAAATTTTAGAAACACAACATAAAATATATAATATGTGGCTCTATTGTTTACCTATTTTTTTTCAAATTCATTTTTTTTAAATCCAAAATTTTACTTTTTTAACAAAATATAAGTGTTAATTTTGGCTTACATAATACCATTTTTATTTTCTAACTCCCTTTTTATGTCTAAAGAATAAAAATTAAAATAATTAATCCTCTATTTTACAGGTCATTTTTCAATTATTTGGAATTTTAAAACCAATTTTTGATATATTTTATTATCACATCTTAATCAAGGATAATTAATTAACTTACTTGCTTCTCTAAATTTTAGTTAGTTTGGAATACACTTTTGGCTTCATATTTATCACTTTAGGTTATGATGTCATATGTTGATGTGGGTTTTTTGTACATCATAAAATCATATGAGGTAGCTTCTCAATTTCTAGGATCAATGAATAAAATTCACACCAAGGCATGAGTTATAGGGTATTCAATTTTGTCAATAACTTGGTGGTGGAATATTAATGAGCAATGGGTTTTTTACCTTGAATGGTTCAGTTGTAAGCAGTATTAAAATAAACAAAAATTTATATGATATGCATGGGTGGATTCTAACCTAAGGTGGACTAAATAAATAAAGGTATAAAAAAGGGAAAGATAGACTATAAAAGAGGGTTTGTGAACCAAAGATAGATGAAACCCTTCCAAATTGGACCTTGTATTATGGGTTGGACAACTAATTGAGAACTAATGTCTATTATAGGTTTCTAATAGCACACAAAAAACATAAACACAATTAGGAGTCCAAGGAAATAAATACAACAAACTTTAGTTTTCATAACCAAAGTTCATTTCCAATGTATGATTATAATTTTCACAACTTTAAATAGAGATTATGATTAATGAATAGAATGTATTAAAATTAGCTACAATTTAATATGAATAATTATATTTAAGCACTTCTACACAACCCAGGGACTAAAATTAGTAGTATGATAGAACTTAATGAATAAAAATCATAATACATATATTATAATCAAATACATGAATAAAATACATATATTATTAAGGTGCATATGTGGCACCACTTGATGGTGGAGATTGCATGCTCATTGTATTGGTCACTATAGATATAGTGAGAACTGTAGTTACAACCTAAATTTGAATGAGGCACTATTTGAATTATAACTAAAAATGTCACAAAAGTGGGTCCATTTTATGTCTAAAATACAATATATATTGAAAGTTGAAGCTATGTAGTTGGAGGTGGCTGAGATACAAAAGATGTAACTTCCTAAGGATGAGTCTATTTGAGTGCTTCCATATACTTGTATAAAGCATGACTTGATTTAGAATCAATCTTCATTATTTAAAAATAAATTATATATATTTTAAACATAAATGATAGTTTGAAAATTAATTTATCATGGGTAATCATTGAAGCCTTAAATGCAAAATTTAATGTATCTATCTTTCACAAAATTAATCAATTGGATAATTTGATCATTAATTATATATACAATGCATTCAATCTCTACCCAAAAAATATTAGTGGCTACCTATAGTAAACCATAAAATATGGGCCTTGGGATTTGCTACCACAAAGGTGTATATATATATATATATGTATATATATATATATATATATATGTATATATATATATATATATATATGTATATATATATATATGTATATATATATATATATATATATATATGTATATATATATATATATATATATATATATATATGTATATATATATATATATATATATATATATGTATATATATATATATATATATATATATATATATATATATATATATATATATATATATATATAATCCTCATATCCTTTAAAACTAAAACTACCCATTACTCACGAATTATAAATTACTATACCAAGGCATGCACTTTAATAAATTATATCTTCTAGTTATGATGTGGTTCTAGGTTAACGTAACATAAAGAGTTGATAACAAGCAAAAATGTTCAAAATATTTATTTTTAGTATCCTAGCACAATAAATTGAGCTTGAAATTCACATCTTTCATTTGGTTGTACTCCTAGGTTACACTTCCATATTTTAGATGTGACTGAACTCTTATATGTTTGATTGTACCAATGATATTATATAGTGTTATATATTCACTTATACATTATATAAAATATCTCTATGATCTTATATAAATTTTATTTCTTTCAGCCTTAACTTTGATTGGTCATTATTTCTGAACATCTACATAATCACTCCAATGGTTGCATCAAAATAATTATAAGGATATTATTCATATTCATATAGTTTATAGGATGTACTTTACTCTTATTTTTAGAGATAATATTTTTCATTTATTCTCTAAATTAACATTTTCACCCTCTAATAACACAATCCTTCTCTTGATCTTTCTCAATGTGTTAATATACCTATTAAAATGAAACCCCACCTTTGCCTCATCACTAATGATTAACTATTGCATTTCTTCCTCCTGTTATGGAAATATATATATCCATGGAGGAATGTTCATTATATATTATTATATAGGTTTTATGGATGTATATTTATAAGGAAGGTTTTGACTTGGTGGGAACATTTATGTTGAAGTAGGTTGGGCAGTAGGAGATGTAGTTGATTTAGGAAAATAAGCGATGGCCTTTCTCCATATAGTGACATTATTCTATGGAGGCTTATTGATGATATTTTAGGTCTTTTTGGCATCATAAAACCTAATAACATTGAATAATATATTTTGGTAACCAAAAAAATATGGACACCTATATGTTTAGATGGCTTAGGGGGTGCAACTTATGTAGAAAAAATTGAATTAGACATTAAATATTCAAAATGCACATGTTTTTTAGTATAATATACTATGGATTAGCTTCAATAATTAATGAATAAGTTACAAGGGAATAAATAAAAACCATAATATTCTAAATCTTAATTGGTTGGCTAATAGAAAGAAAATAAAAATTTGATGGTCCTTAGCATATTATTTGAAAATTTGACAATGTGAATGCATGAAGACTCTTGAGTAGACTAGTGCAATAAAATATTAAAAAAAATCATAATAATAGGTAGCCCTTATTATGTTAAATGTAGTAGTGATAATTTTATAAGACACTAAAGAATCAATAATTTGTGTACTTAATTTTGATGGTTGGATATCATCCTGAGTAGTAGTGAAAATGGAATTTATTGTTATAGATGTTGATGCTATGGATTTTGAAATTAAAATATTTGTATTAAGTCCACATGTGAGATTTGTATCAAATACTATAACAAAATTATAAAAAAATGAAGTCTCCTTGCGACTTATCTCCCTATTTTATTCCTAAATAGATACTCGTGTGGTATATCCCACCTTCTCTATCATTTGCTCTGTAATTTGAGATGGAGAACTTAGAGGTGTAGCCAATTATGTAAGTTCCTATGTTGGAAATTCTTTTCTAGACTCTACCTCTGACTCCATAATTTTCCCTTATTTATTTTATTCTCTTTATATTAATTCCATTTCAACTAAGTTATCTTATTATTGTTCTAAATCTAATTCCTCACATATTTATGTCTCACCTAAATCAATTTCATCTTACTCTTATATTGGCTCTACTTACTCTTGTTCCTCCTATGATTCATCCTAAATAGGGCCCTCTTTTTTAAATATACCTTAAAAAATATTTCATTCTTGTTTTATAACTTGGGGATACACAAGAGGAGTCTTAGTCTTCCTTATATATACCACTAATGGTGTCTTAGTATAAATAAAATTTGGCATTAAAGTGGGTGGAATGGAAAATTAAGGGGCTACAATGGTGAGAAATGGAATGGGAATGGATATGAATATTTATGTATTTATGGTAGGAATTATTTATAAAGTATTATAAATGATCCGATTAATATTTTAGGCAATAATTTAGGTGACGGTTCTACCCCAATTAGTGGTAGAACTTCCAGGAGCCATAACTTTTGCGCTATAACTCTATTTGACACCCCATTTGAACTGTTAGAAAGATAAGAATGAAGTTAAAATAATGAGATGGCATAGATATTTTTTTTTGGGTTTTTTCCACCAAAAACCAAATTTAAGTGCCTCAAATTTCAATTTTAGTAGTGCAGTCTAAAAATAGTAAGTTTCTAAAAATAGTAATTCCTCAAATTCTGTATTGTTGTAAATCATGGAAGTTAAACCACTTAATCTCCCTCAATATTGGTGACCTTACAAATCCTACTCCTACTTTAAATTTTTTTATAAATTAATATGTAAACCAAAATTGAAATCAAACATCTCTTCCCAGAGATAGACATATGTTGTATCTACAATTTTGAGCAATAAAACATCTCTTCTCAGAGATAACATTATTACAATTACGTTGTTATTGTTTCTTGAATTATCTTTGAACCAAAGATTATAAGTTTTGGATAAATAAATAATAGGAAATTATGAAAGGAAGGAAGGAAGACTTATTTTTGTACTATTTTTAGTGGAGGTAGGGTTGAAAAAATAAATTAGTCCATCTAGTCTATTAGAAATTAGAAATTCCTATATTTCTTATATGGGTTGATAAGTAACATCACTTGGAGGTATGAGGATAAATTTATTGATATTGGGTATGACTTGTGGGTCTGTCTCCCTAGATGCACTTTCCTCTTCAAGATTTTTTGTTCCATTTCCTAATTCTCATTGAGGAAGAGACCCATAACCTAGTGTTGAGGTCCATTATTCACTTTATCTTCTCTGTATATTATCTTTATATTCTCTTTAAATCTTCCTCTATAATCATAGAATCATGCTAAATCCTTTGGTATATTATCATTTGCATTCAAAACTTGTGAATATTTATAGTAACCTCACTATCATCTTTAGCATTTAAAAATATAGAATCATGATTGTAACATTTTTCCCCATAAAATATTTCAACATCATTTTCACATTTATTATGATGTTCCCTGACCTTCTTTCTAGGATCCCAATACCTAGATGGTGTTCTTTTTATGTCATAATGCATTATTTTTTTACCCATAGAGTTGAGGTGTTCCCATTTGGAATACTTTCTAATGCCAAAAATGAGAAGGTTTGGATGTAGGTTTCCTTGTTTAACACTTCTGAAATTGATGTATGCATTTTCATATATCCATGCAACAATCTCTCATTCACCTAATTTTTTTTGGAATAATATGTTGTAAATATAAAGGTGTTGCCCTAGTACCTTCAATTTTGATTATAGTTCAAGCATGGTAAAAGCAATAGTCACCCATTTTACCAATGATTATCT
This sequence comes from Torreya grandis, assembly GCA_037957365.1. NCBI lineage: Eukaryota > Viridiplantae > Streptophyta > Pinopsida > Cupressales > Taxaceae > Torreya > Torreya grandis. The sequence continues at coordinate 1,325,669 of JARHVA010002454.1, forward strand.
TAATATGCTTTGATAACTTGGGCATATTTTGCCCATATATGGACTTATACACCATAAAATAAAATAGTTATATGATTATATGAATTTTCCTCCTAAATCTATATATTAAAATAATATTAAGTTCATCATTAACCATATTTTTATATACTATATAGATGGCTCCCAAAGTTCCACACTAGATGGATGTAGTGTAGTAGTTATTGAATCTACCAATTATGACATCATATAGAATTTTCCATTTGGTAGTTTGTTGGGTTACTGATTTGGTGTATCAAATTGGATCTAATTATTTCTCCAATGATAATAATTTTTCCTAAACTCAAATTAATGTCCAATAATAAGGCCCATATCTCATGAATATAAGATATAGTCAAGAATACATACAATAAATTTAGTAAATACATTGTCGTTCTTATCCTTGGATTGCAAACAACTTTAGGAATATATAAAATTGGGCCTTCAATCACAAAATTTCTTAGGTTGCCAATCCGTTGCTACAATTTATCCTTGATTGAATTTACAATCAACCATGAATTTACCATAGTCTGTCTGTAAGTTATCCTAGTAACATGGATCCTATAATATATCCTAATTTCATTTCTAATAATTTACACTAGAGGGGTAGCATTATGGTAGTAGTGAAATATTTTCCCAATAAATTACCGATTTACAAATAAATCATAAATAAAGTTGATGAAGGGAATTACCTTTGGTTTCACCAAACATTATTTATGCATACACCTTAATAGCTAAAATGTCATCCTTGTCTCATTGTGTGAAGGAAGACATTTGGTGCCTTTCTCCTTCTGGATTCCATATGATCAAATAATTTTTAAATTATTTTTTTAATGCTACTAAATCAAACATCATGATCATGAATTTAGTCATGCCATCAATGGAATATGTATAGGGAGGAGGATGTGAGATAATTAATACATTAACACCATGAAGGTATTCTAAGTTATCTAAAAATAGTGATGTATTTTAGTCACTGCAGAAATTGAATTCTTAGAATTCACAAGATCACAAGAGGGTAATGTAATCAAAGCATTCTTTGTAAACTAAATAGATCACTTAAATTTTTTATCTTTGATAATTGGATTCATTTAATTACCAATTCATGGAAATTAATTATAATTAACTTTTTATTCATTACCTACTTATTCATTTCTCTTTTCGATTTTAATTTCATATTGTCAAGTATTAATATATTTTTTATCACCACATGGTGTCTTTTCACTAATTTTTGGTGCATTATCAACTTAACATGATATATGTATTCTTTTCATTATTTCATATCTTATTTCCTTATTTTTTAATTACTTAACTTCATCAAAGACATGTGGAAACATATCACTTATCCATGGGTGCCAAACCTTATCTTTTATATTTTTACTCCTTTGGAAACAAGTTCCTTAAATGTTGGAAGTTGGAAAAATATCATAGATCTACTTTTTTAGAGTGAATTTTATTAACTATTAATTGTGCAAACTAAAATTTAGATGGATTGAGACATGTGGACCAATATGTCTCCACTGGAGGGTCATTGAATTTTGAATTTTTACCTTGTTGTGTTAGAATGTGGGTTGTTGGGATGGTGCCATGTGGATGGTTCTTACTTATATGGGATTTGACCTCTATACTTTGGTCATGCAAGTTGTGTGTCACCAAGATTATGACATGTGGGTAAATATCATTCATTTAGAGGGTAAAAGTTTTTTTAATTTTTTTGTAAAAATATTTTAGTCATAGATAAGAGAGATGTGACATGTGGATAGTCCATGTCAGTTTAGATAACTACCAAAAATTATAACATGTATAATTACTAAAGGATTTTCAGGTGATCAATATGAATACATATTGTGTGATATTAATCACTTGGGTAAATGGTATACTTATAAATTTTTAAATCATGAGTGAGGAAATTGGATGAATTCACATGTCAATATCTCAGGATGTTTGGGCTAACACACATACCTAGACATATATATATATATATATATAACTTTGAACAAGACATTAGATTAGTCATTTAGTCAAATAAATCATTATCATATCTCATTCCATTAAACTATTAACACCAAAAGGCAATTTTTTTAAAAAAACATTTTAATTTATATACACATTTAAACCTTTCAAAGGTCATATTCTAAAATTTTAAAATTCATGGTCTAAGATATCAAAATAAAACATCTTCCAACCCAAATTAAACATAATATGATGTCTAATATATGAATAGAAAACATATAATATCCCAAATTCAACATGATACAAAGATATAAATTGATTTTTAGAAAATTGAAAATGTAACATAGTATTTCTTTTAATTATTACAATTAAATAACAATTGATTAATCCAAATCATTTTTACGTGAGATAGACTTAAACATGAAATACATAAGATATGATCATGAAAATTTTTAATGAAAATTGGGTCTCCATCTCTCAATTTTTAAGGTGGGATTTGTTGGTAACAACAAATGGTGACATAGTGGGGAAATAATATAGAGTATTTGAGAACCCAAAATCATTGTTTGATCATACATAACTTTAAAATTTACTAGAAAGAACTAAATAAAATTGAAAATTGAAAATTGAAAGAGACTCCAAACAAAATCATGCAGCATACTAACCCTTCTTAATCTTTGGATTGTGTATGATTATGTGAAGATTATTTCCCCTTGTTATGAGAGTTTTATCAAAGAGTTAGGTAAATATAAATATTGTATTGGTATTATTTGGTTGAATTATTTATTTTTTAAGTAATAAAACAAGGGAAGATAGATATTGATCTACTACTAGACAAGTGTCCATATCCCTGACAAAGATACCTTTAATTCCACTCTAAACATTGATATATTACTATCCATGAGTCCATATCCTTGATAGAGATAATTAAATAACCACTCTTCCATTATTTTTATTATTTTATTTATTGTTATCCTTTCTTGGAAGAATGGTTGGGAACCATAATTAGATATGTATATAGGAACAAAATTTATCTTAAATCAGATACTTATTCACTCTTTTACCTTATTTAATGTGTATTATCTCTATAAAAATTTAAATATGTAATGTGCAGTTAATCATTTAGAATGAGAAATCTTTTTAAAATTTGAATGAAAACATAAAAGTAACTTTCAACAATCTAATAAATTTATCCAATTCAAATAAAAATTTCTACTCAAGTATGACACATACTTTGATTCGATAACTCCAAATGCATCAACATTATTCTACATAAATACCATTTGAATGTGATTCCCCCATGATAATATTGATGATATCATAATAGCATTATGTTTTTCTAAATTTAATTAATCTAGTATATGAAGGAAAAACAACTACTCTAGAAAGAAAGAAATGTTATAAATGGGAAATATATCATACAAAATCAAGAAAATAATCTATAAATTAGGTAATATGATCTAAGAAATATATAAATATAACTCACTATTATCACTAAGGTAGAGCTAATACTTACTTAGAAGCATTTCTAGTTGGAGAAACCATGAAATAATATTCTAAAACTACCAATTCACTAGAAAAGTAAGATCATTATCTTGGAATTATTTTAATTCAAAGCATTATTACCCATAATTTTAGAGATTTGATATGGCCCAATCCATAAAAGAGTGAACTTTTCATGTTGTTATGTATTTTGATTTAACTTATTCCATAAAAGTACTAAGTCAAAAATCCTAAATGCTTTGATTTTGGATATTTTATTAAATCACCTCTTGACAATTCCTTGGTGCTTGCTAAATATATGTAATGCTTATGTTTATGCTCCTCCATCTGAACTATGTCTAATAACATGGACTAGATTATTTCATCTTATGCCACATACTCTTCTATAAATTTATACCTTGATAACTTAAAATTATAGGAAAAAAAAGTTACTATCCATATACTAGTAGGAAAGGCAAAGTCTTGAGGGATTTATTATGTCTTATTCTATCTACCCATAGTGTAAAATTTAATAGTATATTTCATTCTATTGGTTTTTATTATGCTTATTTCTTGATGTCATCACTAAAATTATTGTTAGTGTACTCAACAACTCCATTCCATTATGATAGTAATTTGAGGGAAACTTGAGGTTAATCTAATTATTATAGGCCCACTCAATAAATTATGTAGATTGAAAGGATGGACCATTATCAAATAAAAAATAGCATGGTGTTCTAAATATAATAAGTATGTTCTCTTCCATAAATTTAATCACATATTAAGCACTAGAATTATTTGTATCCATAACCTATGTACACATATTATAATAATCATTACTTGTTAACATTAACTTGTGTCATGTTTAAGAATTCAAAATGATTACTCCCATCAAGTTAAAAATCCATTGAGTAAAAGGTCATCCTTAAATCACAAGATGTAATGGTATGGTTTTATTTACTTTCATCTTTAAAACTACTTAACCTTCATGGCATGTTATGACATGATTATGGGAGTCCTTAAGAAAATTATGCCAATGGTATCCTATCCTTAGGATCTTTGTGAGTTACAATGTTTCCAGAAGTATGCCCACTAACTATTATCGACCATTTTTTGTCACCATGGAAGAGTAGTGTTCAATTTATATTCAAGGCTTTAGGATCACTCACATTATTCTCAATACATAACCAATTTTATGTAGTTACTTATAATCATAAATATAGGTTCTATTCTTAGAGGATTTATGAGTTTTGGTCTCCCAATAGCTCCATTTTTATTACAATAAATACTTTGACACGTATCTATTTTAGGGTTTTTATCAATGATGTCCTCATGAGGTGACAAGATTAAATTTTATAAGCCCCCTATGACATCTTGATGGATTCACTATTCCATGTGTCAATATCACACTAGTCTTGAGCCCTTTCAAATGTTTTAAACACTTAGCCAATTTTTTAAAAAAATCCTAGGCCATCCATCACTCTCCTGACAGTCCTAGGCCTATTAAAAATTCCATTAAATACTTGGCTAGTTTTCAATAATTTTCTCGGTGATCAAATGGTATTAGCAAAGCCCAAGGCAAGTGGGTAAGCAAGATACTTCTAAATGTCATAATCTTAGTGAGATAGTGACTCATAACTATCTATATAGTTCAAATAGTTAAACCCCACTACCCTACTCACTCATATATTTTCATACAACCTATAGATATAAAAAATCCTTTGTGTTATCAGGTGAGTAGGATGGCATCACATATCGTGATCCCATTGCTCCATGGCCCTGAAGTTGTCCATGAAGCCCAATAGTGTGTCAGAGCAATGGGTGAGTGATATGTTACCACATGGAAAACTACTACTTCACCATAAGAGGAATAGTAAACATCCTTTTGGTGCCTCATCTAAGTAAAGGAGGATCAATAAGGAGCCACATGGAAGTGTTAGTCCCCAAGTACATAGTGGTAGGAACACCTAATGAATAAAGATAACTAGATGGCACTCAACAAACCTCAATAGGTAGAACCTGGGGAAAGGGTAGGCAAGTAAGAATTTACTGTTGACATAGAAGATTGCACCCTTTGTAGGAGGCCGAGCTCCTGCCTTCCTCACGTAACAATGGAAACTCCCCTCTTGCCTATGGGACCGGTGAAGCTGGAGGGGAGAGTCTCTAGATAAGGGCTAGCTCCCTTTGATGTATCTTTTAGGCCCTGGTTTCTCCTACTACTAAAAAATAAAATGAAAAAGGGGGGGGATGAAAAGGGAGAGAGAGATGTTGAAAATAGAACCTAAGCCAAAAAAAAAGAAAAGGTGATACATTATAAAAGTGTGATCTACTCTGCCCAAACATACACTTCCCACTGAGAACCAACTCCAATACACTTCATCTGACATGAGAAAACCTTATGCATCAGTGGGTCAGGGGTCTATGGAGATATATGGAGGAAATAACTACTAGAGGCATTCTGAGACACACTATAGAAACCTATCCACTTCACCCATACTCCTCTAGGGACACTTCTGACGGACCTATAAAAGGAAACTCAAAAATGCACCATGTCCTCAAAAATGCACCAAACATGCTGAAATAATTTTACAAAAGCATTAAGAAAATGAATTAACATAGAATAAAAGCATAGACACATACTAAAGCTAAAAAACTTAGAATGGAGGTAAAGATACTATGTTTCAATTCAAGGTAAAATTTTGGCAGAGCTCTGCGTTACAAGCCAGAGAGATTTTTTGGCAGAGTCTTGCCTTAAGACTGAGAGTCGATGCCTTCTCAAAAGAGAAGTTTTACAATTTATAGAGGAAGAAAGAGGCCATTTTGGCACCCTTTTATGAGTGACCCATGTGCCTTCTGATCATTGGGATGAGGAAGCTGCCTAAAGATAATGTTGTGTCAGCTCTTGTCAGGATTTGGAATTATGAGCCACCCCGTTTACCTGCTCATTAATGCATAATAAAGAAAAATGGGTCATGCCATTCACTACTTACACCTCTTTATGATTGCATGGCAGGTACTATGTCAACCACAAGAATAACTCCTTGAGTCAACACTTTCCTGTGCCACTTAGATTACTTTATTTATTTCTACATTTGACTACTTTGCCTCCTCTATCTCCTGATACTCCTTTGGCACTTTCTGCTGAGAGTGCATATACTTTTGACACATGTCATAGTCCACTACTTGGACACATAAAAGACACTTTGAAATGCAATTTCTGACACATGGTGGCTTTTGTCAAGCTGATAATGGGATGTGGCAGCATCCGCTCACCTTTGAGGGTCCCTTGAGGGTTACGCGGAGAATTTTTAGATTTCTATAGAGGGAAACATGTGGCCACTTCCACAGAGCCTTTAGCTACCAATTCAGGCCCCTTCTTTAGTTCTCATGGATGTTGACACTTGGCATGCTCTGCTTAGCTCTTATCAACTCATTCGGGCCCACCATAGTCTTCTCTTTAAATAACAAAGCACAAGGAGAAACTTGTTGATGTTGACACTTGGTGGCTTCTACCAAGCCTTGTAGGGAACATGTGGCACATTCCACTACTCCTAAAAAGCATGTCAAAGTCTTCCATAGTTTCCACTTGGTGCCTTCCATGCTCTAGATTTCCTGGTGTAAAATTTGACGTTCATGCACTTGTCATCACTTGAAAACCCAATGGCTAGTTCACGTGCTTAATTTTGATAGTTTTTGGGACATCATCATCCTTGGAAAAGTTCATCAGGTCTTTTATGTAGCTTTTCTACTTTAGGTATTTTATCCTCCTTGGTTGAGCTTTTCTATAGACAATTTTCCCGTGAACAAAAGTCCACTAGAATTGTTCCTATCCTTGTCTTTGTCCTTGCAGGTTCCTTAGATTTTATTTATGCTGGTGGCCTCCCTCTGAATTCCTTCAGATAAAAAGTTTGAAAGAATTTATAGTCCTAAGTCTTCTATATCTTTTAAAATCCCTTCAGCTACCTTTGAAAACTCTCTATAACCTCTGCAAGGGCTTTTGGAACTCAAACTACCCTCTACAAGGGCTTTTGGACCTTCAGCTATAGGACACCTCATTAAACCAACCCATTTAACCATTCGCTTGAACCATTCATTGAACCAGTTCAATAGTTCAACACTGCACGCTGAGCCAAGTGGTTAAACTCAATGTTGAACTAGATGATTGAACTAATCACATTGAACTAATGCATTAAACTGGTTCAATAGTTCAACGCTGCATGCTGAGCCCCTTGAAACAAGCTGATGAACTTACTGATGAACTGATGGCATTGAACTAAGCCATTGAACCAATTCATTGAACCAAAAATGGTTCAATACTGTGCATCGAGCCCCTCTAAACTATTCACTAAATCTCCTAGTTAAACCATCCATTGAACTGTATCAATTGAACTGAAACATTGAACCCACTGATGAACCAAGGCTGATTAACCTTGCATTAAACTTGAAGTTGCTTGAACTAAGTGGTTAAAACAATGTTGAACTAAGTGCCGATTAAACCATTGAATGAACTAGTTCATGAACCAAGGCTGATGAACCTATGCAATCTGAAAATGACTAGCTCTGAATAGCAAGGGAAGAAGGAGACTGATGTTTTACCTATTGGGCAAAAAATGGTCAACAAATTGGTCACTCCCATGGGAAGCATGCCTGCTATGCTTAGAGACCAGTTGCCTTATAGTCCATTGGGCATGGAGTCGAAATGCAACTTTGAAGAAAGGTTAGCCACTACCTTCAGGGATCCCATAATCAAACATGAAGCTTTTTACCCTAGACACAAAGGGAAACACACAAGGCTAAAAACACTACTTGTGCAAACTACACTTAGGGAAAGCAGGAAAAGAAACTAAAAACAAACTACTATATACAACTAACCAGGAATGTTTTGCCTCCCTCCTGGATCAAAGGGAAATTTTCTTAAGTCCCCTTCTTGGTAAGAAGACTTATGGTTTCGAACAAGTATCTAAATGAAAAAGAGAGTTAGTGACCTGCTCCTCTTGCCTATCACTTGGATTGGCTTGCATCTGAGTGGATCAGATTCAAACATGATTTTGACATATATGTACTCTGCTTGTCCTTGGAAGCTTATTGAATGCTAGTCCCTCATACTGGTGCATTTCACCAAGAAATCAATGGCTACTGGCTCATCACCATAAGCCCTTGGATTTGCACATTCCCTCTGCAATGTATCATGGTCTAACTTGTTTCCTTCTACCTCATTAAAGACTCTATCAGACTTATCCTCTACTTCCTCTTGGCTTTCTTGAAGAAGGGTCATAGTTGTGATGTCTAAAATGGAATCACAAACTGATTGCTCATCCCATAAAACATCACCTCTCTATTCAAAGCTCTCTTCTTCAAGGCTTTCCTCTAGGAAGATAGACCTCTCCTTTTCCTCCTTAATGATCAGGGTCTCTAGATGTTCAAAGGCATCCTCCTAATCCTCTTCCAACTCAGGCTCCCCAACGTAGTCTTCCTCCTCATTGAAGTAACAAGGAATTTCATCAAACAAAGGGGGAGAGAGCTCACCATGCTTATGTTCCTCTTCGTACTACTAGAACATCTGCATATATGCATGACCTGTGTCTTCTCCATTGCTGATGAGGTCTTCACAAGGAGCATCAATGATGATTTCCTCTTTGTTGTCGCTCATGACAACCTCTTGAGAAACTATATATTGGATCTTTTGCTCCTCACTTGCCTCTTGCAAAATAGGTTCCTCCTTGAGAAAGGGTTAAGTGAAAAAACCATGTGGAAGAGGAGGCAATCCTTGAGCTAGAATCGAATGATTCTCCTCCTTCCATCTGGCTAAAACTTCATCAATATTAGGTGTGACCTAATAAATCTCTTGGAGGTGTGTAAATGGGGTGTGTTTAGACATGGAATCTACTATTGGGTCTGAACTATCCATCACACACTGGCTGAGGAATCTATCTTTAGATTCCAACTCTACAATTCTCCTGGCTAGATCCTCTTGGAAGAACCTTTCTTATAGATCATAAGAATCATGGGTAGGAGTAGCTTTATATTTTTTAAGGTTTTGAGCAAAACCTATCTTCTCCTCTTTCCTTCCCCATGATTCCACTATTTCCCCCTAGGTCAGGAGGTTGCCATCAGGGTGAGAGATCTCAGAATTGGAATTTTCCCTTTTGGTTGAAGGGCAACTAGGAGGTCTACTTGAGGGGATTACATGAATGTCTGGATCCTAATCATAGTCATATGAAGGAATACAAGGTCCATGATTTTGTGCAAAATAATTATACATACATAAAGTGATTTTTGATGGCACTAGGGTGCTTAACTAGCTGATTCAATTCGAAGTCAACATTAGTGTTGATGCAAAAGCCTCCAAAGGCTGGTCAGTTGAAAAACACACCAAAAATTATTCAACTCTTTAGAAAAAACCTATCCCAGTTGGTCCCACCAGGTGTGCCAAATACTATTGATGCAAAATATTGCACCCTTGGCAGGAGGCCAAGCTCCTGCCTTCCTCATGTAATAATGGAAACTCCCCTCTCACCTGCGGGACTGACGAAGCTAAAGGGGAGAGTATTAATATAAGGGCTAGCTCCCTCTGATGTATCTTTTAGGCCTTAGTTTATCCTACTGCTAACAAATAAAATGAAAAAATGAGGGGGGGATGAAAAGGGAGATAGAGATGTTAAAAATAGAACCTAAGCCTAAAAAAATAAAAGGTGATACACCGGAAAAGTGTGATCTACTCCACCTGAACATACACTTCCCAGTGAAAACTAGCTCCCATACACTTCATCTGACATGAAAAAACATTCTACATCAATGGGTCAAGGGTCTATAGAGAAACAAGGAGAAAATAACTACTAGAGGTGTTCTGAGACACACTGTAGCAGCCTATCTACTTCACATATACTCCTCTAGGGACACTTCTAACGGACCTATAAAAGGAAACTCAAAAATGCACCATGTCCTCAAAAATGCACCAGACATGCTAAAATCATTCTGTAAAAGCATTAAGAAAATGACTTAACATAGAATCAAGGCATAGACACATACTAAAGATGCAAAACTTAGAATGGAGGTAAAAATCTATGTTTTGATTCAAGGTAAAATTCTAGTAGAGCTCTGCCTTACAAGCCTGAGAGATTTTTGGGCAGAGTTTTGCCTTAAGGCTGAGAGTTGATGCCTTCTCAAAAGAGAAGTTTTACAATTTATAGATGAAGAAAGAGGCCATTTTGGCACCCTTTTATGAGTGACCCATGTGCCTTCTAAGCATTGAGATGAGGAAGCTGCCTTAATATAATGTTGTGTTAGCTCCTGCCAGGATTCAAAATTATGAGCCACCCTATTTGCTTACTCATCAATGCGTAATGAAGAAAAATGGGTCACACCATTCACTATTTATGCCTCTTGATGATCACATGGTAGGTATTGTGTCAACCACTAGAATAAATCCTTGAGTCAACACTTTCCTATGCCACTTAGATCACTTTATCTTTTTCTATGTTTGGCTATTTTGCCTCCTCTGGCTCCTTTTGCTACTCCTTTGGCTCTTTCTACTGAGAGCACATCTACTTTTGACACATGTCATAGTCCACTACTTGGACACTTAAAAGACACTTTGAAATGTGGTCACTAACACATGGTGGCTTCCATTGAGCTGATAATGGGATGTGGCAGCATCCACTCACCTTTGAGGGTCCCTTGAGGGTTATGTAGAGCATTTTGAGATTTCTACAGAAGGTGACACATGGCCACTTTCGTAGAGCCTTTAACTACTAATTTGGGCCCCTTCTTTGGTTCTCGTAGACACTAACACTTGGCATGCTCTGCATAGCTCTTAGCAACTCATTTGGTCCCACCATAGTCTTCTCTTTGAATAATGAAGCACAAAGAGAAACCTATGGATGTTGACACTTGGCGGCTTCCACCAAGCCTTTCAGGGAACACATGGCACATTCTGCTGCTCCTAAAAATCATGTCAAAGTCTTCCATAGTTACCACTTGGTGCCTTCTATGCTCTAGCTTTCTTGGTGTAAAATTTGATGTTTGCACACCTGTCATCACCTCAAAACCCAATAGCTAGTTTGCATTCTTAATTTTGATGGTTTTCAAGACGTCACCATCCTTGGCAAAGTTTTTTAGGCCTTTTTTATGGCTTTTCTACTTTAGGTCTTTTATCTTCCTTGGTTAGGCTTTTCTATAGATGATTTTCCTGTAGACAAAAGTCTATGAGAATTGTCCCTATCCTTGTCTTTTTCCATGCAGGTTCCTTAGATTTTCTTTGTGCTAGCGGCCTCCCTCTGAATTCCTTCAGACAAAAAGTCTGAAAGAATTTAGAGTCTTAAGTCTTTTGCATCTTTTAAAATCCCTTCGGCTTCCTTTGAAAACTCTCTCTACCCTCTACAAGGGCTTCTAGACCTTCGACTATAGGACATCTCATTGAACCAACCAATTAAACCATTCACTTGAACCATTCATTGAACTGGTTCAATGGTTTAACACTGTGCACCAAGCTAATTGGTTAAACCAAACATTAAACCAGATGATTGAACTAATCACGTTGAACCAACACGTCAAACTAGTTCAATAGTTCAATGCTGCATGTCGAGCCCCTTGAAACAAGTTGATGACCTTGCTGATGAACTGATGGCATTAAACTAAGCCATTGAGCCAATTCATTGAACCAAAAATGGTTCAACGTTGTGCGCTAAGCCCCTCTGAACTATTTTCTGAATCTCCTCATTGAACCATCCATTGAATTGAAGTGATTAAACTAAAATGTTGAACCCACTGATGAACCAAGGCTAATTAACCTTGCATTGAACTTGAAGCTGCTTGAACTAAGTGGTTGAACCAATGTTGAACGAAGTGCTGATTAAACCAGTGAATGAACTAGTTCATGAACCAAGGTTGATGAACTTATGCAACCTAAAAATGACTAGCTCTGAATAGTAAGGGAAGAAGGGGACTGATTTTTTACCTATTGGGCAAAAAATGGTCAATAGTTACCATGTGACCTAACTGATAGATCTATAAATTAGACTAAAGTAATTGGAGAGATGACATGTGGAGGCCATAAACTATGGCCATAGTTAAATGGTGATGTGGTTGATTAGTGAAAGAGGTAATAAATTAGATACTACCATGCCATTAGTGTACTATATTAAATTTGATCAACTATCTAGCCATCAAAACTATCCCAAGCTAAATTTCAACTATACACCCATATTGATTTACAAGGATCTAGTTACAGATTAATTCCTCTCCAAAAAATGATCAAGTAGGAGGAGAAATTCAATGCAAATATGATAAACAAATCCATTAAAATGTGGCATGCACATCAAAATCCCATAGAGGACATAAAATAAAAATTTAACCTTAAAGAATCTATTGGTACTTTGATTGTCATTGATGTCCAAAGGGAGATTATGATCATGTCATTGATTTCAAAAGAGAGATTGTAAATGTTATTGATGTTTAGGGATGAATATGTTGATTATAGGATATAAAAGGTATCCTATCAAAGGTTAAGGATGATTGGAGTGCTTGTGTGCATGAGGGGAATTCATATAATTCTTAATATTGATCATCTAGACATTTTGGGTCTATGATAACAAAATTTGAGAAGGCATTTTACTAACATCACCATTTTCATGAGTAAATGAGTCTAGGGGAGCTGGTCATATGGTTATGATCACATTACTTCCTAGTTATTATGCACCATATTTGAAGTTATGCGATGAAGCATGGCTTAAGATATGGGGATGCAAAGTTGGCTACTCAAACAAAATCCACTAAGTTTATATACTTAGAAAAAAAACTTAAAGGGTTTATCAAAGCCATGTAAGCATATTGATGAGTTTGGTGTTCATAGATATGAAGGTGCCAAGATAAAATGATCATATGGGTTTATTCAATTTTATGTCTAGTTTCTACATCCTAAATATTAGGTCATATGATGTAGTGAAACAAAAGATATGATTGATCAAAGTAGGGATCCTAAGCATTTTGATAGTGTTTTCCAGCACTTAGTCAAATTTGATGGTTTTAAGATAAAGCTAAGTAGTCAAATTTGTTGGTTGCAAGATAAATATAAGTAGACACTTTGATGATGCCATATCTTTCACAATGAAGACTTTAGGAGAAAATGGATATATAGATGTAATCCCATATGTAATAGGATATTATTCACTATTTTTTATGTCATGTGACTAAGTGTGATGAGAGTTATGCAAGGACAAAGATAGCCTTCCAAGAAAGTTTAAGGCATAACTAGCTTTGTGGAAAAATAATTTGAGTGATCAAATTAATGGTTTTATATCTCACATGCATGAAAGCTTCTAGAATAAATCATCATATGGGTTTGTTTACTATCATGCCTATTTTATATGGTCCAAATTTTAGACCAAGTGGTTGAGTGAAGCAAAAGATATGAAGGAACAAATAAAGCCTTTTAGGCACATTAAAATGGCCCCTATACTTAGTCAAATTTGTACAAGGTCTTGAAAAGTTATCATGCTTTAACAAATACCATTTATGGGCATTTTCCAATGAAATAGATAGAAGATATATTATGTATTTTTCATTACCATTCTAGACATATGGTCCACAAGTTCAAATGAGAAGGAATGAGCTTCAAATTGAATTATCTTTGCTCTCAAATAGAATAGGGTTTTTTAGTTAAACCCTAAAATTATAAGTCATGGTGTCAACAGGAATTTAATATTTTGATGTTGACTAGATATAGCTTCCTTTATTTTCATTATAAAATTGACCCCTCAACCTAGTAATTACCAACTCAAAGTAGTGATTAAGACTTTATATTTCCTAGGTCTTAGACTTAATATTTGTCCCATCTCAATCAATGGATACAACTTCATCATACACTAAATATCCATTAAAGTATATGAAAATTAATTTGTCAAAGGCACCTCTATTAGTGACAAGTATCACAATCAAAGATCTTGAATAGTAAATCTATGGTGTGTTTTAAATCGAATAAGTCAATGATCAATGTGAGGTGGCCAAGTGTATAAATAGAAAGAACTAATAATAATATGTAGAAGGAATGCACTAATTCCAAGTGTCACATTATTAAGAGATCAAAAGAGATAAAGATATAACTTTTTAGAAGATTTGATGGTGAACAAATGATCATGTAAAAGATATCCAATAGAGTGAGTGGACTCAGATGAGAAAAAGTGCTCAAGGTTTAATATCTAAATAGAAGTAATGATCATGCATATTTTGATATCTAATGGCATGTAGGAGATCAAATCAAAAGATCTAATGGATGCATTTTAAAGTGATAAGATTAAATATATGAAGCATACAAGGATCCAATAGAGAGCATGAGCCTATCAAAGATCAATAGAATGGATGCATTTTAAAGTTGAGATATTTAAATAAAGACCATCAGATCATGGTATCACATGTAAGATAAAAAAAATTATATTTAAATATATGTTTAGTATAATGATCATATGCAGGAACATGTAGGAACATGAAAGTAAGAAATGAATCATGACATAGACAATGATACTGATTGATATAACTGATCAAATCTATGTAAATGTGCATGTGCATCAAAAATAAAGTCCAAAAAATGCCATAAATTGTAATGAAACCATGAATCATGGTAGTGGAGGATGAGTTCAAGACATAGGAAACTTGAAATTCAAGAAATTAGAACTGAGTCTAGAATTATTATGATGCATTTTAGTCTAAGCGTGAGCACAAAAAATATATGAATAACTAGATAAAATGTAATCTATGACATCTAGGATATAGGTATAATTTGTTGGAGTAATGGAATTATGTCATATAGAATAATATATAGACATAGGTAGAAGTGCAGATAAGATGAGCTATTGTTGATGAATTATGTCAAATAAAAAAGATAGAGACACATAGGAGCATAGTGAAAGAGATATTAAGTGTTTGGAATATAGATAGATATAGACATAGAGAGGGGCAAAGAGTAAGGAAGTCATAGAGATATAATGTGGAGAACATGATCAATTATAGATTAGACTTGTAACAAAGATGGATTCATTTATGAATTTAATTTATAAATTGGAGTAGTAGCTCCATAGATTTGATTAGTTGGTGCCATCAGACAGGATGAGTTGGTGCTCAGTTGTGGGATTGGTGTCTCCTTAGGGTTGGTGCCCTTAGAAATGTTAAATAGTGTGGTTCATATGATTTGGTACTCATTAAGGGGATTATTGTCTCATTAGGGTTGGTGCCCTTAAAAGTGTAACCACTAAGGTTTTCTAAGTGAGGCTTTAAACCGTGAGGCTAGATTAGAATAGTAGATTATAGAAGATATTCTCACCATTGTTTTTCCATTTAGTTTTTTCACGTATAAATCTTGTGTCATGTAAATTTATATGTGTGTGATCTCTACATATTTATTTTTATCTACATATATATTTTAATTTGTTCTAAAAGGTATTAAAGAACTAGTTTTAGTTTATCTACTAATTCATCGCCCTCTTAGTAGATAGTTGTGTTCCAATAATTGGTATCAGATCCTTAGTTCCTTGGAATAAGATTAATCAGCTTAGGTAGTTTTTGGAACATCAAACATAAATGTCTAGTCAAGAAGGATCTTTATCAAACAAAGAACCTCTCTTTGATGGATCAAACTATGGATTTTGGAGCATAAGAATGGAAGCATACTTATCCTCATTAGGGTTTGATGTATGGATGTTTGTCGTAAATGGATATACATCCCCTACTAAAAATCCTAATTATCAAGCTTCAAAGAAGGCATATGTGAGAAATTCCAAGGCTAAGAATGCTATTTTTTATGGATTATCAAAATTAGAGTTTGTCAAAGTGATGCATTATTAGAATACATAAGACATATGTAACATGTTGAAGATCATCTATGAAGGTGATGACAAGGTAAAGCAAGCCAAGATATAAATTTACATAGGATTGTTTGAAAGTATAAAAATGATTGAAGAAGAGAAGATTGTAGACTACCTCTTCATGGTAGATGAAATAGTCAATGCAATCAAAGGCCTTAGAGAAGAAATGAAATAATAAATCATTTTCAAAAAGGCCCTAAGATCTTTTCCATCAATATATTATTATAAAATCTGGTCAATAGAGGAAGCAGGAGATCTAGATAAGCTCATTATTAATGAGTTGTATGGAACCTTCACTACTTATGAGATGAGAATGGGAGAATCAGATACTTCCAAGATAGAAGATGCATTCAAAGCATCCAAGCATGTGAAAGCATAATCATCTATATCCAGATCTAAGTATACCGATGAATAAGAAGCCAAATTTGTCATAATATTGAAAAGAGGATCTAGAAAGTACAAACGTAAATTACCATTTAAATTCTTGAACTATGGTAAAGTAAGACATTTCACTACTAAATACCCTTATTAGATAAATGATAACTTTGAGAAAGAAGAGGATGACTAAATAATGAAGCCCCAGTACTCTAAAAGGAGGAACTTATTTAAAAACAATAAAATCTTCTATATAAGAAAAGATAGTGACTCATTAGATTATAGTGATATCTTAGATGATGACCATGACTGTACCTTTTTGGATGAGGAAAATGAATCTCTATTCATGGCATTAGTAACAACTTTTTTAGATCTAGATCAAGAAGAATTTGAAGACTTTGATGAAGAAGAGTAATGAGAAGTGGATCTTGAATGTGAACTCATATGTGCTCTAACTGATATTTACAAACTGAGAAATGAGAATACAAGATATAATAAGCTTGGAGAAAAATAAATTGAAAAATTGTTTAAAAATATTGAGAAGTTAAATTAAATAGTAGTAAGCTTAAAAACACAAGTTTAAGATTCTACAAGAATAAAAGATATAGTCAAAATTTAACTAAAATTAAAATATGATGAGTGCATGAGGATATATGTAGAGATAGTGTCTTTGAGAAAAGAGATTGAAAAGGCCAAAAGATAAATAGACAAAGGTATAAAGCTAAAAGGAGGATCATACATTTTTGATGTATTAATCAGCTCTCAAAATCCATCAAAAGGGAAATCTAGTCTTAGTTATGAAAAGGGGAAAATTCCCATCACTAGTACATCTAGTAAGTTATATGATATTTTCAAAGTGGAAAGATGAGGAGAAAATAATAGGAATGTCTCTATTGATAAAAATACAAACAATAGCACTAGTGATGTGAATAAATCCAAAGCTAAAAAAAATCCTAAAGAAAGAAAGAAAAGCAATGAGTCCATCTCTATAAACTCAAGGAAGAAGCAAAAGATAAATGTAACTAATGTAGATGGTTACACAAGGGTGAAATACTTGAAGAAGCCAAATTTAAGAATTCCCCATTTCACATAATAAAATGATATGACCAGGTATTACTCATCTTTCTATGGTTATTTTTATAGTTATAATCATTTTGGTCATATGACTATTAATTATAGAGTTTTACCTATAGAGAGAACCAATTTTGTAAGAAAAAAATAATTTGTACCCTTATTATATATAAATGTAATGTGTTATAATTTCAATAATTTTGGTCACATAGCTAAAAAGTGTAAAATAAGATCTATAATAAGAAAGACATGCCTCCCAATGTGAACAAAGTTTCACAAGTCTATGATAAAGAGAAAAATAAGACATTTAAGAAAATCAATCACGTATGAGAAGTGAAGAATAAATATAGAATAAATAATGTTATAGAGGTTAAAGAATGTTAAGAGATCTCAATGTCTACTCATGTTGAGAATGAAAACACAAAGCTCATGGATAAGTCCAAAGTGTTGGTCGAGGATATTTCTATAGTATATATAGAATCAAGTGAACATCATGTTGTTGCAGATCAAGTTTCTTGCATACAACATCAAATTTTTGTGCCTAGATATGAGGTTATAAAATTTAAGGAAGATACTTTAGATGAAAAGCTATGTCATGAATCCATATTGTCTCCATGCATTTTTAATGTAATCATAAACTAAAAGGAAAACAATGTAATAGATGAGCACGTTACTTCTCTCAAGCCTAATAAGAAGAATATAAAACACAAGATGAACAAGGAGGAGAAGGAATATGAGGAGTTATGGATAACTCTTGGTTTTCAAATTATTCTAGGACATTATGAATTAAGTTGTCTTTGTCTATTCTTCTTAGGAGATCTCTTTCAGTGGAGAAGCAAGTTATGTCTTCTATTAATGAGAACTCAAGTAGGTTGTGATGATGACTTGATCAAACCAACTCAAGTGCTATGTATATAGTGTTTTTAGGGATAAAATGAGTGTTTAGTATGACATAATGATATTATTATAGTACATCTAATATATATATATATATATATATATATGGTCTACATATTTATTTAGCATAAGGATTATAATGGAAGAAACCCTTGACATATATATATATATATATATATATGGTCTACATATTTATTTAGCATAAGGGTTATAATGGAAGAAACCCTTGAAATTGTGTATCTTAGGTTGTGCAATGAGTTGGGTCACCAAACTTGGAGAACATATGTAAAATGATGATATACATGTGTTAAATGAAATAATGATGTGATATATTAAATCCCTTAATGTAGAAATGGATCATGGAGTTAGGGGGAGATAACATAGATATCATGAAAATATTGAGGAACTATGCATAGTGTAAGAGGGAGCCAGATTATTTAGTCTAATAGGATCAAGAGGGATCAGAGTAGAGGAGATTTCTAATTGGTCACATCCTAGGATTAAAATATTATATAGTTGATATAGAGAGAGAAGGATAATAATCATGTATGGTATCTCCTACATCATGTCACTAGATATTATTGGTAGAGCATAAGTCTAGGGGGAGGATCATAAAAGCTTTATTAATCCCTGAAAGAATAAGAAGAGAAAATAAAACTCAGGTATGCATGATTTTACAAATTTATAATGAGTTTGTGGTTGCATATTCTTGGACAAACTCATTTATCTAATAAAGGGGGGGAAATATTTGGACAAATAATCAGAAACAATACCTTTGCCATTGATGTCAAAGGGGGAAAAAAGAGCAAATACTCTCTGTAAAAGTTTAGATAAAAGGTGAAAATGTCAAAGAAGAATTATATTAAGTGTCTAATTTGAGTATTAGGCAAATTTTCCATTGCCTAAGGAGGATAATTTCTAATATGAACAACTTTAGTTCATACTCATTAGAATCCACTATAAGTAATGCTAGAGAAGGAGAAGAATATTGGAAGACCAACGAATTTAGTTTGCCATCAATGATAAAGGGAGAGATTGTTGGTAATTTTATTGTCACTAATGTCAAAAGGGAAATTATGAGAATGTCATTGATGTCAAAAGGGACATTATGAGAATGTCATTGATGTTAAAAGGGAGATATGGATGTCATTGATGCTCAGGGCTAAATATGGTGATTAGAGGATATGCAAGGGATCCTATTAGAGGTCAAGGATGGTTGGAGTGATTGTGTGCATGATTGGAATTCATCTAGTTCTTCATTTTAATCATCTAGACATTTTGGGTCTATGATAGGAAAATATAATAAGGCATTTTCCTGACATCATGATTGCCACGTTATTGAGTTTGGGGGGAGATGGTCATATGTTTGTGATCACATTACTCCTTATTTGTTATGTGCTATATTTTAAGTCATGTAATGAAGTGTAGTACAAGATATGGGGATTTAAAGTTAGCTACTTGGATAAAATACACTATGTTTTTATACTTAGCCAAATTTTCAAAAGGGTTTAGTAGATCCAAGTGAACATATTTATGAGGTCAAAATTCACACATATGAAAGTTATAGGATAAAATGATCATATGGGTTTTTTCATTTTTGTGCCTAGTTTTTACATGATAAATATTAGGTCACACAATGTAGTGTGATAAAATATACTTTTGAGCAAATTTGGGCTCCTAGGCATTTTGACAGTGTTTTCCAGCATAGTCAAATTTATAGGTTGTAAGATAAAGCTCAGAAGGCACTTTAATGATGCCAT
This sequence comes from Torreya grandis, assembly GCA_037957365.1. NCBI lineage: Eukaryota > Viridiplantae > Streptophyta > Pinopsida > Cupressales > Taxaceae > Torreya > Torreya grandis. Next base: position 1,346,076 of record JARHVA010002454.1, read on the forward strand.
ATCTTGTACATATGAATAATTTAGGATAAAATGGATATACGGATGGAATCCCATATATAATATAATCTTATTCATTAATTTTTAGGTCATGCAACTAAGAGCGACAATAGTTATGAAAGGATGAAGTTGGCATTCTAGGTAAGTTCAAGGCATAACTAGCTCCATGTAAAAATAATTTGAGTGATTATATTAATGGTGTTATATCTTGTATAAATGAAAATTTTATTAAGAAGTGAGCATATGGGTTTTTTTATTATCATGCCTAATTTATATGGTCTAAATTTTTAAACCAAGTGGTTGAGCAAAGCAAAAGATATGAAGGAGCAAAGTTAGCCTTCCAAGTACATTGAAATGGTCCCCATACTTAGTCAAATATGCAAAAGGTCCTATAAAGTTTTCATTCTTTTACAAATACCATTTAAGGTCATTTACAAAGGAAATAGAAAGAAGATCTATTATGGGTTTTTCCATGAGCATTCTAGACATATGGTTTATAGGTTTAAATGAGAAGGAATGACCTTAATATTTTTATATCTTTACTCTCAGACAAAATAGGGTTTCTTATTTAAACCCTAAGGGTTTAAATTAATGAATCAATGGGAATTTTATATTTTTATGTTGACTAGATATAGCTAGGACCTGGTAGATTATGTTAAAGCTTAAGCCTTTGTCATCATTATCAAACTAGCCCCTCAACATAGCAATTACCAGCTTAAAGTAGTGATCAAGACTTTATATTTCCTAATTTTTTGACTTAATATTTATCCTATCTTGATCAATTTCTAACACTTAAGCATATGTTGAATATCCAATGAAGCCTATGAAAGTCAATTTGTTAAAGGCACCTCTACTAGCGATAAGTGTCATAATCAAGGAGCCTAAATAGTAAATCTACGTTATGGTTTCAAGTTAATAAGTCAATGATCAATTTGAAATGGCCAAGTGTCTCAATAGTGGGAACTAACATTAATGTCTAGAAGGAACATACTAATGTGAACTGTCACATTCTCAAGAGCTAAGCAGAGATAAATATCAAGCTTGATAGAATATTTGACAGTGAATGGATGATCATGCAAAGGAGATACAATGGAATAAGTAGACTCATATGAGAAAAAGTTCTCAAGGTTTAATGGATAAATATAAGTAAATATTGTTAATTTTTAGAGATCTAACAACATGTGGGATTTCAAATCAAAAGATATAATAGATGCATTTTAAAGTGAGAACATTAAAGCTAGGAAGCACACATGGATCTAACAGAGAGCATGATCTTGTCAGAGATCAATTAAATAAATGTATTTTAAAGTTAAGCTATTGAATAAAGACTATCAAATCATAGTACCAAATGTAAGATCAATAATTGATATTTAAATATATGTTTAGTTTAATGGGTATATGTATGAACATGTAGGAATATGAAATTAATCCATAAATTAGGACATAGATAATGAGATTAGTTAATGCAACCAATGACATCTATGTAAATGTACACGTGCATCAAAAATAGAGTCCATAAAATGATATAGATAGTAATGAGACTAAGAATCATGGTGGTGGAGCATGATTTCAAGATGTGGGAAACATGCAGTTCAAGAAATTTGAACTGAGACTAGAATTGGTGTGATGTGTTATTGTCCAAGTATGAACACATAGAATATATGAAGACCTAGACAAAATGATATATATAAGACATCTAGGATACATGAAAAAGTTTGTGGAGTACTGAAATTGTGTCATATAGATGAATATCTACACATAGGTATAAGTGCAGAGAGGATGAGTTTTTGTTGATGAATTTTATCAAATAGAGGAGAGGATAAGAATTAAATAAATATGAAGTATGTCAAATAGAGATAAATATAGACATAGAGAAAGAGGGGTAGAGAGGAATAAAGGCATAGAGAGATAATCTATATAGCATGATTAGTTATAGATTAGACTTATAATAAAGAGAACAAATATCGACTCATTTATGAATCTAATTTGTAAATTAGAGAAGTAACTCCATATATCTGATTAGTTAGTACCATTAGACAAGCTATGTTAGTTCTCATTTGGGGTATTGGTGTCTCTCTAGGGTTGGTTCCCTTAAACATTATAACTGGTGATGTTCAGATGAGTTGGTGTTGAGTAAGGGGAATGGTGTCTTCTTAGGGTCAATGTCCTTAAAATTGTAATTAGTGAGGTTTTATAAGTGAGGCTTGGAACTATGACGCTGGATTAGAATGCTAGATTCTAGCATATATTCTCACCATGCTTTTTCCATTTGGGTTTTCCACATATAAATCTAGTGTCATGTGAATTTATATGTATGATCTCTACATATTTGTTTTTATCTACATATATCTTTTAATTTTTTATAAAAGGTATTAAAGGACTTATTTTAGTTGATATACTAATTCACCCCCTCTTAGTAGATAATTTTGTTCTAATAGAGTCATGGATCTAACTTCACATGACAAAGGGAACTATCAGTCGTAATTCAATCCCAACTAATTTTAAATATGATAATTCAATTGGGGCATGGTTTAGTTGTACCAATTCAGGTCACACCTTCAAGCTATCAGATATTTTTATCCACCTACTCAACCACCCTCTTCCAATCACCTTGAATTATTGTAACCACCCCAATAGTGGGTAAGATTAATCAATGACTACGGACTTTTCATTAAATATAAAATCCTAAGTCTTACATTGTAAATGGTTAACATATTTTTAGTGTAATATTACTACCAAAATTTTTCCTCTAGGAACCCTTTTACTACATGAACATTCTATTTTAATGATAATTAAGTTCATCTCTCTCTATTTTTTTACATCTAATGTGTTCCCATGGTTTTTTGATCTTTGTGTGTAGATAGTTTTCATCCCTATCATTAATGTCCATCCCATCACCTTATACAGATATTGTCTCTTTTATTATAGGTCTTATTATGTGTGCATCTAGGTCTATGCATATAATATCTATGGATTTTTTTATCATTCCTATTAGTGTAATATTGTGTCTTTCTCCTCCATGTGAATCACTTATGTAATTTAATTATTCATATTAGAACCTATGTGATATTTTCTTGTCCTCTATGATATGTAGTGTGATCTTCCAATCTTGTAGAGTTGTTTTATCTAATCTTAGTACATCAATATTTTATTTTCATCAACTCCCTCTCCCTCTTTTCCTAATAACCATTTTATATTTAAGATTATTAGAATATTTATTTTTAGCTCTTTTAGTCCTACATATCGATCCTAAATAGAATCCATCTAGATTATAAGTAATCCAACCTTCTCTAGAGGTTCACCCCAATGAAAATATGTCCCAAACCTTAGGGGACAATCTCATGGTCTCACTAAACTAATCCTTCTAATTTATAATGTGAACTATTTGAGTGATAACACCTATATTTTAATGCAAATTATCCAGGGCATCTATAGATTATTCTATTTAGACACACCTCAAATAGATACCCTCATATATTTTATTTTACATGACTCCCTTTTAATCATGTAATGAGATTATTTGATCATGATTTATCCTCTTTTCTCTCAATTAAATTCAGGTGAACATGCACCTACATGTAGGTAGTGGATAATGTAGGCATACCAATCATATTTATCTACATATGTTTCATTGATATACTCAATGTAAATACATGGATATATTTTAGTCATGAGATATATGATTCCTTGGCCTTAAACCATATTTGTGGTTGTAATTTCAAGATCAAACTATTGTAATTTATCCATCAATTTACATCTTATTTCACCAATTTAATCCATCCAAGTTTGAGCTTGATAACTAGGTCTGGAATGATGGTGTATGTCTTGTTTTGGAGAATATAGTTCATGAATTTCTTCACCATTTTTTTCAAGGAATATATTTTCTTATCTATCATTAAATATTTTAGTTTTGCATCTTTCAAATTAGTAATCATGAAGGTAATTAGATACCCATTATCATCTAAATTTTGTATGAGTACTACTGTTACAGTGTATTATGAAGAAAATGAATATAGAAATAAATCTTTAGTAAAATTAATCATAACAAGATATTGAGTGATGAAATTATTAATATCTTTAAATTATTTCATGGCTTCAATTTTCCACTTTATTTTAGTATCTTAATTTATAATGGGTTTCAATTTCTTGACAATATCTGCAACTCCATAAATTATTTTTTGTACAAATTTTATCTTGTACAATAAATACTTTAGTTTTTTTCTACTATTTGGGGGAGATATATTTTAAATGGCTTGGATTCATTTTGGATCAATGTAAATCCCATATTTGATAATGGTATAGCCTACTAATTTACTCTCATTAAATCCAAATATGTTGTTCTTTAGATTTAAATACACTTCATATCTTCTACATCTATCAAATATTTTATGTGAGTCACATGGTCAACTATGTTATTTAATAACATAATAAGATCATCCTTGTAAATGATGATTTATTTTATAATTATTCCTTGATAAAAAAAAGTCCATGTCATGGTCGAAAGTTCCTCATGAATTAATCAGGTTAAAAGACATAATTTTATATGTGTTTTAACCTTTTAGGTTCTTAATAATGTAAATCCTATGTATTTAAAGGGATAAGAATGTTGTTAATCTAGGATGAAAAATGGAAATTATTGATTTAATTGAACTTTTACAAAATATAAAGTGAGAGGAGAAAAGGAACTTATCTAGAAATAAAAACATTGTTATGTGAATTAGGGAATTGAAAAAGACTAAATATACATGAAAAAACCTTTAGTATTATGACTATTTGTTGAAATATGGATTAGGAAGTGTCTAATCTTGGTGTTAATGTCCTTCTAGTATAAGATATATATAAATTTCAAGGAAGCCACAGGAGGTCCTTAAAATATTGTAGGCAGTTCTATGTCATTCAAGGGATTATCAATGTTATGGTTTTTACTGAATTTATTCCAAACCCATAATTAATACCTGCACAAATGAAACAATAAATGACTCAAATGAAAAACTTAAAGGAAAATCTAGGTTGTGGGATGTTATCACATAGAGAAGAACTCCTACTGCTCTAGCCATTACCTATATTAAACCTAATGCTAGGGGTGTCAAATCATATTAGTTCTACATTAGGGGATGTACACCATTAAATTTCATGGCATTCTAGAATTATTTTCACTTAGGCCCTTCTTTGATCAAACATGTAATGTATAGGTGTGATGAATGAGCAGTGTGTAGAGTATTGAGTAGTACTATTGATTAAGTTTATGTAATTATGTGCCAAAATAGTAAGTGTTAGATATAAAATGCCTTTTTAGGTTATTTATATATAAGTAACTTTGTATTCGATATAGGACCTTGATCACTACATAATAAGTCATAGAATAAGTATAGAAAACTTAAGAGAAGGCTCACAAAGGGGTTATGACTCAAACACAAGAGAAAGGGCCCATAAGACACTAGAAAAATAAGTATACACTAGTGCCCTTTGGAACTACTATTTTTAAAGTGGTGTTAATGTCTTAAGTCTTAAAATAGAGCTAACATCAAGCAAGGAAGGATAGGGGGCCCAGTGACTAGGAAAAGGTGACTTATGACTACTTGGAGTGTCACAAATAAGGAAAATAAGACGTAAGAAAGATTAAAAGACTCAAAATGAACATGTCAATAAAGGATATCATAATCACTAAACCTTAATGTGAAAGATCAAAACACTACTTAGTAATTATGGTTTCTTGAGCAAATTAGGGTGTTTACATTTTCCCTCCTTTTATTCTAGTAATGAAATGAAATGAAAGTACTAGAGTAAAATACAAAGAGGAACATTTATGTGTACTTACCTATGTGAGCATAATATATATTTGGCCCACTTATTAGATAGATAAGTGGATATAAATTGGAGTGTAATATGTGAAGAGGAGAAACATGATGTGGTTGCCCCATGTACTAAATCTGAGTATGTAAACTGAGTGTGTGGAGAAATAAGGCTCACTTTTACCAACTCTAATATCTAGAATAAATTTGAGTATGAAAATAGAATGTGTGGATAAAAAAGGCTCACTTTACCCAAATCTAATATCTAGAGTAAATTTGAGTATGTAAATAAAATGTGTGGAGAAACAAGGCTCATTTTCTCCCACTTTAATATCTTGACTGAATCTAAGTATGTGAAATGGGTATGTTGAAATGCTATGGATCAATCACTATAGATGATCATACAAGCCAAACTAGTGAAAACTTGTTTATAATACTGGTGATGATTTGAGTGTAATCTAAAAAATGGGGATCAAGGATGTGTGTTCTACATCATGGCCTTTAATCTTGAAATTTGAGTTATGTAGTTGTGTATCTTAATATCTAAGTAAACTAGTATACTTGAGTCAAAATTATATATCTGCTTGTGTGTGTGTGTGTGTGTGTGTGTGTGTGTGTGTGTGTGTGTGTGTGTGTGTGTGTGTGTGTGTGTGTGTGTGGAATATATGTATGAATACATATATATTTATTTTTCTAAAAACCTATGATTTTGAATACCTATGTAAATAGGTGTCTTTGTATATATGAAAACTTGTGAGTCTGAATATCTATATATACTTATGTATCTAAATTTGTATGTCTAAATAAAATTATGTACATTTCCTCTTTTAGTGAGATAACTAAAAATTTAGTAAGGGTATGTGACAAAAATTGGTAGTGATCGACTGTAATGGTGTTAATTAATAGGTTTTATGTTGTTTGAAGTTTTTAATAGTGTAGTTATGGTCATAGAATTGATAATGGAATATGTAACATGATATGTATTTTGTCTATTCTGATTTTAACTTTAGTTATATTATTTTTATCATTTTCTAGATTTAAAAGTGATTAGAAGATTGGTTTAACTAATATGGGACATTCCAAATTGATGTGAAGTCCTATTTATAAGACATAGTTTTAAAATCAAAGCTACATTTATCAAGATATGGTGATGGTAAGGTATTTATATTAGTCATTGAAATTATCATGCAATGTTATCCTTAATCAGCTGCGATTGGGTAATTATGACTTGAATAGGTTAGTTGATTAATTTGAAAATTCATTTGGAGTATTTAAGTTTAAAATAAATTGTATGTCTGAGTAATAGAAATATGTTGAGAAGACAAAGATCTACTAAGAATTGCTATGAGGAGGTTGAGGCACAAATTTAGGCTAGTGAGGAGTTTCACTTGGTAAGGAACCCAAACTATCTCTCATTTTTATTTCTTATGCCTTTTTTATTGTTCCCAAGAGGATCACTATGTATTTTAGGGCCAATTTGTCAAAATTGGCACCAGTGTCCAATTCTAAACCAAGAGGAACACTATGTAGTTTCGATAGATATTTGATAGTTTGATAATGGGGGATATGAATATAGTAATGTGTGTGTGTGTGTGTGTGTGTGTGTGTGTGTGTGTGTGTGTGTGTGTGTGTGTGTGTGTGTGTGTGTGTGTGTGTGTGTGTGTGTGTGTGTGTGTGTGTGTGTGTGTGTGTGTGTGTGTGTGTGTGTGTGTGTGTGTGTGTGTGTGTGTGTGTGTGTGTGTGTGTGTGTGTGTGTGTGTGTGTGTTTACATGTGACATAGTATTTGGTTGAAAAATAGAGATAAGTGAATTAGGAGAACTATAAGGCATAGATTTTATGTCCTCTTCATCATAATAAAAATAATCCTCATTATCCCATGGTTCAACAAAATCAAACTTTAAATCATTTTTACAAGTAAGAGTAGAATAAGTATCATCTACATGCTCATTAAGAGAAAGATAAGTGGAATATTTTAACTTTTTACTACTATGCAATGTGTCATCTTATGTAGGTTTAATGAAATGAATTTGTTCACTCTCAATTTTGGAATCAAGTGTATTTTTTCATATCATGACATATAAGAGAAGATTTAGAGACATTTACATTATCAATTTATTTAAAAAATCATTACATTGAGCTTTGAATTTGAAGTAAGGTGAGGAAATAATTTCATCTACCTTAGTTTGTGCATTGCTAAAAGGTATAATATCATTTGTACATGCATTTTAAAATTTAACTGAGAAGGGTAAATAAGATGAATTATTCCTATCTACACTACTTGAATCATGCAAAAGTGTATTTTATTTATTTTTATTATATTAATTTAAGTTTAATAATAAGATAACACAAATAGTTCAAAAACTAGGATCACATTGGAATAAAGCACTAAAAACAATAGGTTCTTTTGGAATTATATTTTTATTTTGATTTTAAGGAGTACGAGAAGAGTTATAGGAAAGAGAAGATGATGTATCTAATATATCGTCATGTGCATTTCCATTATCATGCTAATAGTAATCCTCATATCCATCATTATAATAATAGTCATCATCATAATTATAAATGAAGTAATTATTATTCTCTAATGTACAATCTTGAAAATTAGTCCATTCATTGTTATAATCATTATATAAATTTAAAGATTGCATCAATTGAGTGAGGGGAATAAGACATTTTAGATGCCATTTTAAACTTAACAAAGAAGACAATGTAAACAAGGAATAAAAAACACACAATACAATAGGTAGAATATAATCAAACATAAGTGTGTGTGCAATTTGGGAAATTTTAAATAGTGTAATAACTAATATGATTTGTAATGGAATCCCTAATTTCTAGTATTTGTATGTATAAGGACCCAATATGTGGATGTAGGGTTTTAAATTAGGGTTATGTTGTAAAAATTTAAATTATTAAAAAAATTAAACCCTAATGTAGGATTGATTATATTATCTAGGTGTTGAGGAAAAAATAACCCACATTACTAAAGAATAGGGTCCCTTGTGCATATTTTGAACCTAAACACTAAAATATTGATATGCTATACAAATTATTAGAATTTGAAGACCATCTACGTATAATAAAATTGGCCCATTAGTTCATGGTTTTACTTTGAACTTGCTTAATGTTTCTAATAGTTGGCCCTCATGTCTTGAGTTGTAGTTTTCATGGAGCTCTTATTAATGGATCATGCTCAGACGTTCATAATTTTATCCTCATTTAGGCTTTTACTAGCCTTTTCTCTATGAGAACTCACATATGAATTCATTTTTTGAAATCCTCCTTCAAAAAACCCTAGCTTATAACCTTGATTCAAATTCATATTTGGTGGGAACATGTTTAAAATTACTTTAAACTAAAGCCTAATTTTTATATTAAGGCTTGGTTGTGTTTCTTAACACAACTGAACCTTATCCTAAAAAAATATGCTTGGTCACTTTATATTTCCCCTCTTTCTATCCTCTATATTTTAATTAGGTCTAATTTTCATGTTTATAGGGTCCTCTATGTTGCTAATTTGGTCCCATTCTTTACATCACATGGTCCCTTTTGTTACATACTTAGCCTAAAGTCTTAGTCCTAATGCCCCATTCATGTTTATTAACATGAATGAGACCTTAGTATTAAAACTTTAGCCTCAGTTCTTATATCAATCTAAGCCATAACTTAAGCATCTTGCTTCTTTTCAAAATTGATGGCTCTCATTTTTTTGTGGAAGCTAATCAGGTAGAGTGAAGGATACCTATAGAATCAAAAGCATTGATCCATCAAACTAATCCTACATGATCATAGGGATCATGGTCAATGATCTATGCTTAAGTGGGACCAATGATCAAATGGCAAGTGATCATCTTAAATATTAAATGGGTCTCATTTTATTAAATATAGATGTAGCCTAAGTTTTACCTTAAGGTCTTGTTGTATTTATTAACATAATGAAACCTTAAGATAAGAATTATGCTATAACTTTAAAAATTCAAAAGGAGCTAATCATGATCAAGTCCCAAGATGATGATAAATGATTCATGGTTACTTATGAAAATAAATCTAACAGAGTGAACATGGTGTTTAAATGTCAAAGGCCTAAAGAAACCCCATGAAGATGACAAGTGTCACCATCTCAAGAACCCAGATCTTGATTGATGCTCTGGACACCCTCCCTAAGGTCAAATATAGTCAAAATATTAGGATTCCCATAGAGTCCCCATGTGTTAATCTTTCATTTCAGCTTAGTGTTAAAAGGGGCCCGTGCATTAAAATGTGGACATAATATATGTTTTTTCTCTAAGTTTTTTTGTATTGTTTAAATAAAGTAAAAAGTTAGGGTAAGACCTTATATTATGAATATATTATTTATGGGGTTGTGTTTATTATGATTTTTATAATTAGGCCTTAAACTTATTCTAATTTTCATATGCATTGATACATGAGCTAACTCAATCCTCTTCATTATTTTAGGGATTAATGACATGTATGTGCCTATATCATAATCAATAGTCTATGATTTGTCAGGACCAAATGATTTAATGGAACATATTAAATCTAGGATATATGGACCTATTAAACTTAATGAAATTAAATTTGAATTTCTTGTGAATTTCATTCGATGTCCATGAGGGCATCATTGACATACATGAGGATGTTAAATTTAAGCTCACTGATCATATTGTTTAAACATAGGAATATTCTCTAAAACATTTATAAAAACTTATTACTTGAATTTCTAACCAATGAGACCCTCTTTGGAAAATATAAAGAACACTTAGGGTCTTTGAACTTTAATGATAAAATGATTGTATGGTCTAATATTTGTAGGCATAGAATTAATCTATATCACTATCATAAGGTTTGAATTGCATTTTTTTAAAATATAATGAACCTTTGGCTAAAGAATTATATTATTTTTTATTTTAACAAGAAGTTCCTATGCCATAAAACATAGCTTAAAAGTTTTAACCTAAAGTTTTATAGTGTTTATCAACATGATAAAACCTTGCATTAGATCCTTCTCTTATTTAGGCCCCTTTATATGTGTTCTAAAACTTATCTTAAATATTTTAACCTAAAGTATATGTCATGTTTATTAATGCAAAATAAATTTTAGCCTAAAATATTTAACATAAGTCCCTTTTATATCCTGATGCTAGTTAAAGTTCATGTAACTTACAAGATCAATGACTCAATGTTAATTAGAACAAGCTGATCAGATGGATTTTCATTGATAGGGACTATTCAAAATGACCTTTGAATCTTGTGGGATAAATTCATGGTGGTATTGAATTCACTACATGACTGACAAAATTCAAAACCCATAAGGCCCATGAAGGTGCCAAATGGCATAACCGTGGAGGCCAATTTAAATATAACCAATAAATTGTAAGCCCTAGGATCATGCTCAATGGTCCATGTTGATCTAGGAGCAAAGATCAAATGGAAAGAAGTAAAAGAAGTATTTTAAAAGATAACGACTAATTATTTTAAATCATTTATGAAAAATGCCATGAAAGTTTCGACATGGATGCCACATAGGTGCCACACAATCACTAAATGACAAAGTTGAAGATTTTGTGAGCATGAAAAGAAAAAGGTATAAAGGTGGGGGTTTAGATCAAATCTAAGGCATGATATCGCCTCAGTTAAAATAGCTATCACCATTAAATCTACAAAACAATCCCTAATTTAAACTTTAATCAATAATAATTGATCCAAAAAGAGTTCAATTCTTATCTAAGTGAGGACAAGCTAACCTATTGGCTATTTTCACACCATTAGTGAGCAATTTATAAGTCCCACAATCATGGAAATTTAAAGGTAAAAACAAAGGGATTACACATAATTATATTTAGCTTCAAATAATGAGGGAAGAGTATTTAAGGATACTAACTTTGATACTTTGGCATTAAACATTGGAAACATAAACTAGTCTGAGATTTTATAGATCATTAAAGAAATGTAGACCATCATGAGGGAGGAGTAGAAGAATACCATAATACACGAAAGATACAATGACCTAGTCTCTATCCAAAGGACTAGTCTTCATCATGATACTAAAAAACTTGATGTATTGCACTGTATCAATGCTTTTCCCCCCATTTTTAATGATTACAAGATTGATAAGGATTATGTAGTTCATGAACATACTTTTAAAAATATTTCATATATTTACACTCTTGGATTTGAAAGTTATTACAAGCTATGCAATCCCTAGGTAGACTTGCCTACAATTAGAGCATAGATTGGTAAGAATGACTTGAACACTATCCTTTCCCCATGGTTGCATATAAGAACCAAAGTGATCCAAGACCCCACCAAAAAATCCTAATTATCCAATTTAGGGAAGGAATCAAAATAATCATGACCTTGCAGAATAGATTATCTGTATCCCCTTCCACCACACACATTAATAAAACATGTGTACCTTATGTATAATTCATGGTATACAATGGACTTACTCCCTTAATAGGTGAGATGATTAACATTTGTTTGAAATATCAATTTTTAGCCATAAAGAAGAAAACCAACAATCACCTCTTCATTATGTCATATATTTTATATGCCCTCTTGTTCACCACTAAAATCCATGTCATAATGAATTGGTCACTTGAAGGGAGACACAATATTTATTATCACTATTTTAAATTACACATATTCAAATATAGACATAATGTACAATTCATTTGTGATTGTGTATATCCAGATTTGGTAGAAACTATTATAGGATCCCCATGGATACGGTCAATCCTATAGTTAATAAGTATGTGGAATTTATTGGAGGTATCTGGTTATATCTATATTTCATAATGATTAGAATAGAAGGGACCTTAGCTTAGCCCCTCAAACTATCGATCCATGTGCCAACCAAATTGGTATAATAGGAAAATACATACCAACTTTTCCATGGTATAGATAATGTATGCAATATCAAAAGTAAGGGACTCATTCAACCATTTCCATTATCAATTAGTAAGACTATTTTATATAATTATGAACATGTACATGTCATGTCCAAACATAAAGACTCCTTCAAATTATAGTAGGATGACTTGAGGTAGTATGACCCTTATGATAGGGTCACCAAACATTTAAAATAAAACTTAATAAAGTACCCCTATGAATATAGGCTTTGTGTTCATGACATGATGTGTATTAGGGCCTCAAATTTCATAGAAATGTTCATCAAGTTGAAGAATCATAATATCAATCTTGAGTCCAAGCTGGCTAAAGATGAGAAACTTGGTGAAATATGGAATATGGGGCCCCTACAATATCACTTATCTCCTAGAACTTCTTCTAATTCCCCTCTAAAACAACCACTATAAAAACCTCAAGCACAATTTTTACAAGGAAATGAGAAGGATAAATTGGAAGAAAGGACTAGTGATGGGGCATCTTCTTCTGCCCAACCTGAAAGGTCAGAGTCCCTAAAAGAGTTCCTTGACATGATTGCACTAGTTCCTAGGGAGATAGTGGAACATGAACTCAAATTGATTGTTAAGGTACATGGATTAGATGAATATGAGGAATAAATTAATAATCCCCAAGCTCAATCTAAGGAATTAAAACAATAAAATGGGAAGGAGGTAGCTTTGGACCTAGTTCTAGTTGCACCCCTATATAAGAGAAATGTTGAGTTGGCATTGGTCCCAATTGGAGATAAGAAGCCAAAGTTAAACTTCACTCATCCTTCGATTGAAGTTAACTTATTCAGTGATGAGAATCTCATTCATGGTCTAATCATCTCTGAATGGTTCATTTATGGGAAGATTCAAAATATCACAACCCTATAACATTCATGGGCCATGACTAGTATAGTCAAAATCACTGTTCATGATGAGATAAAGCCATGGATAATGTCTTTGATTAAGGAAGATTAGGAAATAAGTATGAATAACTCTGGAGGTTCAAGTGGCACTTAGGTAGACACCCATAGAACCTTAGGCATCACATAGATGAATATTCTTGAACCTCCAAAAATCAAAGTCATCAATCAATGTGTAATTCAATCTAGAGATAGTAGGCCTAGAGAGGATAACAACAAAGAAGACCATGGTTGGTAATGAGGAATTTACTATTTATAGAGTTAAAACTGTTTTGGGATTAACTATAGTAGGAGGTGAAGGACCAGGTGAACATCCAATTCATCAAGAAGACATATTTGGACTGGCTAATACCCATTCAACCCAACTAAACTAAGGTATCAAAGGCCTATATCAAAAGATAGAAAACTTGTAGAAACAAAAATAAAATATTGAAACACAAGATATCTTGTCAATCCTTGAAGAAATGATAAATATGTTTTATTAATATTTTATGATATTATCAAATACTTGAAAGAAATTAAGATAAGGAAAAGTCCATTAGCTTACCTAGATGTAGAAGCCAAGGGTTTGATAGCCCAGTGGTATAATTCAAGAGATAAAATGAAGGAGCTAATCAACATAAGAATTAAGGATAGGATTCATAGTTTGAAAACTCTAAGCCTATCCCATTTTAATACAATAATGGGAATAATTGTTGACAAGATATAGGGTCATAATATATAGTTGAGGAACTTGGAGAGGGTCCTAAAGGATGACAAGGAGATGATGAATATAATTGATCGGCTACTTTGAACCAAACTTTCAACACCTACCACACTTAGCTCATTAGGAATCATTGCAAAAGATGAGTACAGACATAGGGTCACCTTATTTATACAGTAAGTATGAAGCAAGATCCAAGGCTAGTCTATGGGTGATAATAGTAGGATCATGGGCTTGATCCTAACTACAGAGGAAAAGATTATTGAAGCAGGGAGTATCATGGAATCAATGGCAAGAAATGATAGAGATTTTGATGACTTGGTAGACCAAGAGGATGAATGCCTCTTAGAGCCAGGTGTCAACTGAAGGTTGGTCAATGAACAACATCAAAATTCCATGAAGATTATTTATGAGCAATAAGGAAGTTCTTCACCATAGGTCCCACTAGATAGATGATAATATTATACTTTGTTAGAAACTTTGTAATATTCAAAAATATAATTTTTTTTTAATGAATGCCCTAGTTTGTTATCACATTGGCCTATAGGTTAGTCCAATTTGGAAAAGTGAATGTATTCTAGAACTTTGTAAAAAGGATAGTTGTCCTTACCTTTGTATATTTGTAATTCATGACTTATCGGTGTACTACCTTATTATCTAATAAAAAGGTGGTATTAAAATTTTTTAAGGAGGGATTTTTTTGTAAAAAACTGTGTAAAATTTGAGAAATTATTACAAGGAATTATACAAATATTGTCTTGTATTTGTTTATGTTTTTGCAATTATTGCTACTCTCTCAACCACCTATTTAGATGTTCATATTTGAATGGTTTTCATTAATATTTGATATACATATATGAATGAATAGTTGTTAACTTGTGCTTATGATAAGTTAATTGAAACATATTAGGTTCATTTCACTTCGCTTTCTTCTCTTGTAGATGTGCTAATGTAATTTGTTTGTGAATTAAATCTATTTCTTATTTGCATTGTTTCACCCTTTCCTTAAACATTTGCCTAGTATATGGTAGGATCCATACAATATATATTTCATGTCATTTATTGGTTTTATTATATATATTGATGACATATAAAATTTGACATAATGTTTGGACTAAAAAATAAAACACCTTCTTTCTACCCTATCCTTATTTTCCCCCTTTTTGATAAAACCCCTTTAGTTTAAGATCCACTATAAATTTTCATTTAGATTAATCTCTAGTTTATATCTTGATCATAAATTTTTTGATAATATAAATGATATCTTAAATTTCATGTAGGTTTTTCATGGTGGCTCTCAACCACTAATTAATATAAATATTGTGGAATAGTTTATTACTATGCCACTATTTCACCTTATGTAACTAGATTACACTAATTTACTACTCATGCTTTGAATTCTCTAAATTATAAAATGAGAAGTGTTCTTTAGACACTAAGATAAATTTTGATACATTTATAGGCATCAATAGGATGAGTTCCACTAGTGCTAAAAAGAGGGAAATCTTTGTGGATTTATAGGATCTTTGCCAATTTCCAAATGTTTTAATCAAATATTAGTGTTATCTTTACATATTTGCATAGATATTTGATCAAAGGTGTAAATATCATCAATATTCATGGTATTTTACCCATATTTTTGCTTCCCTTAGACAAAGATCAAAAGTAATTGAGGATAGATGTGCCATTCTGGTAAAGATAGCTTGAGATCTAAGAATCTGAAGTATTTAAGGTTAGAATAGCTTGTTTCATCAAAGATTGGTAGATATTTTATAAATATAAGTTTATTTGAGCTTATAATTGAAAATATTGATCACTGTTATGTAATTGGACACATATTTGAGATAATTTAGTTAAAGGTTGATGTCCTTTATTGTTCTTTACATAATTTTTTACAAAATTTGCTTAATGTGAAAGTCTGATCCCTATTTTTTATAAAGTTTGATTTGACACATTATATTTCAAATAGGATCGGAATTCCTCAAGATGGAATTTTGAAGAATCTAGACAAAGTCACATTTAGAGACAATAAAATATCTACTTAAATTAGAACTCCGTAGGATGGCCAGATGAGATGAAGGTAGATGTAGATGTTTGAAAACTTTACTGACTTGACTACTACAAGGTACTCCTAAATTTGACCCTCATCAAGTTATGGATTTGTTAGTAATCTCTCATATTAAAATTTAATGTGTGGTTCATGACCTTCCTCACAATATAGAAAAATATTTGCCAAATTTTAGTCCTAGTGGTATTGTGATAGCAAAAGAACATGTTAAGTCCTTTAAAGCTACATTAAGATTTATAAATATCACTCATGAAGATGTAACATGTAGGTTGTTTCCTTTAACATTTAAGGATACTTAATATTAGTGGTTCCTAAACCTACCTGATAATTACATTACCACCTAAGATGAACTTAATAACATTTTCATTAACCAATTTGGCAAAATTATCAGCCCTTGTGTCCTATACCAATAGTTTACCACTCTCAAAAGGGATGCCAATGAATATATGAGATATTTTAATTCAATGTTATAGAAGATGTACAATAGAACCATTGAACCTTATAAACCTAATTAGACATTAAAATTAGAAATATAACAAGATTCTCTTGATCACATGACTTCAATATTCATAAAAAGGGTAGTAGGTCATATAAACACAATAGATTTAGCCTATGCTAAGGATATGATAATTAATGACCAAATGCAACCTCAAGGTTAGATGGCCTACTATATTCCCAATGTCAATATGCATATGCCTACCTTGAATGTCTTTCCTAATAATAATCAAAATGTGTCTGATCTCAACCAACTCCAAAATCTAAACCAATTACCTCTAAGACATGCTACTCTTAACCAACATTTGGGGTTATTGAACCACCCTACTACCAATGGATTTAATGAAAATAATCAAAGGGCCTTAGTACCATCCACTGGTAATAATAAAAACTAGGTTCATAATTCAAAAACCCTCAAGAATGAGAATGAGCCTATTCTAAAAATGGTCCAAAAATTGAGAACTAATTTTCTTTAGCTAAAAAAACAAGTTGGCAATACTGGTGAAAGCTCAAGAAGAAACTTCTCTTTCCAAAGGTTTAATATGCCCAATAATAGGTTTCATAATGATAATTTGCATAATAATATGATGATTTAGTTGATTATTATAGAGTCCATTATACTACGAAGCATGGTGAGATTTATTACATTGAATTCTATAAATATTTTGAAGCATTTAAAGAAGAGTTGGACACTTTTGAGGTCATACCTAACAAAAATAATGGTGCAAGTACTTTAGGATTGAAGCTTGTTGACTAGATCTTCATGATAGAAACATATTATTTTCCATTTCAAGAGGACAATGAGCTTGATGACATTCTTGAAGAATTTCATGCCTTCCAATAGTTCTTAAATAAGACATATCCCTTAAGGAACAAGGAAAAAAATAAATGTTTAACCACTTCAACTCCTTGAAACAACTTTGGTTCTCCTTTAGATACTACTTCAGACAATAATATAGAGCCTCTAAAGGGAATTAATTATATGTCTATTACTGATACTTTCATTTCTTCCAATGAGACTAGTTATAGTATTGTAGAAGATATGAAGAAAATCAAGTCTAATATTAATTGCATGAACTAATGCATATAACTGAGCAAAGAGATATATTACTAGACTCCTTGTCCAAAAATTCTAATAAGATTCCCAAGGATGATAATGTCAATGTAGCTTTGTACAAACTTAAGGCAGAATCCTCACCTTTCCTGCTTATAGTTATAATGTTTGGTAAAAGTATGCATAATTATTTGTTGGATTCTAGTGCATCTAAAAATATCATTCCTAAAGGTTTTTTTAAGCAACTTAGTTTAACTCCCACTACGTTTGATAGGTTTGTTACCTAATTAGATAAGTCTAGGGTCAAGGTGGTTAGAGAATTGTTAAATGTCCATATACAACTAGCTTCTGAGCCAAGAGGCCAACAATTTATAAATATCCAATTGGTATATATCCCTAATTCATATGGACTACTTTTAAGTAGTTAATGGACAAAGGCTCTAAATGGATATATGTCCATAGATTATTCACACCTACAACTACCTTGGAAGGGAGTTGTCAACTAGAACAAAGTTGAAAGGGAGATAAGAATGAAACACATGATCACTAAATATAATGCAGTGAATGAAAGGGTCAATATAATTGATTTTTTTAAGGAGTTTTCACCCTCAAAACTGCCAAGGTATATGATCCTAAAGCTTCTCATGATGTTCTTGGGTTATGGAAGTTGTATTTTGATGGTGTAATATGTAAATTTGGGTTTGGGGTAGGTATTATTCTATCTAACCCTATTGGTAATAAATACCATTACTCTTATAGACTCTAGTTTCCATGCACCAATAACCTTGTATAATATGAGGCTCTCGTCTTACATCTATAGTTTTCCATTAAGAATGAATCCAAGGAACTAATAGTCTATGGTGATTAGAAATTGGTAGTGAATTAGGTGAGAAGAAAGTATCAATGCAAACTATCATACCTCAAGATGTACAAATTTATAGTTTGGGTTATTATGGTATTTTGTTATGACTTCAATATTGTTTCTAGCCTTAAGGAGAAAAATAGAGTTGTTAATGAGCTAGCTTCTACTTTAGCTAATATCATGCTTGACCAAGATTTACCAAACTTTAGCATTGAGCTGATACCTTTCTCTTCTATCCCAGAAAATGTAAACCATCTACAGGTATCTAGTGATGACCAACATATCCTATACTTCATGGCTAGCTTAAGAGTATTTGAGGCTCAAGTCATTAATGAGGCTAATGAAAATTCATTTGGGGGGGGGGTAATTTTAGTGTAAAAGTCATTCCCAAAAATGACAACAAAATTTCTAAGGGCATGATTGTCTTGGAAAGATTATTTGATCAAGATAAATTAGTTGAGACCTCTAAGATTCCCAATGTGAGTGGAAAATATTACAATCCATTTTATCCTGGACCTCAAAATCAACACTAGCTGGTTAACATTAGAAAAGCCTACACAAGTGCTAAAAATAGGAGATCCAAAGAACTTTTAATGAAGTAAAATGATGTCATAGCCTAGACTTATGATGGATTAAATATATTTGACCCAAGAGTCATCACCCATAATATAACTCTCAAGGAGAATTTCAAACCTTTCAGGTAGAAACAAAGGCCTATGAATCCAATCTTAGAATCTATGATCTTCAAAGAAGTCAAGAAGTTGTTAGATGCTAGAATTGTATTTCCGATTAGGCAATCTACTTGGGCTGCGAAATTGGTGCTAGTTAGGAAGAATAATGATGAAATTAGACTATGTATTAATTTTAGAAACCTAAATAGAACATATAAAAAGGATAATTATCATCTTACCTCTCTTGACCAAGTAATACAAATTGCTTCTAGTTTAGACATGATGTCTTTTCTTGATGGTTTTTAAGGGTACAATGAGGTACTAGTAGACAAGGAAGATAAAACTAAGACAACACTCACAACTAAGTGGGGCACTTTTTCCAACAAAAGAATGCCTTTTAGACTGATAAACATAGGAGCTACTTTTCAAAGGGCCATGGACCATGCATTCCAAGGCATGATTGGTAAGTGCATTATAATTTACATGAATTATCTAACTATTTTCTCAAAGAATAGGGAGGACCATTTCATGCATTTACAAAAGGTATTTGAAAGGTGAAAAAGGTATGGAATTTACCTCAACCCTAAGAAAATATTAATTGTGTCACTAAAGGTAAATTATTAGGTCATATTATTACCAAATATGTAATTTACATAGATCTTAAAAGAGTGGAGGCTATATCAAAGATAGAGCACCCCAATAGTAGAAAAGAATTGAAATCATTTTCTGGTAAAGTAAACTTTGTGAGAAAATTCATTTTTGGATTTGTAGAAATTATGAATCCATTGAATGATATGCTAAATAAGGATTCTAAAGTCTCATATAATGAGGAATCCAAAAAGGGAGATATCAAAGAGGCAATAAACCAAGCTCTAGTGTTGATAAGTATAGAATTTTCAAAAGATTTTTATTTCTACTATTTTTCCTCTGACCACACTATTTATACTATTTTAAATTATAAAATATAAGGATGTGACCATAAAATTATTTTTATGAGCACTAATTTTAAATATTTTATGTTAAATTATCTTTTGATTGATAATCAATCCTTTGCATTAGTTAAAGTAGTCAAGCAATTTAGGCACTACATTATTAAGAACAAAGTGCATGCCATTCTATCATACCTAACCACTAAGCTAATGCTGAGCAAATGTAAACTTGGAGAGTGAAAAGGCAATTGGATGTCTATTCTTCAATAATATGACATAGAGATCAAAAATATAAAACTAGTAAGATGTCAAAGTCTGATTCAAATGATTGCCAATACCAATCCCAAGCTAAGTATTATGCAAGTTCATCAACACAATTTTCAATCTAATGACTGGTATAAATCCATTATCCACTTATTGATTAATGTCACTTGTCCTATAATATTAACTAGGGAGTAAAAGAGATATCTAAGGCTTAAGACAACCCGCTACTTGATCAAAAATAGAGTCCTGTATCAAAATAACTTTGAAGGTGTGTACCTAAGATGTGTGTCTAAAGAATAAACATATGAGGTAATGAGCACTTTCAATTAGAATTTGGGAAGTGGACATCGATTTGATAGGATAATAGCTCACAAGATCCTCATGGATGGTTATTATTGGCCCACCATCTTTAAAGATGATCATAGACATGTGAGGGAAGGCCATTCATGCTAGATCTTTAGCACAATGGAGCCTAAGACAACAATGCCCTTATAACCTATCATGATTAACAAACCCTTTACCAGTGGGGACTACAGTTTTTAGGGGTAATCAACCCAAACTCATTATAAGGTCAAAATAATGTTTTAACAACCATTGACTATTGCACTAGGTGGACTGAAGGAGTAGCCACCAAACAATGTTAAATAGAAGAAGTGGTCAAGTTTCTAGAGGAAAACATATGCACTATACTTGGGACTATAGTTTATTTGGTATCTAACAATGGGTTAGAATTAATATCCATAGATACGATAGAATGGGCATATGACAAAAACATTATTCTCCAATTTTCATCTAACCATTATCCTAAAGGAAATGGTATATCTGAGTTGATGAATAAAAATTTGATGAAAGCCATTAAGAAGTTTGTTGCAAACAAACCTAGAAAATGACATAAGCTACTCAAGTATTCCATTTAGGTGGATAGAACAAGATTCAAGAAAGTTATTAAATAATCTCCCTTATTTTTGGTATATGTCTAGGATCCCATATTCCCCATCACATTCAAGCTTCCAACCTACAAGTTCATGCAAGAGTATATAGAGGAAGACCAAGAATTTTCAAATGCAAGGTCATTGGACATTATTTAGATGGAATATGCATGACAAAAATATTTTTATAACATTATTAGGCACAAGAATACAATAAAGATTTGGTTCTACAAGCAATCAAACATCAAGGTGTTTAGACAATAAAACTTGGTTCTTCTTTGTGATAAACCATTTGATCCCAAAGGCAAACATGATAAATTCACACCTTTATGGATTAGCCCTTATCAAATTTTAGATACACTTAGAGATAACACCCTCAAAATAAAAGACCTATAAATATTATAATTAAAACTACCCACCAATGGGTAGTATCACAAGCATTAATTCATTATTTCTCCCCTTAGGGTTTTCATGGAGTAAATCTATAAGAATGGTCAGAATTAGTGTAGGTAAGATCATTAGTTTCCTTCATATCTTTCATTCTAATCCCTATTTTGTGCATAAGTTTGTATATATTTGATTTCTTCCATTTTTCTTCCTAATTTGCTACATTCTATTGAGTGTTTGATTTTTGTTGATTTGTTCCTTGCTTCGAATAAGTTCTTTTAGATATGCCTCAGCTCAAAGTTTACTTAGTTTTATTAAAACTTTAGAAGTTTAAGAATGTAGGTATGAAACTTATGCATATGTTGACCATGGATTTTAGATGTGAGCTTGATTTTATAGTTTAAAGAAACTAGTAAGGATTGATAAATAGGTTGACTGTCACATAAGGCCTTAAACATTGTCTTGACCTAAACTTGATTCTAATAAGAATTATGCATATAGAATGAAAGCTTAATATATTAGGGCATAATCATGCTTGAACTTAACAAACATCCTTGCTTAGGACAGAGGTTTTAACCATAGGATATTATCTAAGGATCAAACACTTGACCAAATCTTTAAACCTAGTTACCTTGGTTCCCAACCTTGTTGAAAGCCTAAAAGACCCAAAATACCAAAAATAAGTACTTATTTCAAAATAAAAAGATTTTTAAGCAAAGGTGATTCTAGTAATATCCACTAGGGATATGGATGCCTACATAGTAATGGATCAAAGCTATGAGTGGAGCCAAAGACATCTATATTACGGATATGGATGCTTGGTTAGCAGTAGAGCAATTCCAAAAATTTCCTTGAACTAGAAGCATGGTTCTTAATGAATATCTAAACATGTTCCAAATTAATGTTAATGATTAAAGGCATGAAACCTAGAAGATGTCCCCTAAATCCCATGGAATTTAGTAAGTATAATTAAATCACATACACAACATGGCTATCTCTTGATGTTTAATCCTAATTCTAAACATGCAAGGTTTATTTTAACCATGAATTGATCTTGATAATGACATTGATCAAGTGGAATAAGTGACCTAGTTAATTGTCTAAACCAGAGTTTCTAAGTTCTAACCTATTTCTATGTTTTCCATAGAAGTCACCATTTTTATAGGACAATATACCCCCCATTTCTAAATAATAGGGACCCTTAAGAATATTTTAAACCTTAATAGTGAAATCTTGATATCTTATGCACATTATTAGAATTTAAATATCATCTACACCTAATAAAATTGGACCATTAGTTCATGGTTTTACTTTGACCTTGACTTATGTTACTGAAATTTAGCCCTCATATCTTGAGCTATAGGTCTCATGGAGCTCTTATTAATGGATCATATGGAGATGTTCATAACTTTATCATCATTCAAGATTTTAGTAGCCTTTTCTCTATGAAAACTCATAGTTGGATTCATATTCTGAAGCCTTCCTTCAAAAAACCCTATCTTATACCCTTGATTCAAATTTAGATTTGGTGGGAAATTTTTTGGCAATAACATGTTTAAACTTACATTAGACTGAAGCCTATTTTTTATATTAAGGCTTGGTCATGTTTTTTAACACAACCAAACATTAGCCTAAAAAAATATTCTTGGTCCCTTTATATTTCCCCTCTTTTTTTCCTCTATATGTTAACAATGTCTAACATTCATGTTTATAGGGTCTTGTATGTTATTAACTTGGTCCCATTATTTACATCACTTGGTCCCATTTGTTATATACTTATGATAAAGTCTTAGTCCTAAGGCTTCATTCATGTTTATTAACATGATTGAGACCTTAGTCTTACAACTTTAGCCTAAGTTTCTATATTGACCCAAGCCCTAACTTAAACATCTTTCTTTTTTATAGAATTTATGGATCTCACTTCATCATAAAAGATGATCAGAAGGAATGAAGGAGACCCAATGGATCTAAATAATTTATCCATCAGACCAATCCCATGTGATCACACGGATCATGATCAATGATATGTGCTTAATTGGGATAGATGATCAAATGGTGTGTGATCATCTTCAAGATTAAATGGGTCCCCTTTTATTAAATATAGACTTAGCCTAAGTTTTACCCTAAGTTATCATATTTATTAACATAATGAAAGCTTAAGATAAGACTTATGCTACAAATTTAAGAATTTTAAAGCAGCCAATCCTGATCAAATCCCAAGATCATAATCAATGATTAAATACTACTCATGCAAATAAATTTGACAAAGTAAACATGGTGTTAAAATTTCAAAGGCCTAGGGAAACCTTGAAAATATGAAAAGTGTCACCATCTCAAGAACCCAGATCTTGATCTATGCTCCAAGAACTCTCTCTAAGGTCAAACAAAGTCAAAATATTAAGAGTCCCATAGAGTCACCATGTGGATCTCTCACATTCAAGCTTAGTGTTAAAATGGCCCAGTGTATTAAACTATAGACTTAATCAAAGTTTTTTCTCTAAGGTTCATTATATTTTTAAAATACAATAAAAACTTAGGGTAAGACCTTAGGTTATGATTATATTATTTATGGGGGTCTTGTTTATTATGATTTGAAGACATAGACCTTTAACTTAGTCTAATTTTCACATGTGTTGATCCATGAGGTAACTTGATCCTCTTCATGATTGTAGGGACCAATGGCATGCATGTACTTAGATTATAATCAATGGTCTACACTTAGTTGGGACTAGATGATCTAAAAAATCATATTAAATCTAGGATCTATGGACCTAATGAAATTCATGGACATTAATTTAGCATTTTCACAAACATAATTTGATGTCCATGACGCCATCAAATTTAAGCTCACTGATCATCTTGCTTAGACATAAAAATATGATTTAAAAAATTACTAAAAAATTATAACTTTCATTGATTACCAATGAAACCCACTTTGGAAAATATAAATAACACTTAGGGTCTTTGAAATTTAATGATAAAATGATCTCGTGGTCTAATATTTGTAGGCATAGACTTAATCTATGTCTTTATCTTAAGGTTCCAATTGCATTTTTTTAAAATACAATGAACCTTAGGCTAAAGACTTATATTATGTTTTATTTTAAAGAGAATTCCCTGTTCCATAAAATTTATTTTGAATTCTTTAATCTAAAGTTTTATCATGTTTATCAACACGATAAACCCCTAGGTTAAAACCTTGTATTAGATCCTTCCATTATGCCAGCCCCTTTATACATGTTCTAAAACTTAGCTTAAATATTTTAACCTAAAGTCTAAGTCATGTTTATTAATGTGAAATAAAATTTAGCCTAAAATATTTAACATAAGTCCCTTTTATATCCTGATTATAATTAAAGTTCATGCACCTTACAAGATTCATAGCTCACAGTTAATCAGAGCAAGTTGATCATATGAAGTGACACCAATAGGGACTATTAAATGGAACCTATAAATTCTATTGGGATTGACATGTGGTGGGTGTACATTCACTATGAATCTAAAAAAATGCATAACCCAAAAGGCCCATAAATATGCCAAGTGGCATAATCGTAGAGGTTGATTCAAAGATAACCAATAACTTGCAAGCCTTAAGATCATGATTAACAATATGCATTGATCTAGGAGTAAAGACTCAATGGAACAAAGAAAAATAAGGATTTTAAATGACAATGCCTAGTTCCTTTAAATCATTTATGAAAAATGCCATCAAAGTTTCTAGATGGATGCAACATAGGTGCCACGCAAGCACTAAATGAAAAAATTGAAGATTTTGTGATCATGAAAAGGAAAAGGTATAAAGGTGGGGGTAAAAATAAAATACAAGGCATGATCTCTCCTAATTCTTAATAAATATCACCATTAAAGCTAAAAAATTATCCCTAACCTCCAAAAAAATCCCTAATTTGAACTCTAATCAATCATAGTCAAGAAAGAAAGAGTTCAATTGTTATCTGAGTGTGGACAAGCTAACCTAAAGTCTATTTTAAGACTATTAGTGAGAAATTTACAATTTCCAAAATCATATAAACTTAAAGGGTTTAGAAAAAGGATGACACATAATTGTATTTATCTCAAAAATGAGGGAAGAGTACTCAAAGATACTAAATTTGATGCTAGGACATTAAACACTGAAAATAGAAACTAGTCCAAGATTTTCTATACCATTGAAGAAATGCAAACCATCATGAGGGAGGAGAAAAATAATTACATAATGATTTAGAGATACAATGACTTGGTCTCCATCCAAATAACCAGTCTCCATCATATTACTATAAAACTTGAGGTGTTGCACTATATCAATGTTATTGCCGCCATTTTCAAAGATTTGAAGATTGATCAGGATTGGATAGTTCATGAACATACTTTTTAAAAGATTACATATATTTCTCCTCTTAAATTTGAAAACTCTTACAATCTATACAATCCCTAGGTAGACTTGCCTATAATTAGAGCATGGACTAGCAAAAATGATTTGAATACCATCCTTGCCCCATGGCTACTTATCAGAACCCAAGTGATCTAAGATCCCATGAAAAAAATCCCAATTGTCCAATTTAGGGAAATAATTAGAATAATCATGACCTTGTTGAATACATTATCTATAGCCCCTTCCACCATAAATGTTAATAAAATATGGGTACCTTATGTATACTTCATGTTAGAAAAGGGGCTCACTCCCCCAATAGGTGAGATGATTAGAATTTCTATGAAACAACAATTTTCAACCACAAAGAAGAAAATTGACATCCACTTTTTCATGATGTCCTATCTTCTAGATGCCCTCTTTTATACTACCAAAATCCCTAACATAAAGAATTGGTCACTTGAAGGGAGACACATTGTTTCCCATCACTATTTCAAATTACACATATTCAAATATAGAGACAATGTACAATTTATTTGTGATTATGTATATCTAGCTTTGGTAAAAGCTATTATAAGGATTCCTATAGGTAGGTTCAGTCCTCTAGTCAATAATTATGTGTAATTAATTATAGATATCTAGTTGTATCTAGATTAAACTATGTTTATAATATAAGGGACCTTAACTCAACCCCTCAAACTACCGATCCATGTGCCAACCAAATTGGTAGAATAAGAGGTTACATACAAAATTTTCCATGATATAGATAGTGTATGCAATATCAAAAGGAAAGGAGTCCTTCACCTCTTTCCCTTATCCATTATTAGGAGTATTTTATAGAATTAGGAGCATGTAGATGTCATCTCCAAACACAAAGAGTATTTTAAACTATAGTTGGATGGTCTGATGTAGTAGGACCCTTATGATATGATCACCAAACATTTGAAATCAAAAACAATAAAATAACCCTAAAAACATAGGTTTGGTGTTCATGATATGATGTATATCAGGGCCTCAAATTTCATGTAAGTGTTGGCCAAGTTGATGAAGCATAATATCAACCTTGAGGCCTAGTTGGCTAGAGATGAGAAACCTAGTGAGATATGGTAGATGTGGCCCTTGCAATACCACTTGTTTCCTAGACCTTCTTCTAGGTCCCCTCCAAGACAACCACTACAAAAACCTCAAGCATAATTTGTAAAAGGAATTGAGAAGGAGAAATTGGAAGAAAGGCATGGTGAGGGAGCATCTTCTTTTTCCCAAATTGAAAGGCTAGAGTCCCCAATTGAGTTCCTTGACATGATTGTAATAGTTCTTAGGGAGATAATGTAATATGAACTCAAATTTATTACCAATGTATATAGATTGGATGAAGAATAAAAATAAATTAAGGAGCCCTAAGCTCAAGTTGAGGAATCAAAATAACAAAAGGGGAAAGAAGTTGTTTTGGACCTAGTTCTAGTTACACCCCTATAGAAGATGAAGGATGATTTGATATTGGTCCCAATTGGAAATAAGAAGCTAAAGTTAACCTTCACTCATCTTTTGAGTGAATTTAACTTATTCAATGTTGATAATCCCATTCATGGTGAAATCATCCTTGAATGGTTCATTTATGGGAAGATGTAAAATATCCCAACCCTATAACATTCATGGGCCATGTTTTGTATAGTCAAAATCATTGTTCATGATCAGCTAAAGCCATGGATAGTGGATTTCATGAAGGAAGAGGAGGAAACAAGGATGACTACCTTTGTATGGTCAAGTAGAACTTAGGTAGACACCCCTAAAACCTCAGGTAGCACATAAATGTATATTCCTAAACCTCCAAAAATCATAGAGTCACCAGTTAGTATGTAATTCAATCTAGAGACAATAGGATTGAAGATGGTAACAAAAAATAAGGCCATGGTTTGGAATAAGGAGTTTAATTTTCATAGAGTTGAACCTTTTATGGGCTTAATTCTAGTAGGAGGTTAGGGACTAGGTGAACACAAAATCCATGAAGATGACATAGTTGGACTAGATAATTCCCATTAATCCCAAGTAAAATCAGGTATCAAAGGCCTATATCAAAATATAAAAAAATTGTAAAAACAAAAACAAAATATTGAGACACAAGTTGTCTTGTTAGTCCCTAAATAAATGATAAAGATGTTTGAGGCATATTTTTATGATATGTTCAAAACATTGAAGATAATGAATACAAGGCAAAGTCCATTATCTCACATAGATGCAGTAGCTAAGGGTTTGATATCCCAATGTAAAAATACAAGAGATAAAATGAAGGAGCTTATCAATATAGTAATTAAAGATAGGATTTATAGTTTTAGAACTATAAGCCTAGCCCATTTGAATATAATTATAGGAATAATTTTTGACAAGATTTAGGGTTTGAGTGCATGGTTGATGAACTTATAGAGGGTCCTAAGGTATGAAAAAGAGTTGATGAGTAGAATTGAGTAACTTTTTGGAATCATGCTTGCCATGCCTACCACAATCAGCTCCTTAAGCATCATTGTAGAAGATGATTACAAGCATAGGGCCACCATAGTTATGTAATAAGTATGATGCAAGAGTCAAGGTTAGTCTAGGGTTGATAAAAATAGGATCATGGGCATGATTCTAACTATGAAGGAGAATATTTTTGAATTAAAGAGTATTAAGAAAGCAATGGTGAGAAATGATAGTGATTTTGATGACTTGGTGAACCAAGTGGATGAATGCCTCTTATAGTTAGCTATCAACTTAAGGTTGGTTGATAAACAACATCAAAAGGACATGAAGATTATCTAGGAAAAATAGGGGAGTTATTCAATGTAGGTCCCACTAGATGGTTGATAATATTCTACTTTGTTAGAAACTTTGTAATTTTAAAAAATAGAATATTATTTCGTAAAGGCATGCACTAGTTTTATAGCACATTAGCCTATAGGTCAATCCATTTTGGAAATAGGAATGTATTCGAGAACTTTGTAAAAAGGAAAACTATCCTTACCTTTGTACATTTTTAATCTCATGACTGATCGGTGCACTACCCTAGTCTCTTATAAAAATGTAGTATTACCATTTTTTAAGGAGGGAGTTTTTGTACAAAAACATTGTGTAAACTTTTTGAAATTAATATAAGCTAGGTATTCTAAAAAGATTATATAGTATTTATCTGTATTTGAAATTATTTATGCTCTATAAATTATCTATTTGGATGTTATATTTGAATGGTTTTCATTGATTATTGATATACATATATGAATGCATAGTTCTTAACTTGTGTTTATGCTAAGTTAATTGAAATATCGTATGTTCATTTCAATTACCTTGCTTCTCTTGTAGATGTGTTAATGCAATTTGTTTGTGAAGTAAATGTTGACCATTTTTTGCCCAACAGGAAAAAAATTATTCCCCTTACTCCCTTGCTATTCAGAGCCAGTCATTTTCAAGTTGCATAAGTTTATCGGCCTTGGTTCATGAACTAGTTCAACGCTTCATCTTGGTTCAACCACTAAGTTCAACACTTCAGCTTTTTCATTGAGATTTAGGTTCAATGTTGGTTCATTGCTTGGTTTAAATGTCTTTAGTTCATTTAGTGGGTTCAATGTTTTAAGTTCAATGCCTTGGTTCAATCGGTGAGTTCAATCATTCAGCTCACTTAGTCAGTTTAGTGGTATTAGTTCATCAGCACGTAGTGTTGAACTGTTGAATCAATTCAATGGATCAATTCAATGCATTGGTTTAATGCATTAGTTTAATGCATTGGTTCAATGTGTTAGTTCAATCACAATAGTTCAAAGGGGTTGGTTTAATGAAGGACTCAACATGGAGCTTTGAACCATTGAACCAATTGAACCAATGAACCAATTGTCGTTCAATGGGTTAGTTCAACGGCTTACTTCAAGGGTGTGTCCCAAAGCTGAAGGGTAATGCTAGGTTCAAATGCCCTTGTGGAGGGCAGGGAGCATTCCAAAGATAGCCAAAAAAGTTTTTCAAAAGCGTGAAGAAGACTTAAGGCCTAATTCTTTCAGACTTTTTATCTAAACGAATTCCTTCGTACAAAAAGCCTGAAGGAATTTGGGGGGGGGGGAAGCTCAGTTCAAAAAGGCCACCAGTGTAGGGAGAAGACAAAGTAGCCAATTCTCATGGAATTTTTGTCTATGGGGAAAATCCTAAAGAAAAAAACCCATAGAAAATCCTGTCGAAGGACCCGAAGGAATTTGCCAAGGACAGTGACGTCTCGAAAACTGTCAAAATTAAGCACGTGAACTATCCATTGGGTTTTCAAGTGATGATAGGCATGCAAATGTCAAATTTTACACTAATAAATCTAGAGCATGGAAGGCACCAAGTGGAAACTATGGAAGACTTTAACATGCTTTTTTAGGAGCAGTGAAACATGCCACATGTCCCCTGCAGGGCTCGACAGAAGCTGACAAGTGTCAACATCCATGGGTTTCTCTTGTTGGCTTCAAAGAAGACTGTGGTGGGCTTGAATGAGTTGCTAGGAGCTATGTGGAGCATGCTAAGTGTTAGCATCCACAAGCATCAGAAAAGGGCCTAAATTTTTTTCTAAGGCAGTTGAAGGCTCTGTAGAAGTGGCCACGTGTCACCTTTTGTAGAAATCTCAAAAAATATTTCCAAACCCTTTGAGGTAAGTAGATGTTACCACATCCCATTATCATCTTGATGGAAGCCATCACGTGTCAGTGACTACATTTTAGAGTGTCTTCTAAGTATCTAAGTAGCAGAATATGACACATGTTAAAAGTAGATGCACTCTCAGTAGAAAGAGCCAAAGGAGTAGCAGAAGGAGGCAAAGTAGCCAAACACAAAAATAGACAAAATGATCTAAGTGGCATAGGAAAGTGTCAACTCAAGGAGTTATTCCATTGGTTGACATAGTACCTACCATGAGATCATCAAGAGGTGTAAATAGTGAATGACGTGACCTATTTTCTTCATTATGCATTGATAAGCAGGCAAACAATGCGTCTCATAATTTCAAATCATGATAGGAGCCAACATAGCATTATCTTTAGGTGGCTTCCTCATCCCAATGCTCAGAAGGCACATGGGTCACTTGTAAAAGGGTGCCAAAATGGCCTCTTTCTTCCTCTATAAATTGTAAACTTGTTATTTGGAAAAGGATCGACTCTCAGCCTTAAGGCAAAAATCTACCAAAAAATCTCTCAGGCTTGTAAAGCAGAGCTCTGCCAAAATTTTACCTTGAATTGAAACATAGTATTTTTACCTCCATTCTGAGTTTTGCATCTTTAGTATGTGTCTATGCCTTGATTTTATGTTAATTCATTTTCTTAATGCTTTTGTAAAATGGTTTCAGCATGTCTTGTTTATTTTTTGAGTTTCCTTTTACAAGTCTGTCAGAAGTGTCCCTAGAGGAATATAGGTGAAGTGGATAGGCTGCTATAGTGTGTCTCAGAATGCCTCTAGTAGTTATTTCCTCCATGTATCTCCACAGACCCCTGACCCACTAATGCAGAAGGTTTTCTCATGTCAGATGAAGTGTATGGGAGCTCGTTCTCGATGGAAAGTGTATTTTTAGGTAGAGTAGATCAACATTTTATGGTGTATCACCTTTTATTTTTTAGGCTTAGGTTATATTTTTAGTATATCTCTCTCTCTTTTCATTCCCCCCCTTTTTTTCATTTTAGTTGTTAGCAGTAGGAGAAACTAGGGCCTAAAAGATACATTAGAGGGAACTAGCCCTCATCTAGAGACTCTCCCCTCCAACTGCACTAGTCCCATAGGCGAGAGGGGAGTTTCCATTGTTGTGTGAGGAAGGTAGCAGCTCAGCCTCCTACCAAGGGTGTAATCTTTTGTGTCAATAGTTTTTGGCACACCCAGTGGGACCAACTAGGACAAGTTGTGTCCTTAGAGTTGAAGAATTTTTGGTGTATTCTTCAACCAACTAGCCTTCAGAGGATTTTTCATCAACACCAATGGTGACTCTAAGTTGAATCAACTAGTTAAGCAGCCCTGGTGCCATTAAGAAATCACTTTTGTATGTATAATCCCTCTGCACAAAATCATGGACCTTGTTTTCCTTCCTATAATTTTGATCAAGCTCAGCCTTTTTATGGCATCTCCCCAAGAAACCCTCCTAGTTTCCCTACAACGATAAGGGAAGTGGCCTTAGAGTTTGAGAAGTAGACAATGGAGATTGATAGACTGGAGGAGTAGTATGGATATTAGCAGGAGCTGATGTATAAAGAGGAGTGTTTGTTTAGGTAGGTTGAGGCCTTGTAATCCATGGAGAAGGAGGTAGTGAAATGGAGAAATCCATTTATTCAAGGCAGTCAGCCTTATGTGCCCCCTCTTATTCTGAAGAAAGCCCCTTCTTGTACACTAAATCCTTTCTATCAGATAACACTCGCTCACTCCAACTCATCTAATGCATCTGCTCTTAATCTTATGCACCTAGCTTTCCAACATTAAAGGGCATTAAAACAACCCCCCATGGATGTAAATCTTCTCAATTCCTTATATTGTGAATCTTTCATTGGGAGAAATACTATGAGCTAACACATCCCTCTTCTAGAGACTCTTCTGGTGCATCAACAGTCTCTTCCTAGCATTCCTCAAACTCCCCAAGTCTTTCAACATGATGTGCAGATTCTGAGTTGGAGGAAGGAATGCCAAGAACTAGCCTAGAGCCTTGAAGAGGATGATGCTAGTGACCTCCAAGAAAGACTCTGTCAGGATAATCTAGCTAGACAAATTGTAGATTTAGAGACTAGGATGAGTCTACTTTGTGAAAGAGAGTTCAAACTTCTAAACCTTGTGGAGGAGCCCCAGGACCATGGAGAAAACAAAGTTACTGCCTGTTCATAGGAGAAAAATTCCAATTTTGAGATCTTGAACTGGGGGAAAATGATAGAATCATGGGGTAGGAAGGAGGAAAAGTAAGGTTTTTCTCAAAACCTTGAAGAAGATGATTTTGCTCCTACTCATGATGACGTTGGTGACCTCCAAGAAGGTTCTTCCAAGAGGATCTGGCTAGGAGAATTACAGAGTTAGAATCTAAAGAGAGATTCCTCAGCCAGTGTGTGATGGATGGTTTAGACCTAATGGCACATTCCATGTCTAAACACACCCCACCTACACATTTCTAAGAGAGAGATCAGGTTGCACCTGATATTGATGAAGTGTTGACCAAGTGGAAGGAGGAGAATCATTTGATTCTAGCTCAAGGATGGCCTCTTCCACATGGTTTTCCCACTTCACCCCTTCTCAAGGAGGAACCTATTCTATAAGAGGCAAGTGAGGAGCAGAAGATCCAAGCTTTAGTTTCCCAAGGGGCTATCATGAGTGACAACGAAGGTGGAATCATCATGGAGGCTCCTTGTGAAGACCTCATCAACAATGGAGAAGACACAGGGCATGCATATATATAGATGTTCCAACAATATGAGGAAGAACATAAGAATGGTGAGCTCTCTCCCCCTTTATTTGATGAACTTCCTTGTTGTTTTGATGAGGAGGATGACTACACTAGGGAGCCTAAGTTGGAGGAGGATTAGGAGGATACCTTTGAACATATAGAGACCCTGATCATCAAGGAGGAAAAGGAGAGGTCTATCTTCCTAGAGGAAAGCCTTAAAGAAGAGAGCTTTGAACAGAGAGGTGATGTTCTGTGGGATGAGCAATCATTTTGTGATTCCATTTTATACATCACAACTATCACCCTTCTTCAAGAAGGCCAAGAGGAAGCAGAGGATGTGTCTAACAGAGTCTTCAATGAGGCAGAAGGAAACAAGTCAGACCATGATACATTGTAGAGGGAATGTGCAGATCAAAGGGCTTATGGTGATGAACTAGTAGCCATTGATTTCTTAGTGAAATGCACTAGTATGAGGGACCAACATTCAACAAGCTTCCAAGGACAATCAAAGTACATATATGTCAGAAGCATGTTCAAATCTGATCCACTCAGATGCAGGCCAATCCAAGTGACAGGCAAGAGGAGTAGGTCACCAAATCTCCTTTTGATTTAGCTACTTGCTTGGCACCATAAGTCCTCTTACCAAGAAGGGGACCTAAGAAATTTTCCCTTTGATCCAAGAGGGAGTCAAACATTATTGGTTAGCTGTATATAGTAGTTTTCTTTTAGTTTCTTTTCCCACTTTCCCTAAGTGTAGTTTGCACAAGTAGTATTTTTAGTCTTGTGTTTTCCCCTTTGTGTGTGGGGTAAAAAGCTTAATGTTTGATTCTTGGATCTTTTGGGGTCGTTTCTAACACTCTTTCAAAATGCATCTAACTCCATGCCCAATGGACTACAAGGCAACTAGTCTTTAAGCATAGCAGGCATGTTTCCCCTAGGAGTCACCAATTTTCTGACCATTTTTTGCCCAACAGGCAAAAAATTTGTCCCCTTATTCCCTTTCTATTCAGAGCCAGTCATTTTTAGGTTGCATAAGTTCATCAACCTTGGTTCATGAACTGGTTCAATGCTTTGGCTTGGTTCAACCACTAAGTTCAATGCTTCATCTGGTTCATCGAGCTTCAGGTTCAACATTTGTTCATTGCTTGGTTTAAATGGCTTTAGTTCATTTGGCAAGTTCAATATTTTAAGTTCAATGCCTTGGTTCAATCGGTAGGTTCAATCATTTGGCTCACTCAGTCAGTTCAGTGGCATCAGTTTGTCGGTGTGCAGTGTTGAACCATTAAACTAGTTTAATGAATTAGTTTAACACGTTGGTTCAATGTATTGGTTCAACATGTAAGTTCAATCGTAATGGTTCAAATGGGTTGGTTTAATGAAGGGCTCAACATGTAGCTTTGAACCATTGAACCAATTGAACTGTTAAACCAATTTTGGTTTAATGGGTTGGTTCAAGGGTGTGTTCCAAAGCCAAAGGGCAGTGCTAGGTTCAAATGCCCTTGCAGAGGGTAGGGAGTGTTCCAAAGCCATCCAAAGAAGCATTTCAAAAGTGCAAAGAAGACTTAAGGCCAAATTCTTTTGGACTTTTTGTCTGAGGGAATTCCTTCAGACAAAAAGGCTGAAGGAATTTAGGGGGGAAGCTCAATTCAAAAAGGCCACCAATGCAGGGAGAAGATAGAGTGGCCAATTCCCACAAACTTTTTGTCTCTGCCAAAGTAAAAAACCCACAAAAAATCCTGCCGAAGGACCCGAAGGAATTTTCCAAGGATGGTAATGTCCCAAAAACCATCAAAATTAAGCATGCAAACTATCCATTGGGTTTTAAAGTGATGAAAAGTGTGCAAACATCAAATTTTACACTAGGAAAGCCAGATCATGGAAGGCACCAAGTGGCAACCATGGAGGACTTTGACATGCTTTTTTAGGAGCAGTGAAACATGCCACATGTCCCCTATAGGGCTTGGCATAAGCTAACAAGTGTCAACATCCGTGGGTTTCTCTTGTTGGCTTCAAAGAAGACTGTGGTGGGCCTGAATGAGTTGGTAGGAGCTATGTAGAGCATGCCAAGTGTTAGCATCTGTGAGCATCAGAAAAATGCCCAAAAGTTTTTCTAAGGTAGGTAAAGGCTCTATGAAAGTAGCCACATGTCGCCTTCCATAAAAATCTCAAAAAATACTTCCAAACCCTCTGAGGTAAGTGGATGCTACCACATCCCATTATTAGCTTGACAGAAGCTACCACATGTCAGTGACCACATTTCAAAGTGTCTTCTAAGTATCCAAGTAGTGGAATATGACACGTGTTAAAAGTAGATACGCTCTCAACAGAAAGAGCTAAAGGAGTAGTAGAAGGAGCCAGAGGAGGCAAAGTAGCCAAACAAAGAAATAGACAAAGCGATCTAAGTGGTTTAGGAAAGTGTCGACTCAAGGAGTTATCCAATGGTTGACATAGTACCTGCTATGTGATCATGAAGAGGTGTAAACAGTGAACAACATGACCCATTTTTCTTCATTATGCATTGATGAGCAAGAAAATAGTGTGGCTCATAATTATGAATCGTGACAGGAGCCAACACAACATTATCTTCAAGTGGCTTCCTCATCCTAATGCTTAGAAGGCACATGGGTCACTTATAAAAGGGCACCAAAATGGCCTCTTTTTTCATCTATAAATTGTAAACTTCTCATTTGGAAAAGGATCAACTCTCAGCCTTAAGGCAAAACTCTGCCCAAAAATCTCTCAAGCTTGTAAGGCAGAGCTCTGCCAGGATTTTACCTTGAATCAAAACGTAGCATTTTTACCTCCATTCTATGTTTTGCATCTTTAGTATGTGTCTATGCCTTGATTCTATGTTAATTCATTTTCTTAATGCTTTTGCAGAATGATTCCAGCATGTTTGGTGTATTTTTTGAGTTTCCTTTTATAGGTCTATCAGAAGTGTCCCTAGAGGAGTATAGGTGAAGTGGATAGGTTGCTGCAGTGTGTCTCAGAACACCTCTAGTAGTTATTTCCTCCCTGTATCTCCATAGACCCCTGAGCCACTGATGTAAAAGGTTTTCTCATGTTAGATGAAGTGTATGGGAGCTGGTTCTTGATGGAAAGTGTATTTTTAGGTGGAGTAAATCAACCTTTTCTGGTGTATCACCTTTTTTTTAGGCTTAGGTTCTATTTTCAGCATCTCTCTCTCTCTTTTCATCCCCCCTTTTTTCATTTTAGTTGTTAGTAGTAGGAGAAACCAGGGCCTGAAAAATACATCAGAGGGAGCTAGCCCTCATCTAGAGACTCTCCCCTCCAGCTTCACTAGTCCCATAGGTGAGAGGGGAGTTTCCATTGTTACATGAGGAAGGTAGGAGCTCGGCCTCCTACCAAGGGTGCAATCTTCTATGTCAACAATAAATATTTAAATTGAATTTAGTTTCTTATTTGTATTATTCCACCCTTTCCTTAAACATTTGCCTAGTACATGGTAGGATCTGTGCTATAGTTGTTTCATGTCATGTATTGGTCTAAATGAATATATTCATGAAATCTAAACTTTGTCATAATGTTTGGACTAAAAATCATAACATCTTCTTTCTGTCTTACCCTTCCTTTTGCCCTTTTTTTATCAATCCACTTTAGTTTAAGCTCCATTGTAAATATTCGTTTAGATTTATCTCTAGTTTAAATCTTGATTACAAATTCACTAATAATAACTTAGATATCATATATTTCATGTATATTGGCCATGGTGGCTCTGAACCACCAATCAATATAAATATTAGGGAATAGTTTATTTCTATACCACTCTTTCACCATACGTAACTAGATTACCCTAATATGTTACTCATGCTTTGAATTCCCTAAATTCTAAAATGAGAGGTTTTTTTTAGAAACAAGGAGAACCTATTATACATCTAGAGGCATCAACACTAGGTCAAGCCAAAAAATCAAAAAGATAAAAAAATTTAATCCTAATTTAATTCACAAAATTTTGAGAAGATAAACACTTAAGAAAACTAGGGTTTTAAAAAATATTATAAGTAAGTGAGGTTCACAAAATGTTTTAACATTTTATGGTTTTATTATTGTAAATCATATGTATTTAAAGGGCTAAGTATGTTGCTAATCCAGGATGAAAACTATAAATTATAAATTTTAATTAAAATTTTCCAAAATAGAAAGTCAAAGGAGAAAATGAACTTATATGTAAATAAATAGATTAAGTGAATCAGGGAATTGGAAAAGACTAAAATGACATGCAATAACCTTTCATATTTTGGCTATTTTTTGAAATTTGTCTTAGGATAATAGTGTGAATATCAAGATAGTATAACCATGTGGCACTAGTGTCCAATATTCATGCTAATTTCCTTCATGTAAAAGGTTGTTTATAAATTTTAGGGAAGCTATGTGAGACCTTAGTGGTCTTGTAGGTGGTTATATGTCATTCAAGGGCTCATTTTTATCACTATTTTGAAAAAAATTATTTTAAAAACCCTAATAAATACCTACACATATGAAATAATAAATGAATCAAATTCAAAAAATAAAGGAAAAACTAGGTTCTGGGATGTTATGATGATGTGGAGCTACCTAAATTAACCCCAGTGCTAGGGGTATCAAATCTCATGTAGTTATCCCTTATAAAATTGAATGGTATGCTATAATTATTTTTAATTAGGCCCTTATTTGATCAAGCATTAATGTCTAGGTGTGATCACTGACTAGTGTGCAGAGTATTGAGCTATATTATTGGTTGATTTTACGTATGTGCCAAAATAGTAAGTGCTAGATGTAAAATTCCTTATGAGGTCATTTATATAAAAAGAATTTTATTTTGAATATAGGACCTATTTCATAGGCAAACATGTCACAAAAGAGGGTTAAAAAACATAAGATAATGATAATAAAGGGGTTAGGACTCAAACACAAAAAAAGGGCTTGTCTAACACTAGAGACATAAGTGGACAATAGTGCCATGTGGTGATACTATCCTTAAAGTGGTGATAGTTTCTTAAGGCTTAAAATAGAGTTAAAATCAATCAAGAGAAGCTATTGGCCCTAGTGATTAGGAAAAGGTGACTTATGAATTCTATAAGTAGTCACATATCTACATTTTGATAATAATATATCCATTCTCTATTTCTTGCTGTTAGAAAAACTCAAGCCAATGTTTACATACTAAGGATGTTCATTATTCCCCATATTTTCTTTGATGAAATTGAATTCACTTATTTTTTATTATTTATATTTTTATCATTTGGATCCATGCCAAAATCCATTTTCAATGATACCATTATCATAGGTATTTGATTCTACTTTGAGATTTAGGATAAAATCATCTCTCAGGGCTTTTTGTGTTCATATGTTGAAATTTTTTTCATTTATTATTTGAGATTTAAATGCTCCAAAACTACACATTAATTGTTGATCATCATCAAAAGCCTAAAATTTATCCATGTTATCTTGGACCAATGCGAAAGGAACCAAATCCATACAAAACTTAGAATTTTTACATTCCTAAAGTGGTAATAAATTGGAAACTAAAGTGGTCAACAAATTAGCTATCTAGTTTTTTTCCCTTGAAATAGCCTTGATGTTGAATGCTTCAAATGACTCAATCAGATCTTGATCCATATTCTTATAAATTTTCAAGTAAGAAATTTTGAACTAATATTTACTTTTTATTTGGTTTACAACTAGATATGAATCTTCAAATATTAGCAACTACTTGACATCATGTTTTATCAAAAAAAATTAAGCCTAAAATAAGAGCATCATACTCAGTATGATTGTTAGTGTAAGGGAAATGTAACCTATATGTAGTAAGATTTTACTTCTAATTTTGGTTGATCAAATTTAGGTTGACACCAAAGCCTTGATTATATCTATCTCTATTGAAATGAAGAGTACATAGTTGTGAAAGACCTTCAAATTATCATTCAAGAGATTCATGTTTTGTAGGAATGTATGAAACCCTACATGTGAGGATACAAAGCTATCCCTCTCATTTTTGTAATTATATTATTTAATAAGGTACATCATCCATGGTTCTTGATCAACTCAAATATGATTGGATACTCCTTTCGAAGGTATCCACATGTGCAATATATCCATTACCATGTATCCATTCAATATCTTCCACCAATCACAACTCAATAATAATTTGTAAGCCTCATTAATGTCAAAAAAGATAATATATGTATGTATTTATGTATTTATACGTTTATGTATGTGTGTGTGTGTGTGTGTGTGTGTGTGTGTCTATATATATATATATATATATATATATATATATATATATATATATATATAGTGTGTGTGTGTGTGTGTGTGTGTGTGTGTGTGTGTGTGTGTGTGTTTTTGTGTGTGTGTGTATATATAGATGTAAATGTGGATCTTAAGCTATTTACATGTGAACATTCATTAACTCCCTAACAAATAGGATTGTAGTATTATCTAGATTAAAACTACCCTCTTATAATTATCTAGAGTCATCCCTAACTTAGTACAAAAAAATATAGGCATGGATATGGATAAAATACCAAAGTCTACAAAAAATTATGCACATTATTTCCAAATATTAATATAATCAAAATAAAAGGTTATACCTTAGGTTTTTCTTGATGAAACTTCACATTCATATGTACATCTTTTGATTTATCAGCAAATGGTTTTCAAGTAATAATTTCAATTATAATTTTGTTTATTTATTAATATAAGGAAACTCATGAAGATTAATATTAATATTAATTTTATTAATATCCTCAACTATATTGTATCCACTTTTATTCTATGAATCAACAACTTGTTGTTGATCATTTTTTTTTTGAGGGGGAAATTATTATTAGATTTTGAATATGGAGGAATAAATACATTATTTTTTTGATTTGTTTAAGACATGAGAAGATATTAAACTTTAATTTTGAATTTGTAATTATTCCTTTAGAATTTATGGAAATAATGGATCTCATCTATATTATATTTTGGTTCATTCTCATCCTCAACTAGTAAATTCAAGATTATTCTTTTGTAAACTATATATGCTAGTTTGTTAACATATAGTAGTATTTTGATCTAAGAGGCACCTAACATCCATGTGTAATATATAATTATTTGTAAAATGATATATATTATTACTTCTTGTAAAATTTTGAAAGAAATATGATCGGTACACTACCTAGGTCTTTTATAAATAGGCACGTGTTACCATTTGTAAAGGGAGGGATTTTCAGCAATTTTATACTATAGTAATTAATATAATTAGAATTCTACAAAGATTGTTTAGTGTTGTGTTATATTATTTATTCCTTCTCTCAATTTTAGGTTGATGTATTAGATTTTAATGGATCCTAGATAGATGATCTATATTTCATGTTCATGAGGTTTCTAGTTTGTGATGTGCTCGACTAATTAAAAGATTCTAAGTTTACTTCATTTTATTTACTCTGCATTTGAATGTTCTTATGAAATTCATATTAAAATAATTCATATTAAAATATAAAAATATTTAATTAATATTGAATTTTACTCATGATATTTATATTTACTTTGAATTTTACCTGATCTTTGGTGAAGCTCGGGCTTATGCTATGTTGCATCATTGATTGGTTAAATATATGCTCAAATTGAATACAACTTTGTCATTATGTTTTAGACTAATGCTTGAAATAATGTTTATTCTCTACCTTACCCTACCTTTTAATTAATTTTTTTTATCAATTCTCAATTAGTTTAAAGATCAATGTAAATATTCACATAGATTAGCTTAGAGTTAGAAATCTTAACCAGGAAGACTACAAGACTACAAAGACTTAGAACCTATTGGCTCCCAACCACTACATTAAATTTTTTTTTATGGGAATCTCTCATACTTTGACAAATATTCCACCATAGACAAACTACTTGTCAGAAACTACAAATCGTGGCTTGATTCTTGTAATCCTAGAATGAGAATTATTCATCAACACTAAGGAACACTCTATGGAGCAATTAGAAGCATCAACAAAAGGTAGTTATTATTGGCACTAGAAGGAGGGCCTTCTTTGAAAGTATTTTTTGTTTTCTTGGTTAATCTTAGAGGTTCTTTACATCCTTTGTAAATATATTTTCTCTTTGAATTCTCTTTTGCTCATCTTTGCACTTAGTAAGGCAAAGATCCTTGTTCTTTATAAATTTCAATTCAAGCTCTAGTAAGTATATCTTTAAGATTGATAATTATTGACATTTAAGGTCAGAATAGATTTATTTTGATTAAATATTGATGTTATCTTGTGAAATTTGAGTCTAATTCTTCAAAATTATGTAAAGGAAGGTCATCTTTGCATGATCAAACATATCTTTGAGTTAATTTAGTCAAAGATCAATGTCCTCTACATTTTCATATGTAAATATTTACAAGATAAGTTTAGTATACATGTCATTTTTTTTATTTGAGGGAATTAATGTGTTACACCATATTTAAAAGTAGGATTCTTAGTTCTCAAGCTAGAGTTACCTAGAATCAGGGCTAGATCTTATTCAAAAACTAGGGAACCTCTACTTGAGCTCGAGACACATCAACAGGATAGAAAGGATTAAGGAAGGCATAGACATTCAAAATATTTTCCATCCTCACCCCTAAAAATAGTCTATACATTCAATCATTAACCAAATACGGCTTGGCTTAGAATTTCTATCAATGTTATAGGTATAGTTCATGATTTATCATGAAATCTTGAGAAATATTTGCCTATTTTTAGTCTAACTGGTATAGTCACTATTGAGGAACATGTCAAGTCCTTTAAAGATAATTTAAGGCTCTTAAATGTCATTGAAAATTATGTAGCCTTTAGGTTATTCCATTTTACCTTCAAACATGTTATCTATGAGTGGTTATTATAGACATCTAATTCTTAACACCATTTGTGTTGAACTTGTCAATCTTACTCAAATTGCACTAAAATGCACATTTTAGGTAAAAATCCATAAAAAGTCCTAAATGGTTCAAAATTGTCACTTACAAGTGCTAGTTTAGGTTAAAGTATCCCTAAATAGGGTAATGTATTTTATGCGCTAACTAACTTTGATTGGATCATTTTGAGTCAAAATGATAATTTTGCCATTTAGTGCTCTATTTCACTCTTTTCTTCTAATTCATTGGTACACATGATGTACTTTTATTATTTATTGTTGGCAATATCCTAAATGGGAATATAGCTCTGATGCATATAACATCACCTTCCAATTCCTCTCTAATCAAATTATGACCTAGTAATATGACTTTTTGACCATTTTGATTAATTAAGGGCAAATTGTCAAATAATTACACAAATGTTGATTAACCTTGTTTAAAGATAATTAATACAAATCAAGATCTTAAGTGGATTTTCCATGAGAGTTGTTGAATATTTATTTTTGAAAATGGATTCCTATTAACTACATCAGTAGGTGACATCATTTTTTGGGAAGACATCCCTAGGCCATAAATGCCACAAATATTAGGATTATGGATCACCCATGCATAGTTTATGCCTCCCATGCCTCTTAAATGCCCCTTCTTCCAAGGTCATGATGAAGATATAATGGATTTAATTCCAAACATTAGGATTATCTATGGCCACACATTTCAATCTTGAGATGGACAGTCATGGTTGATCCTGATCAATCTCAAAAATCTATAAATAGAGAGGCCATGAACATCATTTATAAGAAATTTTGGTGAAATGTTATTATGCTAAAATATCTTCAAAGATTGAATATCACAAAGTTACAATGCTAAATTGTTTCCATAATGATCTACATTTTATCATGGATTTTTTTTGTAAGCTTCATTGCTAGGCTATTTTAGTGATTTGGAATCATG
Source organism: Torreya grandis (assembly GCA_037957365.1). Taxonomy (NCBI): domain Eukaryota; kingdom Viridiplantae; phylum Streptophyta; class Pinopsida; order Cupressales; family Taxaceae; genus Torreya; species Torreya grandis. The sequence goes on from JARHVA010002454.1 coordinate 1,389,635, forward strand.
AGCCTAGGTTTTTTGGAGTGTTCTTGAGGCATTGGAGGAGATTACCACCATTTTTGACAAATAAAAGGATGCTTAATCAAGGGAGAACATGTTTTTGAGCCACATGGGTATGGGGAATCCATTTGGGAAGGTAATAAGGTGTTGCTTTCTTTCATTTATTTCTTGATATCCTTTGTAATTTCCATAGGAATAGATAGGCTTGGTTAGTTAGTTATTTATGCATGTTTCATTATTTATGGACTAATTATTGACTAAATTTCTTTATAATCCTATATATAGTTCTTAAACCTACTTGATGATTGTATAACTTCTTGGAATAACTTTGACACCATATTTATTAATCAATTTGGGAAGATCAATAATTGATATATCATATATCATTAGTTTAATACCATAAAGAGAGATGCAAGTGAGCCTATTAGGTATTTTAATACTAGATTTCAGAAGATGTTCAATAGAACCATATATCTTTACAATCTCAATGAACCTTTAGCCTTAGAGATCTATAAAGATGCTATGGATCCCATGACTTCTATGTTTCTAAAGAAAACCCTCCCATCCATTTCCACATTAGCTAAAGCTTATTCAAAAGTAATGGTTATCAATAACCAAATGTAGCCTTAAATGAAAATGTCTTACTGAATTCCAAATATTAACCCATATACGCTAGCCTTGAACCTTTTCTGAGCTAATAACCAAAATGTTCCAGCTCTGAATCAAATACTAGCTATAACTATTTTACCTACTAGTCATGTTACTCCCAATTAGAAATTAGGTTTATTAGGTTAAAAAATTACAAATGGATCTTAATTTAATGGTCAAAAGGTTATAATACTAGTCAACACTACTAACAAAAAATCAATCTCAAGCTTCTGAAGCTCTAAAGAATGAAAATGAGTCCATACTCAAGACGGTCCAAAAGCTTAGTACAGACTTCTTACAATTATAAAAGCAAGTTGTTAATGCTAAAGATATCTATAGAAGGAACTTTTCCATCCTAAATTTTAATAGACCTATCAATCAATTCTATAATGATATCTTGTTTAATAGAAATAAATCCAATGAGCCTTCTTCATCTGGAAAGAAGACTATGGACATCAATCTCATAGATATTTCCCTACCCAATTATTATAGAGTGAATTCCACTTTTAAGCATGGTGAGATAAATTGTATTGAATTATATAAAGAATTTGAAGCCTTCTAGGAAGAGTATAACACCTTTGAGGTTATCCTAAAAAAGGACAATACTGATAGTACTTTTGGATCTAAAGCACAATATTAAGTACACATGGTGGAGACCTTCCAATTTCCTTTCCAAGAAGATAATGAGCCTAAAAATATTATTCAAATAAATCCAAGAATTTAAATAGTTCCTAAAGACTTATCCCCTAAGGAATAGGGATCAAAGATAACCCTTGAATACTTCTACTACTCCCAATAATTATAGGACTCCTTCAGATACATTTTCAAGAAATGATCCTAAACCACCTGAAAGTAGTTCTTCTAAGCCTTTGGCTAAACCTTTGAATAAGACTAGATACAATATTTTTGAGGACATGAAGAAAATCAAGGAAAACATCACTTTACATGAGATGACATAGATAACTAAGCAAAGAAACCTTCTCTTGGAATCCTTATTCAAGAAGCTTGGAAAGCTACCAAAAAATGATACTACCAATGTAACTATGCAAGTGGAAAAAATAGAGTATCCACCCTTTCTACTCATAGTCAGAGTGTTTGGTAAGAATGTCCATAATTGTGTACTAGATTCAGGAGATTCAACTAAAATCATGCCAATTAGAATTTTTTAGTAACTAGGATTGAACCCAATCAAGTCAGACTAAGTAGTCACATAACTAGATAAATCAAAATTTAAAGTCATTAGAGAGTTGATTAATGTGCACATTCAATTGGCAAGTGAACCTACAGTTCAATATTTTATTAACATTTAAGTAGTGGACATCCCTAACGATTATCGGTTACACCTATGTAGGGAATAAACCAAAGCTTTCAATGGGTACATGTCCACTGATTGTTCTCATTTGTGGTTACCATGGAAGGGTGTTCCTAATTAGATAAGGGTTGAGTGAGAGCTATGGATGAAGCATATGATAACTAAATTTAATGTATTTAATGAAATTTTAAACTTCCTTGATTATGATATTAGAATCTTCACCTTAGAAATATCATAAAAGTTGGATTCTAAAACACCCCCTCTAATGCCTAGATTATGGAAGTTACATGTTGATGGATCCAGATGCAAATCATGATTAGGAGTTTGCATTATGTTAGTATACCCTACATAAAAACAATACCATGCATCTTATAGGTTGAAATTTCCTTGCACTAATAACATAGCTGAGTATGAAGCTCTTATTCTTGGACTATAGCCTGCCACCAAGCACAAAGTCAAATAGCTTTTGGTCTATGGAGATTCCAAACTTGTGGTCAACCAAGTGAGGAGTAAATACTAGTGTAAGTTGTCTTAATTTAAGATATGTAAATTTAGGGTATGGAATTTTATTGAATCGTTTGATGCCTTCAACATTTTAGCTATTCCAAGGGAAGAAAACAAGGCTACTGATGAGATTGCTTATACTGTAGTTAACCTCATGGAAAATCAAGATTCCCCTAAATTTAGTATTGAGTTGGTACCTTTCCCACTAGTCCCTAATAATATCAATCATTTTTATGTTTTCAATGATGATCAACATATCATCAATTTCCTGACCAACTCTGGGGCCTTTGAAACCGATATTACTGATGAAGTGGATGAAAACTCACTTGAAAAGGAGACTAATGATAGGATCATCTAGCTTAGTGATAACAAGATACCTAAGGGGATGATCTCTTTGGAGAGGATATTTTATTATGATAAGCTTATAGAGGCACCTAAGATAACTAAAGTGAGTGGAAAAGACTACTAGTTAGTTGATCTTGGTCCACAAGACCAACCTCAACATATCAACATAGGGGAAACATGCACTAAAGTGGATAATAAAAAATCAAGAGAGTTTATCAAAAAGTAAAAATATTTCATTTCTTGGTCATATGAAGACCTAAATATATTTGACCCAAGGGCCATAACTCATACAATACCTCTCAAAGAAATTTGCAAGCCTTTCAGGCAAAAACAAAGGCTAGTTAATCCTATCTTAGATCCTATGATCTATAAAGAGCTTAAGAAATATTGGATGCAAGGATTGTATTTCCTATCAAACACTCCACTTGGGTTGAAAACTTGGTCCTAGTAATAAATAATAATGGGGAGATTAGATTATGCATTGACTTTAGGAACTTGAACAAAGATTCTGAAAAGGACAACTATCCTCTACCTTCTTTAGACGAAGTCATACAAGGGTTAGCTATGATGTCCTTCTTGGATATATTCTTAGGGTATAACCAAGTTTTGATTTAAAAAGAGGATAGGATGAAGATAGCTTCCACAACCAAGTGGAGAACCTATACCTACAAAAGGATGCCCTTTGGGCTTATCAATGTAGGAGAAAAATTTCAAAGGGCCATGGACCTTGATTTCAAAGGTCTGGTAGGTAAACATATCATCATTTTTATGGATTATTTGATAATTTTATCCAATAATAGAGAGGATCACTTCATGCACTTTCAACAAGTGTTTGGAAGGTGCAGAAGATATGTCATTTCCCTCAACCCAAAGAAGAATATATTTTGTGTCACATAAGGGAAACTAGTAGGCCACATTATCACCAAGTAAGGGATCTCCATAGATCCTGATAGAGTGGAAGATATCTCCAAAATTAAATTTCCTACTAGTAGAAAATAGCTTAAGTCATGCCTTGGGAAAATTAACATTGTAAGGAAATTCATCTCAGGGTTTGTTGAAATTGTCAAGCCTTTGAATGACATACTAAAAAATGACATACTAAATAAAGATGGAACTTGGCTTTGCTCATTACCTCATTAATATTATATTATTTTATATAAGGAACTTTTAGGTTATTTATTTCAGGTGTGTATCCAAAGAAGAATCAACTCAGATCATGACTAGCTTCTATGAGAAGCTAGGAAATGGACACCCTTCAGGGAGAACCACAACTCACAAGATCCTTAGAGCTAGGTATTATTGGCCTACCCTCTTCAAAGATGCTCACAAGAATTTGAGAGAGTGCCATACATGCTAGATATTCAACATAAAAGAACCAAAGGTAGCCATGTCTTTGCAACCTATGATAGTTGACAAACCTTTGCATAATGGGGGTTGGACTTTTTAGAGGTGATCAACCCTAATTATTCTAAAGGCCATAAATTTGTCCTTACTACTACTAAATATTTTACAATTTGGAGTGAGGTTTTTGCCACCAAACATTATAAGACATAAGAGGTAATTAACTTTGGGGAAGAAAACATTTGCATGAGATTTGGAGCCCTAGTCTCTTTGGTCTATGATAATAGATCTATGTTCACTTCTATTGAGATGACTAAATAGGCATATGACAATATCATCACTCTAAATTTTTCATCTAATAATTATCCCTAAGGGAATGGAATATTTGAATATACAAATAAGAATTTGATGAAGGCTATCAAGAAGTCTATAGAAGACAAACCAAGCACATAACACGAGATCCTAAAGTATGCATTATGGGTAGACAAGACAAGAATCAAATAGGATCTCAAATATTCACCATTCTTACTGGTGTATGGATAGGAGCCTATCTTCCCCATAACCCTTAATCTACCCACATTTAATTTCATACAAGAGTATATGGAAGAAAGCCAAAACCTTGCTAGTTCAAGGCTACTAGACATTATTCAAATGGAAGATGCCAAATACAAAGAATTTGCTAACTTTAGTAGGCATCAGACAATAGTGAAAAGGTGGTTTGATAAATGATCCAAAATTAAAGTGTTTAGATAAGGATACTTAGTCCTCCTCTAGGACAAAGATTTAGATCCAAAAGGGAAACATGGAAAATTCACACCTTTGTGGATTGGGATATATAAAATTTAGAAACATTAGGAAACAACATCTTTAGCTAAAGGACCTCCAACGAGTAGAGTTTACCTTTCCCATAAATGGTTAGTATCTCAAGCATTAATTTATTTTTGCAGAACTATCAGTCTTCATGGAGTAAAATATGTAAGAATTGTTAGATTAGAGTAGGTAGGATAATTAGTATTTTTCTTGCTTTCCCTTCTTTATTTTCTTGTACATATTTGTTTTATTCTTGTTTATGCTTTATATTGTGTGTTTACTTTGTGTTTTGTTTGATTTTACTTTATTTTTCTCTTTTGTTTCCAATAAGCCCTGTGGATAGTTTATTTCTCAAATTTTCACTATATTTCTTAAAATTCTAGTAGCTTGACATTGGAATATGAATATTCTAATCATGAACATAGGCTGTCATAAAGTACAATGATGTAACTCAAAGTCAATGGTGTAGATTGATATAGAAGTTAATTATCATAACAAGTCTTAAGCATAATCTTAAATCAAGGTTTGGTTGAAATAAGAATCATTTGTGTTAGAAGAAAACTTAGGTTGTCGAGGAACATTTCATGCTATCACTTAAAACACATCCTTGTCTAGGATAGAGGCTACAACTAAAAGTGATTACCCTAGGAATCAAACACTTGACCAAATCCTTAAATCTAGGCTATATTGGTTCCCAACCTTTGCAAAAAAGACCTAGAAATATTTTTATAAAAAGCCTTATTGAAAAATATATGGACAAGAAGTAAAGGTGATTATGGTAACCTCCACCAGGGCTATGGACACCTAGCTGGTAGTGGAGCAAAGCCTTGAGTGGGACCAAAGGTATCTCTATTAGGGCTATGGATGCCTGACTAGTAGCAAATCAATGACCAAGCCTTTCCTAAACTAAGAGAAACTATTCTCAAGGAATATCCAAAGTTCTCCAAGTCAAGTGTTATAACCAAAGGTATAATATGGATGTTGTCTTCCAAAGTTCCACAAATAATAGTAAGTGGCATCAAATCACACACTATGTATCTATGTTTCTATATTTTGAGTTTGAATTTACGCATGTGAGGTTTATACCAATCAAGTTTTGATTTAGACAATGTTATGGACCCAATGGATGAAAGACTTATGTATTGGTTTAAACTAGAGCCTTAGGATTTAACATATTTGTATGTTTCCCCTTTGAGTCACCATTTGTTAGATCAACATACCCCACATTTCTTGATTTTGTAAATGGGGGAGCCTTATGAATTTTAAAAATATCTGAACCTTAAAAGCTTACTTGAAGAGGTTATATTTTTTTATAAATCGAAAATAATCCACTTCAAAGGGATATGATTTATACATGCTTAATGATAATGATTATGTTTTTGGACTAACTTTACTAATGATTTTCCTTTGAATATTGAATTGTAGGTTACATAAAGAAGGCTAGGTTTCCTTTAAAGAAACCCCTAAATTTCAAAATCAAAAGTTAGAGGGAAGACTTGTTTGGGATTCTTAACCCCTCCTACTTCAGTGTCTTCTTTATCAATCTAATTAGATGGTGTGAATCAAATGTGAGAAAATGGGCCCACCTAAACCCCAAAATACCCTTTGAAATCCTAGCTTTGAGGTACTTTCTTGAAGTGACCCTTTTAGAGTTTCTTAAAATCACCCTTTAGAGATTCTTAAAGTGTCCCTTTGAGAAAGTTGTCTTGGTCCACTTTGGCAAAAATTACCCTTCAAAGTTTCTTATAGTGTCCCTTCGAGAAAGTTGTCTCTATCGACTTTGTCAAAAAGTACCCTTCAGAGTAATTGTTTTGGGCACTATTTCTTGTGGACATTTTGTTCAAAACAAATCAACCCTTTGGTTTTTTGAAACCTACCCTTTAGAGGAATTGGTTAAGACACTTTCCTCAGAAAGTGAACCTTCATAAAATGTTTAAAGGCAACTATATGAAGTCTATCTTGGTTCCTTATTTTATGACTAACCCTAATATTTTCTCTTTGTAGGGACCAATCATTGATGAGTACACAGATCACAATCAATGGTTTGCACTTCATCACAAATCTAATCCAATGGTGTGAAGTCATCAAAGACTTTTCAATGAAATATAACCTTGAGGCCTAGTAAAGGCACATATCTCTTAACCCATAGAGGAACCCCATATGTTATTTTAACATAAATAGACTTAAGAAACATAATTTTAACCTAAGTCATATCAAAGCTTAAAAATCATCAAGTAATTTGCATCTTTGTATATATAATGATATGTAATTATCATAGGATTTGATCTAATGGTATGAAATGGCTAAAGGCTTACAACCTAATCTAAATTTAAGCATATAATAAATAAAATACTTAAGTGATCTCAGGGCCTAAAGACATGGTCACATGGCTTGAGAGCATATTTTTGGCTTAAATAATAATGTGTTTTTAACAAAAATTGACTGAAAAGCTTAAGCTTAATCCCTCTAAGTACATTAAATGATCTTAAATTTGATATCCTCACTCCTGTCACTCGATGTTTGCAAGAATATTTTTGATGTTCATGAGGAAGTCAAATTTAAGATAGTCTAAGTACATTGGATGAGATTAAATTATACAACCTCGTGCCCATCATTTGATGTTTATGAGAATGTTTTTGACATTCACGAGGAAGTCAAATTTAAGATATTCTAAGTACATTATATGAGCTTAAATTTTATAGCCTTGCACCCATCATTCGACATCCATAAGAATGTTTTTGATGTTTATGAGGCCATCAAATTTAACATAGTCTAAAATTTTAAGCTTAACATAGGGATGTATTTCTTGACCCTTTAAAATACCCCTTCACATATTTTAACATGAAAACTTAGTATAATGCCTTTTGACCTAAGATTTTATTAGGCTCAAGACTTATTTTATGTGATTATTCATAGATCAAATGACCTATGCTTCATCATAGGATTTGATGTGATGGTGAAAAATGGCCAAAGACTTATCAACTAAATAAGGCATAATGAAGGTGATCAATTAGAAAATAATTCATGGATTGAAATCAATAGACTGTACTCACTCACATGTCTAATCCAATGATGCGAAATGAAGGAAACATTTAAAGACTAATGGGTAGCTTCTGAAAGGACTTTTGTGGGAGTAACATGAGAAAATTTATGAATTCACCACTTTTACCATTAAAACTATGAAAAACCCTAGTTTTCCAACATAAATCCATAATTCTTATTCAATTGAGCCATGATTACATTCAAAAGAGCTAAATATACTTAGTAAGACCACATAGTTTAAGGGAAACTAACTAGTTAGAGGAACATGGCCACTACAAGACAATAATAGAGAGATGAAGCTAAGGTTTATTTTTCTACTGAAAATGAAGGAAGATGTTACAAAGACACAAAATTGGATGTGGGAGCCTTAAATATTGGTATAAATAACTATTCATAAATCTTATTTGCAATTGATCTTCTACAACCATTGGATCCTAATGAGAAACAAATTTTTGTAGTTTAGAGGAGCCATGAATATCTCATGATAATCTAGATGTCTGGACTTCACCTCACATCTACCAAACTAGAGGTACTCTACTGTGCTGATATTTTAGCTCTTATGTTCATTACCTATAGAGTAGATGTAAACTAGATAATTAAGGAGAGTACATCAAAGAGGGTTTTTTATATATCTCTAGTAGATTTTGAATTCTATTATAAACATCCCAATAATCACATAGGCCTTCCTACAATCAAGGAATGGACCACTAAGAATGAGTTAGATAATATCGTAGGACCATTGCTGGATAGAGGAACTCATGTAATAAGAAACCATGATAGTAAAATCCTAATTATGTAATTTAGGGAAGGGATTATAATAATCATGAATTTGTTTAATAGGGATTATAGAGTAGTGATCACATCCTATGTTGACCCCAATTGGGTCTCTTATGTTTATTTCATGATAAAAGAGAAGTTGACTCCACCTATTGGAGAAATGATAAGTATCCATCTAGGGAGACAGTATAATGGAATTAAAAGGAAGACAAGACAACTATTCATAATGATGTATTACTTATTCGATGCCATCATGGCCTCAAACTTCTTCCCTGCCATCATTAATTGGCCCCCTCATAGCAAGATTACCATTTCTCACCATTATTCTGAATTACACATATTCAAATATAGAGACCACATGAAATTCATTTGTGATTACATATATCCCACTCTAGTTGGGATAATTATGAGAATTTTAATGCCTAGGGTTCCCCCCCCATTACATAATTGTTAGATCCCATTAGATATATCTAGTTATACGTAGACTGCATAATCATTAGGATTGAAAGAATCCAAACCTAGGTATTCATATTATTAGTGCATGTCCTAATCAAGATGATAGAGCATGAGATAACTCACCAACTCTTTTATGTTATAGACCATGTATGCAGAGAGTAGAAAAAATATATCCTACATCAATTCCCATATATAATTGGGAAAATAATGATTCATGGATGGAAGTAATTAGAGATTTTAGCAAGGAATAGAGAGGCATTCTACTTCCAATTAGATGACCTCAATACATGGGATCCAAAGGGAAATGTTCTCTCCCATCTAAAATCTAATAAACTACATAAGGTACCTTATGAACATCAATTGGCTCCATATGACCACTTATACACAAAAGTAACCAACTTTTAGGAAGTGTTGGCTAGGTTTAAGGGGCATATATTCAAATTAGAACACATATTATAGAGGGAATAAAAAATATCAAGAGAAATATGGAAAATGAATCCCTTGAAATACCACCTCTTACCTTTCACTTTGGGTCCATCACAAGTACCTCAAGGTCCACCTTAGCAATAACAACTAACTTAGTAAAAAGTGCCCAAAATTGAAGGACCTAGAGAACAAAAGAATGAATATAGGCTAGGAGAGGGTCCCTCTATCTTATCAATACCTCAAAGACCCCCTTCCATTATGGAATTTATTGATATGGCTTCCTTGGAACCTTATCAAATAGTGGATGAGTTCTTCAAGGAACATGCAGATACATAAGGGTCAGATAAGGAAGGAGATGAATATGAAGGAGCCACAGCTAAGGTGGCACTAATTAAAGGTCCTCAAGCTAATGAAATAGACAAAGGTAAAGGATTTGTCTTATATTTGGTCCCTATGACCAAAAGAAAGAGGTAGATGGATATGGATTTGGTTCCAAGAACCCCAAAGAAACCCAAGTGGATTCACTCAACAAGTGAGGTGAACTTGTTTAGTGATGATTTTCCCATACATGGACTTGTCATCCCTAACTAGTTCATCTATGGGAAGTTCTATAAGATACCATCTCATACTCATTCATGGGTTTTGACTAGCACTACTAATGTTGAAGTTAATAATGAAGTCCAACCCTAGATATTAGAATTCATGAAGGAACAAGAGGAGAGGAGAATCATTAAGGCTTCTAGGGAGAACAACAAAAAAATAGAATAATTAGGGAAATCAAGTGAGGCTGGTCTTGAAACACTAGAAGCTTCAAAGATTTTAGAAGTAGAGCCCAAGGTACAATTTAACCCTAACATAGTTACACTAGAGAAAGTTACCACCAAGAAAGTAACTATTGGAATAAAAGAAGTCACTCTTCAAAGAGTGGAACTATTTTCATGACTCACTCCAGTCTAAGGCTAGGTTGTAAGTGGGTACCCCATTCATCAAGAGGATTTTTTAAGTCTAGTGGAAGCCCAGTCAATAATGGTTGTGGTCGGAATTTAGGGAATGAATCAAAGGATCCTAAACTTGGAGAAAGAGAAGAAAGACTTTGAGGCCCAAGTGTTACTATCAATTCTAGAGGACCTATTGAAGATGTTAGATAAGTACCTTTTAGATGACTTTAAACAATTAAAATCCATAAAACTCAATCTTAATACCATGTAAATTTAAGCCAATAAGTCATAAATATTGATGCAATAACAACAAGAAACCAAAATCTAGGTGAAAGAGTTTATTAAAGTACATATCACTAAACAACCTTTGGATTTCGAGATCACTAAAGAAAGGAAATTGAATTCAATAAAAGTGATCCTAGTGGATAAAATATAGGAATTAATTTCATGGTACAACAAGGCCAATGACTTCATGAAGGAAGATAAGGACTTGGTAAATAGAACTGAGAAGTTACTAAGAACCTTGTTGGTGACCCCTTCCCAACCTACTACCACCAGCCTAATGCATGACATGGAATCCTAGTAGAGAGTCCAAGCATTCATCTAAGGCATCAAGGATGAAAAATGAGGCCAATCTAAAAAGTATAATTTAAAGGTCCTTAATGTCATATTTGCCATAGGAGAGTAGATAATAGAGTCAAGGTGCTTACAAGAGGTCACCATCAAAAGTGACAAATAATATGATACATTGGTTGAATAGGAAGAAGAGAGTATAATGAAGCTCGTATTGGATTTTGAGATAATAAAATAACATTACACTAGTGTGAAATAATTATTCTAGCCTACATGATCAAAGGGGCCCACCAACCCAAGAGCAAAGTTAAGATTATTCTTTTGTAAACTATATATGCTAGTTTGTTAACATATATTAGCCTTTTGATCTAATAGCCACCTAACATATATGTGCACTATATAATTATTTATATAAGGACAATTTTACTTACCTATTGTAAATGTTTGAAAGAAAGATGATCGATAAATTGCCTAGGTCTTCTATAAATAGGCAAGTGTTACCATTTGTAAAGGGAGGGATTTTGAAAAAATTTATACTAAAAAAATTAATACAATTAGAATTCTACAAAGATTGTCTGGTGTTGTGTTATATTATTTTTATTTACTCTTAATTTTAGGTGGATGTCTTAGGTTTAAATGGTTCCTAGATATATGAGATATATTTCATGTTCATGAGGTTTGTAGTTTGTGATGTGATAGACTAGTTGAAATATTCTTAGTTTACTGCAATTTATTTGATCTGCATTTGAATATTCTTATGAAATTCATATTAACATATCAAAATCTTTAAGTAATCTTGAATTTTACTTAGGATATTTATATTTCCTTTGAATCTTTCCTAATCTTTGGTGAAGCTTGGGCTTATGCTATGTTGCATCACTGATTGGTTAAATATATGCTCAAATCAGATAGAACTTTGCCATTATGTTTGAGACTAATGTTTGCAATCATGTTTGTTCTTTTCCTTACCTACATTTTGATTTTTTTAATCAATTTACACTTTATTTTAAATATCACTTTATATATTCACTTAGATTATCTTAGATTTAGAAATATTGACCAAGTATACTACAAGACTATAAAGACTTAGACCCTAGTAGTTTCCAACCACCACATCAAACAAATTTATGGGTATCTCTCATACTTTGATAACTATTCCACCATAAACACACTACTTGTCACCAACTACAACTAATGCCTTGGATTCTTGTAATCCTAAAATGAGAAGTGTTCGTGAGCACTAAGGAACACTATGTGGAGTAATAAGGGTAAAGTAAAAGCAGAGAGATTCAAATAACAAGAACCCAAGATGAATTATGAGTATAAACGGTACCCTATTGAATCTTGTATCACTTCCACATTAACTAAAATAAGTGATACAAATATGGGACATGTATCAGTGACTAAGTTATTGGAAAGATCTAAAGCTATAAATAAAACTCCACTCATGCAAGAAATGACAAATAGTGGGATCCTAAAAATTTTAGCATTCCCAAGTTTTTGACAAATTCCTAAGTTTGTCTTAGCATGTGTCATGTACTATGACTCTGTTATTAGGACGGTGAAAAATACTATTGGGAATATAGTGATAAGATTGGTTGTTCAATACTTGAACTATTATCTAAAGATGCCAAAAACATTTAAAATGCTTGGTATAACAATCAAAAAATCTAAAATTCAATGGAAAAATAGGACTATAGATTTTATTAAGATAATGAACACTAACTATCTGAGGAAAGTTAAATAACCCTCAATGTTCCCTAAAAAGATAGTTAGGTCTAACTTCATTCAAGAAGTTGATTACATCACATAATTAATATGCAGAACAAATGGGGAAAATAATTCTAAGTTATTCTCAACTTAGATTTATGCATACATTAGGGCCATTGATGTCAAAAAAAGCTCTACTATGATTAAATGGGAAAGGTTGATAAGTGAAAATATTAACCAATAGTGTCTTGTAGACTTTTAACTTCAAAATAAACTCATATCTAGTATATGATACAACATAAATTAGAGCCTTTATTAGGCTAACTACAAAAATAATGTTGGAAACAAAGCCCATATATGAGCACTATCCTCAATTAGTTCTTTTGAGTACTACAAAGATTATAACATAGTGAATGATGGATTCTTCTATGAAATCATTTTCAAGTTAAATGTAGCTCTGAAACATAAGAGAATATTTGATGAAAAATGGGATGTAATTTCATAATTGGGATGAATTTTCATTTAGTTTCTCAACTTCACATACATTAGAGTTGGTGATTTCTTGGGCACACCAGTCAAGATTCTAAGGTATCCTAGTGACAAATAAATTCTTATGGAGTTATGGAAGCAAATAGTTGATTTGCATGATTTACAGTCAAATTTTCATCCCCCCTCTATCAATTTTCCTATTCTTATTGGTCACTATCATTTCCCTAACATTTACAAAGGAAATAATGTGTAGAAAGAGATTTACCAGAACTACAATCAGACCCATTTTGAAGCTAGAACAAATTTTGATTTTAGAGGTGTAGCTAAAAACACATTTTCTCTCAAATATATGCATATTCATACACTTGAAGATTTTTGGATTTATTATAGAGATGGTTTTGATGTAATAAGGAGAGACAATATTAGTTTGACTATTGAAAATATTCATACTTTTGATTTAGTTATAATTCCAGAGGACATGGAGGATGATGGAATTATAACTATTAATGTCTATCATGTAGTAGGAGGGGATAATTCTTCACTTATATAAATTATTTTTTGAAAATATCAAGTTATAACTATTAAATAAATAAATTCTATGCTAATTTTTATGAATTCTAATTAGCTCCTTAATAATTAATATTACATGAAGGAATTAATGACTTAAATTGCTAGAATAAGCCAAAAGAAGAAGGCAATTCAAGGAGAGAGCAACCAAATAACCAAAAAATTAAATTTAAAGAAGAATGTTGATAAAAAATACTCTTTGGTCAAAGATAAAGAGCCAATTTAGTTCACTTTTACCACACCTCCTTTGGTCACTCACACAAATACTTCTCCACCCATCATTCCTATTTCTACTACACCCACCATAGATCTATTAGTACTCATTCCACCTCTAAAATCTCATAGCACCATGTCTCCCCATAAAACCATTGAAAATAAGAATGATGTTCCTCCTCATATTAATTCATATTATCCACCTAATACTCCACCTTTACCCCCTTCAGATGAACAACCAACCACTTAGAAGGAGCTATAATAGGTAGCTAAAAATGTGACCTCATCTTAGGAGGTATCACAATAAAATTAAAAAGAAATATTTGAACCTGAAAAGGAAATAGAGTCATAAGTATAAAATGAAGTTGAGAAGAAGAAGGTAGTATAAGTTGAGAATAAAGTTAAGAAATAGAGAGTGAAAGAGGTATAGATATATGGACATAAAGTAATAGAGAAAATAAAGGAGAAGGAAAAAAGAAAAAAAAATTGAGAAAAAGGTTGAGAAAGAGAAAGAAAAAAAATGAGAAAATAGTTCCCAATGTTCCTCAAAATGTTTCAAGTGAACAAGAATATCCCTTTTAGGAATTAATGATTAGAAACAATCAACAAAAAATGGTTGTATATTCAGCTACTCCTCCAAGTTCAAACTTCTCATCTTGGTTAGCATTGCAGATAGTTCCTAAAACTACAGAACTGATAAATTTGGAGGAGATTGATTTGAATCTATTAAAGAGTCTTGATAGAAAGTGAAATAAACCTAAGAATGATAAATTAAATTCTAAAATGATAATTGAACCTTCATGATAGACATTTTTAGAGGTATGTGTTCCTCCACAAAGCTTGAATAAAAATGAAGTCACTGATAATGACTTAACAATCACAAAAGTAACCCTTGGAGAAGTTAACACAAAAGGGTTAAGGGAAGATACTCAGACTCTAATTAACACTCTTTTGAAGAATCTCAATAGGGATAAGAATTCTAAGGCTAAGATAAAATAACTAAATTCTAAACTATGTGAAATAATAGCCAAAGTGGAAAGGTCTACTCCACAACAATCAATTCTTTTAGGTGATTCAATTGGTCAACAAGTAATCAATGAAGTAGAATAAACTAGAGACAAGGCTAAATACATTGATGAATGGATAGAGAATATGTTGTATACTACTCAGAAATGGTTTCCCAAGGTCCCAGGAAACTTTATTGACATCAATAATAAACTAACACAACTGAAGGCATTGAAGAAATAAATTGTAAATGAGAATTGCATATCTGAATTACAAAAAGAAAGCCTAGAAGGGATAAATGATTTAAGTTCAAAAGTTTTGATTGAAAAACAAAATATTCTTGATGGTTTAGTGAAAAAGGCAAGGTAAGAAGAGATCATTATATCTTTTTGCCTACATATTTTTGAAGCCATGATTGAGGAAATAAAAAATCTATAAGAAGAATCTTGATATGTGAAAAGATATTTAGAGGATTGTATCTACTACCTCATAGGTTTAGATGAGTATTCAAGAACACCCAAAGTTTTGAATAAATAGTTCGAATATAAAATTGAGAAATATTCTACTCCTTTCACAATAAAATCTATAAAACAATTATTAAAAAATCAATAAGATGTTAAGAGGCTTCAACCCAAGATTAATAAGGTAAAATCATACTACATAAAACTAGAGAGAGAACTACTAAGTTATGAGATGGAGAGGTAATTGGTTGCCAAGATATATAATGTAGTAGTTCAGTCGACAATGTTTCAACACATCAAATACAAAGAGAAGTATAGAAATTAAGTTAATGAATTTGAATGATTTCAATATTTATTAGACTCATTATATTTTCTTCTTGTAAATTATAATGTATTTAATTAATTTTGATTTAAGTAATTACTTGTAAAATTAAGTTGTTGTAAAATGTAAGACTCAAGTAACTTCGCTAAATGCCATTACTTGAAGTCATTTTGTAAAATCAAATTACTTAAGCAAGCTTTATGTTCCATGGAAAGAGACTATTTCCATTTTAAACTATAAAACCAACAAGTGCTACATGTCATTGGCCATTGCATGCCATAGAGGAGAAATTTTAGGAGGAGGCCTCTCAATAGTTCTCAATTTTAACATACCACATGGAAATTCAAGGAGCTATCTCCTTTTTTTTTTTTACTTCCAAAATCATTTAAATATAAGTGTTAGTCTATGTGCTTGAGGATGGTAATTTTTGGAAAGAAATTGTAATTGAAGCAAGAGTGTTTAAGAAATCTAAAATTTTGTGTTTAGATTTATGAGTTTTTTATTTTCTATGAAATTGGTTCAAAGTGAATAAGAAGGATGCTGATTTCTATGGAAATTTGCATCTCAAAAGATCATTTGGTGGATTTGTGAAGATTATAAAGCTAAAATTTGTGTTATCTTGAAATCTGAATGTGAATTCCAATCTTTATTAATATTTTACTCAAAATATTATCATCTTTTGAATGTTTGTTTACTTTTACATATTTAATAAGCTCTATAAAATTACTTATTGTGAACTGAAACTTATTTCTTCCACATGTTCTAGTCTTTCATTCTCAAATTCCCAAAATTTCGTTACACATTCTCTAAAATAGCTTCTTACTTATTGTAAAATCACTTTTTTATATTTCATAAAATCTATGATTGAAGTAATACCCCCAAAATAAGATAACTTACACATAATTTGTATAATCTATAAATAACTGAGAACTATGAATAATTAAAAGTAAATAGACATAAGCATACAAGAGCTTCACCATTAAATGAAAGGGATTTAATCCCATGGATACCTAGGTATTTTTGATAGTCTATAAAATATCTATCCAATAGTTTCTAGCAACTCCTTTGGGGATTGATGAACTAGAACTCATAGAATTTAACAATAGATTACTCTTTCAAGTCAAGATAGGTGTAGTTAATGTTCAATTTCCAGAATTCACATGCTTTTAAAACCATTCATCTAAAACACTACATGCAAATATAGTTATGCATCTGTAAATTAACTCCATTATTTAATTATAGAAGCATAACTATTTTCTAAGTTACTACATGTTCAAAATCCACATTTTGTTTTACATCTTATTTATATTAAGCTCACTGCATGTTAAGTAACCACCACCCAAGTCTTTGATTATAAACCAAAATACTTGAGTAAATCTTTAGAAGAATTTTTGTACTTAAATTTGGCAAATTGACCTTTAACTAGAGCAATGAGTGTTCAAGGTTAAACCCATGATTTCTTTGAGCTATAAGGATAATTAAATTTAATTTTTCCCATCCAAGCTAGAATAAGAAGATCTAACCTTTCACCTATGAGACAAGTACAAAATTCTATGAATTAGCTATAACATAACTCCTTAGGGATAATTCAATCTAAAAATCCTCAATTCCTTATTCTTAAAATAATGGTGCTACCACTTTTTGTTCCTTAGGGATTAAAAATTAGCCCATTGAATTTTAATCATCATATCCATGACTTGAAAAAGGGGTCAATAAATAATTTTCTAAAATTCAAAATAAATATAAAATAAAGTCTGGATGAACACTTGGCTCCCTTATTTTTAGCCTATGGATTTAATGGCATTGAATATGAAGATGTCTCAGTCAGACTCTTCATTGAGACCTTGCATGACTAAGTTACAAAATGGTTTGCCATTTGGCTCATAGTATAATAGTTATTTGGGATACTATGTGTGAGAAGTTTGAAAAGAGATTTAAATCTATATAAGAATCACATATATTGATCACCCAACTAACTTAGCTCAAAAAGTAACCACATGAACACATGAAAGACTTCAATGCTAAGTTTAGTATATTACTCTATAAAATCCCTCAAGATTCTCTACCCACTAGAGATAATCAGAAGTGATTTTTCATCAATGATCAATTACCATAGGTTAGCTATTAGCCACACATATCACATCTTGTTGATTTAGTAATAACTCAGAACCATGTTATAGAGGTTCAAGATGACTTGATAATGGCTATAAAGATCAAGAAAACAAATACTAAGGGTGATTCTTCTACTTCAAATGCATCATAGACCATTCATTCCTTTTTATAGAATTTGGATAATGACTTGATATAATTTAAAAGGAAAATTTCTCAAGGTAGTCATGCTACTCATACTAATAATGCACCTACATAGAATTTTAATAATCAAAATAGGAATTGCATTGTTGGTTTTACACAAAGACTAAAAATTAAAGATGCTCCCAAAAATCATGTTGAGATGAATGAAGAAGATCAAATGACTGATGATACTCATCAAATTCTTTGTGATGAACATTAATTTATAGATCCTATTGATGACTCCAACATAGGCTACCTTGAATATCAATTAGAAATTGATTATGAATAAGTGTTTATAAAAGATCATAGTCACTCTTTTATAGTGTTTACAAGGTCATAGGCTTAACAAGCTGGTGAAAAACCTTCAAAAGAACAAGATAAAGGAGACTCTAGATCAGAAATAGTCATTCTTAAAATATTTAGTCCTTTACCTTCTTCTCTTACTCTAAAAGATAAGTATGTAGCTTCTTCTTCTCAAACCCATAAGCCAGTAACTCATACTATTGAATCTAATGCTACTCTATCTTCATCCATTCCCTTTTTTGACATAATTGATCACATAAAGAAAAACAAAAATTTAAATGTTAGAAGTTGAATACTTGAGGTCTTATCGAGATCAGCTAAATAGATTAGTCATGTATGTACAAAGTAAAGGGTCAAATAATATATCCAATGCCTATAAATGTATCTTGCCTACTCCCAAATAGTTTCCTTCCTAGAACAATGTTGTATCTAATTTAGCTGGTCTTGAAACACTAGAAGCTTCAAAGATTTTAGAATTAGAGCCCAAGGTATAATTTAACCCTAACATAGTTACACTAGAAAAAGTTACTACCAAGAAAGTAACTATTGGAATAAAAGAAGTCACTCTTCAAATAGTGGAACTATTTTCCTGACTCACTCCATTTTAAGACCAGGTTGTAAGGGGGTACCCCATTCAGCAAGAGGATTTTGTAAGTCTAGTGGAATCCCAGTCAATAATGGTTGTGATGGGAATATAGGGAATGAATCAAAGGATCATAAACTTGGAGAAAGAGAAGAAAGACTTTGAGGCCCAAGTGTTACTATCAATTCTAGAGGACCTATTGAAGATATTAGATAAGTACCTTCTAGATGCCTTTAAACAATTAAAATCCATCAAACTCAATCTTAATACCATGTAAATTGAAGTGAATAAGTCACAAATACTGATGCAATAACAACAAGAAACCAAAATCTAGGTGAAAGAGTTTATTAAAGTACATATCACTAAACAACCTTTGGATTTCAAGATCACTAAAGAAAGGAAATTGAATTCAATAGAAGTGATCTTGGTGGATAAAATATAGGAATTAATTTCATCATGCAACAAGGCCAATGACTTCATGAAGGAAGATAAGGACTTGGAAAATAGAATTGAGAAGTTACTATGAACCTTGTTGGTAACCCCTTTCCAGCCTACTACCACTAGCCTAATGCATGGCATAGAATCCTAGTAGGGAGTCCAAGCCTTCGTCTAAGGCATCAAGGATGAAAACTGAGGCCAATCAAATAAGTATAATTTAAATGTCCTTAATGTCATCTTTGCCATAGGAGAGTACATAATAGAATCAAGGTGCTTACAAGAGGTCACCATCAAAACTGACAAATAATATGATACATTTGTTGAATAGAAAGAAAAGAGTATAATAAAGCTCGTATTGGATTTTGAGATAATAAAAGAAAATTACACCAGTGTGAAAGACTTATTGTAGCCTACATGATCAAAGGGGCCGACCAACCCAAGAGCAAAGTTAAAATTATTCTTTTGTAAACTATATATGCTAGTTTGTTCACATATATTAGTATTTTGATCTAATAGCCACCTAACATATATGTGCACTATAGAATTATTTATATAAGGACAATTTTCCTTATCTATTGTAAATGTTTGAAAGAAAGATGATCGATAAATTGCCTAGGTCTTCTATAAATAGGCAAGTGTTACCATTTGTAAAGGGAGGGATTTTGAAAAATTCTATACTAAAGAAATTAATATTTTTTCTTTGTAGGGACCAATCATTGATGAGTACATAGATTGCAATCAATAGTTTGTGCTTTAGCATAGATCTAATCCAATGGATACGTAGGTACATTTGATAGCCTATAAAATATCTAGCCAATAGTTTCTAGCAACTCCTTTGGAGATTGATGAACTAGAACTCCCAAAATTTAAAAATAGATTACTCTTTCAAGTCAAGATAAGTGTAGTTAATGTTCAATTTCTAGAATTCACATGATTTTTAAACCATTCATGTAAAACACTACATGCAGATATAGTTATGCATCTGTAAATAAAGTGTACCCTTGTTGAAGTTAACTCCATTATTTAATTATAGAAGCATCACTATTTTCTAAGTTACTACATGTTCAAAATACACATTTTGTTTTACATCTTATCTATATTAAGCTCACTGCATGTCAAGTAACCACCACCCAAGTCTTTGATTATAAAACAAAATACTTGAGTAAATATTTAGAAGAATTTTTGTACTTAAATTTGGCAAATTGACCTTTAACCAAAGCAATGAGTGTTCAAGGCTAAACCCATGACTTCTTTGAGCTATAAGAATAGTTCAATTTAATTTTTCCCATCCAAGCTAGAATAATAAGATCTAACCTTTCACCTATGAGACAAGTACAAAATTATATGAATTAGCTATAACATAATTCCTTAGGGATAATTCAATCTAAAAATCCTCAATTCCTTATTCCTAGAATAATGGTGCTACCAATTTTTGTTCCTTAGGGATTAAAAATTATCCCATTGAATTTGAATCATCCTATCCATGACATGAAAAATGAGTCAATAAATAATTTTCTAAAATTTAAAATAAATATAAAATAAATATTGGATGAGCACTTGGCTCCCTTCTTTTTATCCTATGGATTTAATGGCATTGAATATGAAGATGTCTAAGCTAGACTCTTCATTGAGACCTTGCATGACTTAGTTACAAAATGGTTTACCATTTGGCTCATAGTACAATAGATAGTTGGGATACTATGTGTGAGAAGTTTGAAAAGAGATTTAAAGCTATATAAGAATCACATATATTATCACCCAACTAAATTAGCTCAAAAAGTAACCACATGAACACATGAAATACTTCAATGCTAAGTTTAGTATATTACTCTATAAAATCCCTCAAGATTCTCTACCCACTAGAGATAATCAGAAGTGATTCTTCATCAATACTCAATTACCATAGGTTAGTTATTAGCTACACATATCACATCCTGTTGACTTAGTAATAACTCAAAATCATGTTATAGAGGTTCAAGTTGACTTGATAATGGCTATAAAGATCAAGAAAACAAATACTAAGGGCGATTCTTCTACTTCAAATGCATCATAGACCATTCATCCCTTATTATAGAATTTGGATAATGACTTGATATAATTTAAAAGGAAAATTTCTCAAGCTAGTCATGCTACTCTTACTAAGAATGCACCTACATATAATTTTAATAATTGAAATAGGAATTGCATTGTTGGTTTTATACAAAAGCTAAAAATTAAAGATGCTCCCAAAAATCATCTTGAGATGAATAAAGAAGATCAAATGACTGATGATACTCATCAAATTCTTTGTGATGAACATGACTTTATAGATCCTATTGATGACTACAACATAGGCTACCTTGAATATCAATTAGAAATTGACTATAAAAAAGTGTTTATATAAGATCATAATCACTCTTTTATAGTCTTTACAAGGTCATAGGCTCAACAAGCTGGTGAAAAACCTTCCAAAGAACAAGATAAAGGAGACTCTAGATCAGAAGTAGTCATTCTTAAAATATTTAGTCCTTTACCTTCTTCTCTTACTCTAAAAGATAAGTATGTAGCTTCTTCTTCTCAAACCCATAAGCAATTAACTCATACTATTGAATCTAATGCTACTCTATCTTCATCCATTCCCTTTTTTGACATAATTGATCACATAAAGAAAACCAAAAAATTAAATGTTAGAAGTTGAATACTTGAGGTCTTATCGAGATCAGCTAAATAGATTAGTCATGTATGTACAAAGTAAAGGGTCAAATAATATATCCAATGCCTATAAATGTATCTTTCCTACTCCCAAATAGGTTCCTTCCTAGAACAATGTTGTATCTAATTTAGCTGGTCTTGAAACACTAGAAGATTCAAAGCTTTTAGAAGTAGAGCCCAAGGTACAATTTAACCCTAACATAGTTACACTAGAGAAAGTTACTACCAAGAAAGTAACTATTGGAATAAAAGAAGTCACTCTTCAAACAGTGGAACTATTTTCGTGACTCACTCTAGTCTAAAGCTAGGTTGTAAGGGGGTACCCCATTCACCAAGAGGATTTTTTAAGTCTAGTGGAAGCCCAGTCAATAATGGTTGTGGTTGGAATTTAGGGAATGAATCAAAGGATCCTAAACTTGGAGAAAGAGAAGAAAGACTTTGAGGCCAAAGTGTTACTATCAATTCTAGAGGACCTATTGAAGATATTAGATCAATACCTTCTAGATGCCCTTAAACAATTAAAATCCATCAAACTCAATCTTAATACCATGTAAATTGAAGCCAATAAGTAACAAATATTGATGCAATAACAATAAGAAACCAAAATCTAGGTGAAAGAGTTTATTAAAGTACATATCACTAAACAACCTTTGGATTTCAAGATCACTAAAGAAAGGAAATTGAATTCAATAAAAGTGATCCTGGTGGATAAAATATAGGAATTAATTTCATGGTAAAACAAGGCCAATGACTTCATGAAGGAAAATAAGGACTTGGAAAATAGAATTGAGAAGTTACTAAGAACCTTGTTGGTGACCCCTTCCCAACCTACTACCACCAGCCTAATGCATGACATAGAATCCTAGTAGAGAGTCCAAGCCTTCATCTAAGGCATCAAGGATGAAAACTGAGGCCAATCCAATAAGTATAATTTAAAGGTCCTTAATGTCATCTTTGCCATAGGAGAGTACATAATAGAATCAAGGTGCTTACAAGAGGTCACCATCAAAACTGACAAATAATATGATACATTGGTTTAATAGGAAGAAGACAGTATAATGAAGCTCATATTGGATTTTGAGATAATAAAAGAACATTACGCCAGTGTGAAAGACTTATTTTAGCCTACATGATCAAAGGGGACCACCAACCTAAGAGCAAAGTTAAGATTATTTTTTTTAAAACTATATATGCTAGTTTGTTAACATATATTAGTCTTTTGATCTAATAGCCACCTAACATATATGTGCACTATAGAATTATTTATATAAGGACAATTTTCCTTACCTATTGTAAATGTTTGAAAGAAAGATGATCGATAAATTGCCTAGGTCTTCTATAAATAGGCAAGTGTTACAATTTTTAAAAGGAGGGATTTTGAAAAAAATATACTAAAGCAATTAATATTTTTTCTTTGTAGGGACCAATCATTGATGAGTACACAGATTAAAACCAATAGTTTGTGCTTCAACATAGATCTAATCTAATGGATACCTAGGTATTTTTGATAGCCTATAAAATATCTAGCTAATAGTTTCTAGCAACTCCTTTGGGGATTGATGAACTAGAACTCCCAGAATTTAAAAATAGATTACTCTTTCAAGTTAAGATAGGTGTAGTTAATGTTCAATTTCTAAAATTTGCATGCTTTTTAAACCATTCATCTAAAACACTACATGTAGATATAGTGATCCATCTATAAGTAAAGTGTACCTTTGATGAAGATAACTCCATTATTTAATTATAGAAGCATCATTATTTTCTAAGTTACTACATGTTCAAAATCCACATTTTGTTTTACATCTTATTTATATTAAGCTCACTGCATGTTAAGTAACCACCACCCAAGTCTTTGATTATAAACCAAAATACTTGAGTAAATCTTTAGAAGAATTTTTGTACTTAAATTTGGCAAATTGACCTTTAACTAGAGCAATGAGTGTTCAAGGCTAAACCCATGACTTCTTTGAGCTATAAGAATAGTTCAATTTCATTTTTCCCATCAAAGCTAGAATAAGAAGATCTAACCTTTCACCTATGAGATAAGTAAAAACTTCTATGAATTAGCTATAACATAATTCCTTAGGGATAATTCAATCTAAAAATCCTCAATTCCTTATTCCTAGAATAATGGTGCTACCACTTTTTATTCCTTAGGGATTAAAAATTAGCCCATTGAATTTGAATCATCCTATCCATGACTTGAAAGAGGGGTAAATAAATAATTTTCTAAAATTCACAATAAGTTTAAAATAAATATTGGATGAACACTTGGCTCCCTTATTTTTAGCCTATGGATTTAATGGCATTGAATATGAAGATGTCTCAGTCAGACTCTTCATTGAGACCTTTCATGACTTAGTTACAAAATGGTTTACCATTTGGCTCATAGTACAATAGTTAGTTGGGATACTATGTGTGAGAAGTTTGAAAAGATATTTAAAGCTATATAAGAATCACATATATTGATCACCCAAATAACTTATCTCAAAAAGTAAATGCATGAACACATGCAAGACTTCAATGCTAAGTTTAGTATATTACTCTATAAAATCCCTCAAGATTATCTACCCACTAGAGATAATCAGAAGTGATTCTTCATCAATACTCAATTACCATAGGTTAGTAATTAGCTACACATATCACATCCTGTTGACTTAGTAATAACTCAAAATCATGTTATAGAGGTTCAAGTTGACATGATAATGGCTATAAAGATCAAGAAACCAAATACTAAGGGTGATTCTTCTACTTCAAATGCATTATAGACCATTCATCCCTTATTATAGAATTTGGATAATGACTTGATATAATTTAAAAGGAAAATTTCTCAAGGTAGTCATGCTACTCTTACTAAGAATGCACCTAAATAGAATTTTAATAATCAAAATAGGAATTGCATTGTTGGTTTTATACAAAAACTAAAAATTAAAGATGCTCCCAAAAATCATGTTGAGATGAATAAAGAAGATCAAATGACTGATGATACTCATCAAAGTCTTTGTGATGAACATGACTTTATAGATCCTATTGATGACTCCAACATAGGCTACCTTGAATATCAATTAGAAATTGACTATAAAGAAGTGTTTATAGAAGATCATAATCACTCTTTTATAGTGTTTACAAGGTCATAGGCTCAACAAGCTGGTGAAAAACCTTCCAAAGAACAAGATAAAGGAGACTCTAGATCAGAAGTAGTCATTCTTAAAATATTTAGTCCTTTACCTTCTTCTCTTACTCTAAAAGATAAGTATGTAGCTTCTTCTTCTCAAACCCATAAGCCATTAAATCATACTATTGAATCTAATGCTACTCTATCTTCATCCATTCCCTTTTTTGACATAATTGATCACATAAAGAAAACCAAAAAATTAAATGTTAGAAGTTGAATACTTGAGGTCTTATCGAGATCAGCTAAATATATTAGTCATGTATGTACAAAGTAAAGGGTCAAACAATATATCCAATGCCTATAAATGTATCTTTCCTACTCCCAAATAGGTTCCTTCCTAGAACAATGTTGTATCTAATTTAGCTGGTCTTGAAACACTAGAAGATTCAAAGCTTTTAGAAGTAGAGCCCAAGGTACAATTTAACCCTAAAATAGTTACACTAGAGTAAGTTACTACCAAGAAAGTAACTATTGGAATAAAATAAGTCACTCTTCAAAGAGTGGAACTATTTTCGTGACTCACTCCAGTCTAAAGCTAGGTTGTAAGGGGGTACCCCATTAACCAAGAGGATTTTTTAAGTATAGTGGAAAGCCAGTCAATAATGGTTGTGATTGGAATTTAGGGAATGAATCAAAGGATCCTAACCTTGGAGAAAGAGAAGAAAGACTTTGAGGCCCAAGTGTTACTATCAATTCTAGAGGACCTATTGAAGATATTGGATAAGTACCTTCTAGATGCCTTTAAACAATTAAAATCCATCAAACTCAATCTTAATACCATGTAAATTGAAGCCAATAAGTCACAAATATTGATGCAATAACAACAAGAAACCAAAATCTAGGTGAAAGAGTTTATTAAAGTACATATCACTAAACAACCTTTGGATTTCAAGATCACTAAAGAAAGGAAATTGAACTCAATAAAAGTGATCCTGGTGGATAAAATATAGGAATTAATTTCATGGTAAAACAAGGCCAATGACTTCATGAAGGAAGATAAGGACTTGGAAAATAGAATTGAGAAGTTACTAAGAACCTTGTTGGTGACCCCTTCCTAACCTACAGCCACTAGCCTAATGCATGACATAGAATCCTAGTAGAGAGTCCAAGCCTTCATTTAAGGCATCAAGGATGAAAACTAAGGCCAATCCAATAAGTATAATTTAAAGGTCCTTACTGTCATCTTTGCCATAGGAGAGTACATAATAGAATCAAGGTGCTTACAAGAGGTCACCATCAAAACTGACAAATAATATGATACATTGGTTTAATAGGAAGAAGACAGTATAATGAAGCTCATATTGGATTTTGAGATAATAAAAGAACATTACACCAGTGTGAAAGACTTATTTTAGCCTACATGATCAAAGGGGTCCACCAACCTAAGAGCAAAGTTAAGATTATTCTTTTGTAAACTATATATGCTAGTTTGTTAACATATATTAGTCTTTTGATCTAATAGCCACCTAACATATATGTGCACTATAGAATTATTTATATAAGGACAATTTTCCTTACCTATTGTAAATGTTTGAAAGAAAGATGATCGATAAATTGCCTAGGTCTTCTATAAATAGGCAAGTGTTACCATTTTTAAATGGAGGGATTTTGAAAAAAATTATACTAAAGCAATTAATATTTTTTCTTTTTAGGGACCAATCATTGATGAGTACATAGATTGCAACCAATAGTTTGTGCTTCAACATAGATATAATCTAATGGATACCTAGGTATTTTTGATAGCCTATAAAATATCTAGCTAATAGTTTCTAGCAACTCCTTTGGGGATTGATGAACTAGAACTCCTAGAATTTAAAAATAGATTACTCTTTCAAGTTAAGATAGGTGTAGTTAATGTTCAATTTCTAAAATGCGTATGCTTTTTAAACCATTCATCTAAAACACTACATGCAGATATAGTTATGCATCTGTAAGTAAAGTGTACCCTTGATGAAGTTAACTCCATTATTTAATTATAGAAGCATCACTATTTTCTAAGTTACTACATGTTCAAAATCCACATTTTGTTTTACATCTTATTTATATTAAGCTCACTGCATGTTAAGTAACC
The DNA here is from genome assembly GCA_037957365.1 of Torreya grandis. Classification (NCBI taxonomy): domain Eukaryota; kingdom Viridiplantae; phylum Streptophyta; class Pinopsida; order Cupressales; family Taxaceae; genus Torreya; species Torreya grandis. Next base: position 1,417,121 of record JARHVA010002454.1, read on the forward strand.
ACCACCCAAGTCTTTGATTTTAAACCAAAATACTTGAGTAAATCTTTAGAAGAATTTTTGTACTTAAATTTGGCAAATTGACCTTTAACCAGAGCAATGAGTGTTCAAGGCTAAACCCATGACTTCTTTGAGCTATAAGAATAATTTAATTTCATTTTTCCCATCAAAGCTAGAATAAGAAGATCTAACCTTTCACCTATGAGATAAGTAAAAACTTTTATGAATTAGTTATAACATAATTCCTTAGGGATAATTCAATCTAAAAATCCTCAATTCCTTATTCCTAAAATAATGGTGCTACCACTTTTTATTCTTTAGGGATTAAAAATTAGCCCATTGAATTTGAATCATCCTATCCATGACTTGAAAAAGGGGTCAATAAATAATTTTCTAAAATTCACAATAAGTTTAAAATAAATTTTGGATGAACACTTGGCTTCCTTATTTTTAGCCTATGGATTTAATGGCATTGAATATGAAGATGTCTCAGTCAGACTCTTCATTGAGACCTTTCATGACTTAGTTACAAAATGGTTTACCATTTGGCTCATAGTACAATAGTTAGTTGGGATACTATGTGTGAGAAGTTTGAAAAGAGATTTAAAGCTATATAAGAATCACATATATTGATCACCCAACTAACTTAGCTCAAAAAGTAAACACATGAACACATGCAGGACTTCAATGCTAAGTTTAGTATATTACTCTATAAAATCCCTCAAGATTATCTACCCACTAGAGATAATCAGAAGTGATTCTTCATCAATGCTCAATTTCCATAGGCTAGTTATTAGCTACACATATCACATCCTGTTGATTTAATAATAACTCAAAATCATGTTATAGAGGTTGAAGATGACTTGACGATGGCTATAAAGATCAAGAAAACAAATAATAAGGGTGACTCTTCTACTTCAAATGCATCATATATCATTCATTCCTTATTATATAATTTGGATAATGACTTGATATAATTTAAAAGGCAAGTTTCCCAAGGTAGTCATGCTACTCATACTAATAATGCACCTACATAGAATTTTAATAATCAAAATAGGAATTGCATTGTTGGTTTTACACAAAGACTAAAAATTAAAGATGCTCCCAAAATTCATGTTGAGATGAATGAAGAACATCAAATGACTGATGATACTAATCAAATTCTTTATGATGAACATGACTTTATAGATCCTATTGATGACTCCAAAATAGGCTACCTTGAATATCAATTAGAAATTGATTATGAAGAAGTGTTTATAGGAGATCATAATCACTCTTTTATAGTGTTTACAAGGTCATATGCTCAACAAGCTAGTGAAAAACCTTCCAAAGGACAAGATAAAGGAGACTCTAGATCAGAAGTAGTCATTCTTAAAATATTTAGTCCTTTACCTTCTTCTCTTACTCCAAAATATAAGTATCTAGCTTATTCTTCTCAAACCCATAAGCCAGTAACTCATACTATTGAATCTAATGCTACTCTATCTTCATCCATTCCCTTTTTTGACATAATTGATCACATAAAGAAAACCAAAAATTTAAATGTTAGAAGTTGAATACTTGAGGTCTTATCCAGATAAGCTAAATAGATTAGTCATGTATGTACAAAGTAAAGGGTCAAATAATATATCCAATGCCTATAAATGTATCTTGCCTACTCCCAAATAGGTTCCTTACTAGAACAATGTTGTAGCTACTTCTCCCACATTATCTTGTAGCTAATTCTATGTCTCTCTCTTGATGGGTTTGAGTTAAGCAACTATATCTTGAACTCTAGAGCATCAGATAATGTTATAATAGCTAAATTAGATAATGCCCTTGGCCTCACTTTGACTAAAAAAATAGGTATATGTTACTCAATAGAGAGACAAGTTCCCCTAATTGGAAAAATCAAAGATGCCTAAGCTATCCTAGTAGATTTCAGAGATTGAAAACTTAAAATGATGATTCTAGTTATAAATGTTCCTATCTCTTACATAATGTTACTAAGTAGAAAATTATACAAGGATCTAGGTGAAGAAGTCAAGATGGATTGGTCACATTATCATATTCCAATCAAAGGAGTAAACTAGAAACCCAAACCTAAAAAGAAGTCTAAGTATACAATTTCTAAGTCTTATGATCCAAGATTTTTTTTGGAATAATTAGACTGTGAAGTTTATTACCTTGAATTGGGGAATGAGATACAAGGATTAAAAAAAAAAGATGAAGAAAATAATATGTGGACTTTAAAGTTTCATGGTAACTATAGTTTTCTTGGTTCAAGTTTTGGGGCGGTAATGATATCCCCTGATGATAAAGTATTTCCTTACTCCTAAAAACTCATGTTTGAAAATACTAATTACATATTATAATATGAGTCACTCTTATTGGGACTTAAACAAGCAAAATAAAAAGGAGTAAGACTTTTAAAAGCACTGGGTGATGTTGAGTTAATAGTAATACAAATTTGTGGTCAATATCAAGTGAAGAAAGATAAACTAAGGCACTATCATGATCGAGTTTTGAGTGTAACACTCAATTTTGTAGCCTTCTCAATCAACTCAATTTCTCATGATCACAACTCTAGAACTAATTTACTTATAGTTACTATATATCTACTTAGGCTAGATCAATAGCCTACACTTTTCCAAGAATATAACTTTAAAGTAGAGATGGCTTACTATCCAAAGGTTCTAGATAATGTCAACAAGTGGAAAGTTTTCAATGATGACAAGAAAATAGATACATTCATCGGATAGTAAGATAACTTTGAGGAGTTGTAGTTTGAAAGAAGTAGTTAATTTCCATGCTAGACAATAATATGTATCACTGACCCTAAACTTACTCATAGTCAAGATATAATTCAATTAAAGGGAAATAAAATCCCTAAAAGGTTATTTTATTTAGAAGAAATATTCAATAAACATGACTAGTTTATAAATACAATGAAAGAATATAGTGATAGTTCATCTCCATCAGTACAATAGATTAATATGGGAAGTAAATAAGAACCTAGGATGGTCAACATTGGAAAATGTTTCTTTCAAGAAGAAAAAGAAACATTAAATGATATTATCAAAAGATACATTGATGTTTTTGCTTATTCCTACAAAGATGTAAAGTCCTTCTAGTTAAATGAGGTAAAACATTACATTCTACTTCAGCCAAAAGCAAATCCCTTCAAACAAAAGTTACATAATCATAAACCAACTATCTTAGGTACTATTTATGCTGAAATACAAAAACTCCTCGATGCAAAGATCATATATCCTATCCACCATTCAAAATGGTTATAAAATATCATCCTAGTAAAAAATAAAAATGGATAAATATGCCTATGTGTTGATTTTTGCAATATAAATCAAGATTCTCTGAAAGATAACTACCCATTGCCCATTATGGATAACACCTTGTAATTAGTTATAAGTTCAGATTTGTTATCCATGTTAGATGGATTTTTAAGATATAATTAGATTAAAGTGGTTGAGGAGGATTAATACCAAATAGCTTTCACAACACCATGGGTGACCTTTGATTATTGAAAGATGCCCTTTGGGTTTATCAATGCTAGGGAAAACATTTAGTGAGTAATGAATCTGGCATTACACATTTAAAATATAAGAGTATAGTGGTGTACCTTGATGACTTGATAGTACTATCCAAAAAGAGAGGTAATCACTTGGTTGATCTAGAAGGAGTACTCATATAGTGTAGGAGACATGGGATTTCTTTGAATCCCAAGAAATAAATATTTATTGTGACTGAAGGAAAATTTATTGGTCACATAGTATCAAAGGAGGGGACAAATATTGATCTATAATGAGTCAAAGCTATTCATATTTTACTTATGCTTACATCCAAGAAAAGAGTACATTCATTCTTTGGTAAGGTCAACTTTCTTTAAAGGTTCATTCTTGATTTTATTGAGTAGACTTGACATATTTTCAATATGATAAAAAAGAAGTAAGACTTCAAATGGAATGTTGAAGGTAAGTTAACATTTGAAAAAATTAAAGTAGCTATATCTTAAGCTCCCATATTGGTTTCCCTCAATTTTAATAATGAATTCATTCTTTACTATTATTATTCTAAACATACCATGTTAGTTATACTTATGTAGAAAAATGATGAAGGAATTGAATCCCCTATAGCTTTCATGAGTCATCCATTGAAAAGCTCTAAACTATAGTATTCATAAATGGAGAAACATGCCTTTGTTATAGTCAAATCATGCAAATTCTTCAGGTATTAAATTTTGTTTTCACATACTAAAGTCTATGTACTTTATAATGTAGTTAAATCAAATTAACACATTAGGAGTTGGGATTAGTGAGAGATACCTTGGTAGCTAAGGTGCAAGAGTTTGTTCTTGATATCAAACTAGCAAAGATAGTAAGAGGATGAGGCTTGTGTTAATTGATGATGGAGAGAAAATCTAATGACATCTATAAAGCTAAATCATATGAAGACTTACCTATGGTGATTTTTGTTGATCTTATTGATTAATGATATATCAAGATTTCTTACTTCCTGACTTATGAATAATGTCTATCTGATTTGACATGTAAGGAAAAAAATACCATCAAGTTAAATTCAAAATATTATGTCCTTTGGGACAACTTTTTCTACAAAATAGGAATTGATGGTGTCTTCCTCTATTATGTGGACAAAGAGAAAAAAAGTAAATTACTATATAAGTTCTATGATAAAGCACATGGAGATCATTTCCTAGCATGAGTCATAACACATAAAATCTTATGGGCAAGGTACTTTTGGCCAACTATATTCCAAGATGCTTTAGATTGGGTTGTTAAGTGTCAAGAGGGTCAACATTTCATAGGATGACTCAAGTTGCCAACTATACCTATAAAACCAATTATTATTGATGGACCATTCCACTAGTGGGGTATGGATTTTATTGGCATGTTGAATCCTTCTTCAAGTGCTAGACATTGTTGTGTTTTAATTATAACTGATTACTTTAGAAAATGGGTAGAAGCCATTCCTATCAAGCATGCCACTTAATAAGTAGTATGGGATTTCATCAAAGAAAACATTGTAGTGAGTTTTGGTGTTCCTCACAAGATAGTCACTGATAATGTAGCCAAATTTTATTTATTAGAACTAACTAATTTCTATTAATCATATAGAATGGAATTTGTTCATGCTTTAGATCACTATCCCTAAGGGAATTGTCAATCTTAGTCAAGAAAAGAGAACTTGATGACCATCATTTGTAAGCTGGTAGATAATAATGAATGTACCTAGTATAAGAAGCTATTTGATGTACCATGGGATGATATAATCACTCCAAAAAAATCCATTGGTATGTCACCTTGTTATTTGTTATATGGGATAGATGTTGAGATACCAATCACCATAGAGTTTCATGCCTTAAAATTGTCTAAGTCTATTGAAGATGCAACTCATCAAGACTATATGGATAAAAGGACCATGTTTCTCACTAAACTTGAAGAAGTGCATGCTCAAGTTCTTGATTGGCTGATTGATCATCAAATGAAAGTGAAGTAGATCTTTGACAAGAAAACTCAAGAGAGATAGTTCAAAGTTGGTGATTTTGTCCTTTTATGGGATAAATAGAGTGAACAAAAAGGAAATCATGGGAATTTAAACTCCCTATGGAAAGGGCCATTCACTATAAAGAAGGTTTTTAGAAGATATAACTTCATCCTAGCTTATCGAGATCAGAGTAAGCTACTGCTTCCTTACAATTGGTAGTCATTGATGTTCTACAAGAATTGAGAAGGGTAACACTTGTATGTATGTAAATAAGTCATCAGTATTTATTTTAATTAGTTATCTTTTTGTTTTTTATTTTTCTGTTTAGGTAGTATTTTGTGATTGAGTTTTTACATGACTCTTTACCCAATAGACAAGACTCAAAATGAGAGATACTAGGAACTCATCCTCATTTCTTTCTTTTTGATAGAAATAAAGATGTCCCCAATTGAAGCTAGCTAGTGTCACCCAAAATTTGATACATGAAACTAAGTCAGTTATTCTTTTTCAAACCAATCCTCTAAATAAGACTTACTCTTTATTTTTTCATTATGGTTGTTTTCATTCCTAATTGATTCAAATTGATCCAGAGGTTGAAAACATATACCTAAATACATCACTAAAAAACCTAATTACTCATCTTTCCTACAAGATAAAAAGGCCAAGTATATGATCTCATTTACAGGCTAACTCAGGTTCTTCAGGTTACTTTACTTATCAATAAGAAATTAAGCAGTCATCACAAACCCAAGTTCCACTGTCTAGTGTAAACTAAAATCATAAAAAAAAAATTACTTATCATTGAAAGCCAAGTAAAGTAGGTTCACAAACCTATAAAACACTACCTTAAAAAAAAAAAAAATTGTTGTAACTTCACTTGCTTAAAGCCACAAGTAGAAGTAGTGAAGGTTTACAAACCCAAAATACTCACCATCCAAGACCAAATTAGGATTGCGGAGCTACTTGATTTTTAAGAGCCAAATTAAGTAAATTAGCCAAAGAAACCTAACAAAATGTTGAGGGCTTATGTGGCTCCTTCACACATGTCTCCTACATATAACTAATTTATTATAAAATATAAATATTAAGGAATTACACCTCATTTCCCACCTACCATTTGTGTTATTTGACCAATATGGTACCCCTTATGAACCTTGACCAATTATATTTACACCTTTGGAGCAATTTTGGATCAAACCTGTCACAACCCATTTGTGCTCAAGGTATGTAGATCATTTTTATTTGGTTTTCATGTCTCCATTTTTAGTTTTCTTCTTGTATTTCCTCTGTTAATGTTTCCATTCACCTCCATGAAAAATTTTACATCTTTTCCTATTTTTATCATTGTCATTTGTTTTTTTACATGCATATTATTGTCTTAAAACCATGTTATAATCTTCATGAACATTTCTCATATAAAAATATAGTCAAAATAACAAGAAATGAGAATCACCCTATAGAAAACCTAGCAGTTAACCTAGCTTTTATTTCCTTATATTTCATTTACTTTATACTTACTTGGAGTTCCAATCCTAAGTTTCTTACTTCAAGAAACCTAAGACTCTTAAACATCTTACCTACCTAGACTTACAATGATTGATTGCTTACCCATATTTACTACTACTCCTTACTTCTACTTCTTTAGGTTATTCAATCAAATTTACCTAAAATAGTAAACCCAAAGTTGTAAGAGTTCAAAAACCTATTGAAATACCCAAGTGGAACCTATACTCCTCATTACTCATTACTTACTTGAGGTTTCAAACTCAAGTAACTTGTTAATACAAACCCAATGTTATAAGCTGGAAGAAACCTAAAGTTCTTTATGCATATTACCTACTCATATTATTGATTACTTAAGACTTAAATATTACCTAGAACAATCTAGTGTTTTGATACCTTATTGATTACTATGAGTTACTTGGAGTTCTCAAGGCTCTCTACTATGTAAAATCTAAAGTTTTTTTACAAGTATTATTTGAAACAATAACTTGACTCATTTTTTCAACCTTTTTAAATTAGGAAGATAATTTATTAAGGGTTTTAGAGTACTTGTCATGTTTTTCTAGAGTTAACCAAATTAAATGTTAGGGTCAAAAGGATCAAAGGAAGAAATAACTGGAGTGGAACTACAAGAAACAACATTAATTGGATAAGTCCCTGAGTTAGCACTTGAAGAAATCCCTGGGCCAAGTAGGAATGGAAAAAGAATGAAAGAGAGTCAAATCATAAGAACCAAAGATTAATTATGAGTACAAAGGTTACCCTATTAAATCTTGTATCACTTCCAAGTTAACTAGATTAAGCGATACAAAAATGGGACATGTATCAGTGACTGAGTTGTTGGAAAGATCCAAATCTATAGCTAAAAATCTACTCATGCAAGTGATGACCAATAGTGGTATCATATAAGATGCAACATTCCCAAGTTTTGCATAACTTCTTGATTTTTTCTTAACATGTGCTAAGTATTATGACTATCTTACTAGGACTATGAAAGACACTACTAGTAATGTAGTGATAACATTGGATGTTTAATACATAAACTATTATCTGAAGATCCAAATAAAATCTAAAGTGCTTGATATAATAATAAAAAAAGATAAAAGTCAATGGGAAAATAAGATTGGTGATTTCATCAAGATAAATAACACTATCTAAGGAAATTTAAACAACTCTCAAGGTTCCCTAAATAGATAGTAAGTTCTAACTTCATTAAAGAAGTTGATGATGTCACATAATTAATATAAAAAATCAATGGGGAAAAGAATTAAAAGTGCTTTTTAACTTAGATGTATGCATACATCAGGGCCATTGATGTCAACAAAATCTCTGCTCTAATTGAATGTGTAAGGTTGATAAGTGACAACATCAACCAATAGTTAAGTAGTGTCTTATAGAATTTAGTCAAGGATAAAGAATCAATTTAGTCATACTTTACCACACATCCTTTATTCACTCCCAAAAATACTTCTCCACCCATCATTCCTACTTCTACTACACCCACCATAGATCCGTTAGTACTCATGCCACCTCTAAAAGCTCATAACATCAAGCCTCCCCAAAATCCCATTAAAAATAAGACTAATATTCCTCCTCCTCTTCCTCCATCTTCTCCACCTATTACTCCACCTCCACCCCCTTTATATGACCAATCAACCATTTAGAAGGATCTATAACATGTATCTAAAAAAATGACCTCATCTTAGGAGGTATCACAAGAAAAGCAAAATGAAATGGTTGAACCTAAAAAGGAAATAGAGGCAAAGGAAAAAAATTAATTTGAGAAGGACAAGGAATTATAATTTTATAATTAATTTGAGAAAGAGAGAGTGAAATAGGTAGAGATAGATTTAAAGGAAGTGATAGAGAAAACAAAGGAGAAGTAAAAAGAAAAAGAATTTGAGAAAGAGAAAGAGAAAGAAAAAGAAAAAGATGAGAAAATAGTTCCCAAAGTTTCTAAAAATGTTTTAGGTGCACAATAATCTCCTGATAAAGAATTAATGATTAGAAAAAATAAACAACAAATGGTTTTACATTTAGCTACTCCTCCAAGTTTAAATTTCTCATCTTGGTTAGCATTGCAAATAGTTCCTGAAACTAAATAAGAGAAAATTTTGGAGGAGATTGATTTTAATATATTACAGAGTCCTAATATAAATTGAAAGAATCCTAAGAGTGATGAAGTACCTTATAAAATAATAATTGAACCTTCGGGATAGAAATTTGTAGAGGTATCTATTCCTCCATAGGGCATGAATAAAAGAGAAGTCATTGGGAAAGACTTAACAGTCACACAAGTGTCCCTTGGAGAATTTACCAAAAAAGGCTTAAATAAAGATACTCAAACTCTAATTAACACACTTTTTAATAATATCAATGAGGAGAAGGCTTCTAAGGATAATTTAAAAGAAAAAAATCCAAACTATGTGAAATAATAGCCAAAGTGGCAAGGTCTAATCTGAAACAATTAATTCTTTTAACTGATTCAATTGGTCAGTAAGTAATCACTAATGTAGAAGAAAATGGGTACAAGGATAAATTAGTTAAAAAATGGATATAGAGAGATGTTTCATAATACTTAGAAATGGTTTCTTGAGGTCCTAGGAAACTTGGCTGACATCAAAAATAAATTGGCACAACTAAAGGCATTGATGAAAGAAATTAAAAATGGGAATGGAATATCTAAATTAAAAAAATAAATACTAGAGGGGATAAATTATTTAAGTTAGAAAGTTTTAATTAAAGAACAAATTGTTCCAAATGGGTCAGTAAAGAAGGCAAGTCAATAAGATATAATTATATCTTTTCACCTGCACATTTTGGAAGCCATGCTTGAAGAAATAAAAATTCTAGAATAAGAATCTCAAGATGTGAAAGGAGATTTGGAGAATTGTATCTACTACCTCATAGGTTCAGATGAGCATTCAAGAATACTTGAAGAGTTGCATCAATACTTTAGATAGAAATTAATAGTTTAGGTAGAACACTTGGGAAGGACAAGGAATTAGAATTTTATAATTAATTTGAGAAAGAGAGTGAAATAGGTAGAGATAGATGTAGAGGAAGTGATAGAGAAAACAAAGGATAAGTAAAAATAAAAATAATTTGAGAAAGAGGTTGAGAAAGAGAAAGAAAAAGAAAAAGAAAAATAAAAAGATGAGAAAATAGTTCCCAAAGTTTCTAAAAATGTTTTAGGTGCACAAGAAGCTCCCTATCAAGAATCAATGATTAGAAAAAATCAACAACAAATGGTTTTACATTCAGCTACTCCTCCAAATTCAAATTTCTCATCTTGGTTAGCATTGCAAATAGTTCCTAAAACTAAATAAGAGATAAATTTGGAGGAGATTGATTTGAATATATTAAAGAGTCTTAATATAAATTTAAAGAATCCTAAGAGTGATGAAGTAACTTATAAACTAATAATTTAACCTTTAGGACAGAAATTTGTAGGGTATGTATCTATTCCACCATAGGGCATGAATAAAAGTGAAGTCATTGAGAAAGACTTAACAGTCACACAAGTGTCCCTTGGAGAATTTACCAAAAAAGGCTTAAATAAATATACTCAAAATCTAATTAACACACTTTTTAATAATATCAATGATGAGAATGCTTCTAAGGATAATTTGAAAGAAAAAAATCCAAACTATGTGAAATAATAGCCAAAGTGGCAAGGTCTACTCTGCAACAATCAATTATTTTAACTGATTCAATTGGTTAATAAGTAATCACTAACATATAATAAAATGGGTACAAGGATAAATCCATTAAAAAATGGATATAGAGAGATGTTGCATAATACTTATAAATGGTTTCTTGAGGTCTTAGGCAACTTCGCTGACATCAAAAATAAATTGGCAAAACTAAAGGCATTGATGAAAGAAATTAAAAATGGGAATGGAATATATAAATTACAAAAATAAATCCTAGAGGGGATAAATTATTTAATTGAGAAAGTTTTAATTAAAGAACAAATTATTCCAAATGGGTCAGTAAAGAAGGCAAGGCAATAAGATATCGTTATATCTTTTCACCTGCACATTTTGGAAGCCATGCTTGAAGAAATAAAAACTCTAGAAGAAGAACCTCAAAATGTGAAAGGAGATTTGGATAATTTTCTCTACTACCTCATAGGTTAATATGAGCATTCAAGAACACTTGAAGAGTTGCATCAATAGTTTAGGTATAAATTTGAGAAATCTTCTACTCCTCTCACAACAAAATCTATAAAGGAGTTAATAAAAAATCAACAAAATGTTAAGAGGATTAAACCCAACATTGATAAGGTAAAATCATACTATAGAAAACTAGAGAGATAACTGCTAAGGTATGAGATGGAGATGCAATCAGTTGCCTGGACAAACAATGAAATAGTTCAATCTATGATGTCTTAATACATCAAATATAGAGAGGAGTGCAGAAATGAAGTTAATGAACTGGAATGATTTCAATATTTATTCTAATTTTATTTTATTATTTTGACTTATAATGTATTTAAGTAATTACTTGTAAAATTAAGTTGTAAAATGTAAGATTTAAGTAACATGGATAAACACCATTACCTGAGGTCATTTTGTAAAATCAAATTACTTAAGCAAGCTTTGCATTACATGAAAAGAGATTGTTTTTATTTCCAAATGTAAAACCAAAAAGTGTCACATGTTATCTACCATTGCATACCATAGATGATAAATTTTAGGAGGATGCCTCTCAATGGTTCCCAATTTTAGTGTAGCACATGGAAATTCAATGAGTTGTCTCCTATTTGTTTTTGACTTCCAAAATTGTATAAATATAAGTACATGCCTATGTACCCAAGGATGGTAATTTTTGGAAAGAAATTATAATTGAATAAAGAGAGTTTAAGCAATAAAAAACTTGGTGTTTATATTTATGAGTTTTTTCTTTTGTATAAAATTGGTTTAAAGTGAATAAGAAGGATGTTGATTTACATATAACTTTGCATCTCAAGAGATCATTTGGTGGATTTTTGAACATTAAAATTGTAAAATTTTTGTTATCTTTAAATATGAATGTGAATTCCAATATTTCTTAATCCTTTTTTGAAAATATTATCATCTCTTGAATGTTTGTTTACTTTTATATATTCAATAAGCTCTATTAAACTATTTATTATGAAGTGCAAATTCTTTCTTCTCACATGTTCTAGTCTTTCATTCTCAATCTCCTAAAATTTCTTTACACATTCTCTAAAACAACTACTTACTTACTAAAAAATCACCTTGTTATGGTTCATGAACTCTACGAATAAAGTAATACCCCTAAAATAAGACATATTGCACATAATTTGTATAATCTATGAATAACTTAGAGTTGTGAATAATTAAAAGTAAATAAACATAAGAATTTAGGAGATTCATCGTTAAATGAAGGGGATTTAATCCCATGACTACCTAGGTATTTTTGATAGCCTAAATAATATCTAGACATCACTTTAAAATGTGGAATAAGATAAAAGATAAAAAGAAAGGGAAAAGAGAGAGGAAGCATGCCATTCAAGATCATTAAATGAAATACCACCACCTTTTGATCAAATTAGGGTTTATACATCATAGAAAAGATAAATATCATTTATCCCAATAGCCCTTAAATTTTCTTAGTGGCTGAGAAACAAACTAGAGGATAATATTTTGCCAAAGGTGGTGTGTTATGATCTTGCTATGAATGAAAACCCTTAGGCACCCTAAAAATATCTTAAATGTTATAGCTACGTTATCCAACTACCATATATCCATCTTGGGACTCTACACCATCTTCCAATTGAATTTATTGTCAAGACAAAATATTCATATCTTTTAACCTGACAAATCCATCACCATGTCTACTTTGAGTGGTGGTAGGTACCTAATTTTTAAGGATTGGACCATATCAAAAGATGAGACACTTATTTCATTAATAAAAAATATATCCTTATTTAAAACCTGATCATAAGTTTACAATAGATGAAAACTAATCCCATTTACTATTTTTCATATAGCCATAATTTCAATTGAGATACCTTGGTTGCTTGATCTCATTTTAATAGCTAGTTTCCCATCTTTGATCTTTATTAGACCTAGAAAGACCTATTTTTGCCTCTAAGCATTTATGGAATCTAAGAAATCACCATATATATGGATAAATTTCAAAATACCATGAACACAATTGTATAAAATTACTAAAATATCAATGAACAAGGTCTACAAGTTCTAAACCCTCACACTAGGTCCAAATTGAGATTCAATGGTGGCCCTTTGAGATATATGTTCTAGCTTTACCTAAATCACATATAGATCTTGGATATATGCATTTTTATATCTAGGTTTATAGGATATATATGACTATTAATTCTTATAACACATGTCACCATTTTATCCCTTCTAGGATTTGATCAAAGTTACTCTATCGATATTTTCTTTGGGCTTCCCAAATTAGGACACTTGGTAACCCCACATATAATCTAAGTATCTTGATGTTAGTCTCTATCCACTTCATGTTCTCATGTCACATGTTGAAATCACATGAAATATATATTACTAAACTTTTGACCTTATACACACCATTAATTTATTTGGTATGATTTAATGCATGCCATTGATCTCCTTGCTCTTGATCAAATGTGAACCATTGATCTACTATGTCACTATGATCATGACACTTATCTTACCTTCACTTTATCTCAAGATACTCTAAATATTTGACTTGCTTCTCACCATTATATCTTAGGTGTATGATCAAATTTACTCCATTAGATCTTTCAGACCCACTAAAATCCTCAAATTACTTCTCACTACTAGATCTTTGATCTAATCAAATACTAATCATTGATCTTGTTCTCAGAACTTTTTGACTCTTTGACTTTGTGCATGCCATAGATAATATACCTAAGCTCTTGAGATCTTGACACCTATTAGATCTATGTTTATCTTTAAGATCATTTGAACTAAAATAGTTACTTTACATAGCTTTATCTTGATGTCTCCATGCACATCTCAAACTATTGGTTTAACATTGAAGCTTTATATCTTGAGATAGAAAGGTCATCAAGATAATAAATTTGTAGAGGATGATATAGGCATGAAATAAATCATGTCCATGCAATATTTTGGCCTGAGAGGCATTTTAAGTGAATCAATTAAATACACAACCAAATTACTCTACTTATTTGTGCATGACATTTGATGATGGCGTAGTTCTTTTAAGATTGCTCAAGTCATTTCTTGATCATCCATTTCAATGAGTACTCTATTTATTTGATTTATCTTGGTAAAAGTTTATAACATTAACCAAATTATCTGGCATTTTTGGTGACTCATAGGGAAGCATGCCTATTATGTTTGATAACATAAAGTAGTTGGCTTATTTAGTCCATTAGGCATAGAGGCTATCCTCTTTATTCCCAGATGATATGAAATGATACAAGGCTTCCACTTTAGATAAATCCTCTATAAATAACAAGGACAAAAAAATAAAACAATTATACCTAAGGCACTTATTGAAGGGAACACATAATAAAAAGGAAATGTACACAAGGAACTTAGAGGAAACCATAAAATCTACCTACCCTAAACTAACTAATCTGAATGGAACCTATTCAAAACCATTTTTTGGTTGCATTAAATAGTTACCCATTTTCACTAATGTAATATGATTTACGTGCTTGACGGTATCCAACCAAAGATGAAGGAGTAGATATTTAACATATTGGTGATACCATTCTCCAAGAATATTAACAAAAATAAACTTACCTACATATTTCACATAAAAATATCTTTGAGTGGATAGGAAAGCTGATATTAATCCTTTTGACACTCAACTTTGTGCTCTGAATTAAGCACAACATATGATGGCTCTTCTTTATCATCTTCCAAATAAACTAGATACCTTATAGGATATCTTATTATCAATAAAAATATTGATAAATCATATGTTACCTCACTCCTTCACTTTTTTTCTCCATTATTATGCTCCTCAAGCACAATTAGATCATAGTCTCCTTAGAGAGGATCATAGCCTGCTCCCAAGATCTCAAACAAGTCATCCAACTCCATTTAACTTGTTGGTGTATGAAATTTGATCTTGAGTTGATTAGGAACTCCTTGAATAACATGATCATATTGAAATATTTGTTCACCCTCAAGGTCATCCTCCATCACACAATGTGGTAGCTCATCAAACTACATTACCTAAGCACTTGAGATGTCTTCTTCATCAACTTAACTCAATATTTCATCTTATTTTTAAACTTAAAATGATGGTTGATTTGACCAACTAAGGTCCAAAAATACAAATTTGTCTTAATCAAGGTATGATTTACCTTCCTCTATCTCTAATCTATCAGGGATACCTTTATTTGATAACTCATCCTGAAGTGAACCAACCTATGGCTCCTAGTTCTGATCCTCTTCTTTATCTATGTAGAATGGACCTTTAATAGTCCATTCAAGGTCTATTTTATTTTAAAATTGATGATTATCCTTATTAATATCTAGTTCATTAGTGTCAAAGTCATGGCAAGAAAGCTCATCCAAATCTAATTCTTCTTTTTTGGAATGAAGTGGGCTCCCTATCATGATGTCCTCATCATAGAAACTTGCATTCTCTTCTTCAGTGTCACCTATGACTACAAGCTCCTCCTCTATCCTTTCTAAAGTATTTTATTTATCTAAGAGGGAAATTTTGGGAGGGTTAATAAGTTCACCTTGCTTCCAGCTTAGGAGGGTATACTTCTAGGTAAGGAATTTAAATAGTCTCTTTGATGGCTCTTGAATTGGTGTTTGGGTTACTTTAACTAGCACATGTTCCTTATAGAAACCTTTCTAAATTGAATTCCATGAGGGGAATTTGAAATAAATAGCTAATTATTCTTTATTTTAGTCTCTTCCTCTTTCCTCATCTTCAACTCTAATTCTTTGATTTGTTTATCTATATTCTCTTGGGAAATCCCTTCTTTAAGGTGTTCAAAGGCCTCATGAGGATAAGGAACATAAGAGAGCTAGTATGAGGTACAAGATGATTCTTTGGGAATAAAAATGGATTCTTGGATATCAAAAATAGGTTTCTCAACAATAGTCTCCTTATTTATTTGAAGGATCTCTTAGATTGAATTCAAAAAAGGGAAGGTCTAAGGAATACATGAAGAACTTGGAACACTTCAAGGGTCACTTAGAGTGGTATTTTGGGGAAGAATGGGTGGCATATATGAGGGTTGAGGTGGTTTATATGAATACACATGAGGTTGATTGAGTTATACTTAATTTTATTAAAGGACTCTTAGCTTATCCTTGATTATTTGAATGTAACCACTTACATCCATCATCTCAGTTGAGAGGTTTTTCTAATTTTCTTCCTTAATAGGTGCCTATTCTTCCTTCAGCATCTATAATGAATTCCTCATGTCATTAATGATGTGATTTATGATATCATGACCATATCCCCTATGTGTATTAAGGTCTATCATGTACCTTTCATATCTTGAGAGCATTTTCCTCCAACTTAAAATGGATCAATTTGGTGAAAAACTAGGAACATCTTGAGCTTGAGAAGGCTGATATATTGAATCTTGAGAACCACTTGGGGTGAATACATAAACATTAATAATATAATATTAAGGATTTTGAGGTAGATAATAAGCATACTAATCAAAAGAGTGATTATACATATTGAATAATGATGATTAGGCACCTAGTCTGTTTAAACTAGTTGATGAATATTTGGAGTTTACACTTATTCCTCTAAGAGGTTGATTGGATGAAGATAAAACAAAAAATATTCACCAATTAATAATGTAGTGAGTCCCAATAGGAAACCTAAAATATATTTTGATGTCATATTTCACCCTTGTGGAGGAGTTATCAAGCTCCCCCACTCCCAGTCACAATATGGGAATAACACTAGGTTGTGGGTATCTTATGATAGGGTTGAACCTCTAAAGAAGGACATATTCCTTTTGATGAATCACCTAACTAATTTTGTCATAGGGAGAATTTTTATAAAGGGTAAAAGGGATCCTAATAATAATAAAAGGTGATGTACCAAATAAAAATGGTAAATTCTCATAATCTTGAACCCACACTAGATTTGTAGAAGATAATACTAGCTTACAAAACCTCATAATCTAGATTAGTGAATAAGTGTTTCATGGACTAGGTTAAAAAAAATAGTAATCAAAACCTAAAAGAGATTGAAAACACCCTAAAAGAGGATATAAAGAAGATAATGGACGATGAATATTCTCCTTCACAATGCCATCATGCACAACTCACTCAACATAAATCCAAGGCAAGAGATAGGTAAAGAATGTCTATTATTTCATCAAGAGGTAGTTATAAAAAATGCTTGATAGGATTTAGCCTTATCAATATGATTATATCTTTCCAATATATCCTATAGATTCCCCTACTCTTCAAGACCAAAGAGTCCTTATGAGAGTCTAAAATATTATAGAGAGCTTAACAATGTGGAAGAAGATGGAAGATAAAGAGAAAGGGAAAAGAGAGAGGAAACATGCCATTTGAGATCATTAAATGAGATAACACAACCTTTCAATGAATGATCCATCTCCTTTTTATAAAATTAGGGTTAATACACCAAAGACAAGACAACTTTCATTTATCTAAATAGCCCCTGAGTTTTCTCATTGGTCGAGAAACACACTAGAGGATAAGAGTTTTCCAAAGGTTGTGAGTTATGATTTTGATATGAAGGAAAACCCTTAATCACCCCATAAATATATTAAATTATCTATCTATTTTATCTAAGCACTAAATATCCATCTTGGGACTCTATGCCATCTTCTACTTGACTTGCTTGTGAAGACAAAATATTCATATCTTTAAATTTGACAAAGTCATCACCATGTCAACTTTGAGTGGTGGCAGGTACCTACTTGTCAAGGATGTGACCATATCAAAATATTAGACACTCCTTTCATTAATCATAAATTTGACACTATTTAAAACTTGATCATAGGTTTACTATAGATGAAAACCAATCCCATTTATTGGTTTTCTTATAGCCATTATTTCAATAGAGATACTCAAGTTTCATGAACTCATTTCAATAGCTAGCTAGCCATATTTGATCTCTATTAGGCTTAAAAATACCTATTTTTACCTTTGAGCATTTGTGGAAGCTAAGAACTCATCATATACATGGATCACTTTCAAAAGACTATGAATAAGTTGTAAAACACTAATTCAATTTCATTGAACATGGTCTATAAGTTCTAAACCCTCATACTAGGTCAAAACTAAGATTTAATGGTGGCCCTTCAAGATATATATTCTAGATCAACCTTGATCACATCTGGATATTATCTCTATGCATTTACCTATCTTGGTTTGTAAGATATATTGATCTAATGTGTATACCTATGTGGCATCCCTACCACATTCTTTATCATATTTTAAAATATGAATACTGCTTGTTTTGACACATGTCACTATTTTATGCCTTCTTGGATTTGATCAAATTTACTCCATCGATCTTTGCTTTTGGATTCCCAAATTAGGATACTTAACAACCCTAGGTTTAATCTCAGGATCCTACTATTAGTTTCTATTTGTTTCATGCACTTATGTTACATGTCAGCCTCGCATGAAATCTAGATCATTGAAATTTTGACCTTACCTACAACATTGATTTCCTATACAATTGAATTCATGTCATTGATATCCTTTCACTTGATCAAGTATGTACCATTGATCTACCAAGTCACCATGATCATGACACTTGTTAGCCCTTTACTTAATCTCAAGATACTCATACTTTTTGACTTGATGCTCACCATTAAATATTAGGTACATGATCAAATGTGCTATGTTATATATTTAAGACCCACTTATGTCATTAGGTTACCACTCACCATTAGATCTTTGATTTGATCAAATGCTAACTATTGATCTCATTCTAGGCACTTTTTGGATTTTTAACCATGTTCATTTCATAGATATTCTATACAAGCTCCCAAAATCTTGACACCTATCAGATCTAATTTTAACCTTACCAAATAGTTACTTATCATTTCTTTATCTTGACTTCTCCATGAACATCTTGGACTATTGGTTTAACTTTGAATCTTTATATCTTGATATCGAAATGACATCAAGATATGAAATTTGTAGAAGATGATCTAGGTATGAAATAAATCATGTCCATGCAATCTTTTATCCTAAAAGTCTTTCCAAGTTAATCTATTAAATGCACTACTAACTTGCTCTATTCATTTATGCATGATGTTGGATGACAACCTAGTTCTTTTAGGCTTACTCAATTCATTTATTGATCATACAATTCAATCAAGACTTTGCTCAACTGATCTATCTAAGAAAATTTTTGTCATGTGGGCCAAAATGGCTAGCACAACCTAAGGCACTAAGGGTTGGGATGCTAAAGTGAGGGTCTTTGACTACTTTAAGGATATTTAGGGATGCATATGGCCTACAAAAAGGATAGATAAGTGTTTAAATAGTCACAAAGATAGGTAAAGGGTCAAGATATGGATAGGTGGTTTTAAGTAGAAATCTTATCACTCAAGTGTCATTTTTATATAATTAAAAGGGGAATCATAAATATTTGTTATTCATTTTCCTTTTATGATCTTTTTATGGGCCTTCTTTTTATTTAGACTTTTACTCAAGGCATCAAGCTCACATCCATCCTTATTATCCCTCTTATCCAAGGGAGAATTAATGACACTATCACCATCCACATTATATTTAAAATCACAAATGAAGGATGAATTTTGAGTTAACATAGGTTTAATTCTTGCACACACCTAAAATACCTCAATATTTAGACACTCATTAATAGTTTCATCATAATAGGTGGGTAAATGCTTAAGGACATAGAGGTGAACCTCATGCCTTAATGATCATGTGAACATGCTATAGAGATGATCATTTAAGAACCTTGTCATGCATATATGGATTGACGAACACAAATTATGCATGAATTCAAAGTTAGAATCATGATTAGCCTAGACCATAGAGGTAAGTTATTGGATACTGAGGTTAACTAGTCTAGAGATATTGAAGTAATGGAGGAAGTCATCTATAAGGAATTGGAAACTAGAAAGAGAATATTCTAGAAAATTTTATAACCACATAAGAGCTTCAAATCATAAGGAACAAGTAAAATAGATTCAAGGTCATGCATTCATCTTATTCCCAATCCGTACACACCATCATAAATGTCATGATATACTTTGTGGGACTCAAATCCCAAGTCCCATTAAACTTGCGCAATTCAAGGATTAGAGTGGGAAGGGGAATAACACACACCCAAGGGGATAGAGTATTTATACAAATATCCTTATAGGCATGGTTTATAATAGGTTACCAATGAGCTCCTTGAGATGATAATTAGGATAATGATTCTTATTATGATAATAAAGGTCATCATGACCATGGTCACATGGGATATGGTGTTGAGTTGCTCTTGATATGTGGACACTCATGATGGGTATCCTCCCAATCATGTAATGGTGTGTGACCAAAATAAAGGTATCATTCCCAATAGGGATGATGAGATGATGTGACATGTATATGGGAATGTTATGCCAACCTAATTATTATGGTGTTAGCCACATGTTTTAATATAATGGTACACATGGGGGAAATGATATTTGGGATAAACATCCCATGGATATTTATTCCATAAGTGGTTATAAAAATAAACATTCTCATCTAATACCCTAAAGTAAGGGCTAAGAAATGGAAAGAATCCATAGGGAGGTAGATGCTAAGTCAAGTTAGGGTTCTCATGTATCTCAATATGGACATGAAGGGTTTATCATCATAGAGTATCCTACCAAGAAAAGGATTTGGGACTCATGTGATATATATTTTATGTACCTAACCTAAATGGGTGATATATCTCTCTCCATTTAAAACATGCCACCCAATCGTACACAAGGAATGATAATTTATATTTAGATTAATCTACCTATGACAATCATTAATGATCTCATTAGGATGTAATAATGATATGGTTTGTTATTCACATCTCATAGGTGAATGAAAAATAGTGTGAAATTGAGGGGAAGTATCCTCATATAGGTAAATATTAGACTACAAAAATTGTGAGTGATCTCATTAGTTTTATACTTTTCAATATTGTTTCCTACATAACATGAGAGTGTCAAGTTCACTATGTTAGATTGAGGGAATCTCCTAGGTCATATGGTGTCTTTGGTGTTCCATTTCAACCTCAACATACTCATGAGTGAGCTCAGGGATAACATTCTAAATATAGTAGGAATGACATCCCAAGGGTGGGATAATAGCCATGGATGCAATAAAACAAGAGCAACAAAGAAGATAACAAAAAGTAAAATGGTTAGAGAAATAATAGGGAGATAAACATAAAACCAAATCAAGATAAAAAAATAGAAGGGATCCAAAAAACAACTAAAAGCAAAGCCTCATGTCTATCATAGGTGAATTAGCTAAGAGATGTCTAAATAGGTTATAATTAGTATGACACTATATATTAGGTCCCAACCATCATGACAAAATGTATCTTTAGGAATCCAAATAGAGCCCTAAGGGTTTGACAAGGGGGTGTATAAGGTATTAAAAAAATAACTACTAGGCTCAAGGGCATTATGGGCTACTATAGATCTATATAGGACATCTAGTTTGTTGGCTTGCACCAAGCTATTGATATACTTGTAACCAGGTTAGGGTTAGCATGATTAAGTTCAAAAATTCCATAAATATATATAATGGGTATAACCATACAATCTTAAGTAGTTAAAAGGATAATTTAATGCTTAAAAAAGGATAAGGTAAACTACTTGACAAAAATAACACTATCAAGAAATAAATCCATTTCATAAGTATGCACCTCTATTAATTGAAGGATGATTTTAAAAGATAAATAATTTTTTCAAGAGTGATAGAGAGAAGTAGAGAGAGTGTGAAGTTTTATAAACCTAAGCTAATGTCTTTTCTCAAATAAAACTATCTCTAGCTTGTGATATATAACTTAGCAAAGGGAATACCAAAACTTAAAAAATACACTAATATATGAATATGGAGTTTCAATTTTCATAAAAAAATTCCCTCAACTCAATATCAAAGTAATATGTAGGTTTTATACCAAGTAGGAATCTGAGTTTGAAGAAACTATGGAGGTAGACAAGGCTAAAATGTAGAGCTAAGTCCAAACCAATGTCTAAATATAAAGGATGAGGAGAATCAAGAATTTCCAAGAGTGTATGAGCCCAATATAGGTGGAAAAATTAGGTGAAATATAACTTGTAAAATTTGGGAGAAAACCACAATATAGAAATAAAAAGTGAGAGTAGCAATGGAGTCACCAAGTTAGTATGAAATAATATAGATGAACCTTTGTCACAATGGATGCTTCAATCACTTAGAATGAATAACGAGAGATTAAATAAGGAGAGAGATAAAATTATAAATAATAAGAGGTAAAAAATATTATTTAGAATCATATAGGGAATACCAAGATGTGAAATCACCAAAAAATATCCATTTTTTACTATTGAGGTAAAAGAAAAAACCCAAAAAACTCGTCAAAATAGCTCTCTACCCAAGCTATAGCTTAGGTGATAGGTTTGTGGATAATATGTGTGGTCTAGTCAATGGGTTTTAGGATAAAATATATGGACTTGTGACCATATGATTTTGATGGTATATGAGGTTCATCTAATGAGCTTAGGAGAGAGTGAAAGGTCCTTAAGAGTGCAAGAAAGGATCATAAGGGTAAAAAATGGGATAGGGATGTGTTCAATCATGTATATAGTCTAAAATTAGATTTATATGTTTTATAGTATACATATGAGATGATATAAAACCATCAACAAGAATAGGGTCATGAGAAGTATGACTATTCATCTAACTAATTTTTAAAGACTTTGCACCTATCCATTTCCTTATGAAAGATATGGAAAGTAGTGTAAAACTCTATGTAGTTCAAATCACCATGATGTGTTGTATTATGAACTTGACACCAATTAGGTAGTGTTTATTCCAATATACTTATTTTAGGAATATTATTATGTGGATACTATTTTATGTTACTTAAAAATATTTTGAAATGCCTATTGTACCTCTATAATGTGAAATTTTTATTGGTATTTTGTCCCATGGTGTTTCTCATATAGTTTTACATGCTCAAGAATTTTTTTTCTTATCTTATGTACCATCCATTTGATATCATAAAATTTTGATTTTATATAAGCAATAGCTTGTGTGATAGCATTATTAATTGGTATCAAGGCTTGGTTCTAGTTTTGATAATTATGTGTTAACATATGATTATTCAAAAAATTAAAGTTTTAGTTATGTGAGACATGGGACAAAGGTAAATGTGTGTATATATATGGTTTTGATTATGTGACACAACATTATGATTAACATTCAAAATAGGATTTAGGTTTCTTAATTTAGGAATGATAACGGATATGGCCAAAGATTATAATTTGGGATTAAATTGTTTATCAATATTGATAGATCTACATAGGCTAGTGGTAGTGAGGTAATATTTGGTGATTTGTGTAGGAAGACATTGTCACAGAGTCTAAGGAATTTGTGTATATCTCAAGGGATAACACATCATTAAATATATAGTTATCATACAATCAGGTAATTATTATGAAATATTTCATTAAAGGATATAATTGGTTCTTTATATTTTCTTCTCATGCTTGAAAAAATGTTGGTAATGATACTTGGGCTAGTGACTTATCCAAATTATATCAATATGTATTTTGACATTAGTCATAAGAAGTAATTGAATCCTCTAAGATATTTAGGAACTATTCATAAACATCATCCTACAATGTAAAAGGAAAAAATATGCATGCCATGTCTTCATGGACTATATTTAATATCCATAAGGTAGTACTAAAATACTTTATATGTTATTCTAAAGTCTTATTTCCTGAGGGAGAAAAGGAAGGAAGACACTTTTTTGGGTTTCTAGGAAAATCATGGACAAATCTAGGTACAAAAATAGTAGAACCAATTAACTAATATAGGTCCATCATATGTGGAAGAAGTTGACCCATTATGATTAATGAGTAATATTCAGTATAGGTTCCCTTTGAGGTGCCTTTGTCTAACCTATTACTTCTATAGATGTGTAAGGGTGAGGTTAGTAGACCCATGTCAAAAGTGGACCTTGTTTATATTTTGGGGATACCTAATATAAATCAAGTGATTTTCCCTAGTAAATGAGAGAGGCCCTCTTTATAGTGCCAAAATAGTTAGTTACTATTGATGTGGGTTTTATGCACACCATATAATCTTAGGAGGTAGCCTCTAAAATTTTAGAATCAATGAATAAATTTGACTCCAATTCATGAGTTCTGGGTTATTTGGTTTGGTAAATAATTTGGTGGTAGAATAGCCTTGAATAATTATTTACATCATATGGTTTGGATGTATGTAGTCTAAAAGAAAAAAATCTACTTCAGATAGCTAGGTGGCTTATAACCTAAGGTGGGTTGGATCAAAAAAATTATAATAAGATGGAAAGGTAGAGATAAAAATAGGGATTTTGAACCAAATATAGATGAAAACATTAAAAATTATACCGTAAATGGGTTGAACAAGTGATTGAGAACTAATTCCTACTACAGGATCCTATCAGCACAAAAAATACATAGTTATGATTCCAAGGAAATATATATATATATAAACTTTAATTTTCATAACCAAAGGTTTTTGGTAATGTATGATTACAATTTGTTCATATTTAAAGAAATATTATGATTATTGAATAAAAAAACATTCAAATTAGCTATAACACAATCCAAATAATTGTATTAAAACACTTTTATATAACCAAAAGACTAAAAAAATATATGATGATGTAAATTCTTCAATGAATCACAATTTTTGGAGAAGAAACACATATCAAGGCAACGCTAAAAAATAATATGTATAATTTATTATTCATATCAATTGAAATTTCTCTTCACTTTGTAATGCAAAGGACATAAATATATATAGATTTGGATGTGGGGACATGTCATCCTCAAACAATGTCTAAATTTACATCTTCTATTTTAAGAATTGAGTGTCAAAAGTCATGCATACTATGCATGTATACATAAAACTATTAACCTTAGACTAGAATTGTTAAATATAACATACATTTATATGCCAAAAATTAGAGTTGATACTTGTGTCTCAATTATAATCAAATACATGCAAAAAAATATGTATATTATCAAGGTGTTAATGTGGCACCACTTAATGATGAAACCTACATGATCATAGTATTGGTGCTTATAGATATAGTTTCAACTAGAGTTGTAACTAAAGTTTATGGAGGTGGAACTATTGGCAAAATTTAGTGGTAAGACTAAATAAATTAAAAAATATTTAAAAACAAAGAAATTAATGATGAAAACCATTTATAAAATGAAAATAATAATGAAGAAACTCATAATGAACCCATGCAAGATGTTTCTTATTAAACAATGGCCTAGATTGCTTATTCTCATACACTTGCCTATAAAGGATTTTCAAATGACTCTTCAAGTTGATTTTTGACTCTTCCTTTATAAATTTTCATTAAATCCTTGACACCTTATGTATTTATTTTATATTTTATGTCAAATCACATTAAATATTATTACCCTTTTACCCATGCTTACACTCATCTAGACCAAATAGGTGTCTCACTTTGAAACACACAAAGACCTAAAAAATAAAGTTTTTAAAATTCCTCTCCATTAAAAATTCATTTAAGAAACTAAATTACTCCTACTCCTACTCTCCATATCCTATTTATATATTCCCTACTCTTCTAAAACTATCTACTCTAACTTCAAATACATTTATAACTTTAAAAAATATAAACACTTCCACTTTGTTCAAGCCTATTTCACTATACATACTGATTTATTTGGTAGATGAGAATTATCATAACCATAGTCAAACATTGTCAATATAAAATGAATTATGTAGAGAGAGTTGATCCAAGGCTATTGTTAGAATCAATATATTCAAAGTTTATTATCTAAAAAACTAGGTATTACATTAATTTCAATAATGAAGCCCTTAAATGTGGTGCAATAATAAATTTCCATACTTTCTAAATAACTCTAACATGACTATTTTTATGGAACTTTAAATGCATGTTAGGTATACGTACTATGAAAACTAAAAATACATTTATCAATGTTATACATGTCAAAATATAAATTAGTTCCCTTGCAACCATAAGTTGTACTCTTTTAATATTTATGAAAAACTATCCAAACTTATTCCCATGCTCATACAACTACTAGCTATCATTACTTATATCTCGAAAGCATTCATGAGTGGTTATCATAATTGGATACTTTAATTACAATTTTGGTTCAATTTTTATTTCTTCCATATAAATTTGTACCATTCATGGACATAATTAGTCCACCTTAAATTACTTACATGATCAATTCCTAGATGTTCAAGAGATAGTCTATGACTAGTTAGATGATGTTGATCAAATAATAAAGGCTGGTGAAGACCAAATATATCCTCCATGTGAATTCCATGAAAAGTGTCAAAAATAATATCTACCAAATTATGACTTCCACTAGTAAAATTTTATTTCTCTCATACGGTTATGGTGCCAAGTCATGCATAACTATCTATGGATCAACATACTCTTCTTTTCATCCATTAATTCTCAAATTTTGGTTAACATATGCACTCAAAAGGATAATATATCTTTAATTCTAATATTAGTCTATCTATATTTTTATCATACATATAAAAGAATAGTTAAAATTGATAATTAAATATTTGATCATAAATATCCAAACATAAATCATAAACCTCCTTGTAGTAATTGATCAAACCAAATTTATCAAGTACCTTTATCAACCATTCTTGAAAATAGGAACATCAATGAGAAAAACTCATAATTGATTTTGAATCCCTAATAACTTCAAATATTATCAAACACTTTTGAGCATAACACTATAAGAGACCCCAATGTGGTAATTATTTTCCAAAATTCACCTACATATGAAACTTTTACCTAGATAGATCAGGATACTCTCCTAGACCACTCAATGACCTTTTGCCTCTATGACTAGTCTCTTTCTAGTCTTGACTTGATGATGTAGTGCAATATCCTTGGAGTTATTGGTTTTATTCATAAGGAGTTGTTTAGAGTCCTTTTATAGTGGATGATCCAATTATGGAAATATAAAACAAAACTAATGACCCTACCCCATGTCCCTTTCAAGATTTTGAAACACTTTAAGTAAGTTTTAAGGTGAATTTGGAGATTTTAAGGAAAAGGCCTAAAAATGGGTCTTGAATTAGAAGTGAAGTATCTTACTAATTTCCAAGGTGTTTGAGAATTAAAGTGTAGGAAGGATGTTTTCACAAAGTTTTAGAGATTTTAAAAATTCAAAAATGATGTTTAGAGAAGATAATATGTCCAAAAGACCCCCAAAAGTACATGAGATGACTTGAGAACCTTCTAAATAGAAATTATTAAGTGAAAAA
This sequence comes from Torreya grandis, assembly GCA_037957365.1. Lineage (NCBI taxonomy): Eukaryota > Viridiplantae > Streptophyta > Pinopsida > Cupressales > Taxaceae > Torreya > Torreya grandis. Next base: position 1,444,612 of record JARHVA010002454.1, read on the forward strand.
GTGACTTTTGGAGAATTAAAATTGGTTTTGATTTACTTCCACCTTATTATGGAATTTTTTTATCCATGTTGACATGTTTACGGCCATTTCAAGGCATTTCGAGTAGAGGAGAGGAGTTTAAGAGTGAAAAGATGTAGTTTTGAGCCTTTTGGAGCTTTAGTTGATCATGTTTTTGAAGGTTTTACTTAATAAATTATCTAATATATAATATAAATTAATCCATGGTGTCCCTAATATCCTCTCTTAGGCCTATAACATCATATCCAAACATAATAACTAGAAGTGGTAAGGAAAACCTATTAGTTGCAAACTAGGCATAAAATAGGTTTTATAACATTAATGGAGGTAAAAACCACTCATAATTTTTAAATAATTAATTAAATTTCATTTAAATCATAAAAAATCTTTCATAAGTATTGGATTGCATAGACAGGCTTCTATTTCTTCATGCTAAAGAAAAATGGTTTTGAGTAGTCTTGGACAATGCTAGCAGAGCCTTAGGTTTTCACTTGGTATGGCTAGGGGAGAGAGATTTGGGTCAGAATATATTGGTAATTAATATGGACCCTATTTTCCTTACACTTTATGCAATTGCTTTTCTAATTCATCTCCCCATATTTATGAAAAATCACTAATAATATAGGGGTGTCTAAATGGCCTATTCATCCAAACAAGGTCCACGTTTTCTTCTATATCATTACTTAAGGATATGATGGAGAAGAATGATTTTAAGTATGTTTCATAAAATTATTTTATATACATTTCATGTTTTTTTCATTTTATAATTCATACCCATTAGTATGTTTCACTTAAAAGAAAAAGGCCTTGGTGTACAGGTTATTTTGATGAATTCTAATGCTTGGAATCTTGAGGAGTGAAAATAATGGTTTAAATATATATTTTAAGAAATTAGTGAGACTATAGGTAATGATATTTATTATATTTATAATATGACCTTATAATTATTGTATAATTACTCTATGAGAGAGAGAGGTTAAGCCTCTAAAATTTGTCTTGACATCTTCATTATTTGATTGAAGTTTTCTCATAGTTTTGAAGTATTGATTGTAGTGTATGCATGCTTTAAAAATATCCATAATTTATATAAAATATTAATTCACTCTAAATAAAATTTTTTTGAGTGTTTTAAATCCATTATTGAGGCCTATACCCCTATGCATTTCATTGCAATCAATGGTTTGAGTTTTGAAGAAGATGGTTACATGTTTCCTCATGCATAGAGTTCTGATACAGGGTTGGGGAGACCTTCAAGGGATCTCAATCCATGTGAAGAGTTTATCTTTGGTTTTGGAGTGTGAATAAGGTCTTGGTAGTATTTGTGGCCCATAAACCTCTTAATGCAACACAAACACCTCATGCAAATCATAAAATTTGTTTGAATGTAACTTTACCTTAATTTCTCTGAAACCAGTCTTAATCCTACATCACTTCATGATGTGAGAATGCCTATGAGAGAATACGCCAAACAAATAATATTTACACTATAATTTATACTTATTTGGAATATTTAAATGTAATGGGATAGTTTTTAGTTGAGTAGGGAAGGATATTTAATGGTGTGTCAACCCAATAAATGGTGATTAGAAATCTACATGTGCATAGTGGTACTCAGTCCAAAAGAAGCATATGAGATACAAATTGGTTTCTATCATAATTGTTCTATTGATTGAGTAATAAATATGGAATAAATGTTTTAATATATTCATGTAATGAATATCATAATATCAAAGTGAGTTGAATAAGTTAGCCACAATATTCCCATTGATGGTAACCTATAGGATTGTCAAATAATAGTGACCTACAACCAACCTTGACACTTTAAAGAGTATCTTGGAGAAGTTAAAACTATTCTTGTGTTATATGGATGATAAAGTGACCCTTTTTAATTTAATTAAGTTTAAATAAACTTAATAATTTATCAATCAATTGAGATCATACATTTTGTCATAATGGCACCTACAGGACTCCCAAACATAGAATTGCACCTACAATGATATCTTATGCTTGGAGAAAGCTAAAGTGTTCAAGGTGCCTAATATGGTAAAGTAATATAATATAACATATTTAGAGACATAAATTATATAATTATAGGGTTTCATACACACAAAAATTCTAAGGATGATATAACATTCTCCCATTATGTCAAAACTGGAGGTGACAGTCCATATAGTCATAGGTTTTGACTATCAACTTGTGTTATATGAGAATAAATTAGGGTATGATGGTTATATATTATTTTTTTAATGGTGGAATATATAAGTTTTAATATGATTTTATAATACTACCAAAGAGGTGTTAAAGTGTTTTTATCATCCCCCAATAGGTTCTATACATAGAATAATAGAGGTAGCCTTAAGACTAACATGATTCTTGCAAATGTGAAGTGAAGAATCTCCATATTAGAATGGTTTAAATTTTAAATAACACCATGGTAATAATATATTCACCTCAAAATTTAAAATATCATCCTATCGATATCTCCAATGTGGTATTTTGAGTAAGGGTTAACTTGGTATTTAAGTTGTTTTTCACACAGTCCAATTTTGGGGCTAATGTAAGGAAACTAGAGATATTAGGGGTCTTAAGTATGTGATCCAACTCTAAACATTGGCATAGAGGATACTCATGACTTGGGATATATCCTAAATATATTATATAATATAAATTAAAAGGGTATATACCATTTATTTAGTCTCATATCTTAGACACTCTACGAGCTAAGTACCCTACAAGTTGGCCAATGAGTGCAAGAAAAGGTAATGAACCATGGTGGAATGTTTTGGATACATAAATAGGTGGTATTAATGATTTTTTTGAAGATTAAAAAGTGATAAATAATAAATAAAAAATCTCATACCCTTCAAATTTTCCAAGAGATGCTCCACCTACAACCAAGACCTATTAGGCCTCCAATAGGTAGTCTTGAAAAAGTAGAGTTGGAGATGTGTTGAGGTTGTTTTCAAGGTGTAAGATATAAAATATGGTTTATGGGTTTTGATTAAGGTATTTAAAAAATATTATATGGAAAACCAATATATGAATTAGTTTTCCATCTATAAAATCTACTTCAAGATAACCTACAGTCCTTGTTTGAGGAACAAAAACCCTTACTCAGTAAAACCAAATGACACAATGTTTTGTGACTTGCATTATTAAGATCATAGAAAGATTGATGAATGTTTTGTAAAGAATTTTAAATTGTATAGGATGGTAAAAACAAATTTTAGGTCTTAGTTGGTATTGAATGGTCTAGAACCAAAGAAATGGATCTTAAACCTTGCATATTCTTACACAATCTCATAAAGAGGGTGCACAATTCTATATTTTGATAAGTTAAAAGACATTTACGATTGACAAAGGGATATAACTTATTATAAAAGCTGAATAATTTTTAAAAAACTTGGAAATGTTCAATGGTTCCCTTGAAACATCCTGAAACTCAATAAATTGAATTTGGAAGGCTCTCAACCCCTGTAGACAGTCACCTAGGGTTTTGAAACCTAAAATGCAATATGGAGAGTTTGAACTAGTGAAAAAACATTAAAAAAAAAATTAAATAGGTATATTTTATCATTTGTAAATTGAACCATATGTTTTTGGACTGATTATGTATGGTACAATACAAATTTGAGGTCTAGGTAAATGTGATAGGGCTTAAGAGGCATAATTAGAAAGATGCTAGCAAAGGATGTACAACCTAAAATTGGATTCAGAACATAAAAAATTATGTAAGGTTTTAAGATGATAGAGGGTGGTGGAAATTGGTCTCAGATCCTTAGGAAGGTTGATAGATTCTATAAAATAGAAAAAAGGCTACTAGCTAAGGGGTATTATATAGAGGTTGAAATGTGAAAGTGAGTTTTGGTGAAAGACTAAGAGGCTTAAATGGGTTTTTAAAAGTGTAATATGATCATGAAATATAATCCAAGTTTTTATATTATCCTCATGAAACTTATGATAAGATTTGGTATCTTAAACTAGGAAAATATCTTCTGTAGAATGGCTAGTGAATGAAGAAAGTCAAAATAATGGCCTAGAGGATTGAGTTGATGGGTTTGTGATAAAATTAGATACAATATAATATATTTAAAACAAATAAAGTAATTAGTTTTCCATTTATAGGATCTTTTTAAAGGTATGCTCTACATCATTCAGAGATGCATTGTATGAAGATAAAGTTGTCAAATGGATTTTCTAGGAGGCATGGTTGGAAGGAAAGAAGATGGTTTGAGATGCTTGCATAAATTTAAAAATAGTTTTTTATGTATATATAGACATAATACATGCTCTCATAACCTAAAATATCCCATAAAAACCATTGAAACGTAAAAGAGCACCTGCCACCATACAAAAGGGTAGACCTATCTATAAGTGAAATATATCCAATGAGAGTGGTCTAATGAAGGATTCATATGTCACATGGAAGTTTCATAGGGAGATTAATGTTTTAAATTTATTTGGATATCATGGATTAGGTTTTAAAATTATTAATTAGTCTCTTTCACCTCATGAAATACCCAACTATAACCTTACTAACCAAGCCTATTTCTAAGATAGCAAAGAATATAATCGTATAAAAGTGGTATGTGTTATATTTCAATAGTAAAATAAAGGTTTCATAGATAATTAAAGTGTGTAATGGATTATGGTGTGGATAAGGTTACTCCAAGAAAGTTTTCCCTTCATGACAACATGGGATGTCCACCCATAACCAAAGTGCAAACACAATCAACTTTACCAAGACAACTTGCAGTTTCTTAGTACTATGCTATGTCAAAGAGTATTAAGATGATGTATCAAGGTCTTATAACCTATTAAAAAAATCTTACAACTTTTTTATAATCATTAAATAATCATACAATGGTTTGAGTCTATTGAGATCTAATGAAAAGTGTAAACACAATCAGCATTAGAAGGCAGTTTTGAGGGAATTTAAAGTTTTGGAGCCCAAACAGGTGGAATGAAACCCAAATTTGGTAAAAATGGTCCTTATGATTTTTTTAATAATCCCATATAATCCTAAGGTTGATACCATTAGAGTAAGTTATCGTTGTTTTAGCACAGACCTCTTGCAGTCACTAGAGAGTCATAGAGGAAACCAAATGAGTTTTAAGAAGTTTGAGATCTTGATAGAGGTTTTAGGATCCATATGAAGATTTATATGGAAAAAATAAGTTAATATGATAGTAATCATATGATATTTGAGTCAGATAATACTTATGTTTTCAAAATAAAGTCCCTTGAGGACAAGTTCAAGAAATAAAACCAAAGTAGGTAGCCTATTAGTACATTTTAGGAAAATCCACCTACAAGCTACAATATGCATGATCTAAGAATGAAAAATGGTGGATATTATCATAATGATTTTATATACCTATAAATAATATTGGTGAGGAAAATATAATAGGGTAACTATTCATTATTTTGTCATAGTCAACCCTCCTAAAATAAGCAAGCATAATTCTTGAAGTGTTATAACATGTGGAAGAGGGTTTAAACATCATGGAAGTGTTTAATAAGAATAATGAGGTTTTTTTAAGTATTGATACACCTATTTTGAGGTCACAAAACTCTATTTTTAATGAAAACATTTCCCTTTAGGTATAAACAAGCAAGTAGGCAACCATTAAAATACATGCAACCCTAAGAAGCATGGAGAAAAAAGTGAAACTTGAGCATAAAAATGATGTAAAAATGGATATAAATGAATGTTAATAAATTTAATTAACCCTAATATAATATTTTAGGTGCCTAAATCCATCAAACTTAGTATTAAGCCTAAAATCTAGTCTTAAGTCCTAAACATTGTATACCTCATTAAGGCACATTCAGACCCTATCAATGCAATATGACACCTTATTAAGGTATTATGAGATATTTTAGAGAATTAATTAGGTGTTAAAATTAGGGGTAAATAATGGATGAGTTGCTTTAGTCCAAAGAGAAAACTCAATCTATGCAATCCAAGACACCCATTTCAACCCCATATTTAGATGCTCATATCTTTCGCTATATAAGGAGTTGGGAAACAAAAAATTCATATGTATTGAGTAACACTTTTTAATTTAAATAAATTATGACTTTAGGTTAGTTAAGGGGCTGAGGTTTATGAACTATCATTAAGACTATAAGTAGGTCCAAAATGCATGTAGAACCCCACAAGTAAACCTTTTACATACATATCTTTGGACACATTTTGTATGGGATCCCAATATTCTAAAGGAATTTTAAGGGGTATATATTCTAAATATTAATGTAAATAAGTTTTGGAATGGAAGTATATATTTTATAAAAAATCACCAAGAAGGTAGGCCTATCTGAGCTTCCAAAAGAGCCCTTTTGACCAATTTTGGGGTTTTTTACTCATAGGACCATGAAATGACCTATAATCACTTGGAAACCACATATATAATGTATATTACTCTCTAAATATAATTTACAACCTATTTTATAGAAGAGATTGGTATGTATGGGTGCCTAGGAGGCCCAAAATGGCCTAAAATGCCTATTTTTATAGGTATTCAAAGAGATAAATGGTATAAATTCATGTAATATGCCTAATACAACCTAAATAACCATTTTATTTCACTTTGAGCCCTTTATATGTGTTTCTAGGGTGCCTTGTTGAGCTGAAAGGTTAAAAATTGAAGTTTTTTGACAATTTGTGAATAGTTACAGGTTTAAGGGAGTTTTCTAACATTGTTTCTCGTTTTTAAGGTGACCTAAACCATCATTTTATTCCTCATAGGATTTTTTTGGATGTATGTAATATTTCTATAGGTCCAAAAATGGCTCTCATAATGATAAATGGCCTTGGGAGTAGGTTCTTGCACATCTAGTTAAAGGTGGCTCGAGCTTAAAGACCTCCATCAATGGATTCCGAGATATTTTCAAGATTCATGGATTTTTTTCAAGTTAAAAGATCAAATATGAGATGATAATAAAATAAAACATCAAAAATCAAACACTCAAAGTTAACCTTCAAGGTTAGTTAAGCATCAAATGCCAGAATCACTAACCATGATGTCTAGTGACTTTTAGAATCCAAGTGGAATGGGGCATAGAAGTAAAGTGGGGGATCCTTTGGGTAGTTAAGATGAATTTTAAGTATTAAATTAGACTTAAATATTTTTGAAAACTTTCCTCATGTTAGTGGAGTGTGATATCATCTTCCTCAAAGTTTTTTTTGTCTTCTAGTGCCTTTTTAGGCCAATGAGAAGGCATGAAGAGCTTTTTGACCTTTGGAGGTTAATTTTATAAGAAAAGATTAGTGATTAATTAATTTTAACGTTTTTGAGACTCCATGGAAGGTTTTTAAGTGACATTTATTGCATTTTTTCTCCTTTATCTTCCTTTTTCTCCTATATCTCCCTTTTCTCCCCTATTTTGTAAGATATACTTTCATTTGACGCGGAAAAAGCTTGTAAAAACAACCTTTTTAATTAATAAGATAACTTATTTTTCCTATCTCTTTCTTGAATCTATTTCTCTAGTTATTTTGTGTATGATTGCTTTATGTGAGGGTTTCTTCCTTGGTAATTATCCTTCTTTCAAGCATTTTTGCATGTATTCCACCATTATTTTAGGTCTAAAATTGTGATTTTTTGGTCATTAATGAAGGTATAGTGTGAGTTTGATACTCCTCTATTAGCCATCTCTTTTTTAATGGGCCTAGTTTTAAAAATATTAATGTAAAATGACCAATTTAAGAGATTATGTGACTAAGGGTTATCTTTGAATTAACTTAGTGTTAGTTTCATGAAAATTAGAGTGTATTTAATTTTGGTGAATGACATTTTTTATGTTTTTTTTTGTGTTTTCTTGAAACCCTTCTATCCCTTTTCCAAGAATAATCTATAGTTTAGGTGAGCTACCAAGAGGTATTGGCCTTTTTTGGAGTTCAACCCCATCATAGGATACCCACAGCCTGGGGTTGATCCTATTTCACATCTAGGGGTGAAAGAACCTAAATAACTCCCTCATAAGGCTGAAATTCTAATCTAAAAAAAAACAATCTAACTGATGCTAGTGGAAGATAGATTATCACCATTTTGACTCATTCTATGATAAACATAAAATTATGCATTTTGTTGGAAATGAATAATTTTATGATAAAAGAATTTATAATGAAAGATAAACCCACACTCTTTTGAGAATCATCCATAATGATGTGCATCAAATAACTAAAATAGGGTGAAAATTTGCTTATGGATGTCCTTAAATTGATGTAGCATATATCGAATACTATAAAACTATAAATTTTGCTCACAATATTACATTTCATGCCTCTAATTTTTATTTTCTTTTGATCCCACTAATCTGTGGGGATGTTGGCTCAAATAAAAATCACTTATTGATAGAGTTTAGTGGTAAGACTAAAACAATAACAATAGATTTAAAATCAAAGCAATGAATGCTAAAAACCATTGAGAAATGGTGAAGAAGAATAAATAAACTTAGAATGAGACCATGTAAGATGCTTATTATTCAATAATGTCCTAGATTGCTTCTTCCCATACACTTGCCTATAAAGGCTTTTTCAAATGACTCTTAAAGTAACCTTTTGACTCTTTCTTTCTAAAGACTCTTTGACTCCTTAACATATCATTTATTTATTTTATGTTTTATGTCAAATAATATTAAATATTATTTCCCTTTTACCCATGATAGTAATAACTATAACTAAAAGTGTCACAAAAGTTGACACCTTCAATGTTTTCATTATAGTATAGCCCAAAATTTGAAGATGTGTACTTGGAGGTGGATGAGATATAAAATATTAACCTATCAAATGATGAGTCTATTTTAATACTTCAAATTTCTTGTACAAATCATGACTTGTTTCAAAATCAATCTTTATTATTTTGTATTCAATGATATATATTTGAACTAGAAATAATAATTTGTCAATTTATTTCTCATCGCTATTCATTAAATCCTTAAATTCAAGGTTCAGCATATCTATGTTGGCTAAATTATCTTTCACAAAATTAATGAATTGGATAATATACTCATTAGTTTTATAAACATTTCCTTCAACCTATACCTAGAAATTTTTAGTGGCTAACTAAATTAGACCCTAAAAAATGGTCTTTGGGATGAACTTCCCTAATGGTGTATATATATCGATAATTATCATATCTTTCAAAACTAACACTACCCATTTCTCATGACTAATGAATTGTTGTACAAAGGCATGCATTTAGTTATGGGACTTTGACAAATTATATCTTCTAGTTATGATGTGGTTTTGGGATAAAGTAACATCAAGAGTTGATATCAAACACAAATGTGTATAAGATTTACTTTTAGTATCCTGGGCCAATAAATTAAGCTTGGCATTCAAATATTTCATTCTATTGTACTTGTGTGTTACACTTCCCCATTATATATGTGACTCAACACTTGCATGTATGATTAAACCAATGATATTTTACTATGTTATGGTTGGTATTTATACATTATCTATAATATATTAGGAAGATTGTAAGAGATTTATTTACTATATCCTTTAATTTTATTGGTCATCATTTGTAAACATATGCTTAAGCACTCCAATGGTTGCATCAATAAAACTATAAGGATATTCATCAAATTAATTTGAGTTTGATGGGTTGAACTTCCTTTAATTTGTTAAAAAAATATGTCTTCTATCTACTCTAACTAAACATTTTCACCCTCTACTAACATAATATTTCTCTTTATCTTTCTCAATATGTTATTTTGTCTATCAAAATGAAACCCCACCTTTGGCTACTTAGTAATGATTAAATATTTCATTCCTACCTCCTCTTCATGAATTATTTGGATCCATGAATTAATTATCACTATATCTTGTTATTATATTTGTTATGTGGATGTAGAGGTGGAAGGAGTCAAATGACTTAGTGGGCACATTGATGATAAAGTAAGCTATGTGGTAGGATAATATGTAGATAATTAAGGAAAATAATGGATTTCATTTATCCATGAAATGACCTTATTATATTGAGGTGTTTCAACTACATAATTGATATTTTATAAAATTCTACATACTGATACCATGGTATAATTTATTTGGGTGGCCACACAAATAGGCATACCTATTTGTAAAGATGGCCCCAACATGTAACTTGTGTAGCCAAAATGGAAGTAGACACTAAATATTTAAAATGCACACATTTCTATAATCTAAGAGACTATGGATTAGATTCACTAATCGATGTATAATTTATAGATGTTTGAATCAAAACCATAATATTATAACTTCTAGTAGGTTGGATGATATCAAGAAAAGAAAAATTCAGTCAGCCTTTGGCAATGGTTTGTAAAATTGTCATTATGAATGCACAAATCTTCTTGAGAGGACTAGAATAATCAAAAATAAAATAATTTAAATAATGGGTGGCTCCTATTATGGTAACTATAGTAGTGATAATTTTATGAGACATCAAAGAATAAATAATTTATGTACTTATATTAGATGGTTGTATATCATCTTAAGTTTTAGTGTAAATGAAATTTATTGCTATAGAGGTTGTTATTATATCTTGAAAAATTGAACCATTTAAATTAATTACACCTATGTGACTTTTATTAACTCCTTTAGAGACATTACCAATGAATGAGGTCTCCTTGGGACTTAGTTCCCTAGTTTTTTCTTGAATAGATACTAGTGTGGTCTCTACCACCTTATCTATTTATTACTGTACAATCTGAGGTGGAGAGTTTGGAGGTAAAACCAATGATGAAATTTACTGGGTTGTAAATTATTTTTTGGACTCTACCTCTGACTTCATACCTTTTCATTCTTTCTTCTATTATTATGACATTAGTTTTTTTCAACTAAGTCAACTTTCACTTATTCTAAATCTGATTCCTCACATATTTATAATCTTCCTTACTCTATTTCATCTTTATTTTCTATTTTCTAGAATTACTCTTGTTACTACTTTAATTCATCATAAATATGCATCCCTTTTCTAAATAGACCTTCAAGAAGCCTTTCTTGTTTTAAATCTTAGGGAGAAATAAGAGAAGTATTAGGATTCTTTTGATATGTCACCAATGGTGGCCTAGTAAAAATAAGAGCTAACCCTAAAGTGGGTGGAGTGAAAAATGAAAGGGATATATTCTTGGAAAAATGTGGAAGTGGAGTGGGAATGGGAGTGACTATTGGTGGATTTGTCATAAAAACTAGTGATAAAGAAGTATAAACAATAGGAACTTGTGACAATAAAGAAGGAAGAGTTACTTATTGTATTATTATTAATGTATGGAGGGATGAAAAATAAATGCATCCCTCTATACTAATAATAAATTTATATTCCTCTATGTAAACTATGGGTTGAGAAACATCAACACTTGGAGCTTTGGGGAGACCTCTAGAGATATTTTCTATGACTTTTGGGTTTATCTCCCTAGATGAACTTACATATTCAACAATTTATATTTATATTTATACTTATGGTTGAGGAAGAGTCCCATGAACCACTTTTGAGGTCCATTACTCACTATCTATTCTCTTTTCATCTTCCTCTATAATGGTAGGATCATACTAGATACTTTGGGATACTATCATTGTCATGCCAAAGTTGCACATGTATAGTAACCTCACTATCATCTTCAAAATTTAAAAATATAGAATCATGATTGTACCATTGGTACCCATATGATATTTTATCTTTATTTTCATATTTCTTAAGGTTCTCCCTAACCTTCTTCTAGGATCCCAATACCTAGGTGGTGTCATTTTCAAGTCATAATGCATTCTAATTTTACCCACAAATATGGAGTGCTCTCATTTGGTAACTGTATGTGGCCAATTTTGATCAGTGTTGGATGGAGGATTATTTTTGTAACACCCCTTAGTTTTATATCCAAGCTATCATATAACTCTAAAACAATCTCTTATTAAACCACTTTGTATGGAATAATATGCAGTAAATATAAATGTGGTGCCTTAATACTTTCATTTATGAATGTAGTGCAATCAAGGTAATACCTATAATCACCCATTTTCCTAATTATTTTCTTAATATATTATATTAAATTAGGCATGATATTCTAATAGATGGCCTTATACACCATTGGATAATTTCTTTATGATTCTCTAAAATTACCTCCTAAATTTGTATATGAGAAGAATATTAAATTCATCAAAAGCCTATTTTTGGGATACTCTATAAATGGCTTCCAAGTTTCTACATAATATGGGTACATTATAATTTTTATGGAATCTATCAATTATGACATTATAAATAATATTTCATATGATAGGTTTACTAGGCTACTAATTTGGTGTATCAAATTAGAGAATATTATTACTCCAAGGGTATTAATTCTATCTAAATTAAAAAAGATGTCCAATAATAGGACCCATATCTCATGAATATAAGATATACTTATGAATCCATACAATAAATTTAGAAAATACATGGTTATTATTAACCCTAACCTAAAAATGATAATGGGAATATATGAAATTGGGCCTTTAATCAAAAAATTACTTAGGTTGGAAACCCATTGTTAAAATTTGTCCTTGATTGGATTTAGAAGAAACCATGCATTAACCATAGCCTATTCATAGGGTATCTTAGTAATAGGGATCCTATAATATATTGTAAATGCATTTCCACTAATGTAGGCCACATGGGTATTATTATGATGGTAGTGAAAAATTTTCCTATAAATTTATGGATTTTTTAATAAATTAGAAAGTAATTCTATGTAGGGAATCACCTGTGGTCTCACCATAACATTGTGTAGTCATATTACCTTAACAACCAAAATGTCATCCTTGTATCATTTTTTTATGGTTGACAATTAGTCCCTTCCTTTTTATGGATATGTATAATCCAATTCTACCCATATGACTGAATAACATTTAAATTAGTGCTTCAATGTTACTAAATCAAACATTTTGTCCTTGAATTCAATAGTGCCAAAAATAAAATATGTAGAGGGAGGAGTGTGAGAAGATGAATCCATTAGAATTATGCAATTATTCTAAGTTATATGAAAATATTATAATATTTTAATCACTATGGAGTTCAAATTCATAGAATGTATATGATATCAAGAGGGTAATGCCATCTAATCATGATTTTCAAACTAAATATATTATTTATATTTGTTGGATCTGAGAATTAAATACATTGAATTTATAATTCATGAAAATTAATTTAAAATAATGGTTTTGAATTCATTACCCACTTATTCATTTATCATTTGAATTTTTAATTTTCATTGTAAACTTTTAGTAGTTTTTTAATTTCCACATGGCATATTTTCACTACTCGTGGGTGCCTCATCATATTAACATGATATATGTCTTTATTTCATGCTTTTAGAGATTATTTATGAGTTTCATAGTTACTTGACTAGGTCAGATACATGTGGCAACATATCACTTATCCATTGGGTACCAGACTCTATATTTTGTTTTTTGGTAGTAGGTTCCCAGGATAATGACACTTGGTAATATCTTGTAGATCAAATTTATTAGAATGATTTTTATTTATTTTTCATTTTTTATACCACAAGTTAGAAGCATTATGACATTTAATTAATATCACTTTATGGGAGGGTCATTGAATTTTTCATGTGTACCTTGTTGTGTTAGATTACATGTTGATGGGATAGTGCAACATGAATGACTCATTTTTTTCTAGGTTCTAACCTCTATACTTTGGTCCTACAGACTATGTATTATTAGGATGGTGACACATGGGGAAATCTCACTCATTCAAAGGGTTAAAAAGCTTTTAAATTTTTGAAAGAGTGTGTTAGTTACAAATAAGTGGGATTGCAACATGTGGATGGTCCACAATGCTTTAGATAATTACCAAGACTTGGAACATGTATGATTGTTTAAAGATATAAAGGACATCAATATGAATAAACATGGCATTATCTCACTTATTCAATTGAATGGTAGACTTAGAAATTTGAAAATCATGATCAAGGAAGCTAAATAAATATGCATCTCAAGATATCTAGATGTCAAGGCTAGCCTACACACTTAGAAATATAAATAAATTTTTAAAAACATTAGATTAGTTAGTTAGTAAAATAAATCATAATCATTTCTCATTTAATCCAACTATTAACACTAAAAAGCATAAAAGTTTTGAAAAATACTTCAATTTAAAAACACTTTTAAACCTTAAAATGGGTCATATTTTGGAATTTTAAAATCCAAGGTATATTATATCAATATAAAACATATCCCAACCCAACCCATATGTCCCTCTTGCATGCTCTCATGACCCTTATAGACACCTTTTTTCTTATTCCTAGTCATCTATAGACTTATGAGACCTAATTGTAACTCAACTAGGCTATATTTCCTATGGTAATTTCATTCCCCAAGTCCCACACCAGTTGGACAATAACACCCAAATTATACTATAGTGCCAAACCCTAGGGTGTCTATTTTTGGCACTCCTATCTAATTTCATTTTTATCTCCAATGGTCACTTCCTTCTAGTTCTTATCTTTCTTCTTATTGGCCAAATGTGAAAACATTCTACCCATGACTAATATATATTTATAAAATCCCATTCAAAATTAATTTAGAAGGGGTTGGAAAATATCACAAAGTAAATAAGAATACAAGAAAGACTACTAAGTGATATTTCCTTATTCTCTACATACAACCATCCAATAAAGTCACAAGCTTATTCAAACCCTTAGACTAATCCCTATCCACCTCAATCACATATATTTTTAGCATTTTATATCTTCATAAACACTATTTCACAAAACACATCAAGTGGGAGAACTACATATTACTTGATCCTTCTTTGGAGTGTTGTTATGTAGGTAATGTGCCCACACAAGGGGTGTGGATACACATTCAGAGCATATTGCATACACTAACCACCCATATTTATCAAAAAAATTTAGAGCATAATAGAGTCTAGGGTTTGAATAATAAATAATCTCTATAGGGAGTTTTTCAAACATCCAACATCCAAAATTTCGTAGGCAAGCTCACATAGAGATAATGAATAAAACCCAAAAAACTCGGGCCTCTAGGATAATAGCAAAAAAAGTGCACTATAGCACTTAACCGTAGGGTTTCCTATTTCAATTCTCATATCCTTTAATAAAATGAAATATAGATCCTAATTTATGACACTATTGCAGTCTTTTACATCAAATTCTATACCCTATTTCAGTCGTCTCAGTCTAGTTAAGCTAAGTTACATTTCTCTTCACTTATTACTATTTTTAGAAAGGTTTAAATTAAAATTAAATTATATAAAATATTAGCTTAATTATTCCAATATTATTAAGTTATTTAATTAACTGAGACCCTTAACTAAATTAGTAATATGACTCTAATATTTTAAAAATAGTTAAATCATTTGGTGAACCTGACTTACTTCATTTTATCATAAAAATCATAGAAATACTAGGGTAGATTCCTTGATAAATTTTCCAATAATTTTATGATTTTTCCTAAATATTTTAAATCATAAATTGACATTTATTTTTTAAATTTACCTTAATAATTTTAAAAATCATTTATTCCAAACCCTAGTTAAATTTACTAGGTCCTTTTGTTCACAAAACATTAAAGATCCTAAAGAAAATTTATTATTAATTTAAAAAATAATTTTCTAATTTTTATCTACATATTTAAACTATAAATTCACAATAATTTTTAAAATTCCATAGTAATTTAAAAAAAATCATTTTCTTCCAAACCCTAATTGCATATATTAGGTCCCTTTAAATCAAGAATTTTCCAATTTTTTTCTAATTTTTTACCTACATAATTTAAATAAAAATTCACATTAATTTTTAAAAATTCCATAGTAATTTTTAAAAATAATCATTTTTCAAAACCCTAGTTTCATATACTAGGTCTTTTGCTTTTGAGGTGTCACCTTACATCTAAATCAGATTTCACATAAAAATCAAAATGGATCTCATTTAGTTCAAAGTATTTTTTGCATTTCTTGCAAATAATAAGGAGCCCATATTTGGTCCTATCATGTATATTAATTATTAATTTTACTATATGTTAATTTAAAGCTTAAATCTTTCCTTTTCATACTTACTTTTCATAATATGGGATAATATTAAGAAAGTTATTGTTAAACATGCTAAGATCCATTTATTTTAAAGCAATGTTTACTTTTATTTCATACAAGGTTTCATTACATACTTTCTATCTCTTATATGGAAATTTTTTCAAGTTTATCTTGTTAAAAATATTAGAAATATCATATCACAAGATAAAAAAATTTATGCATTAGTGCACAATTCCATGATCTTTATCCCTTGATCACTATCTCTCATGTGGAATGGTCTTTATAAACATATTGATATACAATTTATAACTCTAATTTCAAGAATTTTATCCCACATACATGATTTATACCTAGATGCATATAAGGTAACAACCACATTTCAAGTTTCAATGTCACATATTATGCACAAAAAAGAATTTCCTTCTCTTCCTCTCCCTTAAGAGGGTGATATCTACTCTCCCTCTAACTAGGTCCATGTTATAACCCCTCAAAAAGGTGAGGTAGCCTATATTATTGTTTATAATACATAAATTAAACATATAGCTTCTTCAAAACCTCTTCAACATATTTTATTACATGTTCAATCAAAATTAACTAGGGTTTGTTGTTATGACACTCTAAGGGATCAAATCACTAATATGAGCAATTTTTTTTAGATTTACAAATACAAAATCAGATATTACATGAAAAGATCACAACATTGGAAAATTAGATTATAATACAAAAGCCTCAAAGGCACCCTAGTTACAATCATGTATATGCACCTTCACCTATTCAATTGGTTGCAAGAAATGTTACATATCAAAACAAGAAATCACAACAAAGTAAATCTATAATTAGTGATTAAAAAGCATTCAAAGATCAAAAAAGTGTTCAAGTGAGGTACTAAGGGAAATGATTAAATCTAATTTGATCAAAATATCTCCTCTAAATCTAATGATAATATCCAAACAGTAGTGTCTATATCATAAAATACATGGGTATCACACATATTCATGTTTGGCATTGAAAAAACATATACAACAAATAGTTGATATTGAGGACATTATACAGGGTAAATCAATCAAGAAATATAAAGTGATATAGGAACACAATAATAAAGGGTTAAATTCAAAATAAATTACACAAGTTCTTACCAAATCATAACTCAGAACAACAAAATGATCAAAAATCAAAATCAGAGCAACAAATATTACCACAAGCACAAACAAAGCACAAAAAATATGAAAATCTACCTCTCTAAAATAAGGCTTATCTTTCAAAGGAGTATGAATTTGGTTATTAATATCTACAATAGTTTGATTATCAAAGTCAAGGGTTGGGCAAGCATGCTCAAGGCATCACTACTCCTATTCTAGTAGTCGATAATGTTTGACACCAAGGTTTGGGATTTATTGAAAATCCTAAGGAAAATCAATCACAAACAAAATTTATCAAAAGAAAAGATCTAGATATAACAAAATTCAACACTAGCATTCTATTAGCTCAAAATGAAGATGATAACAATGATTGGAACAATACAAGTTATTATGATTTCCAAGATACTGACAATGAATCCAAATATTCAGTGTCATATTCACAGCCATTCCCTCATGCTTCACAATCACACATGATTCTTTTATTTGATATAGGATACCATGATGGGGAGTTTCTTATGCGACTCATCAGTTAGTTTCATTTCTTCTCAATATTTATTGTACATAGCTTATTTTTAAATTCTTGTATATAGTTTCCTTATTATTTATTGTACATAGCTTATATACAAAATCCCAATGCATTCAAAAATGTAAAAATACCAAAAATAACATAACATTTCAAAATACAAAAAACATTTAAATAATTCAAAAACATAAAAACATTTCAATTATATAGATTATCCATACTTTACATTTCTACTACCATGCTAGACTTATATTTGTTATTCTATGATATTATTTGTTGATTTATCTACATTACCATGCTTCACTTGATCTTATTTGAGTGTGTGCAGTGACATATAGATCCTTGATTGCTTCACTCTACCCATTAAGGGGGCATCCTACTTCTACATTTGATATATACATCGATATACCTACCTACTGGGGGTATCTTCGACATGACTACACCATCTAGGTTATGTCATTCCTATACCACAAACTCTAGTTATCATGGTTATGTACATTACTTACTAGATTACATAGATTACTCTATCAATAATTCATTAGTATATAACATGTGTATTTATTAGCATATACATAATTTTGTACTCCATATATTTCATGCTTTCACTTCTTGCTTTGATTAGTTAGATGTGATTGTATTTCTAACATATTGCATGTTTTCCTTTATCACTTTGCATAGCTAGATGTGATTGCATTTTTTAATTTTTTTTTGTCTCTTGTATGTGACTTAGGATAATTTCCAATGTCCTTAGCCTCTATTATTGTGTGTGCCTTAGGACATTTGTCAATGTCCTTTGCTTGTACTCTTCTATGTTATTGCATCCCTTGTGCTAACATTTATTATTTCTAATTGTATGTGTATGTGGCATTTGAACATGCATTGTATGCTTAATTTCTAGTTTGAGTGACATGTTCTCATGTCCCTCATTTACTTGGTCCCTTGGCCACTCTTATATGCTTCTTGATTCTTGACTTGTGTGCTTGTTTCTTGATTGATTTTCAATTATTTAAAGATGATCCACATCATGCATTATCTTTCTTTTTTGGATGCCATGATGGACATCATGCTCCATCCCTTCTTGACAACTAACAACTAACAACTAATAAATAACTAGACTTATAGTTCTATTTCATTATATTGCACATGCTATTACATTGTTATATCTATCTAGGCATACCCTTGTACATCTAATAATATCTCATATAAATCATGCTATATCTTGAGATATCTTATCTATTATCATTATTATACCATGTATTTTCATATCATAACACACTTGTAGGGTTTTCATTCCTATATCATGCTATTTCTAAAGATATTCATTATAGGGCCTTCAATCCTACACTTAAAAGAGGGGAAACAAATAGGGGGTTTTGTCATAGAGATAAAAGCTCTTAATGGTCAAAAAATTAACTTTTATAATACCTAAAACACTATCCAGATTCAAATCATGCATAATAGACTAGACAAACAATGAAAATTATATAACAGTATTCAAAATCAGCATAGGATAAGAGTGCCAAGATTGGACTACATCATTGAATAATAGAGTGTCTAATTTTGACACTCTTATACAAACAACAAAAGAACTAGATTTTGTAGAAACAAACAGGAAAGTGAGTATAGTTATAGTTTTGTCAACAACATTTTAGTTAAAAATTAGTAGTTTTAGTATAATTTTTCTTAGAGAATAAAAATATAGGAGGCATCATGCATAGCATGATGACTCTTACTTCCAATTTTAGATTAGGCAATTGGTATAACTTCTAGATTAGAATCCATATTATAGACACTAGGGATTGGGAGCAATGTATGTGACATATTCAACTTCTTTTCTTTCTAAGATTAGTACATTACCTAGGTATTCTCAGTAATTGCATGCCTTATTCCATCTGTAGGTGGTTGGTATCATTTTCGAGTGGCTTCCACATACGCCTATTTCCCAATTTTAGAGTGTCTTTCCTATAAGCCTAGTCTCCACCTTTTTTGAGCAGTAAAGATTTGCCTAGGTTTCTAGTACACATTAAGTCATCCATGCCACATTTTCAAATTATAGAACATTCATGAGCTTTAAGAGCCATCTCATATGACACACATTAATGCTATTATTATTTCATAACTTTTCTTCATGGGGAAATGATCGAACCAAAAGACTAGATAGCCTTTGTATTCTTGATCCACCTACATAGAGGGATTGGACACATGGTCTAAACATCTATTAGCACATGCATGATCACATAGCTTCACTTAGTGGGTGATGATGGAGACAAAGGTATATCCTTTGAATTCTTGAGCCACTTTGGGGGAATTGAGCACTCAGCTCCATTCATGATATAAATTTTGGTATAACACATACCCAATGTTACTTAGCATAATCCAACATCACTCATCATCATAACATGTTTTGTATTGGTTTATGTATTGAATGAGGCGTATTCATTCCTTTCTCTTCCTCTCTATCACCTATATTTGTATGTTCTTGTTTTACATATAATGTATCTAGTAAAAACTACTCTACTCTTTGTTTTCTCTCACTAATTTACAATTCATAATGTGCTATCTCTATGCACACCCGACATCACACATCATCATGAGCTTCACCCTTTTAGATAATTTTAGGTATGCTTATGATTTTTACTTTATCCTAGTATTTCACTTTGTTACATCACTATAATAATGGGAGGGAAAGCATAGTCATATAAAATGTCAAAATAGGTAGCTTGAGTATGGCTTGTGACACCCAACCCATATGTCCCTCTTGCATACTCTCATGACCCTTTTAGACACCTTTTTACTTATTCCTAGTCATTTTTAGACTTATAAGACCTAATTATAACTTAGCTAGGCTATATTTTCTATTATAATTCAACCCCCCCAAGTCTTACACCTATATGAAAATAACACCTAACTTGGACTATAGTGTCAGACCCTAGGGTGTCTATTTTTAGCAAACCTATCCAATTTTATTTTTAATTCTAATGATTGATTCTTTATGATTCCTATCATTATTCTTGTCAGCCTTATACAAAAACATTTGACCCAAGACCAATATATATATCTATAAAATCCCATTCAAAGTTCATTTAGAAGGGGTTAACAAATATCATAAAGCGATCAAGAATATAAGCAAGACTACTTAGAAATATTTCCCTATTCTCTACATACAGCCATCCAATACAACCACAAGCTTATTCAAACACTTACACCAATCCCTATCCACCTCAAGCACATATATTATTATTATTTTCCATCTTCATACACACTATTGAACAAAGAACATCAAGTGGGAAAACTACATATGGCTTGATCCCTCTTCAAAATATTGTTATGTAGGTAGCGTGCCCACATAAGGGATGTGGATACACGTTCAGTACATATTAAAAACACTAATACCCCTCCTTTTTATCAAATTTTGTCAAATCATAATGGATTCTAGGGTTTGAATACTAAATTAGATCTACGAGTTCTATAGATATCCAACATCCAAAATTTCATGAGTAGGCTCACACAGAGACAATGGATAAAAAAAGCTTAGGCCTCCAAGATAATAGTAGAAGAAGAGAACTATATAACTATACCCTAGGTTGTCTTATTTTTATGCTCTTATCCTTTCATAAAATGAAAGCTAGATCTTGATTGACAACATTGTCCTAGTCCTGCACAATAAATTCTAGACCCTATCTCAACTGTCTTAGTCTAGTTTAAGCTAAGTTACATTTCTCCTCATTTATTACAATTTATAGGAAGGTTTAAATTACAATTAAATTATAAAAATTAGTATCTTAATTACTCCAATATTATTTAATAATTTAATTAACTCAGACATTTATCTAAATTAAGAATAAGACTCTAATATTCTCAAAACAATTAAATCATCATATTGTATAAATATAATTTATCATACTTCACCGTATCTAGAAGCTCACTATAAATAATTACCCTAAGTCCTCTTCTAAGCTTGTCTAAGTAATCAAATCATTTCCCTCTTAATTAATCCCATTTAATAAATAGTCATCCTTATTGAGATATTCCAAACACATCTACATCCTAGGCACCCTCGTCGATTAGCCAAAACATATTTATCCACCTTTTCTACCTTAAAAAAACATGTTTAAGACATCACCTTGAGATAGTCCTTGTAAAAATTAGCCTTGATGAGGTATACCTTCCTTGGATATAAATTTGGTATATAACCATCATTCAATTAGTTTAAAATTACCACCTGTCATCTTATATACTATCACTCTACTAATTTGAACATAACATTGATTGTCATTTTTCTAACACATGTAATTCTATAAGTTTTAGAATACATCATCCTCTAGTTATAACCCATTAGTTTATTTATTTGAATATATCACTCAACATCATCTAAAACAAAAATGAATCTTATATAACTTAGTCAAAACTAAGGGACCCATAACCTATTGGAATCTAACCGAATAATACTAGATCTAACATTATAAACCATATTACTCAAGGTCATACCATGTCATAATTTTTGTCATCTTACACATCAAACCAATCATCCTAAAGGCAAGCTTAATCTATAACTCATCTATCAAAAACATCAATCCACATAATTTACTTAGACCTAGATATTCCATCCATCATTCCAAATAAATCATAAGTCCAAATCCATTGTAGCCTAAATGTCTAATCTACCTAACATCCCATAGTATTAACATCCCTTTATGTCTCTAATGTATATACTCCAACCCTCAAGGTAAAATCTTAGACAAATTTCATTCACATCATTACCTCATAAAATAACATCACCTATAGTATAGACTTACCGGGTCCACATACATTTCCACACTCTTCAACTAATCATTCATATCTAACCCTATCAAGTCTATAATATACTTACCTAGTCCACATTGATAACAACCCCTTTCTATATGTCATAGTAAACATCATAAGATTTATTGCATATAAACATAGTAAATATTAAACCATACACCCCATAAAATATTATCATACAATTAATCCAATCTCATCATCCAAGTAATTCAGTCATAACTTAAATACATCATTTAATCACTTGATCTATTCTAAATCAAATCAAGTCAACCACATTAATGGTCATTCATGACCTAGTCTCATATATTTATTTATTAAAAAATAGACCCCCATATTAGTAAAACCCTAGAGTTTGTATTAAATCACCATCAAAACATCAAACTGAGTCCCATTAATAAAAATTTAGCTAGCTCCCATCCTAACTTGACTATATCAAGATTATCACATCACTAAGTCAAAGATGAAACCAAACTATAAGAAAGCCTTCATTAAATATTATAAGATAAAAATATGATTAAAATAAACCATAATAACATAATCTATCTATTCACCCATATCAATCCATGACCTCCAAAACAAATTTGTATGTCACATTAATTTAAAAATACATCTTTACCAATAAAGAGGCCATACTTTTATGACTCCTAGAAATGGATTTATGAATTCTTGTAGACATAGACCCCATAAAACCTAAATTTCATCAATCGAAAGAATCCCCCATACTTTCCCATCAACATCAATCTACTTGTAGTCTTATTATAACCTATCATAGTAAAACATTTTTTCCACCAGTGATTTTGATCATGACACCCCCATCACATTAGTAAAGGGAAATTTATCTTGGCAAAACTATTCAATACTAATCTACCCCCTAATTTTCATATAATACCATAATATTAATGGATGTAGCCAGAAAAATTATATTATATAGAGTCTAATACTTCCACATATAATAAAATATGTGAATATAAATATTATACTCCTCTCCCCATATACTTCGAATCTATCTTTCATCAACTAGACATTGTAGACATGATTTTCTACCCTGACACAATGCCTTTATATCTAAATAAACATAATCTATCATGGTATAAATAAATATAATTTTTTAATATCATATAACCTTGAGGAATTCTATTAAATAGTGTCTTGTTTTCAAAAATTTCATCCAATTCCTAATCAACTATGGAGACATCAAAATATAAATCAGATGAATCCTTGTAACAGAGTGAACAAAAGGGGGTACACCATGATTAATTTCCTAATAATTATAATAAACTTACAATTATAAAATATGGCCAAGATAAATAACCCATCTTTAAAAAATATAAACCCATCATTCATGAATTTTCCACCTTCTATCCATCACATAAAATCCCTCATTTATGGAAATTACTTCATCCCAAAGCCTCTCTCACCAAATGAAAAGTAAAGATTATATGCATAAAAAAATATCCAAATATCAATAATAATAGATAAAATCACTAAAGCATATCCAAATCTCATAACATCATCAACATAATCCATGTACAAGTAAGATTCAACATCATAATCAACATTATTGTCATCTCCTTCATAATTGAGTCTATCATCAAAATCTAAATTCATAAATGATTCCACATCTGAATAATCATCCTTTACAAATTTATAATAACATGTTTAAACCCAAATTTTTTAGGATTTATATATTTTAATCTAAAATTAATACATGTCTCTAGATCTATGTTAGGATGATTATGTCATAATAGTAACCATGAGATGCTAAGATGAGATCTCAACTAACAATTATTAGAAAGGATTTGATCTAGATTTGGATGCATGTCCTACAAAGAAACTTATTGATACTTTATATAATATTGAGGAGTTTTTCTTTGAAATTATACTTGAACTTATTAGTACTCTATATAAAGATCATCTTACCCATGCTCTCTTCAATGACCTCACCAATCCATTTCCTTCACCTTCATCCATCATTGATCCCTTCCTTCCCATTGAAAATAACTTCATCACGTTCCTAAATGGTGAAAACATAAGCATGTGTAATTGGACCCTTTTCAAAGTAGTAATTAATGCTCCAAATATTATAGGATCCATAAAAAAAGAATCAAGAAAAATACTAGATTCAACTTTGATACAACAATTCAAAGTCAAAATAACTCAAATACTTAGCCCAATAAAAATCATCTTCCCCTTGTGAAATCATCTTCAAGGAACTATGGGAACATCAAAATAAAAATCATAGTTAAATTCAAAATTTATATTCCTTTAGTAAAACCTCATTTAAGGTACCAAGGGGAAATAAAAGTCATAATTGTAGATTAGAAATCCTAAATAGGTTATTCAATTTGATAGTGAATGAAATCATAATGAACTTGAGGAACTAAATTCTCAAGACTACTCCCTAGTTTGAGATATGTGTAAAAAAGTAATAAATGTAAATTAGTAGACAAAATTCATTTTTATACCTCCTTATAATATTTTATTGAGAATCAATTTGAATAGGTTGAGCTTAGCTTATAGGCTATGGAGTTTTTGGCAATGATTAATTCTTCATGTGGGAAACACCTCTCCATGTCTACAATTGATTCTTGTCTTGGCTTGGCATGAGAATTGGTTTAATATCCTTGTATAATTTGGTAGAGTAAATTTACATGAATAATTTTACCTATAATGGCCAATGGACCTTTTATTTATATAATTTTTAGATGTTTTTAAATTATAGATATGAGATAATGATCAATGGTGTAGGATGAGTCCTCAAACTCATGATCACACACAAGGAGTGTGTAAGATATGCCATTTAAGACTATTTTTCAATGTAAAAGGCATTTTAAATGAAATCAAAAACATTATTCCTCCTAGAGTGTGTAAGAGAGGTGCAAGAGGGGTATAAGAGCTTTATTTCACTCCTTTTTCCCATTGACTTCCTTGAGTGGCATCACCAATGTGAGGTAATAAAACACTTTTGATTTTAGGAAAATAGATAATTCTAAATTCATGGAAATTCACATTAGAGAAATGTTTAGAATGATTAATCAATGTGATTAATTGGAAATTAGAACAATGGTAGAATTTTTAATGCTATTTTGTCAATCAAATATTCATTTAACTATCTTGTAATAACATTTTCAAAGGGTTGGTTTAATTCAAGATGCAATAGATAATATTAGTTATGTAATGTGATCCATTACCCAATCATGGATGTATCATTAGGATTTTGGGTTAAAATGGTAGTTGTGTGGGTAAATTAGGTCCATTAGAGAGATTTATGGTTAAATTTGTAGGTGATTATAGAAAGTTTTTCTTGATTATAGTTTAGACACAAGTGATTATAATTAATTTTATACATTTGTCCCCTATTTGAGAAGGCATTATGAGACACTAGGCACAATAACATATTCTCAAATAATGAAAAAATTGTTAATAAGAAATTTGATAATTATTTAATAATGATGTTTTCACTCTTTTATTTGTAAAATTTATGAATCGATAAAGTTGGATTGATGCCCCAAAGGGTTCTTGATTATCGTTGGATTCCCCATCGAGGAAACACTCGTGGATAAAATATTTGAATGGGCTCTCAAAAAAGAGAGGAATAATCAAGAATGAGATAAAGTAACACATGGATAAAATTAACCCACTTGACCTAATGCTTGGATGTTTTGATTTAAAATTTGGATAAAAGTAAAAATAAGTTGGCCCAAAGATGGGGGGAAGTGGAAAGATGCATCCAAAAATAAGTGGACCACTTTAACTTACCCTAAATAGGGTGAATGTTGTGGGCTTGGAATTAGAAGAAAGGCTAAATGATGGAGTTTTCCCTAAAGAGGGTGGTTTTGTTTTATCACAATAATGTGCCCTAGTAGGGTGGATTTGATTGTTTATTAGTCTAAATGGTTTTCCTTAATAAGTCATTTTTTTTAATAAATGATGATTAAATAATTGATCAATTGGTTGGAAATAATAACTCAATATTGTAATTTGTTACACAAATTAATGATTAGAGGGCACAAATGTAGGTGTGAGGATATAGTTTTTTTTTAGATAATTAAAAATCCATAAAAAACCAAGCACATGAGAATTATCAAAGGTAATGAAATAGATGATGAATAATAATGATTTAATAATGACATGATTGTATTAGAAGAGTATGAATATTAATAATAATAATAAAATTAGGGTTGTTGAGTTGACCTTATAAATTAAACATAATTAAGCACTGCTTGTATAGTCTAAATGGACTTCAAGATGATTTAGTTCTCCTAGAAATTAGGATAAAATGGAATGAATTAAATTATTATGACCTTTTATATACACTTGTTTGTATATGTATCATAAGTAGCATATTTATTAGGCATGTTGGTTAGTTGATTGTGGTGTAGGTATTAGACAAAGATATTTATTAGTGATACAATTTTTATTAGGCCTCAAACACTTAGATTTTAATGTAGCACATAATGATATAAATAATAATATAAAACATCATGATGTTCTAATCGTAATGTGCATAAAGACTTACTCCAATCCAATAGGCATTTGACAAAAATGAACCAATGATATCAAAAAAACATGATGATTATGTTGATGTATGACAATGGATGGACTCAATTATAATGCTATTATAGGAAGCAACACAATTATATCCCAAGTAAAATAATGGATTTAGTCAACATGACAATTAAAAAGGAAACAAATAAGCAAACATACACACACAAACTTGAAAATAAAATAAACATTAAACATTTTTTTTTAAATAATTCAAAATACACATGTGAAGGCTCAATAATATTAGTAATATAATGTTTCCTACAAGAAAAGGCACATGAAAGGGATGGACACATTCTAGGGTGGATAAAATTATTATAGCCAATAATTAATCTACCCTAGTAGGGTAGATTTGGGAATGACACATCCCAATGGTTTCCAGAATGAATGGAATAATAAAAATCAAGGATAATGGATGGGATTGATATAGGAAAAATATTTTTTTATTCTATGGATTTGTATCTCTCATGGATATTTTAATCCCTTTTGTAATTTTTACGATTTTTAGACTATTTTAATTTTTTTTTGAGCTTTTGGCATCTCAACTCAATGGAGGATTGTCAGATGCAAATTGATTAAAACCATAAATGATGAGAATATGGATGAGGTCACTCATAAAATGGAGATAAAATTGCTTAGGTTACTTTAAAAATGCTGAGATCGTTATTTAGGTTTCTCATAAAAGGGTAAGAGCATTGATTAGATTGCTTGAGAAATGGAAAGAGCATGGAAAAGGGGCGAATAAGCTGACCTTAGAAACTAAATGATACCTATATATTCCAAATGGAACTCAGGTCAATATAGTTCACCGTATAGTGGAATATACTATAGATCAATAATAGGTTGAGGTAGGAAAATGTAAAAGCAAGATTAATGGACAATGTTGCGTAATAATGGATGACAATGAGGGAAAGGACTAGGAATTTCCAAGGACCATGTCATACGAGAACCAAATGTGTCCTACCATCATATTATCATGTAGGTAATATGAAAAAATGTTTCCAAAATAGGTCTTAATATACCTTCTACTTCCATAACAAGGTAGATACGGGAAGACTAATGGTCATAATAAGATGGGATGGGTTAAATAGGACTAAATGGATAAAATTGTAAGAATGGTATGGTCTACAATGCAAGTGGAGTTTCCCCCAAGCATCAAGGTAATTTAAGATAATAAATTATTTATGCATGATTCCATAAACTTGGTTATCATCATGGTACTTACCCAAATACAATAGACATGGTTTTCACCATTGGACAAATTATTATTATTATTATTATTATTATTATTATTATTATTATTATTAATGAATTAATTAATTTTATTACTATATAACATCTCAATTCAATGGAAGATTATGGGATCATAATGAATATGATTTGTTGTCTAAACATTAACTGATTAGAATAGTAGCTATGTTTAGATCCTACTACTATTGTGAACTATACCTTTGTTGTGATCTTTGTTGGCCACTGATTCTACTTCATCAAAACCTATAAATAATGTGTCTTTGTAACCAATTTGAAAAATAATTATACCAAGAATGGTAAATAAATGTAAGCATGGGATAAATGGATTCATTTGGTGATGGAATTTAGGAGTAATAGGATCACAATGGAACATATAATGGTTGAAGGATAAATTAATATTGGTTTTTTCAATCACACATATTATTTTTGATTCTATATTCAAATTTATTTTAGCTACGTAAAGTTTGATATTGACTTAAATAATGTCTTTATCAAGCAATGAGGTTTTAATTGTCTAAGCTATTGGAGTCTCAAAGAAATTTTCACCAATAAAATCTTCTTAATCATTTTGATTTGGATTGTCCAATATCATAGTGAATAATATTTTAGTAAAGGATGTTGATAATTCATTTTTATTTTACCTTAGTGCCTTAAACAAGTTTTCACTAAATGATTCTAAATTTTTAATATCCTTATCATCTAGTGATTTAAACAAGGTTTCACTAGAAGATGCCAAGTTTAAGTTTTGATTATCTTGTAATGACTCAAATCAGGTTTCACTAGGATAATTTTATTCTGCATGAATATTATCTTGATTCCCTATAAAATCTTCCATTGAAATGTTTCCATGGAATAAGTTTTAAATGTGTGATTCTTTTGGTCCCATCAATGTTTTTGGGTGGTTGGATGTCAATATAATTGTTATGTTGGTTAATGGTAAAGGCATGTGTACTAGAAATAAAAGGGGAAAAGACAAAATAGTTCTAATAGAGGCCACTAGAATAACTTGAATTGATGTATAAGGAATTGTCCTCAACAATTATGGAAGGATGATAAATGTTTTTGATCAGATCTACCATAAGTGTGTATTAAATGTCATAACATATACTAATGTATGTTGATTGTAAATCTACTTCTAACTCAAGAGGATCTAAATCTAATTTTGAGGTTGATGTTGTTTGTACTTTTAATGCGAGATCTAATATTGGTTTTAGAATGGAACCTAATTATGGTAGTGATTATAAAATAGAACATGATTATGATGTTGAAGTATCCATGAAGAGTGCATGTTGAATTGCATTGTCCACATGTACCTTATTCACCTTTCACTTGGAAATGAAGGCTTTAAGATGAATATATTTTTCTAAATTAGAGACTTTTAGTAATGAATGAAAGATAAATTATTGGTCAATGATAGGTTATTCAAATATGGGATTATCAAAGATGGGTACTATGTCAAATATAGATTCTTCATCAAATATAGGTAGACCAATAATGGTTTGGATTTGGTTAAAGATGGGTGATTTGATAAAAATGTTGACAATGGTTTGAATATCATGATATTGCTTTGGATGTGGATGTATTTGATCATGATTTGGAAGGGGATCATGACATATCCTAATAAAGTAGTTATCAGACTTGTGCACACTTAGATTGATAATATATAAGGGCCTTAAGAAGGGAAATGGTATAATAGGTTTGGAATATTGGATTTGTTGTGGTTTTAAGACCATAATGGTTTTTAGACTAATGGATGAAGTGTCAAGAGTAGTTTTAAATTGGTATATTTTTTGAATAATATTGGTGAGTCAATATATCACTTATTTATGTATGATTAGTCATGATAGAATAGGATTATAATCATGAAAATAAATGGCTTAGATTAAATTTAGACTAATGCCCCAAAGAAAGGATACATACAAGGGGTATTGATTAAAATAAATTATACCCAAAGACTATGGACTTGGTCTCAATTAAAATGGGCCAAAAGAAGGAGGTATTAGTATTAATTAAAATAGTGAAATTAGATTAGTTTGTATTAGCCACAAAAAGGGTGACATAGACTTAATTGGAATGGATTACCTCAAATAGGGTGGATTAACATATATTGGAATTGGTATAAATTATATTGATTTGTTTTTACCCCAAATAGGGTGGATTAGCCTCGATATTATTCAAATGAAATAAAGGAAGGATGATATGAATTTGTCATTCCCAAATAACCTATTTGGGGGATTGAATGGAAAAAAAGAAGTAATTTTGAATTGGCATGTGATGGATTCAAAATTTTTGGATTTGGTCAAAATACACTTGGTTTTGAATTAGAATTAGAATGTGGTTTAAGAAGAACCTAATCAGATTAAAATGTGGTTAAATATGAACATAATTGGAATTATATTGGTTTAATACATTCTTCAAGAAGGACCTTACTTGGATTTAATTGGATTGGAGTGGTACGTTGGTCAAATCTGACCTAATTTTAGTTTTTAAGTTATAGTTGGCCTTGGTGGATGTTGAATGTTTAATTGGGTTTGTCAATGAAAATGTTAAAGTGAAATAGTTTAATAAATTTTTTTTCATGTATGTATCTAAATATGAGATGTGTATGAATCAAACTTGTTTCCTAAATGGTGGATAAGTTTCTAGGTATAATGGTTTTAAGTGCAAATGTTCAATACTTGGAATGATGGAAATGTTTGAAATTAGTATTAACTTGAAAGGCTTAGATATTTGAAACTTTTATAACTTTGAAACCTTAAAATGTATGAAAATTGGAATAAATTTGGTTGTATATAAATATCAAATGAAGATTGAAGTAGTCTTAGACCTTTGATTTATAAAAGGGATTGAAGTTAGTTGAATTTGGAATAACTCAGATAAAATTATAACTTGTCCTTATAATTTTAATTAGTTTTGAAATTGGGACTTAGACTTTGATGAAAATATGGACTAGGTTCAACTTGGATGGAATAACGACACAATTTAGAGAATAATTTAGACCTTGGGTTTTTATTAGTTTGAAATTTAAATTTGATAAAAATTAAGGTTTGGTTAAAATTGGAATGCATAATGATAATTGCTTAAATAAACATTTGGAACTTTGGTATTGAATTGGTTTTAAGTTGTTAATCTATATTGAAACTTGGCCTTAGTTCAAATTAGGTAGCCTAAAAATGTGGTTTGGACAAGAAAGGTAGGTATTTGGACCAAGTTTGACATGCCACTTTTTTTAACCTAGAAATTAATATATTAATGCCTTTTGTGTATGTATAAAAATGTTTTTGATTTTGACTTGGTTTATTTTATTTCATTTCAATTATGAATGTGGTTTTGACAAAACAATCAAGTTAAAACACACAATAATTATAAGATAATTCTAATAACTGGTTCAAGTTTACATCATATTCATTCTAAACTTTGATACACTTGACTTGAGAGAGGAGTTATAAAATTTAATATTCTATAAATAAATTATTGAAATTATTGTTATTTTAATCTAACCCTTTTCCAAAAATATTTGTATGATTAAATAAATATTCAAGGGTTCTTACTTTTACATCCTTGCATCAATGAATATTCCATTAAAAAATAATGTCTTAAAATTTATTACTTGGATTTATAGAAGGTCCTAATATAAATTTTAGTAAATGGGCACAAAAATATCTATCAAATATATGTCAAGTTTTAATGGTCCATTTTCCAAAGGGTCTAGTTCCTTTGTTACCACTTTGACCATAATATTTTGGTGAAGTGATATCATAAAAATCAAGTTCTGAGAGACCTTTTATCTAAGATAACATTGATGTAATTGTTTTCCCTTGGATTTTAACCCTTTGAGGATATGTCTCAGCTCTCCTCATCCAAGTGGCATAATTTAATCACCTCTAGGTTGTGGGTACCGTAAGATGAGGTCAATCCATAGATATGGATAAATCCCTTGATGTACCCATTTTAAATCACTACTACACCTATGATTGCAAGGAAAAGGGAGAGAAAACTGAAATTAAACTATCCTAAAGGCTATGATATAATAAATTAATTGATGAATACCAACCAAATACATGTCACACATGAAACCAAGAGAATAACTAAGCATACACTTCTCTAATCTAAATCTTCACACATAAGTATTCATTATGAGGTTGTGATGAATGTTTAGGCTATAAGGACTAGACAAGGCACCTAAAATGGAACTATTTGAATATACTAACTCACTCAACCTTTAAACTTCATAGAAAACTTCAAATGACCTACAATAAGAAGCTTTCAAGATATAAATAGGTGAGAGAATGAGATAACAATGCTAAAGAAACAACAATCATAACTAAACACGATCAATAATTTAATTTATCACACTATGAATATTAATATAAGAGGTAAAAATATGTAGTATTTATTGATCCATGGTATGTAAATGAGTAGGTATTCACCATACTCAGGTGAATCATATCTTATAAAGGCTAAAATAGCTAGTTCCTATAGAACTTGAGAGAGAGAAGAGAATAAAGAAGTCTAAAGGTCATAAATACAAGTGTGAATATGATAAAATGAGTTACGTATACATTATAAGAAAATGTGAAACTGATCATGAAAATTTGAAAATCACAAGTGTCAATCCAAGGCATGAAACTCTTGAAATGTGGGATGAAATCCCCTTTGTTGGCTTAGAAAATTATCTTCATCATTCACACCTATTGGAACATCCCAAAATTGATTAGGGATAGGTCTAATGATTTAATTAATAGGGAAATGTTAAATACATGATTATCTATGCATTGGTTGCATTCCTAATCACTTGGATTTCTTTGAAAGTGAGCCATCACTGATTATAATCAAAGAAACTCCTCTTTCACACACCTTGCACACTTGGATTAAAAAATGGATTTAGTTTCTCATTAAAATACATAAAATGGAGTGTTTAACATTTTTAAATACCTTACATGGACTTATAAGCATCATACACATATTAAAATAAGCTTACTTGAAGTTATTCACACTTATCACTATCATATTCACTATGCCAGTTTTGATTGGATGGGATGAGATATCTTGTAGGAACACTTAAGAGTTTTTATAAGTAATGAAATGGAAATTTGGAGTTATCTTAAGTCTTAATATTCCTTTAAATGTTTATTTCATCTCTTTAAATCTCATATAACTTGTGCAATTCACAAAACAATCAAAGAAAACAATTCTATACCATGTCTGTATAGATAGAGAATACCTAAATTAGATGGAAAGGGTCTCTATAGAGTCCTCTACAACCTCCATATAATTTTATGGTCATTAAATTCCATTTTTATATCTCTCCATCTTCATTTACTTTATTAGGTCCTTATCCTAGTGTTTGGTAGGGTTTTAGGCTCATTCTGTTCTTAAGTTTTGTTTATGAATAGTTGATGTTAGAATTACCAAAAAAATCCACAAGAATGATAAGACCCCTATCAACTTCCCCAAACTCATTATATTCCTATGCATAACATCCTATAGTAAACCCTATTTATCTGATCTCTGAAACTGAATATTTTTTTGACTGTTTTCTGTGTATTCTGATTTTTTTGTGTTTTTTGTATGAAATAAGAACAAATTTAAATTTTTACAAAATAATTTCAAATAAATAATAAATAGAAAAATAATCTCTTATCTGGAAAATTAAGGATCTTATTATCCTTCCAAATGATTATAATATTAAATCTCTGTCATGCATATAAAAATAATATGAAAATATTGTCTTAAAAAACCTGGTTCTGCTAGCAAACTAGAAAATAACTCTTAATTTGGATTGTTTGGGTTGCTGTGTCAACACACAGTCACCGACGTCAGTTATACTACCGTCATTGGTCGATATACTGTCGACGTCGATCTCTGTCGATCGGCCACTCTGTTGACATTGGTCTTTAGTCGGCTGATGTTGGTATCTAGGATGCTGATGTCAGTCTCTACACTTCTTTGTGGCCTAAAAATACTAACGGCGCCCCTCTTCAATCTATGATTTGGTTGGTATGGCTTGGTATGGATTTGTATAGATTCTGTATAGTGGTGAAATACAGTATAGCATGGCCTATATGCTGTATGCCTGATCTCAAGAAAAATGGCTCTAATACGGAAGATCTTAATCTAAATAATTACTAAATCAAACCCTAATGAAATAAATACCTATAAATCTCAATGACAACTTCTGTATGAAGCTATCCCTCAATCTGGCAATAGATCAACTGATATCTCATAACCTCTAAATTGCACACACTGAAGAGTGGACATTCTCCAATGTAAATAGAATACTGGAAACCCTTGGCTCCTTCTTCTTAGAAAAACTTAGCAAAATTCTTCAATATCAAAATCAATAATCATTAATTATGACTCTCATCCCAATGAGAAACCCTTATATCCTCCAAAAAGGTGTACTTTCCCTAATTAGGGTTTTCATAATTAAGAATTAGGGTTTCATAATTAAAAATAGGCTAAATAATTAATATTTAATTAAATCAATCAAATATTAATCTCCCTCAATACATGTTTGAAAGAGCCTGAACGAAATCCAATTGGAACAATTCTTCAAGTCAAAGCCAAGCCAAGCTCCATTAAGACACTCTATCCATCCTATCAACCTACGAGGGTCGCATAATAGGCTAACCACCAACTCTAAAGATGTCAACTGAAAAGGGGACACGACACATCCAATAATATGTGATCATTTAAAGTTGCTTACTTGAGCCCTTATTCCCATTTACACATGTCTAATGGTGTCTTTGAGCTAGAATATGATTTCCTTATGTTTTCTATGTAATTTGAAGGCTTTAATACATCTGAAATAATCCTAAAAACATTACATAATCTATTTTCATGATTACCTAAGGTTATAATTGAGATGTATTTCATATTTTATTGGATTTGTTTCAACTTTACATACCCCTTTTAAAGTTCCAATTAACTTATGGTTCATCCTTTTATTCCCATTATTAAAAACTATAGGGTTTGTGTACAAAGGGATTACCCTCTATTTGAGATAAAACAGAGGGAATTTCCCCTATTTTATCATTCAAAATAAATATTTTAAGAGTTATTCCAAGTGATAAATATTATCTATACCAAATCTTATCCCTTGTTCATGTCATTTGATGCCCCAACTTCTAAAAAACCTAATACAGATTGAGGGAGCCACACTGTGTGTATGACTATCATAAATTGGCAATATATTACCCTTAATAAGGGTTTTTTGATATGATCCCTTATTATACTAACCTCATGAGATTTTAATGCTATTTTAAATCCATTTTAATAACTTATTCATTATAACCCCTTCTAAAACCCTTCAAGTCATGTATTTCACTTGACTAATCCAAATACATCACTATATGTCCTATTTAGGTGAGGCACCTATAGAGATAATTACATAGATTAGACCTTGGAAACATTTAAATATCCATTTTTAGACTTTAAAATATTATTTTTAAAGGATTTATACCTAATCAATCCATACTTAGGCTATATCCACATCAATAAACCCAATCCTTTTGCTCTCTACCTCTCATAGTTAGCTACAATTGACTATGTGAGGTCCTGTAGGTTTTTTTTACTCTTGAATCCTATACCCTATAATCCATAGGAACCATATGAATTATTAGGAATCAATGTGATCTAATAAGTGTCACTATGTTCATAGGTTTCCATCTCCAAGCTCATGATATGCATAAGCAAGACATCATAGTCTACTATATATCAACATCTCAAATGAGACACCTATAGGTGTATATGAGACTCAAAATATAATGTTCTAACCTATTAAAATGATCCTTACATCATAAGTGATCATTGATATACCCTTCTCCCTGATAGGGTCATTAAATCATGGAAATGAAGCACAATTAACCAAGATTTAAACAGTTGTTATGGAAATGAATCTCTCTAAGTGTACTTTCACCAACCAAAGGTATTTGACCTATAAGTCCTCAAATATCTATACCAAGCATAAACCTACTAACTAGTTCTATTTGTCTAGCAGGGTGAAGAAGGAAAAAAATAGTCTTAACTTAATTGTGGCACTTATAGAGTATGTCAAGCATAGAAATGAGTTTGAAGAAGATGAAGATCCATTATGTGACCTTCTCCCACGTGTCACATTCACTTATGGGCCGTACAAGTGCCAAACTCCTTTTAAATTGGTTTCTTGATTGTTAGTTAGATAACCTACAAGATTTAGATGGGACTAACATTCTTGATATGGAATCTAACTTGTTGGATGTTTGAAAGGGGAATAAGACACTTGGACACTTTAAAAACCATGCCACATGCATTTATGACCCCTAAATGGATCTTAAGTGACTCAGAATGACATATAAACTAATAAGACTATGATCAAGGCTAACATGGCATTAAATTACATCAAATAGATAATAAAATACACTATGAAAAAATATTAGACCCATAAAAGATATAAAGATCAAGATTTTACTATAAGGGTCCCAATTTGACCTACAAGGTCAAATTGGGTCAAAAAATTGGTGACTCATAGAGGTATTATGGATGTTATGCTAAAGATCAATAACCTTATATTATCCATGGGCTTAGGGAGTCATCTAAAGTCTGAGACAAACAAGAAGACTTGACACCTGACAACAAGGCTTTAACTAAGATAAGATAACTAATTACCTCAACCACACAAAACAAAGGACACACACAAAGCAAAACAAAGACACATGTGTGCTCAAATAACTTAGGGAAAATAGAAAATAAACATGTATGCATAAATAATAACTAAGCATAATTCCTTTTTAGGATCAAAAGGAAAGTTCTTTGAATCTTCTTCTTCATGAGATGAAACATAGTGCCAAGCATGTTGCTCCTTCGATTGGTTATCTGGTAGATTAGACTTATTCCTTGGAACTTCACATGATTTTATCTCACATATATCATCATTAAATAGGTCTATAATGTAAATTTATTCCTCTTGAATTTTTACACATACCTCATACTAATTTTCACTCTTCATCTCATGATCAACATGCATCTTCTTTGTAGTCATGATTTTAAGAGGAGTAGTTTCTTTCTTTTCAAAAGATTGATACCATTAAAATATTTTTTTGACCTTTAAAGTCTGAGATTAAATTTTCTCTAGCTCATCTATGACATTTTGAAAATTTTCATCTTGTTTACCATCACTTGCAATCAACTCCAAGGAATTTGTATACCCCTTGAGAGACTCAAACTCATTACAAATGAGTAGAAATTACTACCATAAGTTATTATCTTCTCTTTGATTAGCATCATGAAGGGGAAAAACAAGATAATCTCTTTCATCCACTTATTTAGAATCCAAAAGGAAATCATCCAAGATTTCTTCTACACAAAGAAGGCATTCTCTATTATCAAAACAAGAAGAAGACTCAACACAAGGACTTATTTCATTTTCCAAATTTGGAAACTCTTGAGGACACTCAGGTTTTACATCAACTATTATAATCTAGTTTTGGTTCTTAAGGGATGTAATGTCTTAAATTTCCTTATACTTGTTAGTGATGTTGAGAAGAGGCATCTTGTAATCAGGTGATTTAGCTGAATGAGGCTACCAAGGAGCTATATTTTCTTAAAGCAAAAGTTCTAAATTCTTCTCAACCAAATGCTAATCTTTAGTTTCCCATACCCAATTTCCATCGAGGAAAAGGGTGATGGGGTGAGGACAAGATGAAATAGTTGGTGAAGGTGGCACATAGAAGTCAACATCATATTAATAATGACTTGGAGGGGATCCTTTTAGGATTTCTTAAGGAAGGGTAGGTAGACCTTGGGATAAAATAGATTGATTTTCTTCCTTCCATTTGACAATCTCCTCATTGAAATTTTATTTAGATTTATGAATCTCTTGGAAAAGGTTAGATGGGGTATGTTTAAGCATAGGATATTATTTTGGCTCTAAACCTTCCATCATACCTTGACTCAAAAATTTCATTCTCAACTCTAACTCCTCAATTTTCTTGGCTAGGTTCTATTGGAAAAGTCTGTCTTAAAGTTGATAGGCATATTCATGAGGATAAGGAATACAAGAGGGCTGATATGGAAAAAAAGAGGTCTCTTGAGGAAGGGTATGAGGGGCTTGAATAAGATCAATCTCTTTCTCAACTTCACACTCTTTATCAAGAATTTTATCCCCTTTAATTTCCCATGATTCCACTATCTTATTCTAGCTTAGGGTGTTAGGATTAGGAGTCTCTTATTGAGATGGTGATGAAATTTGAGGAGTATATTAATTACTCAATAAACTTGGGATCTCTTTAGGCTTGGATTCTCCACCTTGTCTCTAACTTGGAATTTTAAATCTAGGAGTTACTTCTTGAGAGTAAGTGAACATTAGATAGTGCAATGAGGGCCTAGACTCTACTTCCCTTGCTGATAAGATGAACTAATTCATTTTCTTATTCAATAACTTAATTTTAATCTAAATGTTTGCTTAAAAAATAAGGTTTGTTTTTCCAACTCTCTCTTCTAGTTAATTGGGAAAAATATGACTTTAATAAGATTGATTGGGTTCATGAGTAGGAATCATGTAGGATTGATAAAAATCTTTGGGAAATGGATATGGGGGATGATAGATTTAGGGAGGTTAATTTTCATGAATTATTAGCTTATCCTCTAAGTATGAAACAAGACCACTCACATCTAACATCTCACTTGTGATCCTTTACGAATTTGCTCTCTAAGTAAGTACCCAGGATCTCATAACTAGCTTGAATTCATTTATCACATTATGAATGAGATGGATAAGAACATATTAGACATGTCCCTTTGTGTGTTAGATCCATCATGTACATATCATATCCCAAGATATTTTTCTTGAAACCTAAAATAGACTAAGTTGAGAAGTGGTTACATTGGCTAGGAGAAGCAAAATATTGAGGAGGCTGGTTATATGTTTGATAAAATTCATGACAAGGTTGATAAGGGTCATATTAGAGCTGGTAAGGATCATGAAAAGGATCATAAGAATCATACAAAGGCTTATAGGGAGTGACATAAGCTTGATATACCTCACCAACTTGTGTAAACCAATACTCAACACTAAAAATAGCCATGTAACATCATTGGGAAAAAAGAACACAAAGAAAAATTACCAACAATATTCAAAAGGAAAACTTGGGAATATTGACTAGATGATGTAACTTCAGAGTCACCATCGATGCTTTGATATATGTTATAGAGTAAAATAATCTACATTTTGTTTTAAGTTTCAGTTTTGCACTCTAGTTTTTAACCCTGCGTGTTTCAGTTTCAAGGTAGTGAAGGTTTTGACACAGAGCATGGGTGCAGGTTTCCATTTTGCCTAAGTTTTGTCTAAGTCTCAAAGTCATGTGGAACATGCCAAGTGTCATCAGTCGAGACACATTATAATTTCTATAAGTTGCATAGAAAATGCCACATGTCTTGTTATATACCCATAAAGCTTGACAAGTGTCAACATCTGCATTTTAGTTTCTTATTATTTTTAAAAGCTTCTTTCAATAAGCTTCTCTCAAAGTCTTGTGGAGGGTGCCAAGTGGAAACTATAGAAGGTTTTAATATGTTTCTCTAAATGAAGCAGAAAGTTTTGTGTGTCCCTTTTTAAATCTCAATGGATACTGCCAAGTGTCAACATCCATAATTTCTTCCTTTTGTTTTGTTATTGAGTA
Organism: Torreya grandis; assembly: GCA_037957365.1. NCBI lineage: Eukaryota > Viridiplantae > Streptophyta > Pinopsida > Cupressales > Taxaceae > Torreya > Torreya grandis. Next base: position 1,484,579 of record JARHVA010002454.1, read on the forward strand.
AGGATTGTCGTGGGCCCCGGGTGAGTTTCTAAAGTAAGTAGAAGGTGCCAAGTGTCATCATCTGTGTGAATCTAAATGAGTCCCAAATGTTTCTATAGTGTTTTTAAAGCTCAGTGGAAGCTACCATGTGTCATCTTCCACAAGACTCTCAAAAGGTATCTAAAGCTTCTATAGACAAGTGGAAGCCACCATATGTCACTTGTTAAGATCAGTGAAAAGCACGACCTATCCCCATTCCCATTTTTGAATATGCTTAGGGAAGAAGTGTTATGGGTCCCATTTTCTATAAGTTGATAAAGTTTTGAAGTAGTAGATTGTGACAGATGACAAAGATGGAACACTCCCAATACAAAGACATAGTAAACAGTATAAGTTACATGGAAAGTGCCATGTGTTTTTTGTAAGTGCCATGGAAGCTACCAAGTGTCATTTTTTGGTGCCTCTTAAATAATGAGATAGTTTTCAAGTGAGGCAAGCAGATGTTGTCATCTATCTCAAGGGTTTTATTTCTAAAAGTAGCATAAAGTGCCACATGCTAAGTTCTTGTTTTTCCCAAAAAGATGAAGGAATTTCAAGTAAAGTGTGTGAGTTATGTTATTTTCCTTAGGGTTTATAGTCACAAAGACTAGAATATGCTGCCAAGTGTCCTCACCTATTTCATAGTGGGAAATGTCACGTGTATCTATTTCAGCCAATGAACATGTAGGGAAGCTAACCATTTCAGATCTGAAAGATATCTTTTATTAGACACTTCCAATTAAGTTTTCATTTCGTTAGACCATTGGGATTTTGATCATGTGGGAAATCTTGAGCTAGTCCTCTACTATAAATATGGGTTCAAATAAAAAGTTTAAAAGGATAACAACAAAAAGAAGAAAGGAGGAAAGGGAGAGAATTTTCTGCATATAGATTGTTATTAGAGATTTACAAGAAGTTTCTGAGACTTTCTTGTTGCGTCCAGTAATATCATTTGCCTTTGTTCTGTTTTCTTGATTCAAAAATTTTGTATAACTATGCATGTACCAATGCCTTTTATCTAACTAGAAAATTAATAAGAAGACTATGTTCTGTGCCTTTACTGATATTTTATGTGTTATTGCAAAATTGTCTAAGTTATGAGCCTTTGATTCTATTTGTTTTCATCTTTTACATTGATCATGCATTGTTTGCTCTTTAATGTAATTAAATATTATAGCATTATAGAGTTTCACTTTCGATGGATAACACGCCATCTTACATGAAGAGAAGAGGGGAAGGTGTAGCTTCACTATGCTTATTAATAAGGATCAAATCATACTCAGGTGCATCTCCATAATTAAATTTTCTTTCATTTCATTAGTGATTCCATTTAATTTCTATACCTTTTTCCCATAATATATTTGAGATAAAGAAGAGCTAGCTTCTTTAAAATATGGAGGTTGTTTCAGGTTGCAAGTCTCACATTCCTATAACTTCCCATTGTTGGTGTTGGAAATAGTGAAATTTTAAGTATCAATAGTTTTTGACATGCCTGGTGGGACAATCTCTTGAAGTTTCTTTCAAGACTGTATGAACTAGAGAGCTACAAGGAGTCAGAGTTATGCACTAGTGACAAGAGCTCAATCTGCTATGAACCTAGTTATTCTTTTACCACCATTAATAACTAATTCAAGAATAAGGGTCAATCAGTTTACAACAACACCAAGAGCAAACATGGGAGCACCTATAGCCCCAAGGAATTATGCAAATTAGAACACTAGTAGTCCTCTGATTCTCTCTTTACCACCAGCCACTTGGGATCCTATTTCAATAAATGCCTTAAAATCTCTACCAAAATTCATTGGGGAAGATTTCAAAACACTTGAAGAACATCTACATGATGTGTCTGATGTCTATATAATACATGTGATCACATAGTAGAATGTGGCTATAAGATTGTTAACAACTTATTTTAAGGGGAAGGCTCTGGACTGGTACAGATCTTTGAACCCAAATATAATATCTACATGGGATCAGCTTGGAGATGCTTTCTTTGAAATATTTGAAGAAAAGGGTGATAAATCTCTTTGTTGCAACAATTGATTACTATCCAAAGGGCACCACAAGAAGAAATGACTAATTTCAATTCAAGATTTCAAAAGACTTGGGAAAGAATTCTTGCTACAGCAAGACCATTACCAGGTATGGCTATAGTATTTTATCTTAAAGCCTTAAATTTAGATATATCAGTAATGATTTAGTCACTTGGAGGTCAAACTCTGCTAGAAGCCTATGACTATGCTGTCAAAGCTAAAAATAACTTAATAGATGTTGGAAAGTTGCCTTAAGGCCTCCCATGCCCATGTTCCCAAAGATTACCTTACCTTTGCCTCAAGAAGACCCTAATCACATAGCCCCACCTATGTCTCTGTATACATTTCCTCAACAACTTGCTAAAGTAGTTGTCCCTATCCAGTCATATGAGATGGATGATGTCAAAAGCATCTTAAGGACATTTTCTAATGAGATAATTAACCTAAAAAGATAGTAGAATCCTTATCTTAGACTCCAATATCAAGGTTACCAAGGAAATAGACCTCCATCACAGCCAAATCAGTATCAGGGTCCTCAAAGGCAAACTAACCTTCAGCCATTGAACCAATTAATTACAGTCCCTACACCCTCATAGACTGTTCTTCCTAATCTAGATAGGGAGATTATTCTAGGGTAGAAAAATTATGTAGATGGCACCAATGCCTAGTGTTTCCCTTGTAATAATGCTCATATGCCTAGAGATTGTTCCATGGGTAATCTACAACAAAAGATAAAAGAGAAAAGAAGAATGAATGGACAATTTGTAAATACTTTTGACACTCAACCCTACCAATCCCTTGGTATGCAAAATTCAGTCCTGATGGCTCAGATGTAAGGGATGTCCTTACAACAACAAGAAGAAATAGTCCCTAGACATGATTTATTTTCATGGGTTGAAGATGAAGAGTCAGTATTCTTAAATTAAGCTTCTACTTCAAAAAAACCATTGGTACAATCAGATTACTACACCAGAGCCAAGAGAAGGATGATGGAATGGCCTGAAGTTGTAAATAATGAAATTATGGGGATTCCTCCATTTCACGGTCATCAAAACATAGCTACTAGATAATAAATACCTCATCTAGTGTAGAACCATGTAATTTCTTGACAAGTTCAAGAAAAATCAATGTACCCTTATTATCTAAGAACCCAAACACTAAGACCAATGAATGTGGTGGATTAGCTAAAGAGGACCCCAGTACATGTGTCAATATTAGACATATTAGCTATTCCTGAGCAAAAGACACTATTGAAAGAAGCTTTATAGGGCCAAGCAATGCCTAAACATACTGGTACCAAAGGAGGACCTGCTGATAAGGAAAATCTCAAAGACATGGTTCCTCTACGGACAACAACCCTTTTGAATAATGCACCAGAGGTAAGCAAATCCAAACTAGATCCCTTCTATTTGACTTTGATAGTTGGAAAGGAACTGTTACATAATGTAATGATAGACTTAATGGCCAGTACTATAGTAATGCCTAAAAAAATAGTAGATGCTTTAAAAATAAAGTATGATCCACTTACTAGAGGAATTATACAGCTGGATGGGAAATTGGTGCAAATAATAGGGAAAATTAAACAAATCCCATTGCAATTGTATACTTGACCTAATAAATGTCAATAAAGATGTGGTAGTCATAGATATACCCCCTGTATTTGGCCTATGTTTATCTAGAGAGTTCACAGCCAAGATATGAGGATATATGTCACTTGATTGGTCTCACCTCATCCTAAGAACCAAATATGGTACAAAAAATAAAATGCTATCTGAGTCACTATATAAGGATCACATCACCAATGAACCAACCCCAAAATTAGAGGTAGCTCATGCTATGCTGAATAAAGAAGAAAGGGTCTTTGTTGAAGAGTTAGGTGACTGGACTGAACATGACCAAGAGGAGGAAAATAACCAATTGTTAACTATGATGCAAAGTGACTCATATGGAAATTATGACTCCACTGGTCTAGGAACTTATGCCATATTTGATGAAGACCATGAAATCACAAATGTTTTAAGGGAAAAAATGCCAAAGACTAAAGAATCTGAAAAGGAATCAAAAATTTGGACCTTAAATTTTGATGGGGCTAGAAGTAAAAATGGTGCTGGAGTAGGAATTTGTCTTGTTGCTCCAAATGGTGAGAAAAATTTAATAGCTATCCATTTCCAATTTGCTTGTACTAATAACAATGCTGAATATGAATCCTTATTACATGGGCTCATGTTAGCCAAGAAAAAGGGAGTAAAGAATCTGATAATAAAAGGAGATTCAGAACTAGTGGTGAAACAAATCAAAGAAAAGGCAATAGCCAAAAATGTAAGGATGAGATCCTATAAACACAAAATTTGTTACTTAATAGATGATTTTAAAGCTTTCAATATTGAAGTAGTTCCTAGAAGCCAAAAATATAAAGCAGATATGATGGCACAGATTGGCTCATAGTTTGACCCAACAACTAATATATTAGTCAATAATGAGTCAGTCAAAGTTATAGTACGGCCAACTATCCCAAAGAATGATGAAAATTGGCATGTATTTGAAAATGATTTTTAGGTGCTCTCATTTTTGCAACAGTCAAGGGAATTCGCTGATTAATTGAAAACCAAAATTGAAGAAGCATATGGAGACCAAATTATTCAATTAAAGACTAATAAGCTTCCTAAAGGCTTGATTACTTTAGAAAACCTATTTGATCTAGAAGATGTAAGCCTATAGGAGAGAAGGTTTCAAGTCAATAAAATAGATTATTCTAAGATACAAGTGAGTGAAGCGAGAAAACTTAAGATTGGAAATTCCACAACCCAAGAGAAAAGGGAAAGACTAATTGACATGTGTGAAAGATATGACAAAGTAATAGCCTGGACCTATGAAGACCTTCATGGCTATAATAGAGACATCATTCAAAACACCATAGAACTAACTAAAGGATCTAAGCCAGTCAGACAAAAGTAGAGGCCAGTGAATCTAAAGACTGAACCTCTAATGGTGGATGAGTTGTAGAAACTCTTAGAATCTAAAATAATTTTTCCAATCAAACACTCAACCTGGGTATCCAATCTAGTACCAGTCAGAAAAAAGAATGGTGACATAAGGCTCTATTTGGATTTTAGAGACCTAAATAGACCATCTCTGAAAGATCACTATCCCCTTCCCTCTATGGAACAAATTTTATAGACTATGGCTAGATCAAAGAGATTTTCCTTGCTAGATGGTTTCTTTGGATACAATCAGATTTGGTTGGTTGATGAAGACCAACACAAGACTAAATTTACTACCAAATGGGGAACATTTGCATATGCCAAGATGCCATTTGGCCTATCAAATGTTGGAGCCACTTTTCAAAGAGCAATGGATGTAGCATTTTGAGAACTCATAAATAAAATCATTTTGATTTATCTTGATGATCTCACCATTTTTTCAAAGAATGTTGTTGATCATTTTGATCATCTGGAATCTATTTTTAAGAAGTGTCTAGAGTTTGGAATATCCCTAAATCCCAAGAAGAGTATTTTTGCAGTACCTCATGGAAAACTACTGGGACATATAGTATATAAAGAATGAGTCTCAATAGATCCAAAGAGAGTCATAGCCATAATGAACTTGTCCCTACCAGTAAATAAGAAGGTAGTTCAGTCATTTTTGGGAAAGATTAATTTTGTTAGTCAGTTCATATCAGACTTTGTAGGCCTAATGAGACCAGTGAGACTCTTATTGAATAAAGACCTAGTGTTCAAGTGGACTACAGAAGGAATACAAGCTTTTGAGGAGGTCAAGAAAGCAATTTCAATAGCCCCAATACTTAGTAACCTAGACTTCTCTAAGTCTTTTATAATGTATGTTTATGGAGGAGAGTTTAGTAATGCTATTATCCTAACACAAAAAGATGATCAATAAGAGGGAAAACACCTAATAGCCTTTTTCTCAAGGACTCTTAGGGAGTATGAAGACATATATAACTTTGTGGAGCAATAGGCATATGGTATCAGTAAATAAGATTATGATACTTGTGGCTCATCCTAGTGTTAGAGAATACATTATGGAAGGTGAAATTACTGAAATAAAAGCAAACTAGATAACAAAGATCCTTGAGTATGATGTAGAGGTCAGACCCACTAAGCTGGTCAAAGGTAGGGGGTTGTGCCAATACATGGTTCAAGATATGGAAAAGATGATAACTGAAGAAATAAAAAAGGAAAACGTATTGAGGATACAAGAAATTAATCAAAACTCTTAGGTCACAAATAGAATCCATTTTATGAAACATGGGATTTTCCCAAAAGATCTCTCTCAAGACAAGAGGAGATATTATAGGCAGCAAGGGGTCCATTTTTTTTTAATTAACCAATTTATTTTTAGAAGAAATACTGATGGCATACTTGTAAGATGCATAGAGAAAGATGAGGCTCAGAAAATACTACATGAAATGCACCATGGAGTCTCAGGTGGACATTTTTTTGCAAGAACCATAGCTATAAAGATAAGTCAGGTAGGTTATTTGTGGCCCACTTTATTTATAGACTGTTATCAACTGGTTAAAATGTGCCAATCTTTTCAGTATTATGTGGGGAAGAGAAGGAATGCAGAAATGCCCCTTAGTCCTATAATTATTGATGAACCCTTTGCTCAATGGGGTCTTGACTTCATTGGAATGATCAATATGGTGTTGAGTATGGGACACAAATAGATTCTAACTACAACAGATTATTTTACTAGATGGAGTGAGGTAGTGCCACTCAAAGAAGCAACAGAAAATGTAATCCTAGACTTTCTAGGGGATATCACTACTCACTTTGGGCCTCCTCATACCATAATTTTAGATAATGCTAAGGCATTTTTTGAGGCAAAAATATCTGAATTTACACTAAAGTATGGAATCTATTTGAAAACTTCCTCAAATTATTACCCTCAGGGTAATGGTTTGTTAAAATCAACCAACAAGAACTTGATTAGACTTATTATGAGAATAGGGGTTGATCATCATAAAGAGTGGCATAAAGTGCTTAATATAGCAATGTGGGCTGATAGAATTATGCCTAAACAAGTGAAAAAGATGTCCCCATATGAATTGGTCTATGGTAAGCCTACTATAATGCCCCTGAGCTTGGAGATTCCTGCTCTCTAATTATTAAAATAGATTGAAATTGAGAAGAATGGCCCCATGCAGGTCAAACTTGTTGAGCTCCTAGAAGTTCAAGAAAAGAGGGATACAACACATGAATCATTAATGAAACATCATAAAATAATAAAATACTACTTCAATAAGAAGACTTCAAACCCCCATTTCAAAGTAGGCTTAGTTGTTTTGAAATGGGATGTGAGAGCTGCCAAGCTAGGTCGACACACTAGATTTGAGGCATTGTGGACTGGCCCCTATAAAATTTGTACATGTAAATAACAAAATTCATTTGAACTCAAAATAATGGACTGTGAACTCAAAGAGATTCCTATGAATGGGATCTACCTGAAACATTTAATTTAAGTAGTATCTCCCATGTATTATAGTTAGATAGTTTCCCTTTCCTTATTATTCTGCTTTCCCAAATTTTTTCCCCACTCTTTCTTTTAATATGTGTTCTATGAACACATGGCCATAGCTCAAATTATTTTCAAAAATTTCAAAACTCTGTCATTCATTAAATCTCTCTTAAATCCCAAAATTTTCTAAGGTACCTTAAGAACTGTAGAGTAAAATACTCTACATTTTGTTTTAAATTTTAGTTGTGTGCTCCAGTTTTTGACCTTGCACATTTTAGTTTCAAGGTAGTGAAGGTTTTGACACAGAGCGCAAGCACAAGTTTTCATTTTTCCTAAGTTTTGTCTAAGTCTCAAAGTCATGTGGAACATGCCAAGTGTCATCAGTTGGGACACATTATAAATTCTATAAGTTGCACAAAAAATGCCACGTGTCCTGTTATATACCCATGGAGCTCAACAAGTGTTAGCATCCATGTTTTAGTTTCTTATAATTTTTAATAGCTTCTTTCAATAAGATTCTCTTAGAGTCTTGTAGAGGGTGCCAAGTGGCAACTATGGAAGGTTTTAATATGTTTCTCTAAATGCAGTGGAAAGTGATGCGTGTCCCTTGTTAAAGCTTGGTAGAGACTGCCAAGTGTCAACATCTACAGTTTCTTCCTTTTATTTCATTATTGAGTAAGGATTGTGGTGGGCCCTGGGTGAGTTGCTAAATTAAGTGAAACATGCCAAGTGTCATCATCCATGTGAATATAAATGAGTTCCAAATGTTTCTATTGTGTTTCTAAAGCTCAGTGGAAGTTGTCATGTGTCATCTTTCGTAAGAATCTCAAAAGGTATCTAAATCTTTTATAAACAAGTAGAAGCTACCACATGTCACTTGTTAAGATCAGCAAAAAGTGCCACCTATCCCCATTCCCCCTTTTGAAGTTGCTCAGGAAGGAAGTTTTATGGGTCCCATTTTCTATAAGTTGATAAAGTTTCGAAGCAGCAAATTGTGATAGATGACAAAGATGGAGCACTCCCAATACAAAGACATAGTAAAGAGTATAAGTTACGTGAAAAGCGCCATGTGTTTTCCGTAAGTGCCATGGAAGCTACCAAGTGTCATTTTTTGGTGCCTCCTAAATAATGAGATGGTTTTTAAGTGAGGCAAGTGGATGATGCCATCTATCTCAAGGGTTTTTTTTCTAAAAGTAGCAGAAAGTACCACGTGCTAAGTTATTATTTTTCCCAAAAAGATGAATGAATTTCAAGTAAAGTGTGTGAGCTATGTTATTTGCCTTAGGGTTTATAGTCATAAATACTAGTAGATGCTACCAAGTTTCCTCACCTATTTCACAATGGAAAATGTCACGCGTATCTATTTCAGCCAATGAACTTGTAGGGAAGCTAACCATTTCAGATTCAAAAGATATCTTCTATTAGACACTTCTAGTTAAGTTTTAATTTGGTTAGACCATTGGGATTTTGATCATGCAAGAAATCTTGAGCTAGTCCTATGCTATAAATATGGGTTCAAATTTTAGGTTCAAAAGGATAAAAACAAAAAGGAGGAAAGGTAGAGAATTTTCTGCATATATATTGTTATTAGATATTTACAAGAAGTTTTGGAGACTTTGTTGTTGTGGCCAGTAATATCATTTACCTTTGTTCTATTTTCTTGATTCAAAAAGTTTGTATAACTATGCATGTATCAGTGCCTTTTATGTGATTGGAAAATTAATAAGAAGACTGAGTTCTATGCCTTTGCTGATATTTTTTGTGTTATTGGAAAATTGTCTCGAAGTTGTGAGCCTTTGATTTTATTTGTTTTCATCTTTTAGATTGATCATGCATTGTTAGCTCTTTAATGTAATTGAATCCTAAAGATAGCTTCACTATGCTTAGTATTAAGGATCGAATCATACTTAGGCGTATCACCATAGTTAAATTTTATTTCATTGCATTGGTGATTCCATTTAATTTCTATCCCTTTTTCCCACAATATATTTGAGATAAAGAAGAGCCAACTTCTTTAAAATCTAGAGGTCATTTCAGGTCACAAGTCCCACATTCCTAAAACTTCCCATTATTGGTGTTGGAAACAACATAATTTTACACATCAATAGATGCCTCCAAAGGTTGATGTGTTGAAAGACAACACCAAAAAACATTTCAACTTCTTGGATAACAAGTCCCACTAGGCATGCCAAAAATTATTGTCACTTAGATTTTTACCCTTTGAGGATATGTCTTATCTTTCTTCATCTAAGTGGCAAAATTGAAACACTTCTAGGTTGTGGGTAGCCTAAGAATGAGGTGAATCTCTAGATAGGGATAGATCCCTTGATTTACCACGTTTAGATCACTACTCCACCTATTCTTGTAAGGAAAAGGGAGATAAAACTAAAATTAAACTATCCTAAAGATGGTGATACACAAAAATTACTCATGACTACCACCCAACTTCATGTCACACATGAGGCCAAGAGACTAACTAGGAATACACTACTCTAATTTGAATCTTCTCACATTCGTATTTCATTATGAGGTTGTGATGAATGTTTTGGATAGGAGGACTAGATAAGAGGCCTAAAATTTAATATTTGAATAAACTAACTCAATCAACCTTGAAACTTCATAGAACACTTCACATGGCCTACAAGAAGAAGCTTTCAAGTTGTAAATAGGTGAGAGAATGAGACAATAATGTTAAGGAAACAATAGTCATCACTAAAAAAGATCAATCATTCAAGTGAACACACTATGAAATATCATAGAAGAGGTAAAAAATAGTAGTCTTTATTGATACATGGCATGCAAATGAGTAGGGCTTCACCATACTTAGGTAGAGTATATCTTACAAAGGCCAAAATGGCTAGTTCTTATAGAAATTGAGAGAGAGAAGAGAAGAATATAGTAAAAATGTCACAAGGACAAGTGTTAAGATTATATAAAGAGTTAACTGTACATGAGAAGATAATTTGAAATTGATCATGAAAAGTTTGAAAGCACAAGTGTTAATTCAAGGCATGGAAATCTTGAAATGTGGCATGAAATACCCTTTGCTATCTCCAAAAACCCATATTGGAACGTCTCAAAACTAACTATGGATAGGTATAATGATTATAATTAGAGGGAAAGGTAACATACATGCTTATCCATGCATTATTTGCATTCTTAATCACTTGGATTCCTCTAAAAGTGAGCCATCACTGCCTCTAGTCAAAGACAATTCTCTTTCACACACCTTGCACACTTGGATTCTAAAATGGATTTATTATTTCATTAAAATCCATAAAAGGGAGTGGATAACACTTGGAAATACCTTACATGGGCTTATAGTCATTAAACACACCTTAAAATAAGCATACTTGAAGTTCTTCACCCTTCTCACTATCATGTTCACTATGCTAGTTCTAACTGGCTGAGATGATATTTATTATAGGAACAGTAAATATTATTTATAAGGCATGAAATATAAATTTTTATTTCTATTATGTCTCAATATTCCTTCCATAGTTTATTTCATCTCTTGAAACCTCCTAGAATCTACACAATGTACAAAATAATCAAAAAAAGTAATTTTGTACCTTATCCATATAGATAAGGAATGCCTAAATTAGATTTAAAGGATATATTCATATTCATATTAAACCTCCATATAATTTCATGTTAATTACATCCCATTTGGATATATCTCCATCTTCATTTATTTCATCAACTCATTATCATAGGGTTTGGTAGAATTTTAGGCTCATTCTGCTCTTAAGATTTGTTCATGAAGATTTGATACTGGAATTTCCAAAAAAATTAAACAATAATTATGTTAAATACCCCTATAAAATTACCCAAACTCCTTATATTCCCATGCATAACATTCAATAATATGTGAGAATCTAAATTTGCTTTCTCGAGCTCTTTCTAAAATTTACATAGGCCTAATGTTGTCTTTGGGCCAAATTATGGATTACTTATGATTTATATTCAATTTTAAGTATTTATCACATCTTAAAAACCTATACAAACATTAAAATATATATTTTTATGATTACCTAAGGCTATAATTGAAATTGACCTCCCATTTGGATTATAGGCCTAACCATGCCTAATAGGCTTGCTTGCATATTTGAGGGTTTAGAGAACCCTATTGAGTTTCATCCTTATATGAGATTTTTTTCATATTTTAATTTATTTTTTAAAACTCCAAAAACCTCTTTGAAATTTCCAATCGACTTCTGGTTCATCCTTTCATTCCCATTCTAAAAAACTATAGACTTTATGCACAAAGGGAGTGCACTCTATTCGAGACAAAATAGAGGGAATTTTCCCTATTTTATCATACAAAATAAATGTTTTAGGATTTCCTAAAAGTGAAAATTATTATCCTTAAAAAATATTGGCCAGTTTTTAGGTCATTTAACCTCGTAACTTCTTAAAAAACCTAATACAAACTATGAGGGAGGTAGAGTGTGTCTATGACAGTCATAAACTAACTATGTATTACCTTGGAAAATGGTTTTTATGCTCTAATACCATGATATGAGGACCTCATGAGATGTCAATTATATTTTAAATAAATTCCAATAACTTATTCATTATAACCCTTGCTAAAACCCTTCAAGTCATGTATTTCACGTGATTGGTCCATATACTTTATTGTGTTTCCTATTTAGTTGAGGCACCTATAGGTGCAGTTGCATGGATTAGACCATAGAAACATTTAACCATCAATTTTTATACCTTTAAATATAATTTTTAAAGTTTTTTGACCTAATAATTCCATGCTTGGGCTATATCCACATCAATAAACACAATCCCTTTTCTCTCTACCTCTCATAATCATCTACATGTGATAATATGAGGTCTTGTAGGTGTTTTTACTCTTGAAACCTATATCATGTAATACATAGGAACCATATGAATTCTGGGGAATAAATTTGATATAAGTTTCTCTATGTTCATATGTTTCCATCTCCAAGCTCATGATATGCATATGCAAGACTTCACAGTCCACTATATATCAACATCTCAGGTGAGACACCTATAGGTGTATATTAGACTCAAAATATAATGTTCTAAACTCTTTAAATGGTCCTTAGATAATAAATGATATTATATATATAATTTTACCCCATAAGTTCATTTAATCATAGAGATACATTTTATTTACAACCTTGGGTGCTAGAGACCTTCTTTAGAGCTCAAATCCTGTAGGTGTTACTATCTGACTTTAGCGTATAAAAGATCAACTTTGAGCCTTCCTAGTAAGAAAACAACAAGAATAAATCACGTTATTACTTTTCCAAGATGGACATCCATGATAATAATATAGAATGAGTGCACCTAGAGTGATCAAAACTCAACATGTCATTGTCCCAAGACATCTCCAAAATGGCTAGGTGTTCTATTTTCCTATTTTAGGAAAAAGGTCCCTGTACTCAGTCATCATCCTAAAATACAAATTTAAAGGCCTATTTGATACTCTATCCTCTTAAACATGTCTATCATGAAATTTAATTCACACTTAGGACTTCAAGAATATTATATGCCTTCTAATTTCCTCCTTCAAGCATTCTTAATTCTCTGTTAACACCACTTGTAGGTGGTCATTCTCATGTACAGAAAACAAATGTGAGTTTGAGAGGTGGACATGGGGTGAATACCTTACATTTATTATTAGACCTTATAAAACATTGAAAACACAACTCTTTCATCATGAAAGACCTAACACTAGTCTAGAACTCCATTTTAGTATTCTTACCCCTATAGGTGTTATGGAGCTGTAGACAGAATAGTGGGTAGGAACATGAGTCATACACATGATGTATGATCCTTCAAAAAACATTGTTAATAGTTAAAATGCTAAAATGGATCCCCTTGAACTTGTGAAAATTTGAAACAAGTCCAAATAGCCTCATTTCAATGTGACACTCTCTCTCCATGGCACTTATAAGTGCATGTTCATGGTAGACTATGTGCATATGTTATATTTTGTTACCACAATCAATTTATACACAATTTTAAGGATCCAATTTTTTTCCCCCAATTTTAAATACATTTATAACATCTTTATACCTTCACTACACCTACTTGAGCATTCTAGATAACTTAATACATGTGACTAGAAGTGAGAAAGGTAAAAGAGTTGACTATGAACATGATAAAGATGTAAATTTGATCAAAGCCTGATGAATTGAAACCTAAAATGGAAGGGAAGAATAATTATGTAATTGAGACATGAGAATCATCATATTCTATTCACATGAGACCTCTATAGATACCCAAACATTCTACAAATAAAGAAAACTTTGACTAAGGCCTCACATGGTGACACCTTCTTACAACATGAGATGACTTGCCTATCAAAACACCATGAAACATGAAATAAATCATGGAGATAATGTTTAGAGAGATCCATCATTATCTAGACTCAACATCATTAGCTATATTATACATACTTATCCAAATTAGAGCAAAACCTATAGGGTGAAAAAAATAGAGAGTAGAAAAACATAGTCAACTTGTTAGAGATGATTCATAAATAAAAATTGACCAATATTTGAACAAATGTTATGGAAATGAATCTCTATGATTTTAATTTCACCTCCTAAATAAATTTTTTTGGAATGTTCTCTAATTTTCCATATCAATAATAAACTTGATCGCTAGTTTTGTTTGTTTAAAAGGGTGAAGAAGGAGCATAATAGTTTTAGTTCAAATTTGGAACCTCTAAAGTATGTAAATAGTGGAAATGAGTTTTATCAAAATTAAGAAACATTAAACAAACTTATACCATGTGTCACATTCCCTTATGGGTTGTACAAACACCAAACTCCTCCTTTTTAGTTGGTTTCTTGATTTTAAGTTAGTTAACCTAAAAGATTCAAATGTAACTAACATTAATAATAGGGAATCTAAGTTCTTGGATGTTTTAAATGAGACTAAGACACTTGGATACCTTGAAAACTATGACACTTGCATTTATGACCCCTAAATGGCTATTAAGTGACTCAAAATGACACATAAATTAGTTAGACCATGATCAAGGCTAACTAAGCATTAAATTAAATCAAATAGATAATAACATACCCTATGAAAAAATATTATACCCTTAAAACATATAAAGATCAAGATTTTACCTATAGGGGTCCTAATTTGACCTACAAGTTTTAATTTGCTCAATAGTAACATCAATTTGTATACCTCATTAGGTAATGGAGTTGGTACAATGTTAGGATGTGACTTCCTAGCTAACACACCACTAGGACTAGTAGGAAGTTGATGAACTCCACCCCATGTGGTTAAAATAAAAGAAGGGTATAAGGAAAATATAAACTTTGTGTTTTTAGGTCACCCAAAAGGGGAAAAAATATGCATAAAATAAACCCACAAGACACACAAGAAACAAGAATTAAAAAATTGTATGAAATAAAAAAACATGGAAAATAGACAAGTTTTTATAATAACCCAAATGAAAATCTGAATTAATTTTAAGACCAAATTAAGATGTGTAGAAAAATAATGTATTTCACTTAGTATCTAAAACCCATTTTTTTTATCAAGGTCATGAAACAAAAACAATTATAAGTTTAAGATAGGCAATAAATTTTTATCTTTAAGGTCTTAGGTTTTTGTTAAAAAAGTGATTTCACCGATATGTATGCAATGTCAATTTCACTGATTACATAGCAATTTCACTGATTACAAAAAATAGCACATAAAAAGAAAAAAAATATGAAATGGTGAATTCATTGATTAACAATTCAAATTCATTGATTAATAGGTAAAATTCAATATTAATATAACCATTTCACTTATTTGAAACCTATATAGACAAAACAAAAAATATTGAAAGGGTGAATTTTCTCGTTATGTGGCAATTTCACTGATTCTTGAGTAATTATGTTGATTATAAAAATAGTACATAGAAAGTATGAAAGGGTGAATTCACTTATTATTATGCCAAAATATCTAATTGGTAGGTCAAATTTTATATTTACAGAGCCATTTCATTGATTTAAACCTATACATAGAATATAATATGAAGTGTAAAGGGTGAATTAATTGATTAGTGTGTTGAATTAGCTAATTGAAAGGGCAATTTTACCAATTCCATAACAATTTTGTTAATTCCATAACCTATAAATAGAATAGAATACAAAGTATGGAAGGGTAAATTCACTAACTAATAGGTCAAATTTATTGATTGGTAGGTCAAATTTGCCATTTTAGGGAAGAAGTCACTATTTAATAGGTTAAATTCATTAATTTCACATGGAACAAAGATTAATGATTTTTTTGAATAAAAAAGGTGAATTCAACTAGTTACTAGGTTAATTATGGTAATTAGAAGAATGCTAATGGTTTAAAATAAATTGGGATCCTATGAAAATTTTGGGTCATTAACCCTAATACATATCTTAATTATGATATCACCTAACTATAACCCATTTGTATGACTTAAAAGGTTTAAAAGTCATGTTGGTCCATGATAAATATTAATGGGTACCTTTTAAAATGTTTCATTAATGTCTAGTTTATTAAGTTCTATAATGAAGTAGCTTGTTTAAAAAGTGCTCTTACAAGGGGTTATTATTTTAGGGCCCAAGATATGATTCCTAAGACTCAATAAAGATTACTTAATTAAGGTTTATGAATCATGGTATTGATTTGGCTATGCCAAAAATTGTAATTCGATACTATGATGTACCTTGATTTTAAGTTGTAGATTAAGGTCCAAGTTAGATTCCATATTTAGAGTTTACAAATTTAGACTTTTACCTTTTATTTTATCATGTAATTTGATAACTTCCACATTATTTCCTTTATATAGGAACCCAATACCAACTCATCCTCAATCAATATGTGGTAGTATCATATGCACTAGCCACTCAACCACATAAAATCCCAAGATTTATCACATATCTCTTTAGCATTAAAAATTATTGTGACCTAATGAACCAATGGAAATTTTACATTTGTCACTCAATCATAATGTTCTATGTTCAAAGAGAAATTACAAAAGGTCTATGACCCAACCATCTAATTGTAGCATGCCACTTGGCACTCAATCACAACCTTCTTAGGATCTTACTATTTACTCAATTATCATGACCTCATGACCCAATGGGAATGTGTCACTTGTAATTAAATCAATATATTTGATCTTTAATAATATTTATAACCCAATTATGGCATGCCATATGGGGCCTATTCATGGATTTCCAAGACCTTAATTGATTTTTATAGTCTTATGAAAAAGTGATATGATCTCATCATGCCACTTCACACTTATTCATGCCCTACATGCCCCCATATCTAAGGTATAAAGTTAAATATCTCAATATTATGATTTCACAAAAAAATTATACCTTAAACTAGTAACCTAAATCTTGGATTGTTGGATGCCACATGGACTATACTTAATAATTGAAACCAATGGGTTGAGGACACATGGACCCCTTATCTCATGGTAATAACATGATTAAAAGAAACCATGAAACCCAAATAAGTGATCCAATTAAAATATTACACATGGAAAACTATCATGATGGTTGGGTCCATTAAAAGTATCATTTAACAAATTTATACGACAACATGAGCTAATGAGAGCTTGTCATTTGGCAAGCCTGTAAAGGTCTCAAGGCCACATCATCCCAAAATAAAATGGATCAAGCCATGAAAAATCAAGTAAAATGTATCTAATAAGAAGGTGACACTTTTAATAATATCTTGCAATCCACCCAAATAGCCTAATATTCAAAATAAAAGGTTGAAGTGCACGAAAAGGTGCCAAGTGTTGAGCATGTGTCATGTATAGAACCTAGGTGAAACATAGTTTTTTATAGATCACTATTCATAGGTAAAAATTAAATGTTTATAGGGCTTGTTTTGGTAGTTACAAATCCAAGACACTTCAAGGGAAAAGTCAATCCTATGATAGTAGGCCTCATAGACAAAGTAAAGGTAGTGATTGGTTGATTCCTCAAAGTGGATTTTTAAAGATGTTAGAATAAAATTGAATAACCACCAAAGATTTAAATAAAATCAAGTTAAAGATACATTCCATCTATGACTTGTATCTTTTGGTTTAAATTCTAAAATTTAGAGTTTAAAATTTGTTGTCTCAAGTCATTACATTCACTTTCAGTTGTTATCTGCTAAGAACTCTAAAGTATTTTATGACTATTACTAAGGACCTATGTGTATCAACTCACTCTTAAAGTAATCCACAACATAATCAATAGAAAAATAGAATCATGGATGAAGCTAAAACATCTAGAGCCACCAAGCTATAAAAATTTCCATTCATCTACTCTTATGGAATGAACATCATCTTCCAAGACACCAATTTCAACTTAACTACATTGACCACTAAATACAAACATTATAATTATTTAATATATCATGTATAAGGGACTTCAAATAGAGATAATGATGATGAGGAAGGCTCAAATGATGTAGAATATAGGTTGGACTTTCTATCACTAAAATTTATAGGGTTACACAATGCTTCATCTAACCCAAAGGTACTCCCCTACGTAGACTTAGTATATCAAATGTTTCTATTATCTAGGTGTGTTAAGAATATGATTAAGTATTTTAACTTGGGATAAGACATTGATTTTATAACCAAGTTATCTTTTCAAGATTATTATGATCTACCCAAACTAGAGATTGCTTATGACTAGGAGACTGTGACTTAATGGCTCTAAACCCATAACATCAAAGAAATTTTGAGAGTGAGTAGAGAATAAGGGGAAATTTGTGTTCAAATCCAAAATCATCCATATCCTCATAACACAATTTATAAAGGGAGTGAAAATGGGTATTTCAATGATCAATAAGTTGTATGGGGCCAAGGACATAGGCCATGTAGATGAGAAGTGGGTTATACTTCTATCAATGATAATAGATGTTTCCAAGGTTCCCCCTTTAGAGGAAATCATATCCTAAAACTTGGAAACATATATTAGGAATTCATGGCCAAGAAAGGGAATTATTTTTATATGATGTCCTACTTAGTGGATGTTATCTTCACTAGATAAAAGTCCCCCTAATTCAGTAATTGGGATCTAAAACTAAAGTAGATTGTGCTTGACACCTTTTGAAAGGTGAGAATGTAAAAATATAAATAGGAGATGAGGGAAATAATAAATAACTTCTACTCAATAGTATTAGGGCCATCCATGAGAGGCATATACTTAGGTTATTAAAAGAAATTATAACAACCCTAATAACCTTGGGAGCCTATTGGTACTATCTAGAATGCAATGTGATGGAGATAGTAGGAATTAAGATAGGCCCCTTTAGGTTGCCTACCATAGTGTTAGACAAACTAGCTAAAAAAAAATTTGCCTTTATCTAATCATAAAGGTGGATGGACTATGCAAGAAAAATAAGAGAGGATTGGTTCATCCTCATTTATCTAATAGTGGTTGTTTTAGAATTCAAAAATAAAACTTAGTCATCGTTACCACTAAGCAAAGACCTGCATTCAATTTGGAAAGAGATACCAATAAGGAATGGGACCCTAAAAATTTAAATTTCAAACACTATAGCAAGCATAGGGCAGCTCTAAGTATCACCTATAGTCATGAACATGAGGATGAATACAAGTTCTACATCAATGCATCTAATGACACATAAGTGAAGCAGATATTAAATGATACCAATATCCTATAGTTTAAGTAGATGTTGGAATATGTAGATTTTATCAAGTTTTTGAACATAAAGATACTTAAGAAGAAGCATCTACATTTGTAGTCCATGTTATTGGTGCTAAAGAGGAAAAGCCAACTAACCACTAACTTAGTCAGAGAATATTGAAAGCATTGTCTACTACTTTAGATAAGGGAGGAACTAATACTAAATGGCATATTGAGTAAGCTTATATTTCAAGAGCTACATATAATATCCCATCCCAAGTACAAATTATTACCTCAGTACAAGTGAGACATTTAATGTAAGTGGTAGTTATACTTATTCCAACATGAGCAGTTTTAGCATTAGGATTGTCTCCATTACTTTTTATCAAGGAAGAATGAGGACTAACAGGTCATGAATACATTTATTTACCTCTTACATTCTTATATAACCAAACCTTTAGTATATTTGGTAAGATTAAAATCCTATACCACATGAACCTCTTACCCTATTGATTCTTCACAAACTTGTAATTAGACCCATGACTATGCCATTACCCATTGTCAACCCTTTCATTATATCATCCACTTCTAATGTCTCAATAATGGCCAATTTGCCTGTAATTCTACTTGAGCCTATACCTAGGATGAGTACCCAATTACCAAATAAAAGGCCCACTATTTTCATCTGCTAGGTTCTTTTATTCCTAACTAGTACTTCAACTAGCACTATCTCTCATTTGTCCTCAATAATGACACTTCCCACTTCATCCCTCAATTTTGCATTTGCCCTAGTCACTTTTATAGTTGCTTCCTAGATATTTTCCTTCTAAGGATTAACACTAGATCAGTAGTTTAATAAATCTATATAGCCTTTAAGTGCTTCTTCAGATAAATCATGGATAAAACAAATGCATTTAGCTATAATGTAGAACTAAGATTTGGTCATAGTGGACCCTCCATAGGTTACATTGGAATTTTACAAGAATGTTGGATAAATGAAGAGGTTAACCAAGAGGAAGGGCACCCATCCTGACCAAAAAATTGTATATGAGTCAAAAGAGACCTAATTTTAGCTAACCAAGAAAAAAAGAGTCATACCTAGCCAAAAATAATAGTATGAAGAGGACTCTCTCTTAACTATAAAATTATATGGTGATGCATCTTTTGAATTGATAAAAAGAATATAGTAGAGACCAAATGATCTAGAATAGTAACACAAATCCACATTGTTGGTGGAGACCATAACAAGGTAAAATGGATTGTGGAAGTAATGTTTCATAGATTGAACAACTTGGCCCAATGCGAGGGAAAAGGGGATGAAGTCTACAATAGAATTCTAAAGGCCAAAGGTGAATATGGAACATATGACAATAAGATAATCAACTTGGTAAAGTTGATTCAAATGAAAAAAATTGAAGAGTTAAACTTGATCCCATTAGAGGACTTGAGAATTGCTTAGTCATATGTAATTAGAATAAGGAAATATTTGAACTAATGGATTGATGAAATGAGATCCATGGGCTAGTCTCTCACCCAGTAGGGTGATATAGTGATAAATTTGAAGAAAAGGCTAAGATCATGTACCTTGCCAAAAAATATGGTTTAAATGTCAAAAAATATTAATTTTAAGCCTAGTTAAAAACTATATTCAATTTCTAGAAATAAGCAATGGCTAGAGGAGTGACCTTCGGGTAGGAGATGTTAGATTTGGAAACATCTACCAATCAGAGAATTGAAAAGGCTATAGGACCTCTCTTGAGAAAGCATGATGCAATGGTAATTATTATAATAAAATTACTAAAGTAATATATTATCGATATAAAATTGATTAACAATGATTATAAGAGATTTTATAAAGCACAAAGAGGGTAGATAGTAGCTGAGAAACAAGCAGGTAGCAGGACATAGATGGTCACCATAGGATCTTCTTCCTCCTTATCCCATCTAAGAATCTTTTTTTATTTATCCACACCAGGAAGCACTCCTTCAACTATTATGGGTTCACAATCATATTCTTCTACACTAAGAGATTCATCATCGACTAGACTAGGAAGATCCTAGCCCATCACCTTATGTGTGAAATAACCATTTGTTGGGATTTCTCTTGATAAATTTCATGTCCTAATTCCCCTCAATGAATTATAAAAGATTCCCTTATTTTGAATAAGGAATATACTTTATTTTTAGGACATAATGTACTTTGTTCATTAAAATATGTCATATGTCTAGCTATTTTATAATCATCTTAGTCTTGAAGAGGCCTAAATATAATGGTTTTCCCCATTAATTATATTTTATAATTTTTTTTTTGAAATTAATGAAAAGAGAAAGGATTCCTGTAATTTTCTCACTATTTCATTATTTTCATATTTCTCAAGCTTTGATAATAACACATGATTTCAATTTTTAATGGTTAAATCTGATAGGAGTGTTTTGAATGCATCTTTCTAGTTTTTTATTTTTATTATGTTAACAAAGTTTGTCTACGTATGATATTTACTTCTACTCTAGAAATAAATGTTCTTAAATAAATATATTGTAGGTAACTATTTGAAAGCCATATTTGTTAGATATATGCATTATATTTACCCTATAATCCCTAATGCATTTATGATATTCTAAGTCTAACACTAGTATCTCATAAATGTTAGTTTGATTTTAATTATTATTAGAAGAAACTAAAGGAGATCTATTGGTCTTTGTTATTTCAAATAAAACCTTATTTTCTACTCTACCATGCTTCCTTTTTTGAAATTTTAACATGAATCACTTTAGATTAATTCTCACTATAAATATCCAATCTTTTGTTTAAAGTTTGGGAATAAATTGGAAACGTATAAAACCTATTTTACATCATAACAACACAAATAAATTTTAGATAGATTTTGTCACTATTGAGTTCATGGTGTCCCTATACTAAGGTATAATTATAGACTAAATGTGGTGGACAACATAATCATTCCAACAAAAATGAATTAAAACCTAAGGTCTTCCAATACGTACACTATAAATTGACAAATATTATTCTATTGTTTACATTATATACTTGACACAAATATACATTAGCATGAGAAAAGTTGGTGCTAGAAGGAGGTCATCTCTGTTTGTTTTGAGTAAAATTATAGTGTATTCCATTTTAAATATAGCATAATTTCTTTAAACACACAAAGATTAGGTAAAACTTGAAATTTATTTTCATCCTCTATAAGATCTTTGAAACTTATTAAATATCCCTGTGAAAAGTCTTTATTACAAAATATCCTTGAAATATGGACTTACATCTAAAGATATTCAGGCATTACCCCTTTAATCTATTTAAATTTCATCTAAAGACATTAAATACGTGCATGTCATTGAATTATTTGAGTATATCAAGCTCTATTTCATCTATATTTGAAAAGTTCTACATGATTTAAACTAATAACTTTGGTCTATGACAAATAAGTGTAAAGATCAGTGTCTAAGTAGAGTATTTTGTGAAAGATTGCCAAGATAAAGGTTTAGAGGTCTAAATTGAGTACATTCACATAACATTAAGATATTAATTAAAATATTTTCACTTTGAGACACTTTTATAATCTTAAAACACCAAAGGTTTCTTGAAGTATATTTTATAATGTTTATCTTTGTAGGTTAAACCAAGTTTCTGACAAAAGTTTATGTAGGCTTTAAATTTTTGAAGGATCTAAATTAGTGAAGGTAATGTAAGAGCACTCTGCTTAATTATAAACCTTTATGTGGGTTAATTTATTATAATTTGTCTAATATTTAAATTCTTTAGTAATATTTTATTAATTTTTATAGTATTTTGTATTTCTAACATAGATCCTTTGCGTATCATCTTGGAGTTGGCTAAGATCTAGACTAGCTCTCACTAAAAAACTAGAGTTCCCCTTGCATCTTTAGAAACCCATCACAAAGCTATATCTAATAGAGGGAGATGTAGGAGATCCAAATCCCACCCTACCTCTCTAATAATCCAACATCTACATCCTTTGTTTTACATCTAGGCATTCATGGCATAGTTAGCGTGATCTTTTATAAATGTGCTGGAACATATACATGAGTTGCCTAGGAACCTTAAATAGTAATTTCCCCTATTCAATCCATATGGGGGTATAAATTATAAAGAGAATATCAATTATTTAAAGGTAGCCTTTAGGATTATAAATGTCATCCATGAAGATGTATCCTATATACTCTTCCCATTTACCTTTAGTGAAGCAACCTATGACTCATTCCTTAATTTGCTAAAGGACTCCATCACTAGATGGAACTAATTTAATTATACCTTCATCACATAATTTAAAAGGGTCATTAGTCCTAAGACCATTACCAACAATTCACTATCATAAATTGAGACTGGAACAATCCCATAAGATCTTTTAATGTTAAATTTAAAAAGATATATAGTCTCATCATAGCTCCTTATTGATATAAATACAAATTAACAATATAAATATGTATAAAATATGCTAAATATAATGACTTTTTTCTTCTTATGCAAAGCTATGAACATCAATATGCTACCATATGCCTATGAAGAGGCCATATATTAATGATAAAATATACCCGTAAGGACACCCTACCTTTACTATTCCAAACATCAACGCAACATTAACTACTCTAAATCTAGTCCCAAATGTAAATAAAAATATATTAGCCTTAAATCAGATACTTAACCTTATTTAATTTCCTTTAAGTCATGCAATTCCTAGCTAAAAACTAGGATTATTCAATCAATCTAATGTTAGGGCTCATCCTTAAAATAATATTCAAGCTATGGTCCCTGTTAACAAATCTAACACCCAAAGTGTTGTCCAAAACCCAATATAGAACACTAACATGACTCCTCAAAAGGATATTTGGAATCAATTTAGATAATGGTTAAAAAACTAGGTAGTGATTTTATAAATTTGTAAATACAAATGGGAAACATGTGGGAAGTTTTTAATAGAAATTACACATTTTCAAAGTATAAAAAACCTTTCGACCAACCTAAAAATAATAATAACAAAAATGAACCCCCAACCAATAATATTCCTAACATAAATATCTATGAATTGGCCTTGTCAATTTGGTGTAGGATCCATAACATGACCCGACATGGAGAGTTAGACTACATAGGATTATATAATGTCTTTGGAATGTTCTAAGGTGTGTTGGAAAGCTATAACATTGTCCCAATAAATCAAGGAAATACTAGTAATTCTAAAAATATAAGGACATTGGAAAATGGATCTAACACTACTGAAATAACCCTCATGGTTGAAACCCATGAGTTCCCTAATGAATAAGAGAATGAGATTGAAAGTAACACATATGAGATATATTCTTTCCAAAAATATCAAAAAAAAAATCATGCCTTGAGGAACAAGGCTTAGAAATAACCTACAATAATTTCCACACCACCCAATAAAGTTGACAGACCCCCAAATCATAGTAATGATAGTGATCTTCCTCCCTCAAAGGGAAATGATACTCATCTGACTATAGTGTAAGATAAAACTAGATCCAAAGGTGTATAGAACATTGTGGAAGATATGAAGAAGATTAAATCCAAAATTACCCTACATGAAGTTTCTCAAGTCACTAAGCAATGTGATTTTCTACTGAAATCATTAACTAAAAAATTAGACAAAGGTAAATCCAAATCTGTGAATCCAAATGTGTTAATGTACAAAAGTAAGGCTTATGTTCCTCTATTTATATTAACTATTAAAATTTTAAGAAATAATTTTCACAATTATTTGCTTGATTCTAGAGCATATGCTAACATAATGCTCATAGGTATTTACAAAAACTAGGACTGACTCCAATCAAGTCTAACAAATTTGTTGTCAAATTAGATTAGTCAAATGTCAAGGTGGTAAGGGAACTATTGAAAATTCATATGTAGTTATCTCATGAACCCTATATTTATTAGTTCATTGGCATTCAAGTCATATAAATCCTTGAAGCATATAGGATGTTGAGTAGATACTAGAGAAAATCCTTGAATGGATATATGTCCACAGACTACTTGCATATATGGCTATCTTGGAGAGGTATGACCAATAAAATATAAATTAGATGAGAGATAAGAATGAAGTTCATGATAATAAAATATAATTTCAAGAATGAGAAGGTGAATTTCCACTCCACTGATTTAGGCATATATACTATTGATAATGTGGATTCAACTAAAAGTAACCTAATGACCAAGGATGAAATTTTTGGATGATGTAATTCAATGGTGTGAGATCCAAAAAGGGCTAAAAGGTAGGTATTGTATTAATAAATCAAGTAGGTAAGTAATACTTAACATCTTATAGAATTCAATTTCCATGCACTAATAATCTTATAGAATATAAGTCCCTGATCCTAAGACTTTAATTTGACATCAAACACAAGGTAAATAAATTGTTAGTAAGTGGTGATTTAGAATTAGTCATCAAGAAGGTATGTAGTCAATCCTCATGCAATATTAGTTATCTAAATAAGTATAAAATTAAGATGATGGTATTTAATTAATAATTTCAAAGCATTTAACATTGCCTTTGTACTTAGGGATCAAAATCAACTAGTGGATGTGTTAGCTTTGAAAATAACAAATTTAGTCCCACTCAAGGATCTCAAATTATAGAAGGTTATAGTAAAAATTATTTCATCCCTTCTATACCAGAAAATGTTAATAAATTCAAAGTTCTTGATGATGATAAATAAATCATCGATTCCATGCCTAATTTTAGAGTCTTTGAGTCACATGTAATTGATGATTAAGATAAAGAGTCTATAAATGAGGTCAAAGATGATGATGATGGAATAATATAACTAAATAAGAATATAATTTATAATGTCATGGTCTCTCTAGAAATGATATTCGATCAATACAATCAAACCAATGATAATAATATGCCCAAAGTAAGTGGTACATATTACAAGTAAATTAATATTGGTTCATCGAGCAATCCCTAAAATACCAATATCAAGCTTGTCTATACCAAAGAATAATTGGATAAATACACTAAGTTATTATCTATATTCAAGGATGTCTTTGCATGGTATTATGAATATCTTAAAGTCTTTGACACCTACATCATACCTCACATGATTATTTTGGAGGAAGCATGCAAACCATACTAGCAAAATCAAAGACCCATGAACCCTATTCTAGATCCTCTCATCTATAAGGAAGTAAAGAAGTTATTGGATGCAAATATAGTCCTCCTAATTAGACAATCCACATGGGTGGCTAACCTAGTCCTGGTTTAAAATTAAAATGGTGAAATTAGACTCTACATAGACTTTTAGAATCTCAACAGATCCTTAGAAAAGGATAATTACTCATTACCTTCTTTGGATGAGCGAATTCAAATGGCTTCTGACTCTCAAATGATGTCATTTTTATATGTATTCTCTAGTTACAACCAGGTGTTGGTTAATAGATTAGACAAAATTAATATTAACTTCACAACTAAGTAGGGAACATTCACATATAGAAGGATGTCTTTTGGATTCAGCAATGCCAAAGATACCTTCCAACATGCCATAGACCATGCATTAAAATGATTGATTAGTAAGGCTATTATTATCTACATGGATGACTTAACCATTTTATCTAAGAAAAATAAAGACCACATGATGTACCTACAATAATTTTTACCAAAGTTCAAAACCTTAGGTATTTTGTAAACCCTAAGAAGATTATCTTTCATGTAACTAAAGGTAAGATATTGGGACATGTGATCATGAATGATGGTATGGATATTGACCATGATATGATTAAATTTATTTTAAGGTTGATTTCCCTAATAATAAAAAATAATTAAAATCATTTCTTAGAAAAATTAACTTTGTACGTAAATTCATTTCAAGTTTCTTTGAAATTGTTATACCTCTAAAAATCATGTTGAAAAAGGAAGTGAATATTGATTGGATGATTGAGGATAGGAAATATTTCCAAGACATAAAGGAATCCATAGTGCAAGCATCCATGTCAATAAACCTATATTCTAGTAAATATTTATACCTTTATTCTTTTCCTTCGTACCACACGATTGCTACCATATTTAAATAGAGTAGATGACAAAGAAAACCCAAGTTGCCTTCATGAGTATGAACTTAAGGTATGTTGAACTAAGGTACCCAGTGTTCGATAAGCAAGTGTATGACTTTGTAAAGGTCATGAATAAGTTTAGACATTACATCCTCCAAAATAAGATTCATTCCATCATACATAACCCTACCATTAAGATTATGCTTAACCATAATGAGTTAGGGGAAAGATGACGAAAACTCATGACTAAGCTCTAAGAATATGAGATAGAGATAAATATATCCAAAATGGTATGGGGCCAAGGTTTAATTTAGTAAATTACCAAGAATGATCCTCAGATTGATGTTTTGTAGGTAGAAGCAGACTAGGTTTAAAGTGAGGAATGGTACCAAGATGTTTTCTATTACTTATTAAATGGAACTTGACCTAAAAATTGATAAGAGATAAAATAAGACCACTCAAGATAAATATTTTGCACTTCATGATCAAAATATAAGTTCTCCAAAAAAAAAAATGAAGTAATCCACTTAAGATGTGTCTCCAAGAAGGAGGTTTTAGACATACTAAACAAATTCCATGAGAAATTGGGAAGTAGACATCTTTTAGGCCAAACCAATACCCAAAAAATAATTAGAGTAGGTTATTAGTGGTATAAAATATTTAAGGATGTGCATGCTCATGTTTGAGTATGCCATCAATGTGTGTGGCCATTTTCATATTGGGGATTGGACTTCATCAGAGTCATCAGTCCTAATTCTTTGATGGGCCATAAATTTGTGTTGACAACCACTGACTATTGCACCAAGTGGACTGAAGTAATTACCACTAAGAACTATAGGTCAATTGATGTCATAAAATTACTAGAGGATAACATCATAACCATACTTGGGACTCTTTTATCTATGTTGTGTGATAATGGTCTCACTTTCCAATCCACAAAATTCATAGAGTAGGCTTATGACTACAAGAATATTGTTAAGTTTTCCTTGAATCACTATCTACAAGGAAATGGTGTTACAGAATCAAAAAATAAAAAATTGATGAATGCAATAAATAATTTAGCAAAGAAAAGGCCAAGGGATTGGTAATCATTATTGAAATATGATCTCTAGGTAGACCAAACCAAGTATAATAAAGCTTTGAAGTCATCTCCATTTTAATTAGTGTATGGGAAGCAACCAATATTTCCCATTACATTATAGCTACCTAATTATGAATTCATGACTAAATATATGGACAATGTTGAAATAATTTAGTAAATAATTTTGAATATAATCTAGATGGAAGGTGATAGAGATGAAGCCCTCAATAATTTTATTAAACATCAGAACATATTCAAAAGGATTTTTGATAAAAGGGATAAAATCAAGACATTCTAAATCTTAGAATTGGTCTTATTGTGGAACAAGGACCATAATAAAAAATTCCAGCATGATAAAATAAGTCCCTTTGGATTGGGCCATATAAAATTATAGAGATATTGGGTAATAACACATTTAGATTGAAGGACTTACAAAGACACGACCTAACTCTAACAAAGAATGGAGAGTACTTGAAGAACTACTTCTTATCTACTACTTGAAACCATGCCAAAGGACTTTTAGTTGTTTTAGTGTAGCATTAGGTAGGGGTAGACCAGTTTCCTTTATGATTTGATTTATTATTGTGTGTTTGCTTTCTATTTTTTTCTTTCCTTAGAGTAGTTTTTACATGTTGTAGCTTAAAAATAAGCCATCTAGGAATGTTTGGAGTTTCTCTTATATTCATCCCATGTTATAAAATATGAATAATTTAGGTTTAAAACTCATGTACATCCTAATAGGTTTTTGTCCAAAGTGAGAAACTACACTACCTTTGGTTTACAAGATTAGAAGGATATAATTTTAAGGTTTACATTTCAAGGAGTATGTACTTCTATTATGATTATAATATAATTATAAAAAGCATGCATTTGACTAAATGAAGGTCTTAAAATAAAAAAATTACATACATACTAGAACTTAATCTCACATAATAAGATTGTTTGGGTAGAACTCAATCATTAAAAGTGAATGGTTATTGAGAAACAGTTTTGAAATTACTTCAAACATAACTAAAAAATATTTCTCAAGCTCTGAAGGTTTGGAAAAAACATGTTTATCAAGTTGAAATAGACTTGACACTATAAGTTGAATTCCTTTGAGGGTGATTTGGGTAATCTCCATCAGGCTATAGATGCCTGGCTAGTAATGGAGCAAGGCCTAGAGTGGAGCCAACAGTATCTCTATTGGGAATATGGATGTCTAGCTGGTAGTAGATTAATTCCCAAGCCATCCACTAAAGTAGAGCACAAATATATATATCTAAAAATGCTTTCCCATAATCTATGTTCAAAGCCATAAAGTTTTAAGCCATTGATTTTGAAACCCAAAGGCATGTTGGTTAATCAATTAAAACAACACACATGGTATAAATGGTTTTCGGGTTTTCAATCTTTAATCCTTCAAGAGAAAATTTTTTAGTCTCAAAGAACCAATAATAAAATTTGTTACATACACCAAGGGATGATTACTCAATGATTATGTTCTAAAATAGGATATATGAATTCTAACATATTGTTATGTTTCCCATAAAGGTCATTATTTGTTGAGATCAACACACCTCATTTTACTAAAAATGGGGAGCTTATGAAAATTTTGGGTCATTCACCCTATGACATACCTTAATTTTGTTATCACATGACTATAACCCCTTTATATGACTTAAAAGGTTTAAAATTCATGTTGGTCCATGATAAATATTAATGGGTGCCTTTTAGAATGTTTCATTGATGTCTAGTTCATTGAGTTATATAATGATCTAACTTGTTTAAAAAGTTCTCTTACAAGGGGATAAAATTTTAGGGTCCAAGGTATGATCCCTAAAACTTAATCAAGATTACTTAATTAAGGTTTTTGAATCATGGTATTACTTTGGCTATGTTAAAAATAGTAATTTGATACTATGACATACCTTGATTTTAAGTTTTAGATTAGGGTCCAAGTTAAATTTTGTACTTAGAGTTTATAAATTTAGACTTGTACCTTTTATTTTATTACACAATTTTATAACTTTTTCATTCTTTCCTTTATGCAGGAACCCAACACCAACTCAGCCTCAATTAATATATGGTAGTGTCGCATGCATTGGCCACTCAGCTGCATAAAGTCCCAAGTTTTGTTATGCATCTTTTCATCCATGAGAAATCTCCTGACCCAGTAACCCAATGGAAGTTTTCCACTTGGATTTTAGTCATAAAATTTCAAGTTTAAAGAGAAATTATAAAAGGTCTACAACCTGGAAATCTAATCATAACATGCCACTTAGAATTCAGTCATGGCCTTCTAAGGATCCTATTATTTTCTCAAGTCTCATGACCCCACAACCCAATGGTAATATTCTAATTTTCATTAAATCATTGTGTTTAAATTTACAAAGGATTTATAAACCAATCAAGGTGCACCACATGATGCCTAGTCATGGCCTTCTAAGACCCCAATTGATTTCTAGAGTCCTATAATAAAGTAATCTAATCACATCATGGCACTTGAAACTCAGTCATGCCCTTCCCACCCCCATAGTTAAGGTGAAAATTTTAATATATTAATACTATGATTGATAAAAAAATATAACACTTGGTAACTAGTGACCTAAATCTTGGATAACTAGATACCAAATGGAATCCACCTGATAGCTAGAAATAATGGGCTGATGATATGTGGACCACTTATCTCATGGTAATAATGCAATCAAAGGAAACTTCAAAATATATTTAAGTGATATAATTAAAATATGACATGTGGAAAAGTGTCAGGCCCATTAAATTTTTATTTAACAAAACTGTGTGATAGAGTGACCCAATGAAAGATTGCCACTTAGAAAGCCAATAGAGGTCCCAAGGTCATGTTAGCCCAAAATAAAAGGGGTCAAGTAATACAAAATCAAAGAAGAGAGATCTAATAATAAGGTGAAACGTGGTATAATATTATCCAATCCACCTAGATGTCCCAATATTTAAGATAAAATGCCAAAGTGTACAAAAAAGCACTAGGTGTCGAGCACATGTCAAGTATGGAACTTAGGTGGCATATAGATTTTGGTAGAGTATTAGTGGTAGGTGTGAATTAAATGTTGATATGTATTTTTTATGTGGTCATAAATCCAAGGCACTTCAAGGGAAAATTTAAGCCTATGATGATAGGCCACGTAGATAAAGTGAAGGGAATGATGGCTAATTCCTTAAAGTCAATTTTGGAAGTTGTTACAATAAAAATGAAAAGCCACCTAGGCTATTAATCAAATAAATTTAAATATAATTTCCATTTATGAATTGTATCTTTCAGTTTAAACTCTAAAATTTAGAGTTTAAATATTGCTATCTCAAAGCATTACATTTGTTTTCAAATTTTATCTTCTAAGAACTCCAAATTATTTTATGATTATTACTAAGGACCAATGTGCATTAACTCATCATTAAAGTAATTCTAAAATATCATCAATCATGAAATAGAAACCATGGAAGAAGCTAAAACATCTATATCCACCAAGCCATAATAATTTCTATTCCTCTACTCCTATAGAATGAGAATCATCTTCCAAGACACCAATTTCAACTTAGATTAGATACCAAAGATAAACATTATAATGATTTATTCTACCATGTATAAAGGATTATAGATAGAGATAGTGATGATGAGGAAGGATCCAACATTACAAAAGATAGTTTGGGCATTTTAGCACTCAAATATGTAGGGTTACATAAGGTTGCATCCAACCTAGAAGTACTCCCATACGTAGACTAATTCTCCAAAAAATTTCTTCAATATAGGTGTGTTAACAATATGATTAAGTATTTTAATTTGGGATAAGACATTGATTTTATATATAGGTTATCCTTTTAGGCTTATTATGATCTACCCAAACCATAGATTATTTATAACTAGGAGACTGTGACCCAATGTATCTGAACCCATAACATTAGAGAAAGTTTGAGAGACTGGGTAGATAACAAGGGTAAATTTGTGTGCAAATAAAAAATTAGCTAGAACCCCATCACCCAATTTATAAAGGGAGTGTGAATGTGGATGGCTATGATGAATAAGATTCATGGGGCCAAGGACCCATGCCACATAAATGATAAGTAGGTTACACTTCTATCACTGATAATAAATGATGCCAAGACTCCCCCTCTAGGCTAAATTATATCCTACAACTTGGTAGAATAGATTAAGAAAGTATTGGAAAACTAAGGGGATCATTTTTATATGATGTATTACCTAGTGGATTACATCTATGCTACTAATAATTTCCCTTAATTCAAAAATTTGGATATAAAACTAAAGTGGACTATGCCTCACACCTTTTCAAAGGTGAGAGTGTATAAATATAAATTGGAGATGAGGGCAATAGCCGAGAAATTCTACCAATAGTATATAGGACCATCCATGAGAGGCCCATGCCCAAGTTATCAAAATAAATTAGAGAAACTTAAGCACCTTAGTATCCTACTAACACCATCTAAACTATATAGAGATGAGGGTAATAGGAATTAAGGCATCCCCATTTAGGTTGCCTACCATAGTTCCAAATAATTTGGATAAATAATAAATTACCTTTCATTTACTCATAAGGGAAGATGAACTATGCAAGAATAAGAAGAGAGGATTGGTTCATCCCAGTTACCCAACATTGGCTAGCTTAGAATTGAAAACTAGAACTTCATAGTTGTTACTGTTAAAGAAAGACCCACCTTTAATTTGGAAAGAGATATCAATAGGGAATGGGACCCTAAACATTTAACTTTCAAACACTGCATCAAGCATAGGGAAGATCTAAGCATCACCTATCATAATAAACCAAAAGATGAAGATAAAGTTTACATCAATGCATCTAATGATACAAAATTGAAGTAGAGATTAAAGGCAAATAATATCCCATAGTTTAAGGGGATGTTGCAAAATGAAAATTTTAATGAGGTTTCTGAACATAAGGATAATCAAGCATAATAATCTACATCTATAGTCTATGTTTGTAGTGATGAGGAGGAAAGCCAAACCAACCCCCAACTTAGTTAGAAAATATTTCAAGCATTGTCTCCTACTTTAGAGAAGGGGGGATATTTTACTAAAAATCATATTGATCAAGCTTCTCTTTTAGGAGCTACATATAACCCATCCCAGGTATATATTATTACCTCAATGTAGGTGAGACCTTTGATGGAGGAAATAATTACACATACTCCAATACCAGTAGCTTTAGCATCAATATTGCATCCCTTGCTTCCTATCAAGGAATAACTAGGACTAACATGTGAGTAATGCATTTATTTACCTCTTTCATTCTTATATAACTAACCCTTGAGTATATATGGTGAGCCCATAACCCCAAACCATATGAATGTCTTACCCCCCCATCCCATCACCAAACCTATAATTAGATTCATGACTATGCCATTACCCACTATTAGTTATTTCATTATATCATCCAATTTAAAGGTCTAAGTAATGGCCAATTTGCCTTAAATTCCACCCAGTCTTATGCCTAGATTGACACCCCAATTATTAAATAAAAGGCTCATTGTTTTCATCCCTTAAGTTCCTCTATTCCCAACCACTACTTTAGCTATCACTAACTCTCCTTCATCTTCAGGAATGACACTATGCACTTCATGCCCCAGTTCTACATTTGTCCTAGTCACTTCCATAATCTTGGGATTAACACTATCTTAGAAATTACATCCATTTATGTAGCGTATGAGTGGTTGTTTAGATAAATCATGGATAAGACAAATGTAGTTAGCTACAATGAAGAACTAATATTTGTTCATAGTGGACCCTCCACATGTCACATTAGAATTTGACTAGAAGGATGGAGCAATGAAGATTTTAACCAAGAGGAAGGTCACCCATCCTAACTAAGCAAGTGTATATGAGTTAGAGGATACCTTATTTGAGCTGACCAAGAATAAGAGAGATGGGCCTAGCCAATAGCAATAGTATGAAGATCAACCCCTCTTAATTGTAAATGCATATTGTGATGTAGTTGTTGTATTAGTAAAATGAATGAAATAGAGAGAAACTAATTTGGAATAACAACACAAATACACATTACTAGAGAAGACTATAACAAAGTTAGAATGGGTTATAGAAGTTATTTTTGATACATTAAACACCTTGTCCTAGTACAAGGTAAAATGGTATGAAATATACAATATAATTTTAAAGGCCAAAGGTGCATATGAAACATATGACATCAAGATAATCAACTTGGTAAGGTTGATTTGGATGAAAATGCTTGAAGACCTAAACTTGATCCCATTAGACAAATTCAACATTGTTTAGTCCTATATAATTAGAAGAAAGAAATCTTTGAACCAATGGATTGATGAAATCAGATACCTAGGCCAGTCTCTCTCCCAATAGGGTGACAAAGTCATAACTCTAC
Source organism: Torreya grandis (assembly GCA_037957365.1). NCBI lineage: Eukaryota > Viridiplantae > Streptophyta > Pinopsida > Cupressales > Taxaceae > Torreya > Torreya grandis. Next base: position 1,519,237 of record JARHVA010002454.1, read on the forward strand.
TTAAAGAGGCTAAGATCATGTACCTTACCAACAAGGATGGTTTTATTGTTAGTAAAGATGATTTTTGAGACTAGTTTCAAAACTTTATTATCAATTTTATGAAACATGCAATGGCTAGAAGAGTGATCTTTTTGTAGGAGATGGTATATTTGGTAGCATCTAAAAAATATATAATTGAAAAGGTTATGGATATAAATGAAATTGTAAGACCTCTCTAGAGTAAGCATGATGCAATAGTAGGGATTATAATCAAATTACTTTGGGAACCTATTATCGATCTAAAATTGATCAATAATGATCATAAGATATGTTACAAATCATGGAGAGGGTAGATATAAGTTGAGAAACAAGAAAGCAATAGACCATAGATGGTCACTGTAGACACCTAAAATTGGCCACCGACAACCTCCAACTAGGATTTTGACCAATTTGCACCCAAAATGCACAATTTGGCCTAAAAACACTAAAACATGCTAAATGATGTGAAACTAACATATTCATGTGCCAATTTTGGCCAAGGTATCTCTAAATGGGGAAATGCAATTTATGGGTTAGCTCACTCTGATCAGATCATTTCGATTCAAAATGACAATTTTGCACCTCGATGCTCTAGATTGATCTTTCCTATCAAATCTCTTGCACAAGACATGTGCCTTTGTTATTTATTATTGGTAACATCCTAAATGATAATATGGTTCTAACACATATGACAATGACTTCAAATTCTAATCTATATATTTCTTGAACCATTAATAAGGCATTCTAATCAATTTAAGTAATATGTGCACAAAGTGCTTAAACATACTTAAGAGATAATTAACCTAAATTAGATCCTAATTAATAATTTCATGGAAAATTGTTAAATACTTGTTTTTATAAATGAATATTGAATATCTACATCATCAGGTGACCTCATTTCTTGGGAAGACATCCGTAGGCCATAAATGCCACAAATATCAAGATTCATACCCTCCATGCCTAATCAATGCCTTCCATGATACCCTCCATGCCTCTTATTTTCCCCTTCTTCCAATGTCATGATGAGGATAATTATAAACTTAATTATAAAAATTAAATTAATCCTCAACCACACATCTCAATCTTAAGATGGATGGTTTAGGTTGATTCTAATCAATCTAAAAAATCTATAAATAGGAGGCCTTACCACATCATTTATAAGTTATTTTCGTGAAAAGTTATTATGCTCAAATATCTTCAAAAGATATGATTAGACAAAGTTATAATGTATAATTGATTACAAAGCTTCAATCAATTAGTGTTACCATGCCAAATTGATTCTAAGCCAAGCCAAGCTATAAGCCAAAGGTGCCAAGGAGAGATGGAGGTAGGCAATATTCCATTGCCAAGGACTTCATGAGCACAAGCTAAGCAAGCCACTACAACAAGCATTTTGAAGCATCCAAGGAAGGTAAAAGAGGGTTTTTTTTGCATTTTAGTTTGTGTTTTATTCATATTTATTAACTAAGCTCTCCCTAGTGCTTAAGCCTATAGATGTTATGCTAGATAGTGTGTTTCTTTCATTTTGTTTTTAGTTTGGAACTAAAACCATAATAAGCATCCTCTCTTGAGTCAAACTCATAGATCACATAATGGCATGCCTAGTGGGACTAGATGCATCTCACACCTGAAGAAGATCATTTTGTAACTTTAAATTTTTTATTTAGACCCTTAAAACTCTTACAAATTGGTTTTATGAATTTATTTTTCCATTTTTGTTTGCCATAGTTTTACATAATAACCAACATCGACAAGTAAGACTGACATGAATTACATAGCTTAACCAATGTCGATTATCAAAACTAACATTGGCTAGATACCTGTCGAGACAGTCACATTAGTTAGCCAAATTAACCTTCGTCAATTATATAAACTAACATTAGTCACTATGTTTTTCTTAAAACATAGACTCGAGAGCTATTTTTACAAAGTTTATTATTTCAAACCAAAAATAGCTTCAAAGCTAAAGGACGTTCTAACATTTTTGTTGTAGGACCAAGCTTGACATTTCCTAAAACATGTTTTAAATCACCTTTTTCACATTTTAAAAATCAATTAGGAACTTTGTTTTGGTGTTTAATGAAAAAATTTAGATGCTTAGATGAATGTTTTGAAGAGTTCACAATCTTAAGACCAAGGGGTCAAATGAACACCACCAAATCTTTCGTTTGGGCTTAAAATTAAACACACTTGAAAATTTTTGTTTTCAATAGTTGTTTAATTAAATTTTATTTTGAAAAACAAGGAATGTTTCATGTATGCTCTTATATTTATCCCCTTTAGGGAACCCCTGGAATCAAAAGTGCCATTCCTATTGTAAATAGCCTAGTCCAAGGCTTACAAAAAAATTCATCTAAAGAACTCCCCAAAAAACTTGTCAAAGTTTGGGTGACCTTGAAAATGACCCTAAAGTCTTTCTAGTTTAAGTCTTTCTTTATTTTTATGAAAAATTAGCTTGTGAGGGGGACTTCATCACCTACCAAAAGTTCTTTAGGGAAGATTTGACCTAGGGTTTCATCTCCCATCATTGACTTCATCTATCCCCTTTGGAGTTACACATGAGATGTAGTGGCACTTTAGACATCACACTACACTAAGTGAATATTAAGATGTAGTTGTTACAAAAAGGACTAGACCTTTTTGTAACAAGCCAAGTGATATGGACCAAAAATATGTTCTTTTATTTTGCATTATTTGGCATGAAATTCATTATGCAATTGATTCCTCTAGATCATTCAAAAACTTGTTAGTTCTTAGACAAATACCCACTTGCCACAAAACTATTGTTGGTATAAGGTGTGCCTCAAGGTCCATGTCATAGTACTATAATTTGAGAGAAGGGGGGTGTAAAAACCCTACTATATAATGTGCATTTACTTTTGGATGAACACTTAAAATCATCCCAAATGATGTATATTGATAGATTCCAACAATACCAAGCAACCTTGTCAGTTTGGGATCTAAGAAAGATTAATTAGTTAGTCTTATCCTAGATTAAAATCTTGTTTAAAGTCAAAAATTGGTGTAAACAAAAAATCCAAAACAAACATATATTCCAAATTTTTCTTTGAACAAAGAGGCATTATGCTACCCACGTTAGATCATCAATTTACCTTGTTCAAAGTTCATCAAAAGCTTGAGAGTCATATCATCCACTTTGGCATAGTTATGTTGGTCAATTGAGTCTAGACCTTTACCAAAGTTGTTTATGTTCTTCACTTGTAATCTAAATTTGGAATTTCACCTTTATAAGATCATAGGGTTGATGTGTTAAGTGAATTCACCATTTGTACTAAACTTGAGGGAACTTAGATTCAATTTCTAATTTGGGTTGAAGGTCATTTAAGACTCATAATCATTATCACCATTTGATAGACTTAAGCCATTTTGTGCTAAAAACTTACACTTTGAGTCTATGCACCATGACATTTTGAGTCAAGAAAAGTAGGGTTATGCTATCAAAATTATGGGAAAAAATCTTTTCCTTAAAGAGTTTTTGAAACAAAACTTTTTGTCATGCCTTTTGGGTAGTATAGCATTCTTACGCTACCCAAAACATTTTGAATATTATTTCATAGACCCTCTTACATAGGGTTAATATATCTTCCTACATTTTTAGACCAATCCAAGTGTACTTTTGTGATCCTTTGTCTAAAATAGTTATACTATTCATTTTTGTCTAGCTTGTTTATCAAAAGAATCAAGTTTTGTACCATTTTTTGTTAAACAAAATAATAAACTACTTATAAAGTGCCTTTTGTTTCATACCTTATACCTAGTTGATCAAATTCATGTCCAAGAATCTAATTCCTAGTGTTTTTAAAAGTGTTTCAAATCTGTTAGATTAAAACTTTCATTTATTTTAAAAGTCTAGCTTTTGACACTGTTTGGTGAAGAGTCATAGCGCTACCTTGTTTGAGCCTAGATTTTGATGTTGTGTTTGGCAAAAATACCTAGAAAATTTTAATTTCATAGATTATACTAATTTAAAACACATTAACCTTAGATTTTGGCATTTCAATTTTTGGTCCATTTACTTGCTTATCTTTATGTGAATAGTGAAATGTTAAGTACTTCACGCTAGTTTGTTTCCTCACAAATCTTTGCATAAACTTTTGATCCTTTTGATGAATCTAGACCAAGTTGGAACATCATCTATTTTAGAAATTGTGATTTTTAGACTTTGTATAACTCTTTGAGATTTTATCACAAAACATTGACTATGGATCCTAACATGTATTCATACACTCGTAGTAGACTCATGTACAATCTAGGGATTAGTAATGTGGTGGCATAGGAAGAAATGGTGCAAGACACATATGTGGATAATATTAATCAAGAGATGGATTTTTATTCCTCTTATAATAATCAATTAGTGGCACAAAACCAATATCTATTGGCTAACTATCTAGTTAATATACCACCTTATTTCAAACAAGACCAAGAACAAACCATGTAATAACTAGCTATAATACATGTAGTGGATGAGCTAGTAATTAAACAGTCATATTCTACTAATACAACTTCCATGTATGATCCATTTTTTTCTTAGAAACATTTGTTAGAGAACAAAGATAAGATTTTAGTTAGAGCCATAGAGGTAGGGGCTAGGTTTCCAACATACTTTCTCCATGAAAATTTACCAAGTCTAGTAAGAGTGCCCCACAATATCATTTATGATCAATAGGCTTCTTCTAGCAATCTTGTGGTTCTAGTCAGAAAAATGTACCAAGATCCTAATATATCTAATCATGGAAAAAACATCATGGAAGATCACTTTAAGCAAATGTAGATAGTATATCAAACCTACCTAAATCTAGCATGTGATTTCAATTAGATGAACATGGTGAGTAAGCCTCTCATTGACCTAGTTCCTTCAATAGGAGTGTTGATAGAGTTAACTAGACAATAAAATCTAAGTTCTAACCCTTTCATACAAACCACTTTGATAGATAATTTGATGCATATGCCCATTATTAAATAAGTGTCTTTGACCTCTACATAGAACAATGAGCCAAACATAGTAGACAATATGCAAACAACATCCAATCTTGATCAAAGTGGTACTAATGCACAAACAAATAGCCAACATGTACCTATAGTTAATATTATGAATAGATCATCATACTAAGGAATAGGAGTTTCTACACCCCAACCTCAACTGAATTCTTCCTCAAGGGTATAACCTATGGGACTAGGTAATTAAACAATGGCTAATGTCACACCTAAATGACATAATATGATAAACCCTAATCCTCCTCAACAAATAATGAGTAGTATTTCACAATAGTAGACACAATTTAGTGTATCAATATAATAAAGGATAAATGCATTACCACCTCAATTAGGTGAAACTAATGTTCCACCTCACTAGGTAATCATTAGCATACCTCTTTAGTCATAGACTAATATGCCAATCCAAAACCAAGCAATGACTAGTCAACACTGTGTGGGTCAGTGAAAAATGATAAATTTGTAACCTAGTTTCACTTCCTCATAGGGATTCATGTAACAAGGAGGTCCTTATGTTTCTTAGGTACCTTCTAGACAATCATTGGTTCAAAATGTACCATAAATCTAGAGACAGTATCTTGGACCACAAGTTCCCACTCAATAACAAGGTTTTATTAGTTGGTAGTATGTCCCTTTTCAACCATAATAGACACAATATAGTTATATCCCTCCATCTTAACCATAAAATCCTCCATGTCAAACCTTTATCACCAACCCAAACCAAAATATCACACAACCAAATGTGTAATTTAAAGTACATCCTAATCCATATACGCATATTCCTAGTCTATTCCCTAACAAAACCAATGTACCCCAACATATATCCCCATCATACCCCAGTCAAAGTGTCCCACTTGTGATCACCCAACCATTTACCCAAACCAATGTTCCTTCCAATTTATTATCTAAAGAATTGCAATAGATAAAAGATGCAATTAATACCATTCAAGTTGGTAAATGGATTAAAAATTTCAAATTAGATGATGTGTTTTCCTACCTATTTAACATGGAGTATTTTTAGATACCATTTCCTTCAGTGTATGAACCACCAAAATTTGATAAATAAAAAAGGAAAGGTGAACCTAAGGATAATTTGACCAAATTCTTTATCACATGTCAACCAATGACATATAGCGACATATACATTTTGATGTTTTTCCCAAGGAGCTTGGATGAACAAGCCTTGGAGTGGTTTTTAAATTTGCCCAAAAATTTAGTAACAGATTTTTGATGATTTTTTTGATAATTTTTTGCAACACTTTTCTTATAATCTCAAGCATGATATTTTATTAGTGGACTTAACACAATCAAATCAAAAATATGGTGAGAGTTTTGAAAGTTATTTATAGTGATGGAGAGCCCTTACAAGCTATTTCACCCACAATTTACCAAATTAATAATTAGCCACTATGTTTACCAAAAATTTGCATAGTGAGATAACTTATCATTTAGAACTACAATATGTGCATACTTTCAAGGAAATCATTGATAAAGGCTTGTTGATTAATTGAAGAATCATTAATAAAGGAGTTATCAAGCTTAATTCAACTAATCAAAATCAAGGTACCAATCAAGGAAATGATCAACATCTCATTCAAGTTCAAGCATCATAATTGGCATAGACCAATAACCACAAAAGATCAAAGCAATTCAAACACAATAAGAATGTTATGGGAAATGGAGTAACCAAATCCCATCATGTCTAAATAGTGCAAACATCATCTGCACCACCTTTCTAGATTACTCCTAACTAGTAACCTATCCAACCAAAACCACAAGCACAATAACCAAAACTTGCACAACAAAGACAACAACCTTTCCCATTACCAAACCCTCTTCCTAAGAGAACCATGCATGCACATCATGTATTTAGTGACCTATGAGAACCTATTGAGTCCATATTTCATAAGATTTCACCACTAATATGATTAGTTGGCTTATACCAAAGCATTATCTGTAAGACATTCCTTATCTTTATTGGTACAATGAAAATGAATTTTGTTACTATCATCGAGTCAACAAGCATAATCTACAAAGATGTGTCCAAATCAAGCATTTAATTGAGAATATTTTAGAGAATGGGGAGATAACATTGGATAATGGTGCTTCCACTTCTAATAAAAATCTTGGGATTTATCAAAACCCATTTCCCTAACATAATAATTAACAGTAGAAAAATAGTTAATAACAACAACAATAATGGTCAGTGCAACAACAAAATCAACAATACTAAAATAAAAGGCTAAACTAGTAGAATCAACAAAATTAGTCACAGAACCCACAATGACAAAAAAATGGATAAAGCCAAGGTTAGAATGATAACCATAAACAAACCTACCATGTAGTTACACATGACTACAACAAGGTTGTAGGTCATATTATAGGGGTAGTGTTAATACCATCTCCATTAATCCTAGACCAAGCACTAACCAAACTAGACATTGTGAAACAACATTCAACCAAATTACATGGATAATCCTTCTTTGACCTAAGAATGCATATAGGCAAACTAGAAAACTAGGACTTCCCCTTTTGGACCTTATATCAACAACTCATCCTTGCCACGTGACCACATATGAGTACATCAGCAACTGAGACTTGTCTTGTCTAGTCCCACACCATTCCCAACATTAGTTAGTAATAATGGTCTAATATTTAATCTCGATTGTGAAATCACAACTTAGAGGTCAAAGATTACTATAATAATTCCATAACCATCCACTAATTTCCCTATCATCCCACAAACTATTCAACCTTAGAATAAACCATTCACTAATAACCAAGACAAGAATTTTGATATTGGTGAACAATTGCAAAAGAAACCAGCACAAATCTCTATTTTATATTTTCTACAAATGTTAATAATCCATAAAAATATCTTGAATGAGTTTTTAACCCAATCTATTATTGTTAGTGACATATGGCTTAATAAATTTCAATCTTTGGTTAGACACCTATCTCTTGCCCAATAAGTCATATTCAACCAAAATAATATGTCTTCTCTTGGTTTGCTCCATAATAATCCATTATACATAGAATTTTATATAAGATGGAATAAAGTGAAACATGTACTTATAGACAGTGGAACTGACCTCAACATAGTGTCTCTAAATCTCATCAAGCTTCTTGTGTACACAATGGCAGATCTCTAACAAAAAATAATGGCCATCAAAGCCTATGATAATCAAGAAAGAGAATCACAAGGCACCATTAGTTTGACAATTATCATTGGGCCTTTGACCCATGATAAACTTTTCCACATGCTTAATCTTGAGTTATCGTACAATATTCTTCTAGGTAGCCCTTGTTTACATGACATTTGTGTAGTTTCATCAACACTGTACCAATGTATCATGTTTTCCCACTCAGGGATGGAAGTAAATATTCTAAGAGATTTACATCCATATGAACACTACAAGCATCTCAAGGCTAAATTTTAAATCTATAATTATCAATATGACATGAATCCAAGTTCTAGGTAGGATAAAGGAAAGGTTATACTTATTGATTCTTCATCAGATAATTGCATAGATCATAATACCTTGGATTCCCTTTCCCATATGCCACCTCCTAAAGATTCCAATAATTTCACCATTTTAGATAATGGACCAAGAGAGTATGTGACCCATGATACATTTCATATTGCTAATCTTCTTAAGAATCCAAAAACCTTTAGGTGACCCAAAGTCACCCCACATATGCATTGGCAACAAAGGAACATAGATAAGGCACCTATCACATTTATACTAGAATTTGGCCTAGAACTTGACCCTCTTGAAGGGGATGAATCATGTTTATACAATGACAACCAAGCTGATTGTTATAAAAATGCAAAGTATCCTATTCCCAATAGGATCATGGAGCATCACAATTATGAAGGAAGAGGCCTTAAACTGAATCAAAAAGAACCATTGAGATAATTTCCATCGCTAAGTATGAAATAAATTATGGACTTGGATTTTAACTACCTAGGGATGACCCCACATATCTTATTCAAACTCCATCACTAGTGACTAGTGATGATGATGCCAACAACAAATTAGATTCTAATCATAGCCTCACCTTTAATAAGCTAGTTGAAACCAACATGTTAGATAATAATGCAATTTTTACCCTTACCCTAGCCATTCATCACAATCCATTGACATTACATTATCCCCAACTAATAGATTAGGACCAAAAAGAATATAGTCTACCAATTGATGAGTTCTAGAATGATGAGGCAATATGTGATGTTTTAGGCCTTAGAGACAATGTTCTATTGGGAGATCAAAAATCAATATTCTTAATCACATTGGATCATGTAACCTATTTTAGATAATGAGTGAACACCCTTAGCCAAAAAATAATAAGTAAAACATTGAGGTCTTGAAGTGAAAACCTCTTTGAGGTACTTTTTGACTAGGGAAAAAGTAAAGATAAGAGCTAGTCTAGTGGTTAAAACTTGTTTCAGGCACCATTAGATGGGCATTTTAATTCTTATTTGAATTTAGACAAGGAGACCACCAAAAATGAACTTGCCTATGGATCTAAGTTCAAATTTGAGAAAAAACAAGTATTTGATCAAATTCTTCAAGAATTTCTAACTATTTTTGTTACATACCTAGATCTCCCATTAGGGGACTCAGATTCATCATGCTTAACAGCTAATTATACCAAATTAGAGTGTAATTAGGAATTTTATGGAAACTTGTTGAAATCTTATTTGTGTAAATGAATATTGAATATCTACATCATCAGGTGACCTTATTTCTTGGGAAGACATCTTTAGGCCATAAATGCCACAAATATCAAGATTCATTCCCTCCATGCCTCTTAATTGCCATAAATATAAGAATTTCCAACTATTTTTGTCACATGGCTAGATCTCCCATTAGGGAACTTAGATTCATTATGCTTATGAGAAGTTGAAGAACAAGTCCTAATGGAGGACCTTGACATAATTCAATAGTTTAAGTCACTGCCTACTATCCTAGAAGATGGTTTGACCCTTCTAGTCAAAGATATAATAGATTTAAATATCATGACTCCATCAGACCTAAAATTGATAAAATTAGGAGCTTCCCTCACTAAGGAGGAACATGATGTCTTCATAGCTCTATTGAGAGAATTTGTAGATATCTTTGCATGGGCCTATTTTGACATGCCACATTTAGACCCTACCTTGGTTCTGCACCACCTTGTGGTTAATCCTGATGCCAAATTAGTAAAATAAAAGTTACATAAAATACATCTTATCATTGATGTATTGGTAAAGAAAGAGTTGGAAAAACCCCTAAAATCAAGATGTATTTGATCCATTAACTACTCAAAATGGATCTGTAATGTGGTACCTATTAACAAAAAGCCTAAGGGATCAAAATTTGTACTAATTTTTGAGACATCAATAAATCTTGTCCTAAATATTATTTTCTCTTGCCTAATATTGACATTATTATTGACTCCACATCAGGTTATGAAATGCTTTCACTCATGGATGGCTTTTCAAGATATAACTAGATCAGAATAACACTAGAAGACCAACATAAAATAGCATTCACCACTCCATGGGTAACATTTTGCTATCAGGTAATGCCATTTTGCCTTAATAATTCTAGAGATACATATCAAAGGGCCATGACTATCATATTCCATGATATGATGCATGATATGGTGGAAGACTATATCGATGACATAATAAGAAAGACCAAAACTAAGGCCAACCATCCAATAGTACTATGTAAGATATTTGAAAGATTACGAGAGCAAAAAGTCAGACTCAATCTAGATAAATGTGTGTTTGGTGTAAATTCAATCAAACTACTTGGCTTCATCATGTCTCATAGAGGTATTGAAGTCAATTTGGCTAAATTCCATGTTATAATTGAGATTCTACCATCAACCAATTTAAAGTATCTCCATAGTTTACAGAGTAAGATCTAATCAATTTGATTCTTCATCTCTCATTTAGCAAATAAGTGCCATCCATTTACACACCTTTTTAATAAGGGAGTTACATTTCACTAAGATGATCACTAGAAAATAGCTTTTCAACAACTCAAAGACTATCTTGTTAATTTGCTTGTTTTATTACCTCCTATGCTAGGAAAGCCATTCTTATTACACCTATAAGCTACAGACCATGGTCTGGGGGCACTCATGGCTCAACATGATGATAATGGAAAGGATCATGTTATATATTACCTAAGCCATACCTTGGTTACATTAAACATAATTATGCACCTATTGAAAAAGCTTATCTAGCCATGGTCTTCATAGCTCAGAAACTACATAATTATATGTTGAATAATAAGACCATAGTCATTTCAAAAGTATATCTACTCAAGTATCTACTATCTAAAATAGCTTTAAAAGGTAGAATTTCTAAATAGATCATGCTTATAAATGAGTTTGACATAGATTATGTCAATCAAAATGTAATTAAGGGACAAGTACCTATAGATCAACTTGTTGAATCACCTCCCATAGACACACAACCACTCACATTTCAATTTCTTGATGAATCCATCATGACCATCATTGACACACCCCTTAAATAGTAACCATGGAAACTATATTTTTATGGTTCATTTATTACACATGGATTAGGGGTAGGCCTATTATTTATTATACCATAGAGGGATCTAATCCCTAAATCATTTTGAATCAACTTTCCTTGTACAAACAACATGGTTGAGTATGAAGCATTTGTTGCAAGACTTTGACAACTAGTGCATTGGAATATATCTCATCTCCAAGTTTATGGTGATTCTCAGTTAATCATCAATCAAGTCTCAGATCATTTTCAAACCATAGATGATAAAATGGTTCCATATAAAGCCATATTTGACACTCTTAAACAACAAATTACAAACATTCAGTTTAAGCACATACCAAGGGCTAGTAACAGAACTATAGATGCCATGGTTAATATTGGCTCTCTAATTCTACAAATAGATAAAGCTATAGAGTATCAGTTCCTCATCAAAACTTTGTCAGCACCATCTCATAAACCTTCAATCATTGCCATCATTTTTGATATTATTGGTCCTAATTATATCTGGAACTCAGACCTTTACAACTACCTTCATGACCATGTTCTACCACCTAACCTATCTAAAAAACAAACCAATGATTTTATTCATCATTCCACTCCTTATAATCTATTTGGATATACCATTTAACATCATAGTTTTGATGGAACTTTGCTTCATTATTTAACTTTGATAGAGTCTAAACTAGCATTAAGAGAAGTTCATGAAAGAGTATGTGGAGCTCATTTTAGTAGGGAAGTCTTATCAAAAAATATCTTTCATATTGATTATTATTGGCCCATAATGGATGTAGATATCACTACATATGTAAAAAAGTGTGACAGATGTCAATGACATGCTAATCTGATTCATGCCCCAACAAAAAATCTAAAAATAATGTTGACACCATGGCCATTTTATACATGGGGACTTGACCTCATTAATAATGTTAACCCTACTTCATCTGATGACCATAAACATATCATTACCACCACTGAGTATTTCACTAAGTGGGTTTAAGCTATACCCCTCACTTACCTAACTGGAAAGCAAATTTCCAAATTCATTTTCAACCATCTCATTTGCCACTACAATATCCCCTCTAACATTATATCTGATACTGAAGGATCATTCAAGAACAAGGATGTAGATCAGCTATGTACTAAATATAACATCATGCAACATTTTTATACATCATATTACCCTCAAGGTAATGGCCAGGCTAAGGCATCCAACAAAACCATTTTCAATATCCTCAAAAAGATTATCAATGATGCCAATTATGATTGGCACTTCTAGATATTTCCTACCCTTTGGGAGTATTGTAGCAATATTCATACCCCCATAAGAGCCAATCTATACTCACTTGTTTATGCTACTATATCCATCCTTCCCATTGAGTTCAAATTGCCTTCACTGCACATCTCTTTCAAGCATATCCTGGGTGATTGTGACTATCGATTAGCCTACCTTCAAGAACTATACCTACTTGATGATAAATGCATGACTGCACTCAATAACATTTAACAATATTAGAACTAACTCAAAGGCCACTATAATCAATGTGTTAAGTATAAAACATTTAAACTTGGTGATCTTGTTCTTAAATAAAACCAAAATAATACCATGGATGAGAAGAACCATAAAGGGAAATTTAAATCAAACTAGATAGGGCCTTTCATCATTATTGAAGATTATGGATCATTAGCATATAGGATTTCCACACCAGATCAAGATGAACTTTCTAAGCCGATGAATATTATTCATCTCAAGTAGTATTAATTTTGAGAGCTAAGGTGTATTATATGTACGAACCATTTTAGTTATGCCATTTTATCACTATTCTTCTTTATATAAATACCACCCTTATCCATCCTTTTTTCCATATCCACTTTCTACTTTTGTTCTATTGACCTAGTGTGTTCTAAATCCTATCCTATTTGACCTTGGTTTTTGCCATTCATTACATATTTTCAGCATCAAGGTATTTGATTAGTTTCATCAGTTTGTTCAAATAATTCAAATAAAGATCATATTTTGTAATAGTATGATAGAAGTTTTGGTATCTTTCATTTGTTATTCCTTTTTTACCACTAATCTTGCTACTAATTATAACCACCTTTGGACAAATTAGTACCATTGATCTATGTCATTATGTCCTAGTTATAACTACCTATGGGAAAAATAGGGGAAACATTAAGACTTGACATACCAACTTGCCACTTCCTATGTCATATTGTGCCTTGTTACCAACTATGCCTATTTTATTTGAATTAAATGCTACAATCATCAAATTCCTCTATTGTAGGGGTAGAACTACAGTGACTTGAGCTCCTACTTTTGGACTATGCAGGCAATGCTTGACACTTGTTAAGGTCAGATTAGTCACCCTAAGCCATGCTTCCACCATTTTGTGAGTAACCTAAGACATGCTCTCACCATTTTGTGAACAACCTAAGCCATGCTCTTATCATTTTGTAAGCAACATAATCCATGATCTCACCATTTTATGAGCAACCTAAGCCATGATCTCACTACTCTCACCATTTTTTGAGCAACCTAAGACATGCTGTCACCATTTTGTGATCAACCTAAGCCACACTCTTGCCATTTTTTGAGCAACCTAAGCCACAATTTTGCCATTTTGTGAGTAAGCTAAGCCATGATCTCACCATTTTGTGAGAAACCTAAGCCATTCTCTCACCATTTTGTGAGCAACCTAAGTTTGAATTCTCTTACCATTTTGTGAGGTTGAACCATTTAGTGTCTCATCATTCTTGATTTAGTTGAGATACTTCAAACAATTCCAAAAACATTTGAAAAATCATTATAAAAGAATAAAAACATTGACCACTCCTTTGCCTTAAGGATTTTGGGAACCCTTACTAAGTTATACACAAATCACTTGTCATTTAGTTTCCCCATCGCTTTTGGCCTTTTTCTCTCATGCACATGTCATTTTTCAAGACCATTCCTATTCTTCTATCACCTTCATTTTGTTTATTTTCATTAGTTATCACATTCTTCCCATTCCGTGGGAGAACTACATTTGGCTTAATGTTTTTTATTGGATATTATAGCCATAGAACTATGTAGGTAACACCCACTTACCTAGTGCATATGGAGATAGCTTAGCCACCCCCATCAATTTCTTTTATTCCCCAATTTTGTTTATTTATCAAGTTGTCACCTATTTTCTAGGTGCAATGTTCATAAGGTTTCCATTGAGTGTTTCTTTATTATTTATTTGTTTGCTTTCATCACTGTTTCCTTGATTTATTTTATGTATGTTCAATGGGTGATTCCTTACCCACACTTACACTTGAATCCATCCATATTCATATGTTTACATTGTCATAATGGTTTCTATCATTAGGCCATTGTTTTCTATTGAGTATTGGATTATGGGAGTTAGTCCTTATGCATATTTCAGCCTAGTCCTCATTATGTTCTACCATGATGCCTGCCGACATGTGCTATAACAAACCTTAGCTTCTAGAAGTCTATTAGGTAATGATGACATCTCTTCATCACTGACATCCTGATTTAATCCTAATCATATTTCAAATAGAGTAATTAACCATGAAAGAATTTCAACCTTTATTAGTTTAGATGAGCATCTCCCTACTAGTAGGTTTTTTTAATTCATCATTACCCTCTGTGTTAATCTCTCATCATCCTTGGCCAAGTTTATCGTGTTTTTCGTAATCAAGGTCCAATGATTATATCCAATTATGGGCAAATAATTGCACACCATCCCACCTACATTTCTCAATGATTATAACCACCTTTGGGAAAATCATTATGTTGTTACCACTTTAATTTTTATACCTATATAGAGGTATGTTATCTTGTTTTTCTATCCTAACTGGGGTAGTTCTATCTTCTCAATGATTATAACCACCCTTAGGAAAATCATTGTGTTATCATACCACGTTATCACTATCAGGATACAATGTTTATAATTGCCTTGAGGTAAACCATTGTACACCATCTCACTTGTATTCTCAATGATTTTGACTACTTTTTTAATATCATTATGTTTTCACCCCATCATCTTTCGTTTCTTTGGTCCCCTCATTTTGCTTCTTTCTTTTTGAGGGGCTATTTGCCAACTTACTTATGTCGATCATTCCTTCAAAGGGGCATCATATAGTTAGTTTATCATCATTGTAGTTGTAGTCATATATAACCTTTTCATTCTTTAATAAGACATTATTGTGATTATAGCTTGCAATGCCTTCCCAAATAGGGGCAAATTATAGACACCTAAAACTAGCTACTGATAACCTCCAATGAAGCTTTTGAACAATTAACACCGAAAATGTATAATCTGGCCTAAAAACACTAAAACATGTTAAATGATGTGAAATTGACATATTAAAGTGCTGATTTTGGCTAGGGTATACCTAAATGGGGCAATGCAATATATGGGCTAGCTAATTTTGATCAAATTATTTTGAGTCAAAATGCCAATTTTGCACCTAGGTGCTCTTGATTGATCTTTCCTATCAAATTTATTGCATGAGACATGTGCCTTCATTATTTTTTGTTGGTAACATCCTAAATGAGAATACGGTTCAAATGCATCTATAGTGACTTTCAATTCTAATTTAATCAAATTTTGGACCAATAACAAGGCATTAAGATCAATTTAAGTAATTTATGCACAAAGTGCTTAAACATGCTTAAAATCTAATTAACCCAAATTAGAGCCTAATTAAGAATTTCATAGAAACTTGTTGAATACTTGTTTTTAGAAATGAATATTGAATATCTGCATCAAGTGACCTCATTTCTTGGGAATACATCCCTATTTCAGAAATACCATAAATATCAAGATTCGTGCCCTCCATGCCTCATCAATGTCTTCCATGATTCCATCCATGCCTCTTAATTTCCCCTTCTTCCAATGTCATGATGAGGATAATTATAAAATTAATTCTAAAAACTGAATTAATCCTCAAACACACATCTCAATCTTAGGATGGATGGTTTAGGTTGATTCTGATCAATCTCAAAAATCTATAAATAGGAGACCTTACCACATCATTTCTAAGCTATTTTGGTGCAAAGTTATTATGCTCAAATATCTTCAAAAGACATGATTAGGCAAAGTTATAATGCAGAATTGACTACAAAGCTTCAAAAAATTAATGTTACCATGCCAAATTGATTCCAATCTAAACTAAGCCATAATCCAAAGGTGCCAATGAGAGATGGAGGTAGCCAAGCTTCTATTGCCAATGACTTCATGAGCACAAGCGAAGGAAGCCATTAAAAAATATTTTTGGAGCATCCAAAGAAGGTAAAAAAGGGTTTCTTTTACATTTTAGTTCTGTGTTTTATTCATGTTTGTTAACTAAGCTCTCCCTAGTGTCTAGGCCTATAGTTTTTATGCTAGTTAGTGTGTTTCTTTCATTTTTTTTTAAAATTTTGGAACTAACACCATACTAACCATCCTCTCTTGAGTCAAATTCCATGATCACAGTCACTATAGGAAATTCTTCATCCTTGGCCCCTTTAATAATCTCTTATTATTTAGCCACACTATGAAACACTCATTCAACTATTGTTGGTTCATAATCATCGTCTTCTACATTGTGATCTTCATCATTTACCATGCAAAGTTATTATTCTCAAATATATTCAAAAGACATGATTATGCAAAGTTATAATGCATAATTTATTACAAAGCTTTAAAACATTAATTTTACCATGCCAAATTGATTCCAATCCAAACTAAGCCATAATCCAAAGGTGTCAAGGAGAGATGGAGGTATCCAAGCTTCTATTGCTAATGAATTCATGAGCACAAGCCGAGTAAGCCATTAAAAAAGCTTTTTGGAGCATCCAAAGAAGGTAAAAAAGGGTTTATTTTACATTTTAGTTGTGTGTTTTATTCATGTTTGTTAACTAAGATCTCCCTAGTGTCTAGGCCTATAGATGTTATTCTAGTTAGTGTGTTTCTTTCATTTTTTTTATTTTGGAACTAACACCATAATAACCATCCTCTCTTGAGTCAAATTCCATGATCACAGTCACTATAGGAAATTCATTATTGTCCCCTCTAATAATCTCTTCTTATTTAGCCACACTACAAAACACTCATTCAACTATTGTGGGTTCATAATCATATTATTATACATTATGATCTTCATCATTTACCACACCAACAACATCCTAACCTAGCACCTTGGGACTGAGTGAGCTAGTTTTTGGGCTTTCTCTTGATAAATGTCATGTCATAATTCCCCTAAATACATTTTAAAATATTCCCTTATTTTAAATAAGGAAAATGCTTTAGTTTGAGGACATAATGGAATTTATCCACTAATAGATGCCATATAATCAGTTCTCTTGTAACCATCTTAGGATTGAAAAAGCCTATATATAGGGGTTTTCCCTCTTAATTATACTAAAGAACAATTTTTTTGGAAATTAATGTAAAGAGAAAGAAGAATTCCTTAAATTTTATCACCTTTTTATTATTTTAATATTTTCTTATTTCTCAATCTTTTCTAATAACACATGATTTCATTTTTTCAATGGTTAAATCTGATAGGAGTGTTTTGAATGCATCTTGCTAGTTTATGATTTTTATTATGCTAACAAAGTTTATCTAAGTATATTATGTTTTATTTAACTCTACACATAAATGTGCTTAAATAAATTTGTTTTAGGTAGCTATTTTAAATCATAGTTTTCAAATATATACATTATATTTATCCTAAAATCCCCATTGTATTTATGATATTTTGAATCTAGTACTGGGATCTCATAAATCTTAGTTTTATTTGCTCTATTATTAGAAGAAAGTAAAGGATGTATGTTGGTCATTTTTATTGAAAATAAAACCTTAGTTTATACTCTATTCTTCTTTTTTTTCACTTTTTAAAATGAATCACTTTAGATTAATGCTCATTGTAAATATCCACTTTTTAAAAAAGTTTGGGCATAAATTGGCAAAGTATGAAAGATAGTTTACATCATAACAACACAAATAAATTATAGATAGATTTTGTCGCTACTGAGTTCCTACTATCCATACATCAGGGTATACTTGTAGACTAAAAGTGGTGGACATATAATCATTCCAACAAAACTAAATTAAACCGTAAGGTCTTTTAGTACCTACACTATAAACTAAGAAATATTATTCTGATGTTGCATTATATCCTTGACATAGATATACATCAACATATCTATGTACAAGAAAAGAAATAAATGTAAATTAGAAGATAAAAAATACATTTATACCTCCTTAGAATATTTTTTTGAGAATAAATTCAAAGAGGTTGAGCTCATATTTTAGGCTACTTGGTAAGCCTTGATTCTATATGTGGAAAGCACATCTTCTTTTATACTCTTTGTTATTGGCTTGGCTTGGAATGAGAATTAGTTGAATCTCATTTTATAATTCAATAGAGTAAATTTGCATGAAGAAGCTTGTCTATAGCGGCCAAAGGCCCTTGTATTTATATACTTTTTGGATGTTTCTAAAATTTTGATCTGAGATCAAGGTCAATTGTGGAGGATGAGTCTTAAAACTCATGATCACACACATGGAGTGTGTAAGATATGCTATTTAGTACCTTTTTAGAGTATAAAAGGTATCTGGATTGAAAATATAGTCATTAGTATTCTTAGAGTTGTTAAAACCCCACCTTGAGAGGCATTACATTATTGTTGGTATGATGATCTTGTAGGATTATCTTAACTGATTAGATTTTTGACTACTCGGTATAGTTGATTATTATATTTTGGACACTATGATATTGGTTATGATTGATCCATTATTTTGGTATATGTATATGTCTACTTAAGTTATGACATATTATTTTATTCATATTATATTATATTACTATTTGATGTATATTCCTTGAGCAGGGGCTATTGATGTTTTGTTTAGTGTTTGTAGGAATAGGTAAAGTAATCTAGGCTCATAGGTGGACTTTATCCATTGGGAAAATAAGGGAAATTTTATGATTAGTCAATTTGGTACTAATGATTAAAACAACATGTAATAGTTATAGCCATATCTTGTATCGAGTCCTTTTATTTTGGTTACTTCATCTTTTATTATCTTCTTACCATTCTGTGTGTGACTGTTGTGTCATTACTTCATGTTTATGATTTTCTTGGATTAAATGAGTTAAGGGATCATTGATTGTCCCTATTCATGTAACATACTCAAATGCCATTTCTACGTTCAATAGTGTGTTTGGGATCTCTTTATCATTGTTCATTTTTAACTTTAACTTCTACCTATTATATTTAATTATTTAGCATTGGATGTTATCCATAATGTTATATGATTGAAATAATCTCCCTTTGGGTGGTTACATGAGTTGAGTGACTGACCCACATAATATTATGATAAATATTATTACGTTATAATGTCTTGATGTTTAATAATTTGGTTCATTGACTTCCATGGATTTATAATGAGTTTGATTCACTAAATGAAAAAGGGGACTTTTGTATTATTATGCCTTGGCCTATTTTTAATTTCTTAGGCATATTATGAATATATCATTTCATGGTGAAAAATTGTTTTTTTCATGATGGTATATGGCTCAACTTAGCTTAACTTGTTTTTGTCTTGGAATTATGAGTATTTTATTTAACTTGGAGCCTTGGTAGTTGTGGTTTGAAAGTTTGGGAGATAAAAGACTTTGAAAATAATTACTAAAATAGTTGGAAAATCTTCTTTGTCTTATCCTAGTCTAGTGTCCCTCTATCACCATCAATTTATACATTAACAATTTTGGAAAAAACCCAACATAGAGCCCCTACCCAGTAGCATGGCATAGGAGTTGGTATTTATTCTATGGAAATTTTGATTCCTATAAATGGAAGTCATGACATTCTACCCTAAGAGGTAAGTGTTGGGGCAAAAACCTTGGATTAACTAGAGAAGACCCAATTTATCCAGGGCATGTAGGTAGACTACAACAAGATAAAGAACTCATAGATGGTAAGTAACTAGCCTTATGGGTCTAAAGTAAAGTCTACAAGTAAGTTTTATCCATAATTTTTCATGGATAAGGGAAAGAACTACTAGTTTTCCATCACTATGGGGTTTTGTAAAAAATAAATGAACCATATGGGTTCATGGTGAAGCCAAGAGACTTCATGATGAACCCATATGCTTATATACACATATAACTTGAATAAATCAATTATACCTATTTCGATAATCTAGCATTATATTTATTTTTTGATGTGTAAGCCACTTCAATTTATAATTTGAAATGAATGTTACAAAAAAAAATTTTATAGGGTTACACCCTATAGGGGTTAATTGCATAGCCTTATTAAATAGGGTAATGTTGAATACCCAAGCCTTTAGTAATAATTTTGAAAACCCTATTAGGAAATTGTATGGCTATAAGGAGGGGTGCATTATTATAAATATCTACTTGAGTTGGTTTTATCAAACTGTACAATGCTCCTTATCAGCTTCAATGTGGATGAATACCCTAATAAAAACTAGTTGGATGATTTTACATATTAAAAAGAGGTTTTAAAATTCATATTGTGTTTGTTGCATATGAATACACTTTTTAATTATTTTTAAAAAATTATTTATTTATTTACCTCCAATATTATAAGGGAATGTGGACTATTCTAAATTACTAAATTAATATTATTGCATCTTCCCCTTTTTGGGTCTTGTTGTATGTACACCCCCTCCTATTTTATGAGAATGCCCTTTACAATGATTATATATGATGGGATAGTTGTTTGAACCCACTAATCATGTTTTCATTTTAAAAATTTGGCTGAATATGGATGATTTATGTATTTGATATTGTCTAAGCTTAGCCTTTTTTCTCTTTGTACTACCCTTTATAATTTTATCTTGACCATGAAATGCAGTATGAAAATAGTTAGTTATTTTTATTAAATTTTTAAAATATATAAGCATCATGGAGTGTTGAACTAGCTATTAGTTATTTTTTATTAAAAAATGGCTTGAATCTAAATTCTCTTTTGACTGAGCTCTATTAAGATCTTGAGTCATTTCTGGTTATGTTAATTTTTGTAAGTTTGTGGTGACATGAGAATCTCTGGGTAGCATAATCCATCTCATTCTATAGAGCATTAAGGTTCCAAATTCATAGACTCAGATTTATCCTTAAATATGCCTTATTGATTTCAAAGATAATATTAAATAACTAATCATAATTATTATGTTCCCTTGGATGAATGATTTCCTTGTTTCATGTGTAACTTGGTAGTTGTAAAAGATATTATTTCTTATGGTCTTGGATAGTATACTATACCTAGTGTTATTATCTTTTCTACAATGTTATTTATTAAATGTTTTACTATTGAGTTGTGTACCATGGCTTGTGTCACTTATATTTTCATAGCTTCCTAGTAAAACATAGATTCCTGATTCCACCATCTATATGATGGTTGGGGTGGTTAGGGCCACTAATGGTTAGGATTGTCAAGCTATACCTTAGGGTTTTGGAACTTCATATTTCAAGTACTTATCACCTATGGTTTGGATTTATGTGCATCTGGTGGATGGATCCAACATGTTATTATATTGTATATGTGTTAATGATTATAGTGGTTTTATTAATGCAAATTATTTTTATGTTATGTTATGAGGCATGTATCATGGATTATGGTAGTGTGGCATTATTATTCTAGTGGTACCCATGCATGGTGATGCATATCACATATAGAGTATCATCATGATACATGGATATCATGCATCATATGATTTTGGTATATATTTATAATTTTCATATTGTATAGTTGTAAATGGTATTCTTGAAAATACATGTTGAAGTTATAATCTAGTTATTTCTATTGTTAATTATTGATACATTACTCATTTGGATAAATAGTGTTCTTGAGCTAATCCTTAAATTTATATATAGTAACATTATTTTTATTCCACTTTGGCATACGCATGTGTACTATACTATTATTCTTATTCTTGTTTACATTTTGACATGAGGGGTATCTCACCTTGAGCTATACTATATGCTTAAGTTTGAAAGAATTTTAATTGTTTTACTAAATTTATATGGTTATATTCACACCATAAGGAAGATTAAAAAAATATGAATACATATGCAATTTAGTTGTGAGTTACAATTGATTATTTATACCAAGTCATTGATTCAATTATTTTATGTTAGATATCTATTAAATATCTCTTACATTTATAATATGAAAGGTTGGTCTTAATTAAATAATCTTCTTGACGAGTGTTAAACCATGGTGAAGGTTTAAAAACCATAATGATGGTTAATGATTCATGAAATATTATCTATGTGGTCAATTACTTTGGAAATTATTATTTTGATATGGCTTAACAACATGATATTATTACTTTTAAATGAAAATTTGAATCAATATGGACTTAATATTGTTGTAGGAAATCTTATAGCTAGTCTTGTCAAAACTCTCATGTTTTTTGAATAACTTAAGACTTTAACTAGTTATACATTTCTTATACATTGCTATATCAAAAGGGGTTTTATAAAACTAGAGTAAGAAGTTGTTCAAATCTCTTAGACTAATTATATTTTAAATTCCATTGATCATGCTGATAGATAGCTAAAAATCCTCTATACCCTCTTTATAAATATGGGTGGTACGACTATCTTGCATAAACATTAGTATTTCCATTAACTCTAAAAGTCTTAATATGAAACTTTGGTGTATTCCTAGCTACCTATAATATTTTTAATGGTTATTTTGATGCCTCACTATATGATGACTCATTATTGGATATACCCTCTCTTTAGAAGGTGACCACTTCTAACTATTGTGGTTTCAATTTAATATGCATTAGAATGTCATGTCATATTGAAATAATGAAATCTTATATGGATGGAACATGCTATATATTCCACTCAAGAAATTATATAAATTAATCGATGTATTTCATTAGTAAACCATGGATCTAATGGTTAGTTGGACATTGGTCTCTATGGTTAAGAAACTTGAAGTTAACAAATTAGAATAATTTTTATGTACACTTGTTGCCACACCAATTAAATGTAGAAGTGAATTTTAATTGTATTAAATTATATACAATAGATTCAATACACTAAGTTAGCTATGTTTCCTTGCATTAGTAAGCCACAGATATATTGGCTAGTTTGTTAGACCATTAGCATGTTTTTCAATTTGTACTTATGAACATGTATTGCTTAAGCAATTAAGTGTTTAGGTTTGGACTATGCTAATATAACCTTTCATATGCTGGATATACATATATATATATATATATATATATATATATATATATATATATATATATATATATATATATATATATATATATAGTGAAGCCATGTTGTGTATGAAATTGGTTAACTTATTAACTTGGAATCTTGGGAGAATGTAGCTAATAATGTTTCCCTTTTGGCTAATGCTTAAGGCCTATAGGAATTTTATGGCAGCAATTACTCTCCCTAGTAAAAGGCATTAATTTATTCATTTACAAAATGTTAGAATGAAGGATTTTATGAATGGAAAGTTAGTGCATAATTCCTCTTGACTTGTTATTGGATAAATCACTTGAAACTATGTGATGTAATTGAGCTCTTAGTTGGTAATGGTAAGATTACATGTACTAAATATTTGATATAAATTATATCTCTTATGGGATTATTATTTTTTTAATCTAGAGCTAAGCATACCTAAACTCGATTGGAAAAGTGTATGGTGATATGGTTACAAAATCCAAGATTTAATGTATGGAATCTTGATGAAGAGCTCTATAGAATTTTCTGGTCTATTATGGGCTACATTAGAGTTGATTCAGCATCTCATGCTATTTGGTTAAACTTCCTTAGGTACTAATATAAATGGATATGAATGTAGTCCACCTTGGGATGTAGTTTATATCAAATGACTTAATGACTAAATAGTTTTTATATATATAAAATATTGAATAAACTTTTGTTTTTACCCTCTTATCATGCTCAGATTTAACATTGAGTTAAATGTCAGGGAGTAGTTGTATCTTTGACTCTTAACCAGGACTCTATGAGATGCCCAATATATTGAGTAGGGTTAAATAAACACTAAATGGTTCTATTGGTGGGAGTTACCATTATTTGTATAGATTTTAGAGTCTATCATTGTTTGTATACACCCTTATACACCCCAAACTATATACTCCTTAGCGAGGATGTGCTCTAATATAGTACTCTTTATTGGTGACTTAATTGTAGTTACATGTCTATTGTTGACTGATAGAAGTGATTATTGGGAGAACCCTCATGTGTAAATCTAATTTGATGTTGTCTCATCTCATTGAGTTATGTTTGGGCCTAACACATAGTGTCACTTTGTACTATGAAGTGAAGTGATTCCCAATCTTTTTTTGTAGTTATTTCATCTCATATCAGAGTAGTTTTCTAATCTAGGGAACTCTAAGACTCAAAAAATTGATACATTGTGAATAATGAATTATCCCAATTAGTCATAATTGTGAAGTGATCCACAAAGGCACTTAGCCTTTTTAGGCTAAATAATAAGGTGTTAATTTTTAAATCTTAGCATGATGGAAGTTTTATAGATTTCTTAGAATAAATAAGTTCAAGGAATCTAAATTTATACAATGATAGTTACTATCACCCTCTAGCATTTGTAAGGTTAACCCTTCCCAAATCTCATTACATCAGGGTAAGCCTCACTTACCAACCATTGACTTGTATGGGTGAGTCAATGGGAGATAGTTGATAAAGGCTTCACTCTTAGAGAATAATGTCTGGTATCTATTATTGTCTTGTATGGGTGAGTCCTACCTAGATGCTTAGAACATTATGGCCTAGGGAAGACCAAGGGTTTAACCTAAACATGGAGCGCTTAAAAGGGTGTGATAAGCTAATCTACTTGAGTAAGTCAGTAGAGCTTGAGCTCTACACTTGTAAATGGGTTCCTTGAGTAATTAGAGACCTATGAAACTTGAATGGTTATGATAATGATTGTTAGTTATATGGATAAATACTATTGAAAATTCTATCTTGGAGAGCTAAATATTCTTTTATTATTTGTTTAAAAGAGCTCAAATGTTGAATATTTTAGATATAGTATGAAACTTTAAGATGGATGATTTCAGTGGAGTAAAGCTATCTCCACTAGTCAACAAGGTTTTCCCTTACCCTCTTTTTCAAAATATAATGAAAATGTTATGGTTAGAAAAAAATTCATTATTAAATAACTATGAAAATCTATTAAAAATTATGGCTTGGCTTAGGTGTCACTATACATAAATGGTGGTAGTGCTTCAATAGCTTAATACTATGAGAAATGCTTGGGAATAATTGTCTCATCCAAGGTAATAAACTTATAATAAAAATTTGACAAGGTTTTATTATCTTATATGATGTTATGGTTCACTTATTACAACCAATATGTATCATGATAGTGGATAATATTTATGAGGTGATGGAAACATATGCATTTTATTAAAATTAGGAAATATCTTGCTTATACATTAGCCTTCTTTTGAGTTAAATTAGAGAAGCATGTGGTTTCATAACTCCAAAAGGCTAAAGTTAATAAGTATGTGGAATGTTTATTTTGATCATAGATATTTTTTGCATTTATGATGTTTATTTTAATCATGGATATGTTTGATTCCATGAGGATGTTATGATAACCATAGATATGTTTCACATCCATGAGGATGTTTAATTTGATCCTAGCTGAGTTATCATCCATGAGGATGCCTATTTGGAAATTGAATAAATTTTGACACCCATGAGGATGTCTATTGGGATGTTGGATATGTTTTACATCCATAATGATGTTTATTGTGAATTTTTATTAAAATGGTTGATTGTGGGAAATATTAATTCCCATGGTAGTGTTATAACATTCACCTTGTGCCTTAGCTAAGTTCACCCTTTCCCAAAAGTGATGTTGTATCAAAGAAAACATCACCATCAAAACTTTGACTTGTTGGATTAAATTAATTGGTAGAATAAAAATATAATACTACTATTAGAATAATGAGACAATACCCTAGGCAACCATTGATATATTGCATAAGTAGGCCATTAGATGATGTTGAGGTATAATATCTTAGGAGGTCTAAGGGTGGATTTCAAGCCTAGAGGGCTTAGTGGGGTGAGTTTGAATGACTTTTTTGGGCAAGTTAGAAAGTTTTTGGGATCTATTATTATTATTATCTGATAGCATGAGCCATCTATCCATGATGCATGAATATATGGAGATAGATTTTATAGGCCTTATTATAATACAACCTCCCTTAAAAGAAGATGATCCTAATTAAAGATCTCTAGGATTGATCATGTTGTAATATATGATGGGTATCTAATGTTATATAAATGACATCTAAACATCAGGTGGATCGATGGGAATCATGGACCCTTATGCTTCACCAGAAAGTAATGCTTAACTATTGTAATGTGAAAATACCTTGGCATAACTACTTGTATTGGAATGTGTGCCAATCTTACATAGTTATTTCATACATGTACACTATCATATATTGTACAAGCCCTTATGGGGTGAGGAATTCACTAACCATGCAAAATGTTTGAACATTTAATGTTATGAATCTAGATGTTTGGGTGTTCAAGTATATATATATTTCCTACATGTATATGATCTTGTGTATTTAAACCATGGATTTGTAATAAAATTTGTGAACACTAATCACATGTGTAATGTAACTCCTATTCTAGAATCAAATCCTCTTATTAAGTTACCAAGTTATAGTACTGTGATGTATCATGTAATATCACATCCCTAATATAGCTATGAGCATTGATATAAGTATGAGGTTGAGGGTAGAGAATCACTATATGCATAATAGTTTAGATCAGGTATGAGCTAAGCAGTAATGGATATTTTAGGTTGAAAATCCACTTTCCCCTTTGCACAAGTAGCCACCTCATTTGTTCATGTCTTGCACCATGAGTGGCATATGTTGGAAGTGGGATCTTAGTACATAATGGTAACCTTACAAATTTAATGTTACTTTAAATGCCTCTTGGAGGCTATTTTAAAAATAACCCATGTGAAATTTTATTGTATAGCCTTGTGAAACACTAATTGGTCTTATAATTTGGATGTTTATATAGAATCAACAAGGTGGTACTTACCATATCACAGGTATGTGATTGGCTAATTGGTATAATCATGCTATGAAAAAGGTATCATATTGTGTATATCTAGAGTAAATAATATATAATGAATATTTTAAAATGATTAAAGCATGACTAGAATGAATTCTAGTTTCATGCTCAAAAGGAACAATATAGGTCTTGATCATGCAAATTTATATCTTGGGTACCTTTAAATGTTGCCATAAAGTAAGTGATGTAAGATGGTGGGATTGTGATCTGTGTAACCATCATGTGAGCTCAAAAATTTGTGGAGAGTATGTTATAATCCTTTGGGTTACATGTGAGTGCATGGAATAGATTATACTATGTTTAGTGTGGTTGGTGCGAGATGTTTCACTAACCCATGAATGATGATTGTTGAATTATATGAAACCATATAGGATGAGTTACTATCTTGTGTTAACATTTTGTGATGAATGTTAATAAAGTTACAGTAAGGCATAACATGTGTTGATAAAAACACTATTTATATTTTAAAATATGATGGAATCTGGTTGTATTATAGTATTATAACTATTATCTTAAATAATTAAAGATTTATATGATAATGTTTTCCTCATAATAAGAGGAATAACTAGCTGAAAATTGGTTCACTATCAATAATGACTTATTAGTCACACCTACATAGGTGGATGATTTCTAATAGTCTCAACAAATTTATGCTAGAAACAATGGCATAACCATTGTTTTATGCTAAATTAAGAGTATATTTGTGCTGGTAGACCTATTACCAAGGCTATAAATAAATATTTTGGCTAAAAATGAATGGCCCTATGAGTCATAAACATTGAATTATTCCTTGAGTTGGGATATGTGTGAAAATATAATTCTATAATAGATTATACATCTCCCCATTATTCTTATTTATGTTTCAAAAATGACATGTGAGCCGATAAAACATTCTTATGGCTTGTTTTAAAGGACATGGTTATATTTACAATCATGCTTGAAACATCAAGTAATTTAGGTTGAAAATCTCCTATGTGGATGGTTTGTCATATCTTCATGCTATGATAATAAGTAAGATGATGGTATTCCTAATGAATTTTATTATTGAGTTTTGAAATCACATAATATACATATCAATACTTGTATATTTTGGTAAAATACCAAGGTTAGCCACCCTTATTTAAAACTCAACCACTAATGGTTGAGTAGTGGAACTTTGTGTATAAAAAATCATATATTCTCTTTAGATAGCCTAGTCCTTGGTTATTAATTTTAGTCATTAGGATGAATAATCTCTAATATAGGGAGGATGTTATAAATGCACCTTGATAGGAATTATGTTACTGTTGGCATGCTGAACTTGCAGGATTATCTTAGTCGATTGGCTTTTTGACTACTTAGTATAGTTGATTATTCTATTTTAGACACTATGATATTAGTTATTACTGATCCATTATTTCAATATATGTATATGCCTACTTCAGTTATGACATATTATTTTATTCTATTTATATCATATTATATTACCATTTGATGTATATTCCTTGAGTAGGTGTTGATGATGTTTTGTTTAGTGTTTGCAGGAGTAGGTCAAGTGAGCTAGGCTTGTTGGTGGACTTCGGTCATTGGGAAAATAAGATAAATTTTATGAGTAGTTAGGTTGGTACTGATAGGTAAAACAACATGTGACAATTATATCCATGGTTTGTATCGAGTCCTTTTATTTTGGGTACTTCATATTTTATTATCTTTTTGCCATTATATGTGTGATTGTTGTGTTATTATTTCATGCTTATGCTTTGCTTGGATTTAATGAGTTAAGGGATCATTGATTATCCCTATTCATGTCACATGATTTAATTTCATTTTTATGTTTGAGATTGTGTTTGGGATCTATTTAATGTTGCTAGTTTTTAACTCTCACTTCTCCTTGTTATATTTAATTGTTTAGCATTGGATGTTATCCATGATGCTATAACATCAAAATAATCCCCCTTTGGGTGATACCATGAGTTTAATCATTTACCCCCCATAATATTATGATAAATATTATTACATTATAATTTTTTGATTTTTAATTATTTGGTTCATTAACTTCCATGGATTTATAATGAGTTTGATTCATTGATTGAAAAAGGGGATTTTTGTATAATTATGTCTTAGCTTATTTTGACTTTCCTAGACATATTATGAATATATCATTCCATGGTGAAAGGTTGGTTTTGGCATGATGGTGTATGGATCAAATTATATTAACTTATTTTTATCTTCACATTATTAGTATTTTTTTTAACTTGGCACCTTGGCACTTCTAGATGGAAAGTTTGGGAGAGTTATGATAGAAAATCTTGTAAAAATCTTTATTATAGTAGTTCAAAAATATTGATTTTTTTCCCCTATTCTGGTGCCCCATTACCACCATTAATTTTTCATTGACATTTTTGGAAAAACCCCAGCATGGAGTTCCTACCCAGAAAAACATGGTGTATGAGTTGGGATTTCTTCTGAGGAAAGTTTGATTATTATTAATGGTAGCCACAACATTCTACCCTAAGAGGTAGGAGTTAGGGGAAAGAGCTTGGATTTGCTAGAGAATACCTGAGTCCTCTATGGCATGAAAATAGACTATGATGAGCTAGGGAACTCATAAATGGCAAGTAGCTAGCCTTATATGTCTAGAATAGAGTCTGTAAGCGTTTTCCTAAATTTTTCATAGATAAGGGAAAGAACTATTGGTTTTACATTAATATGAGTTTTTTTTAAATAAATGAACCATATGAGTTAATGCTAAATTTAAGAGACCTCACAATGAAACCATATGCTTATATATCCATATAAATTGAATAATCAATTATACCTATTTGGATAAGCTAGAGTTATATTTGTTTTATGATGTGTAAGTCACTGCATTTTATAATTTGAAATGATTTTTATGGAAATAAATTAATTTAGGGTTACACCCTATAGGGGTTAATTGCAAAACCTTATTAAATAGGGTATCATCAAATACCCAAACATTGAGTAATCATTTAAAAAACCCTATAAGGTACTTACAAGTGGAATTTTGGTCTTTATTGAACCACTATAAATTTGTGAATTTTTGGTATGGTTGTAACGAGGGGCATCCTGGTATAAATATACACTTGGGGTGGTTTTATAAAACTATATAATGCTCCTTAGTAGCTTCAATATGAAGGGATGCCCTAATAAAAACAAGGTGGAATATTTCCATATTAAATAGAGGTTTTAAAATTAATATTATGCTAGTTGCATATGATTACACTTGTTTAATTGTTTTAACAAACTTACTATTTATTTATTTATTTACCTCCAATATTATAAAGGGGTGTTGCCTATGTTAAGTTTCTAAATTAATATTATTTCCTCTTCTCCTTTATGGGTATTACTATATGTCTGCCCCTCTTATTTTATGGGAATGCCCTTTACAATGATTTTAGATCATGGGATAGTTATTTGAACCCATTAATCATGTTATCATTTTAAAAATTTGGATGAATATGGATGATTAGGGGTTTTGATATTGGCTGAGCTTAGCCTCTTTTCTCTTTGGAGTTCCCTTTAAAAATTTATGTTGACCATGGAATGTAGTGGGAATCCTATCAATTATTTTTAGTAAAATTTTAAAATATATAAGCGTCATGGGCTATTGAACCAGCTATTAGATGATTTTATTAAATAATGGATTAATTCCAAACTCTCCTTTGACTGAGCTCTATTAATATCTTGAGTCATTTCCATTTATTTTAATTTTTCTAAGTTTTTGGTGACATGAGAATATCTAGGTAGCATAACCCAACTCATTATATTGAGCATTAAGGCTCTAAATTCTTGGACTTGGATTTATCCTTAGATCTAACTTCCTAAATTCTAAGATAATATTAAAAAGCTAAGAAAAATTCTTATGTTCCCTTGGATGAATGTTTTTTCCTTGTTTCATGTGTAACTTGAATCTTGTACAAGATATTATTTCTTGTGGTCTTGGTTAGTGTATTGGACCTAGTATTATTGTCTATTATTCGGTGTTATTTATTAAATGTTTCACTTTTGATTTATGTATTGTGGCTTGTGTCACATGTATGCTCATAAATTCTCACTAAAACTTGGATGCCTGATTCCACCATCTAGTTGATGGTTGGGGTGGTCAAGTACATCAATGGTTGGGATCATTAGGATATACCTTGGGGATTTTCCACTTCATGGTTCATGTACTCATCACCTATGGTTTGGATTTTCATGCTTATGGTTGATGGATCTAGCATGTTAGTATATTGTATATGTGTTAATGGTTATACTGGTTTAATTAATGTAAATGATTCTTATGTTATGATGTGAGGCTTGTATCATGGATTATGGTGATGTGGAATTATTATGATAATGGTTTGCATTCATGGTAATGCATACCACATATGAGGTAGCATCATGATGCATGAGTATCATGCATCAGATGATTTTGGTATATAGTTCTTATTTTCACATTACATAGTTACAACATCGTATTACTAAAAATACATGTTGAATTTATAAGTTGGTTGTTTCTATTTTTAATTAATGATACATAAATTAGTTGAATAAATAGTGTTCTTGATCTAATCCTCATTGAAATTATATTCATGAACATTATTTTTCTTCCACTTTGGCATACAAAAGTGTACTATACTATTATTGTTATTCTTGTTTACATTTTGGCATGAGGGGTATCTCACCTCCAGGTATATTATATGCTTAAGTCTTAAATTATTTTGATTATTATAGTAAATTTATATGGTAATATTCAAACTGTAAGGAAGATTAAAATAGTATGAGTACAGATGCAATTTAGTTATGAGGTACAATTGATTATTTCTAGCAAGTCATTGATTTAGTTATTTTATGTTGGATATCTGTTAAATATCTTTTAAATCTATAATATGGGAGGTCAGTCTTAATTAAATAAGATTCATGATGAGTGTTAGACCATGATGAAGGTTTGATAACTATAATTATGGTTAATGATTTATGAAATATTATGTACGCTATGCATTACTTTTTTAATTATTATTCTGATTTTAGTTACCAACATGATATTGTTACTTTTATAGATTGTGATGAGATTTTAATACTTTTAAATGAAAAGTTGAAGAAATATGGAATTAATACCAATGCTATAAATCTTGAATCTACTCTTATCAAAACACTTATTTGTTTTTTGAATAAATTAAGCCATTAACCAGTTATACATTTGTTATACACTACTGTGTCAAGATGGGTTATATACATCTAGAGTAAGAAACTATTCAAATATCTTAGAATGATTATATTTAAGCAACAATTTATCATGCTAGTAGATAGATGAAACTACTATATACCCTGTTCAAAACTATGGTTGTAATGGTTTCTTTGCATAAGTATTAGTATTTTCATTAACTATAAAAGTCTTAATATGGAACTTTGGTGTATTCTAGCTGGTTATAATCTTGTTAATGGATATTTAGATGCCTCACTATGTGGTGCCTCCTTATTAGATATACTCTCTCATTAGAGGGTGACCTCTTCTAACTCTTGTGGTTTCAATTTAATATGTAGTATAATGGCATGGCATATTGAAATAATGAGATCTTATATGGTTG